>CM060942.1:201507810-202763227 GCA_030765085.1 Allium cepa
AATATTTGATTTGTATACTTATATGTGCATTAATGTATTTATGAATATGATTATGTTATTGAGCTTGTTCTTATTATTAACTGCATACATAAATCTGATATTAAATGTCATTCATACTTAAATTTTATTTTAAATAAATAAAACAGATTTAATTTTTTGAATATTGTTAAAAGAATCTATTTTATATTTGAAGTTATATTCCCTTATGACCCATATACAACTCATAATATCCAAATTCTTATTTATTTATAAATGAATATCTTATATCTTATTTAAATTGGATTAAAAACTTATTATAATAATGGGGTCAAAATTCCGGGATGTCACATTCCTCCCCCTTAAAAGAATTTCGTCCCCGAAATTTAAACAACAGTTAATTTCAAAAACTTAATATTAACAATCCAAACATACATATCATCCATACAAACAAACAATCAAACAGTCAATTCTAACAACAATACTAGCTATCCGGACAAAAATTTGGATAAGCTTTTCTAAAACTATCAAGAGTTTCCCAGGTACAATCTCTAGGATCCTCACTCCATTGCACCTTGACAAGTTTCACCACTTTGTTCCTGAGTTGCTTCTCGTCTTGATCTACAATCTGAACAGGATTTCTAACCACAGTCAGGTTAGGTTCTACTTCTAAATCTTCCTGAACAACTGGTTCTACCACTAATGATGGGTTATGAACAAATTTCCTTAAATGAGACACATGAAATACATTGTGAATCCCAGACATCCGTTCTGGCAATTCAATCCTGTAGGCTACCGTTCCAATTCTTTCCAATACTCGGAATGGACAAATATATCTCGGAGCAAGTTTTCCTGTCTTTCCGAATCTTATAGTACCTTTGATTGGGAAACTTTAATAAAACCAAATCTCCGATCTCAAATTATATCTGCATATTTCTTCTGACGATCTTGAGCAGCTTTCATTCTTTTCTTGATAAGCTCAACCTTCGCAGAGGCTTCATGAATAAGATCAAGTCCAAGTACAAGTCGATCATTCGATTCAATCCAACAAGATGGTGATCTACACGGTCTTCCATACAGAGCTTCATAAGGAGCCATCTTAATACTCGCTTGGTATCTATTGTTATAAGAAAATTCCACTAAATGAAGATGGTCTTCCCATGATCCACCAAAATCCAATACACAAGCTCGAAACATATCTTCCAGTATTCGATTAAGCCTTTCCGTTTGTCCGTCCGTCTGAGGATGATAGGCTGTACTTAATCTCAAACTAGTTCCCATTGCTGATTGCAAAGCTTCCCAAAATTTACTAGTGAAAAATAGGATCACGGTCACTTACTATGCTAATAGGAATACCATGCAATCTGACTATCTCCTTCAAGAAAATTTCCGCCAAGGAAATTGCAGTACGTGTCACCTTAACTGAAATAAAATGGGCACTCTTTGTTAAACGATCCACAATAACCCATATTCCTTCATTTCCTTTCCTGGTTCTAGGCAAACCATCGATAAAGTCGATCGAGATCATTTCCCATTTCCAATCTGGAATTTCCAAAGGTTGCAATAATCCAGCAGACTTTTGTTGATCTCCCTTCATTTGCTGTCAAATGGCACAACTATTTACCAAAGCAGCTACATCCTTCTTCATATTCGGCCACCAGAAAATTCTCCTCATATCTTTATACATCTTCGAAATTCCCGGGTGAATATTCAATTTGGAGCGATGACACTCAGCTAGGACTTCTTGCCTCAGTCCATCAATATTAGGCACACACAAACGACCATTAATCCTTAAATTGCCTTGATCGTCTATCTTGAAATCCGAATATCGCCCATCCTTAGTTCCCAGAATTCTTTTCTCAAAAGATTTATCCTCTATTTGCTTACTAACGATCTTTTCTTGGAGAGATGGAACGACTTCCAAAAGAGATAAGACCGCATTTCTACTAAGAGCATCGACCACGACATTTGCTTTCCCCGGAGTGTACAAAATATCCAGACCATAAGACGCCAAAAATTCTACCCATCTCTGCTGTCTCAAATTAAGATCTTTTTGAGAGAAAATATATTTCAACGGTTTGTGATCCGTGAATAACTCAAATTTTTCTCCTAAAAGATAATGTCTGCAGATCTTCAAAGCAAAAACAATATCTAACAGTTCTAAATCATGCGTAGCATAGTTCTTCTCATGAGACTTCAATTGTCTACTAGCATACGCAATCACTCTGCCATTCTGCATCAACACTGCACCCAATCCAATTAAACATGCATCCGTATATACTTCAAATTTGCACTTCCATCCGGAATAACAAGTACTGGTACACTAGTTAGCCTTGTCTTCAATTCCTGAAAAGCTTCTTCACACTGAGGTGTCCAATTGAATTTGGTTCCTTTCCTTGTTAGTTTGGTTAGATGCGAAGAAATCTTGGAATAATCCTTAATAAATTTTCTGTAGTAGCCAGCCAAACCCAGAAAATTATGAATTTCCATCGGTTGCTTCCATTCTAGAATAGATTCTCCTTTCGCTGGGTCTACAGAGATATCTTCACCCAAAATGATGTGCCCCAAAAATTTAACTTCTGATTTCCAGAAATGGCACTTTGAAAACTTTGCCTTCAACACATGCTTCCTTAGAGTCTCCAAAACAATTCCCAAATGCTGTCTGTGCTCTTCTTTCGATTTGGATTAAACCAAAATATCATCAATGAATGCCAGCACAACTTATTCAACACAGAACCTTAGCGAACTATCCGATTTGATGACAAACACAGCAGCAGAGCCCCAACCAGAAAAACTAGGTCTAATCAAACCCTTCTCCAAAAGATCTTGCGTCTGCTTAATCAACTCTTCTCTCTCTCGAGGAGGCATTCTCCTACTTGGTTGAATCACTGGCACAGCTCCCGGAATCAAATCAATACGAAACTCAATCTCTCGGTGTGGCGGAAGACACTTAACTTCTTCAAAAACATTCGGAAAATCTTGAACCACATCGACTTCTTCAACTTTCTCTTGAGAAGTCTCAACTCCTTGCAAAAGACTACTCAAATGAATTCCAGAATTGTCGCACAACACTCTGGCAATTCTATCCAAATAAGTTTGTTCTTCTTTCACAATCCAAAACAGCCATATACTGTTCAGGTCAATCCATCGAAGAAATGAATCCACTATGCTACTTCTGAAATCACCTCAAGAAAACTGCTAATCAACAAACCTTCTCAACAGCACACAGAACACTTCCAGCTATAGGGCTAATCCTCAATGTCCAAAGACTTCTATTCAAAGCTCTTCGAGAAACTCGGGCCTCAATCAAACAAAAATACCCTACTGAACTTGGTCACAATTCCGAAACGGACATACTTCCTTAACTTGTTCCAAAGAAACATCTTCGGAGACATCCAAACTCACTGTGTCTCATCACACAGCTACACCACCTTGAGATATCAAGATATCATGATTTGGTCATGTCCATCCGATAGATCTATACTCAAGCTCATCCAAAATCACATTCCAACAATGAAATTCTCACACCATCCAAAGCTTACTCGAGACGGTAATAGATCTATAGTCTCGAAAGAAACACTCCAACTACAAATATTCAAAACTCCAATCATCGGTAATCGTGTTTCACACACCACTACCCTATCTACCTTATAACTTACATTGGAATACCCGAACATGTAACACAATTAAATAGGTAGAAATAAATAAATAAATATATCAAAATTACAAATACGCTCTCTCAAGAAAGAAATCACTCAAGAGCCTAGGTATTCACTCAACCTAGCGCTCTGATACCACCTGTGACGACCCGGCTTCCTACGCCCAGGAAGACGTGTCATCAATAAGAAAGAAAGGGATAGAAATAGAAAAGAAAAGAAAGAAAGAACAACAACATCAGAGTCTCACAGCGGAATGGAATAAAATATAATACATCAACATATCTATTACATAGTTATATATACATCAGAGCTATACAATATCATACAACATGACTTTCATATACAACTGTCAGAACATACATCTCAAATACATCATAAACTAACTAACACAACGGAACTATATAGATATATATGTCTACAACGTTGAAGCCTCCTGCTCCATTGCTCCTCCAGAAGTCGTCAAAGCTATCCTGAATCCCTTGGCTACCCGTAAAAATTTGGGTACCCGAAAGTTTATGAAAAACAAAAATAAATTCTGGGTCAGACATGGGTCTGGTATGAGTAAACGGGTTAAAGTTGTTTAACTTTGAAAATCATTTAAAATAAAGGTATCACGTAAGACTCCCCACAAATAAATACGGGTAATTTTTTACCTTACGCTAACCAAAACATTTTATAGGAAATCCAGTGATATTATAATAGTGTCTAGGATTTTCAAATAAAATACAGAAATAGCTGAAATGCTTACATCTCACATTTCAACATAGTTGGGCACAATCAAAACGTACGGCGCTTATTGGAAATTGGATCCCATACAATGGCAGGGCTACTGGGGTACCGCCCATCACAGTACATGGTCTAGATCACAGTACCGAGGAGCCACCCTAACTCCCCTGCAACACAAGGCCGGAACCATTCCTTACTGAACAGTCCCGAATAAGATAACCCCGCAGTTGGTGTACATCCAACCGCCCACACAGCCGAATAAAGGGACATCTAGATAGGGGTATATCTCGTCCTGCTTGGGCATGACCCACCTAACCTTGCTGCACCTCCCCTGTTTTAGCCATTCCCGGTTGATGAGGCTTGAGGCTGCGATTACCTTTATAGAACATATCACTTAGAATGCTCATCGTCCGCCTGACGATGTGCTGAAAGCATTCAATCCATACAAGTTCGTTCCGGGTTCGAACGAAACCGAAGGCATTATCTCGTTACACTCATTTTGGAATTACCCTCAGAGTTAACGACGATAACCCTTGCATTCTGAAAGCACCATCTCGATCTTCACTTCAGAATTCACGACCAACGTTTAATTTGGATCGATGTGGTTTTCGGAATATCAATCGATACCCGATCCCGGTCTCATCGAAATCCAAACGCCATTTTAAAGTCCAAGTTGTCTAATTAACTTAACAGTTTAAATTTAACAATTAAATTCACATAGCAATTTAACACAGATAAATAACATCGGATAAATCATATAGCAATTTAACACAGATAATTCATACACAATCATTACAGATATATACAGAATATCACAGAATAGAAATAAGCATCAGACGCAATCAAATAGAATCATCGATTTATATCAACAAGTTTGATTTGTTTAAAACTTAATTGCACACTTAAACATAAATTATATTTTATTCATGCTTAACCAATTACGATTAAGTAACTTATTCCAATTTATTAATTATTAATAAATTAATTCTTAATTACTAATCAATAACCTTAATTATTGATTTATAAAACTTAATTACACAATTAATTATTATTAATTGCTTAATTAATCATTAAGTATCAATTAACTTAATCGTTCAATCATTACTTATTTATTTAATCAGTTATCTATGATTTGTTAATTAACCAACTTCAAATGATTAACTAAAATTTTGATTACAAATGGTTGACACAAGATTATTAAAATCGTTAATTATTAATTTGATTAAATTTGAAATTACTTATTAACTTACAATTATCAAATTTTATTACATGCATAATTAACTTTGATTTAAATTAATTACTCACCTTGTATAAAGTTCATTTGGACTTAAACAATTTTGTCAACACCTAATAACATAATTTATACTAACTTAATTACCTTTAACTTAACATAAAAATAGGCTAGCATCTGGAACCTTAAATCCCGAAGCAAACATCGTGACTCATCCAGGTCGAACTCGGTAATATCCAGAAGCTTTCTCGCGTTTCCCCCTACCTTTCTTCTTCTCCCCCTGTTTCTTTTTCTCACTTCTCTTTTTTTTTTTAAAAAGCTTATGTTTTTATTCAAACTGTTAAAACTTAAAACTCACGCGCATAATCACACTCGACCCAGAAACACAACTCGAAGCATTACGCGTTCATACTCGAGTTTCTACTCGAGTCAACCCAACCACGATCATCTCCGCCGCCGTGCATGTGCACGACGGTCCACCACCGCGCTACCACTTCGCGACGCCACCAACAGGTCGCAAATCCTCCACTTACTCGATAACAAAATCCAGTTCAACCCCATACGCACGAAATCAAAATTCGACCCTAAAGTCGAACAGAAACTCAAACCCAATTCATAAAATTTGCCTCGCGATTTCGATCGCGACCACTAGAAATGATAAAACTTCGACCATGGCTTGCCGACACCCTACTCTAGCATCTACCCAAATCCCATAACACTCGGTCGAGCTGATGCGTCGCGCGAATAAAATGAACTGCTCCAAAATTTACAGACCCTTAAACCCTATTATTGATTCCCCTCAACAATTCGCGCATTCGAAATTTCTCTAAATATTTTTCTGTCAATCTCTAATCAATATACTAGTTACATGTGAAATTTCATCAAAGATTATTGTATGAATCCTCTGATATTCACATAAATGTAATTTTGCATCACTGACTAACTGCACCGTGAAGAGTGGATTAAAAATCTTGATTTTTGTCTTAAAAATCATGGTTTTGTATGTAGTTTCAACTTATAAATTCAAGTTTGTAATTCGAGATATTCGAATTTTAATCTTTGTTTCATGTTTACTGTAAATTGAAGTTTACAGTGTTTGCAGATACTAAAAAAAATACTCCACACCTATATCTGAAACTTAAACTAATTTATTAGATAAGTAACTAATTAAAGTCAAGAATCTTAAATAAGGTTGATTATATTTGCTGTCTTTTATTTATTTCTTTTTGTCTCAGTAAAAACAATTGAAACCTGGAAGAACAATTATATGCACAACTTACAGTAAACATCCCAGAACATTCAACATATCAATTCCTCTCAAATTACTTATTAAAGTTATATTTTTAAAACTGTTTACTCACCAAAAGATTGCTGAAGAAACTTGAAACAGAGGATGGTAAGAAGACTGCAGTTGCAAAATTTTGAATTCCAGTAACCTCTTTGCTTTCTGAACTTCATTTTGACTTGAAATTTGTTTATTCTTCTTTGCTTGAATTTGTATTTGAACTAGAAATATTAAGTTTTGTTTATACTTTGCTTCTTCTCAGTTTTGTTTCATGAGTTCATGACTGAACTTAATGCAATAAGGAATGATAAATACATTTATTTATAACTTGAACAATGGAGTCTTCTTGCACAAGCTTTACATAATATACTATTTGTTTTCTCTTCAATTGTACTAAGACCAGAAAATGATAGGGATATTTCGGCTGAGATATTTTTTTCAGATGCAAAGGTGGCTAATTAATGTTTGTACTAATTGTATTCATTTATGCTAACATCCTATTAATGTTTGCAGACATGATTTGTACCAAAATGTTTTGCTGGCACTTACCATATATATAAAGATATTTGCATATTTGTTTTCTGTTGCATAAGAATTAGCTTGCAGGTTAACTTATACTAACATATAAATAATGTTTGCAGGTTTTATGTATACTAATGTATTTTATTTATTCTAACACACAATTAATGTTGGCTGACATAAAGATTTATTCAAAGATGTTTTGCAGGTCTTCAAGGTTTTCTTCATTGTTGCTGAGCAAGTTTGATTCCTTATGTTTATACAGTTTATACTAATAATGCTTTGCTGGCCAAATTATTTGTATAAGACATATGCAGGTTCTCATTTGAGTTTGAACTAAATGTTTTCATTTCTATTTATATCTTATACCTATTATATTAGTACTTATGTTTGTAATCCTACCTTTATGTTATTATTTATGTTAAATATAAAGAAGTTTATGTTTATAACCATATTTATAAGTATTTATATTTATATAGGAACTCATGTTAAATAGTTATAAGCTTATGTTATTTTAGTTATAAAAGTTATTGTTAGAAACATTGCTTAAATCTTATTTTTTTTTAAAGTTAAATATTACGAATATTTGATTTGTATACTTATATGTGCATTAATGTATTTATGAATATGATTATGTTATTGAGCTTGTTCTTATTATTAATTGCATACATAAATCTGATATTAAATGTCATTCATACTTAAATTTTATTTTAAATAAATAAAACAGATTTAATTTTTTGAATATTGTTAAAAGAATCTATTTTATATTTGAAGTTATATTCCCTTATGACCCATATACAACTCATAATATCCAAATTCTTATTTATTTATAAATGAATATCTTATATCTTATTTAAATTGGATTAAAATATATTATAATAATAGGGTCAAAATTCCGGGATGTCACATAACCATTCCAACAAGACTTTCAAAAGTGGACCCTAATAGGGATAAGGCTAAGTAATGAACACCCAAGTAATGCTTACGGACTAAGAAAAATGTCTTTGCCCACAACAATGAAGTACCGACAATCTCAAACCTCAAGAACAAAAGGTTGAATTGGTTAACGCTCCTCTATTGACAAGCTGCCCCGCTCACGACGAACGGAATGCTCAAGCTACATGTCTTTCTCCATCTTAGAAATGAACTGAGAATCAAAGCGATGCCCGAATTTATTCCAAATCATAGGCTTGCTTATCAGCCACACAAACACTGCACCATACCCAGCTTGTAACAACCCGCATATTTTACGATTGAGTATTTAAATATTTTATCGTTAGTCGGATTATAATCCAAAAGTCTACTTTTTGCATATGGTCGAATTAGGACTCGGGACCACTTCCATTGAGTTCAAAACGCCATATGCGATCTTTTTAAGTATAAACTTTGATATGTTTGGAGATAGTAGAATTTTGCTACTTTTTCCACTAAGGGCTTTGGTCTTGTTTCAGCTCATTAGACCCAAGCTTCACCCCTCCTCTATTCATTACTTTACTTCTATTTCCTAATACTCAAGCTTTTGCAACAATGAAGTGAGGAATGGAAAATTAAAACTCCGAGCCCTAGTTTTCCTTTGCAAATCAAGTTCTAGCTCCAAAATACAAAGAGAAGCATTGGTAAGTATCATCTCCTTCTTCTCCTACTCATTCTCTCTTTGATTTCAGAAAATTCCTAAACCTAATTTGGGAAATGTGTCTCTTTTAAGCTTAGATTCAAGCTTCTTGTGTTGAGATTGAAGTGTGGTTGATCTTCCCTTGTCTTCAAGCTTCTCATTCATTGTTTTTAGGTTCTAAGGTGAGATTTTTAATCTCACATCTTTGTCTATAACTATCTTTGATTGTTGGGTATGAATTCCTAACACTTATTCATGTGCATTTGCTTTTGGGTTTGGATTGAATGGGTGAATATTCCAACTTTTGGTGTTTTGAAAGAAAAACCTATGAAAAACCTTTTATGGATATTTGAACAAGTTTTTGGTGATGCATCGAAGAGCCTATAGGGCCAGGTTGCTGAATTGGCGTAAACTCCTAGCGTCGTTGCTCATTCGATTGAAATTCAGGAGAATTTGCTCTTCATCAAATAGGCTGAAAAACAGCTCAGAACCCAATCAGTCGACTGACCATAAGCAGCCAGTCGACTGGCTGTAGCCAATGATGGCTCCGTGGGCTATTTACAGAGACAGGGAGCCCCTGTTTCCTGTAATCAGTCGACTGGTCCTCTGTAACCAGTCGATTGACTACAGGAAAAGAAACTTTCATGTTTCTGTTCCAGTCGACTGATTACGGAGGACCAGTCGACTGACCTGCTTCTATTTGCCTATTATGCCTAATTTTGTCTATTTTTGCTTGGTTTCCAAATTTAATTGATTGGTGTTGATTCCCCGGCTTGTTGTTGTCATATCCACTTTGATGGCACTTTCTTCGGGATTTATGTAAACATACATTTTGATGGATTCAGAATCGATTTCTTTGGATTTTATTCACGTCTCCGAATGTGAATTTTAGTGATTGATTGTTTCTACAATCATTATTGTGATTTGTCACTTTAAAAATATAAAGGTTTTTAATACTAGTAGTAAATATCAAAACTCTTTCATCAAAATGATTTCAACGCTATTTTATTTACAAAGCTCGTTTCCCTCAAACCGTTTTCCAATCTACTAGTATATACAAACCTTTACCTCACTGTATGAGAAATCTAATTAAACAGCTTAGTAAAACGAGTGGTATGAAATGCTTGCGTTTACTTCGTCGGTTAATTCTTGGACTTGTTCAATTGAATCTCTTGTGACAATTTTCTAGTGAAGATTTACAATTTGTTCGTAAATATTTAAGTTAAGCTAGTGGTTATGGGACATGAAGCTAAACTCATATATTTACTAGCTTAGTGTAATTGACACTTCTTGATGGTCGATGATGATCATTTTTGTGATTTAGACTAGCAATGTGCGACGTCTCTTTGTCTGCGAGGGAGACTAAACCCCGCTTTTGTGGAGTTTCGACCCAAATTTGGTGGGGTAGCGACCCATGGTATTCGGACCATTTCATGGAGCTTCGGCTCAAAATAAATGGTTAGCTACCATGGAATAGCGTTCTGTTTTGTGACACACGTGTTGGCGAGCTTTCATGCTCCCGTTTTGTGATAGGCCTCCCCCTTTTGTGATTTCTGGATTTCTTGTGATGATTTCTAGAATTTGTGTTCCACCAATTTTCGTGATTTTCATTGATAAGTTTTATCAACTTTTGTGCATTGGTGAATTTGTGTGTCATTATCTTTTTGTGAATAAAAATATAAGGAGTTTTACATTCCTTTTGATTTTTGAGAAGATTCTTGTGATATTGATTAATCTCTTGTTGATTTTCATTTACATACTTATTACAGTATGACATTATGGTTATTATACATTTATACCATATCTCTTATTCTATATCATTTCATCCGATATTTATAGCTAGACTGATCCGTTTATTATTTTCTTATTAAATAATACTCGGGTCAGACCGAGATGTTACAGGTGCTTCTGCTTGACTCCTCATCAGGGATTATTATTCTGACTTTTGGCTAACTACTTAGATTAGTAGTTGATTTTGTTGTATACATTTGAGATATAGACTCTGTGATGTATACTTATTCTTTTATAGCTCTTGTAACTATTTTTTTTGTGATATTGTGGATCTTGTTAGACCACTACTTTGATGAACACTTTTAAGTGTTATATATTCATATCTATTTCCGCCTTTGTGATATGGATGTCTGTGGCTGATTTGTGTTATGTTTATCTATATTTGTTTCCGAAGATTATATATAGCCACTGTGTAGTAGCTTTGAGTTTGTATCAGTATGTCGGATTTCCTCTTGAATTGAAGTGCATCTTAAATTATCTGACATATCGATGCTCACACAAAGCAATTACGCAGATGGTCGCTCCTCAACAACCTTATTCTCCGTGCTAGTTGACGGCATTACCCCATAGTGACCTTGGCCAGCGAGGGTATAAAGGTGTGCGTCACACAGCTAAAGTCTCCCTTCTCCAAAAGTCGAGAAACAATCTTCCTTATGAGAACATTCTCCAAACCTATAACGATGGAAGCCCTATCATGCACGTGTCCAAAACCGTGTCTCAACAACAGTCTAATGACTCCCTCTAAGGCTAAAGAAATTCCAGCACTGCTTCAGAGAATCTAAAGCTGGTGGAGCTAGAAATATTGATCTTTGTGATAAAATCTCATCAAATTTGGAAAACATCATATATTATATTTATAGTTGTGGGATTGGTGTAAACATATAATGCTTCTTGCTCTCATGCTCTAGCCATATATGAAGTCTAGGATATACACAAATTCATTAAACTAGTGTATTATAAATATATGGCAATTTTCTTTGAAAGTGAAATTCTAACGGAATAAAGGATGTGATTTGTAGGAATTTGAAGGCTCTAGCCATGTCATGGAAAAATGATTTCCTATCTTATATCTTCTAGAAGTATAGATACTGTTATATCCGCCTTAAAATTCCTCATACACACATGGACAGCCTTAAAAACAAATTTCGGTATTTTGAACATGAGTGAAATTTTCTTTGAAAGTGCAAAGAATGAGCCAAATGACAAAAATGGCAATTCTGAATCGACAATTTGAACTACTGTATCATAAACATTGTTCCTTTATGCAAACTATCAATCTATTAATATACTGAACTGATAAACTAGTTTTTGTATAAATTTATTTACCATTGAGCTAAACTATTGTTTTATATAGCCTACATAGATGAATACATCGCAAACTCTGTAACTTTGTCACATGCCTGAAATAGATATAATTTCCCACTATGAAGTTAATTAATCTTTCTTTTGGATACAATCTTTCCTCTCATTAAAATAACTATATTATATCATATGTTATTGATATTATCAATGCATCTTGATTCCATTCAAAAATATAACTGTGAAGTATATATAACGTTCTTTAGGTTTAAAAGCCGGAATATGATGGAGTCATTGCTTAAGTAAATGTATTGCATATGAAGCCTGATTAAAAATAATTAGCTAGGCAAGCATTCAAAAAAAATTCAGCATAAAGGTGCATTGTTGAGGTAGGTTGAAATGGCGTACACACATAAAGAAAGATAGCCTATAGAACTGGAGAACAAGTATGAATAGTTAGCAATCATATAAGAGTATAATTCATTTGAATACTTGCGTAAGGATTTAGCTAGAAAAAAAGAATATATCTAGAATACATCTAACTAAACATATGAAAAATAGTTGAGTATTGGCTATAAGCTTTTTGTTGCAATAGATAGACAAATATTGTTGCTCGATGAGTCATAGTCAACAAAGAAACACGTTTCACTTTCCCTTTAGAAAAAATTAATTTATAGTTAATTTAAGTAGAATCCAATGATATACCGAGCTATGTATGTTCTATTTTTCTTCTTATTTTAATATTAAACGAAATGAAGCAAACAAAGCGTTAAGGACAAGCTAAATGATTTTTAACTCTCGTTTTAAACAAGAAGTTGTTGGCACATCAATTTCCAACTAAATTTTTACTTTTTGAGGAGTAATAATGGCATGTAACCAAAATCATACATATAGGAATATAAGGACTTGCACACGATGCATTAACTTATGGACTTGGCCTTTACTTACACCGCTTAAGTCTATAAAACACAAAGAATTAAAATAATCAATTGTGATTACCTCATAAAATGGATACTATAAGAAAACGTGAATCATTAAACTATACCACGAGGAATTAGAATTGACTAACGCATGACTACAAATACTACTAACTAAGAAATAATAGATTAAACGGGTAGCTAAAGGCAGGTAACTACTTGAATAACACGCGGATAAAATAATAGATTAAAAGGGCAAAACTAAAATACCACAGCCATGTTTATTATGTACTAAGAAATTATATCGCTTGACAAACAGAAACACACTGATAACATTACCTTGTCAATAGTTGTATTTCGTCTGCAAACAATATTAGTGTTTCCAATGTCACCTCTTGTTGAGAATTTGACACCTCCCTTTGTCATTGAAACAACAACTATCATTCAAAGAACAAATCATTAGCCATTGTTAAGTCAAAAAATATGAGCTTGTTTGATAAATGTTTCTTAAAGGCTTTCACACAGCAAATGGATTTATTTTTAAACCATTAGAAGCAAGAATTTATATATTCTTCTTAAGTTTCTTTTGTTACTTAGTTTGTAGCCTATATAGATGCACTAATTTAATTACGTCAACTTTTTGACTTTTATCTAATATATGTACAAGTTAATCATTTGGCATCTTCATATGAAAAAAAATTATATGTAACCATGCATCCAAGTAGTATTATAATTAAATGCATTTCTGTTAGGCGTCTCCATTGAATTTAGACTATTACTAGAAGACGAGGATGAGGTTTTTTGCTTACAAGCTTGGATTGTTGAGACACCATTCCTTGAATTGCTATTGATGCTGGATTTTTGGGTTTATTTACCGAGTCTTTGCTTATTACTTGAGTCATTTTTGCATAGTTCAGGCATCTACACTCTTGTTCTATCTTCTAAAGACAATCCCCTATAAGACTATAAATATTATATGTCATATTCCATTTGGTTTGGTATCTAATGTTATAACTCTAATACATTATATATTGTACATTAAAATATGAGACATTTTACCTTAGGGATACGTCACCACATTGGTTGCATTATAACTCCTTGATGGAAGCAGTCATGTATATATGTATGTATGTATGAGCGCTCCATGACACTCCTAGGAGCGCCCCAATTTCATCCATAAGTTTCTACTTAAATAATTGGATGAGTGGAGAGAGAGAGTTAGTGGGAAAAGAGAGAAATAAAACCAGGGGTGGATATCAAGGGGCGGTAGGGGTGCTACACTGTTTGGGGGTGCAAGTGTATGCATATATATGTGTGTGTGTGTGTATTAGAGGCATGGTTATAAAATAAGAACAGTTTGGAATATTGAGAACAATAAATGCAACTACTGATCGACAAATATCAATACCGACTAACCGTTTGATAACGTGAATCACATTAGTTGTACATTGGAAATCAATGGATTTGTAAGAGGATAGTGAACATATTTCAAAAAGACAACCTACCGTTAACATCAAAAGTAGAATGAAACCAAGACACTGGTTTATTCAACATTACCTCAAGATATATATCTAAAGCTCTATAATCTCCACCAAAGCACTCTCTAGCAGAATCTGGCAAGCATTCTGCAACTTGGAGAAATTTTGGAACCTGTAGTTTTGGATCAGATCAAATTTCAATCAAATACTTATCCACCAATTTATAATCGTTTTCATTTTCTTTAGTGACTTTTTAGGTGCTCGTAACAATAAAGGATTAGTTTCCACGATTTTGGAAAAGGAGAGCTGCTATTTACAACCAAAACAGAGACTAATCAATAATAAACCTGTCTCATAAGTTTACAACTCAGATTTCCACTACTCTGGAATTCTGTATTAGTTATTTGAACACTAAGTATGTTGTAATTAATTACAACAACAAAGTACCAACTATAGCAACAATACCTATAGTGCTAAATCAAACGTTATACTATTTAAAGAAATAATACAACGTATAAAGAAAACGATATATATATAAATATATATATATATAAATCAACTAGAAATCTAATCAGTTGAAGAAGGAAATTACGTCTGAGGCTTGTCGCAACAATTTCCTTAAGACTTTATTCAAAGTCTTCCAAGATACAACAGACGTGATCTGCTCGAGATTGTGATATGTATGATCTTCTGTGTGATATGCAAAAGAGCATAGATTGTAGATATCAAGAAACGAAGAGGAAGAAGAGAAAATTCAGAATTGATCGAGTGAGGAAAGTGATCAGGTTTCCTCCTTATTTATAGCCGAATTCCCAATGGCTACACCCGTTGAGAAAAGTAGCATCCCTTCATTTGCAACGCCGAAAACTGTTGCTGTTGCTACAGTCGCGCCTCTTCGTTTGCAACGGCCGAAAGCTGTTGCGGTTCGCAACTGTCGCGCCTCTTCGTTTGCAACGGCCAGAAACTGTTGTGGTTCGCAACAGTCGCGTCTTTTCGTTTGCAACGGGCATAAACTATTGCGGTTCACAACAGTCGCGTCTCTTCGTTTGCAACGGCCAGAAACTGTTGCGGTTCGCAACAGTCGCGTCCAATCCAGTAGTCGCTTCTTTTTGAATTTAAACAGTAGAAAACCATTCACTTTTGTGCAACAAAAATATAACACGGTCCACTCTTATTGGACCCACATCCACACCAGACCCGGCTCGGTTCGGTCGGACGGGCGGGCGGCGGCGGACGCGCGTGTGTTAGTCCATGGCCATATAGATCCTCCCCCTCGCACAAAATTACCTGACATAATGGCTAATATAGGGATTGAGAATACACTATAGAAACAAGAATAAGGACTTATTTTTGGTGATGTGGGACATATCTCATTCACCAATTTTAGAGAATTCTAACAATCCCCCACATGAATGACGATATATGTCTCCCGCACACAAAGTGTAATATCACACAGTTCATATGAAAATAATGCTATATCGAGGATAAGTAGATATTTCACTTTGAACTTTCCCTAGTTAAAACTTATCGGATATACTTGGCTAATCGGTGAATTATTTCATCTTGAACCGTCAGCGGTTATTGTATAACCAGACAACAAGCTTTACAAAGCATTACTTCCCTTCACATCCAATCTCTTGGTTGTGTTCATTTTGGTCCTGAACAATTTTTTGGTTCTGCGAGTGTTTTTAGAGAATAAAAGCCTTTAATAATCTCATAGAGTCGACCCAACTCACACTAACATAGGTGATCGCAACCATTAAGAGTATCCTACATATACTCCACTTGTTATTTTCAAGATATGGTCATCATTAAAAAATATAGTTTTAACCTTTAAATTCTTCTGTAGGCATGCATTTATATTGTGCACTATAGGAATAGAGTTGGACTATGTCTAAGAAAATGCATCACGTCTTGATTTACTCAAAACTGGTTTGCCTATTGATCCTAGTCCATGGGATCTACAGTCGCTAGGATATGTTTCCATATAAGATAACTCTTGGTGATTTAGGCTTTTAAACCCATTCCCTTCGATGCGCAGTCAATTTTTGTCTCGTGATAAACCTGCAGTAAATGGATTCGTTAGGTTATTATTTGTTCTTACATAATCTGGAAATAGTTCCATTTGAGAGTAACTGTCTAACTGTGTTATGGTGTCGACGAATGTGTCGTGACTTTTCATTCTACACAAAGTTGTGCGTTCTGCTTAGCGCAGCTTGGTTATCACAGTGTATGCATATGGCCAGTACAGGTTTAGGCCAAAATGGAATATCTTCTAAAGAAATGACGAAGCCCTTCTTCTTCTTCATCTGCTTTATCTAAAGCGATGAACTCCGATTCCATAGTGGATTGAGCTATGCATGTTTGTTTAGTAGATTTTCATGACACTGCTGCCCCTGCTAAGGTAAATACATAACCACTCGTTGATTTTGATTCCTCTGAATCAGCAATCCAGTTTGCATCACTATATCCTTTTAAGACAGCTGAATATTATACATAATGTAAGGAATAATTTGTGGTATTTTTTAAATATCCAAGCACTCTCATTAGTGCTTTCCAGTGTTCCTTTCCTGCATTGCTTGTACAACTGCTCAGTCGACTTACTGCATAAGCTATATCTATTCTTGTGTAATTCATGAGATACATGGGACATCATATTACACGAGAGTATTCCAGTTGCATTACACTCTCATTAGTGTTTTTATGCAGCACTTCTGATGGATTAAAAGGTGTTCTTACTCCTTTAATTCTAAAATTTTGAAATTTTTCAATCACTTTGTGTACATAGTGTGACTGAGATAATTCAATTCCATTAGGTGTTCTTATTATTTTGATTTCCAAAATAACGTCTGCAACTCCTAAGTCTTTCATATCGAAATTGCTAATTAACATCTTCTTTGTGGTCTCTATTACCTGAGTATTTGGACCAAATATGAACATATCGTCTACATATAAACAAATCATCACATATGATTGTCCAATTTTTTTATAATAAACACACTTTTCGCATTCATTTATACGAAAACCATTTCTCATCATGACACTATCAAATTTTGCGTGCCATTATTTTGGAGCTTGTTTTAGTCCGTATAATGATTTTACTAGTCTACAGACTTTGTTTTCATTTCCTTTGGAAACAAAACCTTTAGGTTGCTCCATGTAGATCTCCTCATCGATATCTCCATTTAAGAATGCTGTCTTTACATCCATTTGATGAATTTATAGATTATAGATCGATGCAATTGCTATTAGATGTGACGACTCGGAATTTTTGAGCATTAAAAATTGGAATATTTAATTGATTTTAAATTGTTTAAAGGTTAATTATCAACTTAAATTACGAATATCATGATTTATTTGACAATTAAATTAATTTGAAGGCTTGTAAAATTTATGTTGATAGTACAGAGGATAATAGAAGTTGTAAAACTGAATTTAACAGTGGTTGGTTCAGTTTTAAAAATATATCGTTTAAATTGAATTTAAAAATATCCTTCCGAGGCGCAGTCTCGGAATTCGACAAAACCAGTTATATTGGGTCCGTAATATTGAATTATTATCGGATTTCAAATTTCGTTTTGATCGGAGTTAGTGTGTGTGTATACGAGACATAGACGTGCTGAAAATTTAGTTGTTAATAATCTGGTTTAATTTAATTTAAATAGTTGAGCCTTCTAATATACGCTTCCTTCCTTAACTTAAAATCGAATCTAAATCGCTTCTTGCAAAAGCCATTTTCTTCCCCACTTTCTCTATAAATTTTTTAACTTTCCTACTCCCCTCTTTCTTCAATCCTATCATAGAAAAACAAAAGAAATCATGGCCGCTTTCTATCTCGATTCGCGTTACCCCCCACCCCTTCTCTTTTCACTTCTAATTGAAAGCACGAAACCACGAAATCAACGAGTGTCTCCTGTTTCCTCAAATCAAAATCACGAAGTCTGATGAAAAAAAGTGATGGATACCTTGAGAATTTATGAACGACGGTAGCTTATACCGAATTGGAATCGATTTCGCCTTCGGATTTTGCCTCGCTAGGGTTCACTCGCGCATGTTGTTTTGGGCAAATCGAGTTTATGTTGGTTCGAGCTCGAGTTGGTGTCGCGTAGGGGGGAAACTCGCGCATAGGGTGTTGATTTGGGGCGACTCGAGTTAGGGCAACGCGAGCGAATCGCAGGCGAGCATACGAAGGGGTCGGCGACTTCGTTGATTGTGTCAGCTGGGGGAGGGGGGGGGGGGACGCTTCGCGGGCGTTTGGAGGAGGACGACAGTGGCCTTAGGGCAGCACGACATGGTGGATGGAGCGGTTTTAAGTTAAGGTCGTTGTCGTTGTTTTGGACCGTGAGCAGAGGGTGATTTCGCGATGTCGGAAAGGTGGTGAGGTTCTTGGCGATAGCTACGTGCGCGTGAAGGTGAGGCTTGGCCAGGATGATCGACAGTTAGGGGTTCGAGCAGTTAGGTATTTCTTTAAATTTATTTATTTAATTTATATGTTTATGAATTTGAAATAAAAATAAAAATGAGATGAAATTTTATTTATATAGTAGAGTGTTGTAGAGTTTATATATATAAATCCGACTTTTCATGAAATATGTTTAAGTCATGTATATTTTATAAATAAGAGGAAATTTAGTTTAAATCAAATAATTTGTTAATTCAAATATATTAAATGGTAGTTGATTTTTCATTTGGTTCGAATGTAGATAAAATCGTATAAATTGTTATACAAGGTCTGAAAATAGTAAGGAAACTAATTGGTGTAATTAACTTATATTAATTATTTTTTTTAAACAAAGGGGTTTTTATAGGAAAATTATTAGTTAAATTAAATTAATAAATAGTAATGGATTATCTCAGATATTAATAAATTACGTATTGTTATTCAAGGTCTAAAATAGAGAAACAAGCTGGATTGAAAATGGATTGGGATGGTCTACAAATTTTAAGTCAAAGGTGAGTTAATCTCACTCAGTTTAAATTTAAATTTAAAATGATTAAATTTAAATAATTGCTTGAATTGTTGAATGAATTGATGTGATATAGTGTAATATTTTGGAATTGGTATATTATATTGTGCTGACGTTTGTGGATGCAGGGAAAAACAGGTTGGGGGGATCCAATTGGATCCCCTCAATATTTATTTAAATTATTTAAAACTCTCTGTTGTGATTTATTTGATATCCTATGATGATCTTTATTGGAATATTTAATGCCATGGTTAAATTGGGTATCACTGGGTATGATGAATTACCAAAAATATATAAATTGGATTTGGTAAGATAATAAAAGAAGTGAAATTGTAAGTGAAATAATTATAGAAATTTGAATATATTTTTAAATGAATTTGGAAAAATAAAGTGACTTTAAAATTCTACTAAATAGATCCTGGTATAGAATGGAAATTTGAATAATCAAGGAGTTAATGAATTTTAATCTTCAATGATATTAATTAAAAGAATAAAACATTTATTTAAAATTTAAGATTTAAAATTTCTGAGAAAAAAATAAAGAAGAAGTTGGGAAAAGATGAAATTTGTATATTTCAGTTAAAAGATTTAAAATCAAATGGAAAAGAATAACAATAATAATTAAGTGCATAATTAATGAAATTTGAAATGAATTGAGTAATTTAAGAAAACTTATTTCAAATGGAATAAATTGGGAATCAATTTGGAAAATTGATTTACGTGATTGAAGTTGGAATTCTCCTTGGATAACTAAGTACGTTTTCAAGTAAATTTTTAAATATAAGTTAATAGTTTTAAAATTGTTTTAAAAGGTATGTTTTGAAAAATTTATTATTTCTAATATTTAAATTTTAAAGCAAGTATTTTCTCAAATCTATTATAGTAGTAATTATTTAAAAAGTGACTTAGTATTTTGTTTCTAAAGTGGAAATCTAGTTTTATATTTTATTAAGTAACTTTATTTTCAAATATTCATATAAGATGTATTTTTAACAAATTATTAAAGTAGTTTTAATTTAAATGTTTTAAAAGTATATATATATATATATGTATATATATTTCAAAAGTAAAGTGTTTTAAATTATTTTAAAAATCTATTTTTGTGCTTGGTGATTTCAGGGGAGATAGAAAATATTTGGGAAAGTTGATTTTGAAAAGAAAGATGGTTTTGAAACTGTTTTCAAAGGATTGAAAATAGAAATATATCTTGTGAAGATATTTTGAAGGTAATAAATACTTTGGGAAATTATTTATTATTGGATGGATGTTTGTGAATATTAATTGATAGTTAAATAACCGACTATCAATATTGGACAAATACGTTGATCGTTTCAAAGAGACCGGGATCGAGATTTATTTCTCGAAAACCACTTCGATCCGGTTTGTACGTTTCGTGTAAACGATTTTGGATTCGAAGATGGAGCAGTGAAGTGCAAGGACTAGTCGCTACTAATCCTGAGGATATTTCCAAAATGGATGCAGTAGGAATAGTGTCTTCAGTTCCGTTCGAACCCGGGACGGACTTGTATGGACGAATGCTTGCGAAACATCGTCAGGTGGACGATGGGCATTCTAAGGGATTATTCTTAAAAGGTAACGCTTAGCCTCAAGCCTCATCAAATGGGAATGACTGAAAATCAGGGGTTATGCAGCAAGGCTAGGTGGGTAGCACCCAAGCAGGGTGAGGTCATTCCAGTCTAGATGTCCTTTTTTATTTCGGCTTAGTGGGCGGTTGCTGATCCCAACCACGGGGTGATCTCACTCGGGATTATCCAGTAAGGGATAGTCCCGGCCTTGTGTTGCAGGGGAGCGGGCGTACTCCTCGGTACAGTGATCTAGGCCCCGTACTATGACAGGTGGTACCCTAGTGCCTAGTCATTGGTTAGAAATCCATTCTCCCTACGAGCCTTGTACGAGTTTTGTTTGTATTACCCACTTTGTGGCTAGTAGCTGGAATTTAATCATGTAACAATTTCGGCTATTTTATAAGTATTTGTATATAGACCCTATTGTAATATCAGAGGATTTCTATAAAAATTGTTTTAGCTATCTAAGGTAAAAACCCGACATGTTTATTTGTGGCGTGGTCTTACGAGATGCTTTTTTTTTCAAAATATTTTGAAAACTTTAATAATAAATTGGGTGTGATTTTCTCACGCTGGCATTCCAGACTGACTCGAGTGTTATTTAACTATAATGCTCGGGTCAGACCGAGTATTATAGGATACAGGATATGTTGCTGTGGAGCTCAGGAGACGAGCTGGATGACGATACGTACTCTCGTACTTGCTTATATATATATTCCGCTGTGTTGAGTTGATGTGTATCCATTTGTATGAGATTGATGTTGAAATGTGATTGATGTACTCTGATGATGTAATATAAACAGAGATATTTGTTTTTGATTAAAGGTTATTATTTATCTATTATATTTTATTCCGCAGCGATGGTTAGATTCTGTTGTTGTTTTCTATTTTCTTCTTCTACCTCTTCTTCTTTAACCTAAAATGGTTCGTATTTCGGTACAACTTGAGTTGATTATTGTAGAATAGTGTGAACTCAAGGGGTACGGATTTGCGGGCTGTCACACTTGGTATCAGAGCTTAGGTTGGAGATAACCTTGGCTCTGGTGGGAATTACTCATTTAAATTAGAGTCTATAGTACTCTAAAATGAGTTTGAGCGTATTAATAAATATGAGCGCGTATTTGTTAGTGAATAAAAATTGTTTTAATATTGTGTTGATTGGTTTATTGAGTGGCATATGAACCTTCGTCGGCACAGTCTGTACAACTGTATCGAAGGGGTTTCTAAACACTTGAATAGAACAATTGACACGATATTGTTTTAAATATGGGTGAATGAAATAATTTTACCCAAAAACATATTTTGATATAAAGAATAGTTTTTGACAACTATTTAGCTAATATATGGTTGCTTGGATGTTAGAAATGGTAATATTAAAGTATTATCATTGTTAAGTGAAAATTTAACTAGAAATTGAAGTATAACTAAAATTTAGGGGAATAAATTCATTATAGAATGAAATTTGTAAATATGAAGTATAAATGTAATTTACGAATTGAAATACAATCAAATGAGAATTTGTATAGGCATAAACTATACAAATGAATTTGTAGTTAAAATTGATTTAAGCAGGATTTGGAAATTTAAATACCGGAGATTTGGAAGTATTTTGAAGATAAATAGTAGCATTGTTGTTTTTGGGGGTATTTCTGAAAGGAAGTTGTTTCAAATAAATTTTGGGGAAAAGGAGATAGCATTGAATTCACTTCAGTCACTGGAAAATAACTTCGGTGATGACTGCAGCATCATCGATATTCATTTTCGAGTTTCTAAGTGATGGATTGTTGCCAAATTTATTTGTTCAGGAAAAACGAGTTGTTTTGAAAATTTCAAAGGAAATTTGTTGGAAATAAAACCAGGATTGGTTTAACTTTTTAGAAATGTGATTTGAGATGTTGAAGATTTCAAAATGTTTTGAAACCAATAGCCGAGTGTTTGAAAATCCTGATGAAATAGGTTGTGGGCTTATAAATTGAGATGATTTTTAAATCAGGAAGAAATTTAAGCTTTGGATAATGGAATATAAATCTAAAGTGAAAAGTTAAAAATGAAATTAACTTGGATTGGGAAATAAAAATTTAACTGGATTGGAATAAACTGAATAAGTTGAAAATAGTATCCAGTTGTATTCGAATCAAGTTGGAATCGAATTGAATTAAATAAAACTAAGTTAAAATAAAATTGAATTGGGAGGAGAATTCAATTGAATTAATGAAAGGAATAAAATTCTTACCTACACAAATGGAAAATAAATTGAATAAGGATGGGAATTGAAATAAATAAATAACAATAATGTGTAAAAGAGTTATAATGCATGAAATAAAATATGCTTGGGCTATAAATAAATAGAGGGCTTGAGTTAGAAATAAAAGATAAATATATTCAAGCCTATAATAAATGGAATTGTGTAAATAATGAGTTGTGACTTATAGATTTTGAGAGTGGAATAGCAGTTCCAAAATAAATGTTGTTTGATGTTCTGGATAATAGAATAAAATCCAAACTTGAATTATAAAGTATATTGAACTTAAGAAAATAAAATGAAGTGATATTTGGAATTGAAATTCAAGTGTTGGATGATAAATAAGGGAAGAACTAATTATATAATAAACTAGTTAATGGAATTGAATTGTGAGTTTATGATGAAGTTTGGAAATAAAACTCAAGTTATAAATTGAATTCGACTTAAATTGTCAGTAAAGTAAACGTAACTGAATTGTGAGTTCATGAAATTTGGTGGCAAATTGAAAATGGATTGTGGATTCAGAACTTGAGTTATAAATTAAAATTTAATTCGGAGAGTTAAAAAATTTAGATATAATTGAAATGTATTGAATAAAAATGGAAATGGATTAAAATAGTAATGGTTTGAATTGAAAATAAAATCCAACAAAGAGGAAATAAATTGGAAATGACCTTGTAATAAATTGGATGAGTTGAATCTGGAAAGTTAAATTCTATAATAATCAAATAAATTTGTAGTTGAAATGAGACTGGATTGAGATAGAATCAAATTAAAGTGAAAAGAGGAATTTATTTGCAAAATGAAATGAACTTAATAAAAAAAAAATGGGATTTGAATAAATTGAAGTAGATTAACTTAAGCTAAAAGATGGAAAGGAGTTTAATGGAATTCAACTTAAAAATTAAGTTTAATGATAGTGGATTGGGTTTAAATCAAGTAAAAATAAATTTTAATTGAAATAAAATTCGGTGAGTTGCCGATAATGTTGAATGGAATGAAAATTCTTAAATAAATAATTGTAAATCATTTAAAATATTAAGGGATTCAAATAACTTGAGGTAATAAGGAAAATAGAATGTTTCAAGTTTACTAGAATAGTTTAAATGATTGTGGATAAACTAATTATGATGGAATAAATAAGTATCAAATGAAGTGTTGGTTTAAATAAGTTGAGAAATAATTATTGAATGGGATAGCCTGGATTGTTTTTGAGCTAATAAAATAGTTTGGAATAAACAAATATGGAATGAAATGTAAATAAATGAATTGTAAATAAAATTTAAATGGAATGTGTCGAGCTAAGTAAATGATCGTGAATGGATTAAAATAAAAGGGAAGTTTAATTGGCAAATAAGATGAACCTAAATTGTTAATGGTTTTGAATGGAACTTGTTTGAATAATGAAACTAGTTTGGTTAATAAAACGGAAATGCAATGAAACTGAGAATATATGGATTGTGAATAAATTTTAAAGGTGAAATAGAATTAAGTATAAATGGAGTTGAAATCCATTTAAATTGGTTATAAAGCATAAATACTTATTTATTCACATAAATCTCGTCAAATTGCATAGAATTAATTGTTATTTAATGTAAATGGAAGTAATTAAAAATTCTATGGATTGATAGGAGTAAAATAAATTAATGTAAGCAATTGAGTTTTAAACCATTCGAATTGGTAAAGTTGTGTACGAATGGATTGAAAACCATTCAAATTGCATAAAAATGGTTTATAAATAAATTGGAACAGTTGAATTAACATGGAAATTGTAGAAGTTGCTTATGGAAAAATGTTTGGTGTGAATTTCTTTCAGAATTCATATGTTTTAACTATTGCAAGTAAGTGAAATGTGTTAAACTTCTTATATTTTGCACTTACAAGTTTAAACTGAGTAAGTACAGGTACCTGGAAGCCGTGAGGCTGGATTTGGTTGTGCTATTTGCTAAAATTAATAAGCCGCTTGCTTAAAATGCTAAATAAGGTACGCCTACGCAATAAAAATAGGAAATATGAACTGTTTATGATTTTTCCGACCGTGTGGGTCGATGTATATATATTTATCTCTTTTTTCAAATTGCAAAAGCTCCTCCGTACAAAGGAGACTCTGCCAAAAATTTTCAGAAATTTTGGGAGTTAGAAAAATTTTGAAAATTTTTGGAAAATTTTGTTAACGACAAAACAATTTCAAACTAGAAATTGAAATAAGTTAGTGAATGAAACTAATTAAAATAATGACATGAATTAGTTATAAATGAAAAATAAAATTTAACATTTGGAGTTGAAAATAAATTGAATTCGTATGAAAGTGAAAGAATCAAGTTGAATAGGAATGGATATAAACTAAAGTGGTAAGATGAAAATGAATATAAAAAAAAACATATTAAATACTTATACCAAACTTAAGAAAGGAATAGTAAATTCTTAATTGGAAATTGATAATATAAATATATTCCAAGTTAATATTTGGATGAATATTGACATTTGGTAAGGAAGTCGATAAAATGATTTGGAAGTGGTGATTGGATATTAGTGCTAAGCAGGATATGCAGGTAATCTAAAGGAAATGAGAATTGGATTTGATTTCAAAAAGATAAAAAGTTGAAATGCTCGACAAAAAGGTATGTATTTAAATCTTGGTATGAAATTTGATTGGGATTTGGATTGAGCCACTTGGCCTTTTGTTTTCTTTTTGGATTTGGGAGGCCGTAGAGACATTTTGTAGTTGTACCGAGCTAGCCGCACAAAGGAGACGCTGGCGAATTTTTTTCGGGAATTCGGGGAGTTAGAAAAAATTTGAGAAAATTTTGATAATTCAAGTTCGATTTTAAATTTGAATTTAAATTGTTAAGTAAGTATTATGGTTTGGGACTTATGGTTAAGTTGAAAAGTTAAGAAAAGGATTAGTGTATCATTGATAAAAAGATTTGTTGGTAAATTGGTAAAAACTATTTGGAGTTGAGAAGATAGTTAATGGGTTATGGATCATTCTTCCTAACTAGTAATTTCGGGGACGAAATTCTTTTAAGGGGGGAGGAATGTGACGACCCGGAATTTTCGAGCATTAAAAATCGGAATATTTAATTGATTTTAAATTATTTAAACGTTAATTATCAACTTAAATTACGAATATCATGATTTATTTGACAATTAAATTAATTGAAGGCTTGTAAAATTTATGTTGATAGTACAGAGGATAATAGAAGTTGTAAAACTGAATTTAACAGTGGTTGGTTCAGTTTTAAAAATATATCGTTTAAATTGAATTTAAAAATATCCTTCCGAGGCGCAGTCTCGGAATTCGACAAAACCAGTTATATTGGGTCCGTAATATTGAATTATTATCGGATTTCAAATTTCGTTTTGATCGGAGTTAGTGTGTGTGTATACGAGACATAGACGTGCTGAAAATTTAGTTGTTAATAATCTGGTTTAATTTAATTTAAATAGTTGAGCCTTCTAATATACGCTTCCTTCCTTAACTTAAAATCGAATCTAAATCGCTTCTTGCAAAAGCCATTTTCTTCCCCACTTTCTCTATAAATTTTTTAACTTTCCTACTCCCCTCTTTCTTCAATCCTATCATAGAAAAACAAAAGAAATCATGGCCGCTTTCTATCTCGATTCGCGTTACCCCCCACCCCTTCTCTTTTCACTTCTAATTGAAAGCACGAAACCACGAAATCAACGAGTGTCTCCTGTTTCCTCAAATCAAAATCACGAAGTCTGATGAAAAAAAGTGATGGATACCTTGAGAATTTATGAACGACGGTAGCTTATACCGAATTGGAATCGATTTCGCCTTCGGATTTTGCCTCGCTAGGGTTCACTCGCGCATGTTGTTTTGGGCAAATCGAGTTTATGTTGGTTCGAGCTCGAGTTGGTGTCGCGTAGGGGGGAAACTCGCGCATAGGGTGTTGATTTGGGGCGACTCGAGTTAGGGCAACGCGAGCGAATCGCAGGCGAGCATACGAAGGGGTCGGCGACTTCGTTGATTGTGTCAGCTGGGGGAGGGGGGGGGGACGCTTCGCGGGCGTTTGGAGGAGGACGACAGTGGCCTTAGGGCAGCACGACATGGTGGATGGAGCGGTTTTAAGTTAAGGTCGTTGTCGTTGTTTTGGACCGTGAGCAGAGGGTGATTTCGCGATGTCGGAAAGGTGGTGAGGTTCTTGGCGATAGCTACGTGCGCGTGAAGGTGAGGCTTGGCCAGGATGATCGACAGTTAGGGGTTCGAGCAGTTAGGTATTTCTTTAAATTTATTTATTTAATTTATATGTTTATGAATTTGAAATAAAAATAAAAATGAGATGAAATTTTATTTATATAGTAGAGTGTTGTAGAGTTTATATATATAAATCCGACTTTTCATGAAATATGTTTAAGTCATGTATATTTTATAAATAAGAGGAAATTTAGTTTAAATCAAATAATTTGTTAATTCAAATATATTAAATGGTAGTTGATTTTTCATTTGGTTCGAATGTAGATAAAATCGTATAAATTGTTATACAAGGTCTGAAAATAGTAAGGAAACTAATTGGTGTAATTAACTTATATTAATTATTTTTTTTAAACAAAGGGGTTTTTATAGGAAAATTATTAGTTAAATTAAATTAATAAATAGTAATGGATTATCTCAGATATTAATAAATTACGTATTGTTATTCAAGGTCTAAAATAGAGAAACAAGCTGGATTGAAAATGGATTGGGATGGTCTACAAATTTTAAGTCAAAGGTGAGTTAATCTCACTCAGTTTAAATTTAAATTTAAAATGATTAAATTTAAATAATTGCTTGAATTGTTGAATGAATTGATGTGATATAGTGTAATATTTTGGAATTGGTATATTATATTGTGCTGACGTTTGTGGATGCAGGGAAAAACAGGTTGGGGGGATCCAACTGGATTCCTCAATATTTATTTAAATTATTTAAAACTCTCTGTTGTGATTTATTTGATATCCTATGATGATCTTTATTGGAATATTTAATGCCATGGTTAAATTGGGTATCACTGGGTATGATGAATTACCAAAAATATATAAATTGGATTTGGTAAGATAATAAAAGAAGTGAAATTGTAAGTGAAATAATTATAGAAATTTGAATATATTTTTAAATGAATTTGGAAAAATAAAGTGACTTTAAAATTCTACTAAATAGATCCTGGTATAGAATGGAAATTTGAATAATCAAGGAGTTAATGAATTTTAATCTTCAATGATATTAATTAAAAGAATAAAACATTTATTTAAAATTTAAGATTTAAAATTTCTGAGAAAAAAATAAAGAAGAAGTTGGGAAAAGATGAAATTTGTATATTTCAGTTAAAAGATTTAAAATCAAATGGAAAAGAATAACAATAATAATTAAGTGCATAATTAATGAAATTTGAAATGAATTGAGTAATTTAAGAAAACTTATTTCAAATGGAATAAATTGGGAATCAATTTGGAAAATTGATTTACGTGATTGAAGTTGGAATTCTCCTTGGATAACTAAGTACGTTTTCAAGTAAATTTTTAAATATAAGTTAATAGTTTTAAAATTGTTTTAAAAGGTATGTTTTGAAAAATTTATTATTTCTAATATTTAAATTTTAAAGCAAGTATTTTCTCAAATCTATTATAGTAGTAATTATTTAAAAAGTGACTTAGTATTTTGTTTCTAAAGTGGAAATCTAGTTTTATATTTTATTAAGTAACTTTATTTTCAAATATTCATATAAGATGTATTTTTAACAAATTATTAAAGTAGTTTTAATTTAAATGTTTTAAAAGTATATATATATATTTCAAAAGTAAAGTGTTTTAAATTATTTTAAAAATCTATTTTTGTGCTTGGTGAGAGGAGATAGAAAATATTTGGGAAAGTTGATTCTGAAAAGAAAGATGGTTTTGAAACTATTTTCAAAGGATTGAAAATAGAAATATATCTTGTAAAGATATTTTGAAGGTAATAAATAATTTGGGAAATTATTTATTATTGGATGGATGTTTGTGAATATTAATTGATAGTTAAATAATCGACTATCAATATTGGACAAATACGTTGATCGTTTCGAAGAGACCGGGATCGAGATTTATTTCTCGAAAACCACTTCGATCCGGTTTGTACGTTTCATGTAAACGATTTTGGATTCGAAGATGGAGCAGTGAAGTGCAAGGACTAGTCGCTACTAATCCTGAGGATATTTCCAAAATGGATGCAGTAGGAATAGTGCCTTCGGTTCCGTTCGAACGTGGGACGGACTTGTATGGACGAATGCTTGCGAAACATCGTCAGGTGGACGATGGGCATTCTAAGGGATTATTCTTAAAAGGTAATGCTTAGCCTCAAGCCTCATCAAATGGGAATGACTGAAAATCAGGGGTTATGCAGCAAGGCTAGGTGGGTAGCACCCAAGCAGGGTGAGGTCATTCCAGTCTAGATGTCCCTTTTTATTTCGGCTTAGTGGGCGGTTGCTGATCCCAACCGCGGGGTGATCTCACTCGGGATTATCCAGTAAGGGATAGTCCCGGCCTTGTGTTGTAGGGGAGCGGGCGTACTCCTCGGTACGGTGATCTAGGCCCCGTACTGTGACAGGTGGTACCCTAGTGCCTAGTCATTGGTTAGAAATCCATTCTCCCTACGAGCCTTGTACGAGTTTTGTTTGTATTACCCACTTTGTGGCTAGTAGCTGGAATTTAATCATGTTACAATTTCGGCTATTTTATAAGTATTTGTATATAGACCCTATTGTAATATCAGAGGATTTCTATAAAAATTGTTTTAGCTATCGTAAGGTAAAAACCCGACATGTTTATTTGTGGCGTGGTCTTACAAGATGCTTTTGTTTTCAAAAGATTTTGAAAACTTTAGTAATCAATTGGGTGTGATTTTCTCACGCTGGTATTCCAGACTGACTCGGGTGTTATTTAACTATAATGCTCGGGTTAGACCGAGTATTATAGGATACAGGATATGTTGCTGTGGAGCTCAGGAGACGAGCTGGATGACGATATGTACTCTCGTACTTGCTTATATATATATTCCACTGTGTTGAGTTGATGTGTATCCATTTGTATGAGATTGATGTTGAAATGTGATTGATGTACTCTGATGATGTAATATAAACAGAGATATTTGTTTTTGATTAAAGGTTATTATTTATCTATTATATTTTATTCCGCTGCGATGGTTAGATTCTGTTGTTGTTTTCTATTTTCTTTTTCTACCTCTTCTTCTTTAACCTAAAATGGTTCGTATTTTGGTACAACTTGAGTTGATTATTGTAGAACAGTGTGAACTCAAGGGGTACGGATTTGCGGGCTGTCACATTAGCGTTCTTATAGAGGTTATTCGTGTTACCGGCAAATATGTATCAAAGAATTCTACTCCTTCTTTTTGACGATATCCTTTGGCTGCTAATCTGGCTTTATACTTGTCGATAGAGCCATCTGCTTTTATTTTCTTCTTGAAAATCCATTTACAGCCAATAGTTTTTATTCCAGGTGGAATGTCAACAATTTTCCAAGTTTTATTACTTGGAATCGAATCAATTTCACTTTAAATTGCTTCTTTCCAACATGAAGATTCAGAAGATGACATTGCTTCCTTGTACGTTTGAGGTTCGTATTCTAACACATATGTGAAAAAATCCAAACCGAATGTCTTGGAAGTCCTAGCTCTTACGCTTCTTCTTGGTTCAACTTCCTCAATCTAATGATGAGTTTCATCTTCATGTGAATTGCTTGATTCTTCTCTTGTCCTTTTAGGGACATTATTTTCTTCATTCCTTTTGTGCGGAAACATGTCTTCAAAGAATGAGGCATCTCTAGATCCCATGATTGTATTTACATTAAATATCAGCTATATCAGACTTGAATACCAAGAATCTGTAGGCACTACTATTTTGGGCTGACCCTAAATAGTAACAATCTACTATTTTTGGTCCAAGTTTGACTTTCTTGGGAGGCAGAACCGGAACTTTTTCCAAACACCCCAATACTTTGAGATATTTAAAACTTGGTTTGTGTCCTTTCCATAACTCATATGGAGTTGTTCCTGTTTTATTGTGAGGGACATTGTTTAATATGTGATTAGACATATTTAAGGCCCCCCCACAAGTTCATCGGTAGACCAGAGGTTAAAAGCATGACATTAATAATGTCTTTTAACGTTCTGTTCTTCCTCTTGGCTGCACCATTTTGTTGTGGTGAATATGGAGCTGTTGTTTGATGAGTTATACCATTCTCTTCACAGAACTGTTCAAATGGTGATTCATACTCTCCACCACGATCAAATTTCAATATCTTGATCTTTTTATTTAACCGATTTTTTTACCTCGGCTTTGTACTTCATAAACGATATAATTGCTTCATCCTTACTATTTAAAAGATATACATAGCAATATCGTATATAGTCATCAATAAAAGTGATAAAGTACTTTTTCTCACCTCTTGTAGGCAACGATTTAAAATCACATAAATCTGTATGAACCAAACCTAGTGGTTCAGTGCTTCTATCAATAGATTGAAATGGTTTTTTAACCATTTTTGCTTCTACACATGTCTCACATTTGTAGTTCTTATCTACTTGGAATTTCTGAATTAATCCCAAGTTTGATAATGTTTTCATTTTTTGGAAATTTATATGTCCCAATCTATCATGCCATAGTAAAATTTGATGCTCAAGCAAGTAAGAAAATTCAGTTTTATTAATAGCACAATTAGAATACATAGTTTTATTGCCGATAACGGCTACATTTGCCTTAAATAGGCCATCACATAAATATCCCCTTTCGATATATATTCCATCTTTGGACAGAACCATCTTCTCTGACTCGAACACCATTTTGAATCCTTTCTTTGATAGTACCGAGCCAAAGATCAGATTCTTGCGTATATCTGGAACGTGGAGCACGTCATTCAGCTTTACAATTTTTTCAGAAGTAAACTTGAAGATTACTGTGCCACTGCCTTCGATCATGGATATTGCAGAATTACCCATGTAGAGTTTTTTTCGTGATCGAATTTCTGGTATGTAGAAAACATGGATTTGTCAGAGCAGACATGACGAGTAGCGCCTGTGTCTACCCACCATTGGTTAGGATTCTGAACCAAATTGCATTCAAATACAACTTCCGAGAAGTTGGACTCGTCTACTTCCATGTTGTCTGCTATATTTGTATCTTTATTGCGTTCCTTGTTGTATCTGCAGTGTCTAGCGGCATGTCCAACATTTCCATAAACCCAACACTCGCCATTAAACTTTTTTGTTCGTTTGTTGTCTATTGGTTTGTTGTCTGGAGCTTTCCTTTTCTTCTGAAAATTCTTCTTTTTGTTTTTGGTCTTTGAACCTTCAGCCACAAATGCCTCCTCGCTTGGTTTTGTAACTCCACGGTATCTGCCTCAATTTTCAGTCGGACTATGAGATCCGGTAAAGAGATTTCCTTCTTCTTATGCTTTAGATAGTTGCGATAATCTCTCCATGACGGCGGCAGTTTTCCCGTGATTGCTTCAACCAAAAACGATTCTCCAACCTTATAACATTCTGCTTCGAGTTCATGAATAACGATTTGCAGTTCATGCAGTTGAGCAATCATCGGTTTGGAGTCAACCATCTTGTAGTCCATGAATTTGTCTACAATGAATTTCTTAAGACTGATATTCTGCGTCTTATACTTCGTGGCAAGTGCATTTCAGAGTGCTTTTGCTATCTTCAGAGGCTGATATACTTTGTATAGCACCTTGTTGAGGCAATTCAGAATATAATTTCTGCATAGAAAATCGGAATGCTTTCACATATCAACATCCGATTCCTTGCCTGGGGCAGGAATCATTCCTCCTCCTCGAGATACCGTTGCAGACCGAGTGTGGTGAGATAAAATAGCATTTGATTTTGTCATGTTATAAAGTCATCACCGTCTCTTTCGAACGGATCAGGCCTGTTGTGTGTAGCAGCCTTTGTTGATAGTTCAACTGTTGCCATCTCTGTTTTAGCGAAAACAAGAAAGTCTTAAGATGTTATACGTCCAGTATAGCAAAACAGAGACTAATCAATAATAAACTTGTCTCACAAGTTTACAACTCAGATTTCCACTACTATGGAATTCTATGTTAGTAATTTGAACACTAAGTATGTTGTAATTAATTACAACAACAAAGTAAAAACTATAGCAATAATAACCATAGTGCTAAATCAAACATTATATTATTTAAAGAAATAATACAACGTATAAAGAAAACGGTATTTATATATATCAAAATATAAATCAACTAGAAATCTGACCAGTTGAAGAAGGAAATTACGTCTGAGCCTTGTCATAACAATTTCCTTAAGACTTTATTCAAAGTCTCTCAAGGTACAACAGACGTGATATGCTCGAGATTGTGATGTGTATAATCTTCTGTGTGATATGCAAAAGAGCACAGATTGTAGATATTAAGAAAAAAGAGGAAGAAGAGAAAGTTGTTACTGTTTGCAACAGTTGCGTCCAATCCAGTAGTCGCTTCTTTTTAAATTTAAACAGTAGAAAACCATCCATGGCCATATAGGTCCCCCCTCGCACAAAATTACCTGACCCTAAGGGTCAATATAGGGATTGAGAACACACTATATAAACAAGAATAATGACTTATTTTTGGCGATGTGGGACATATCTCATTCACCAATTTTAGAGAATTCTAACACTCTTAACGACACCCATGATAAATTGAATGGAAAAGGCAATCAAAATACCTTCGCTTCCACCAATTTTTCCATGGCTCGTGTTCTTTAACTCCGGAGGATGGTAAATACCCCAACGACTCAAAAGGGAAGGAAATTGAGGAGATGAAAAAAGATGAAGTCGATGCTAAATCCTCAGGAAGAATAACTTTTTATAGTATAAGCCATGATGGGTATTACTACATTACAGGTGGAATTGCTGAAACTATACAACATGGGGATTGTCTATCATGTCCACAAGGATGGTTACCGATACACGATCCAAACTCTTTGGATTGTTGCTTATTGAATCCAACGACAATGCATAAGTTTGATTTGCCTTCTTTATACCTGGAATGTTCCTTGGATGAATGTCAGCTTATATTGTCTTCATCTCCAATAGAACAAGGATGCATTATCATGCTTCATGACGAGCTCAATCACTGCTTTGTGTCCTTTTAGATTGGATCATCATCTTCTTCGTCGTCTACATGGGCGGTTCATGGCTACCTCAATCCCTTGAGTAAGGAAGATATGATCATGTTCGTTGCAGCTTCGGATAACAAACGTTTTTATGGATGCATGTTGCAAGACAAACTTGTTGTTATAGACTTCACTCCATGTTTCAAGATCGATTTTATTGAAACAGGATTCAGCAAAATAATAGCCGCTTGGCGCCAACGAGAATGGCTTGTCGGAACATGCAACGAACTGTTCCTTATAAAAAGGTATCAGACGATGTGGTTGGAGAAGGTGGTTGATGTAAGAGTATTTAGCTTGGACAATGCAAATGACACATGGATTAGAGTAAAAGGCATAGGCGATCATCGACTTTTCGTATTAGGAACTAGAATTGCTGGATCATGTTTGGCGAAAGAAGCTGGGATGAGAGGAGATTGCATTCACTTTTTAGAAGATGATGGTATTAGTATGATTGTTTTCGAAACGGAACGCTTCGATCTAAACACCTCTCCTGTCATTCTTCCATGTCGACCCTTTTGATCTCCAATATGATTAAGTTTAGCTATAGAAAAACGAGAGACAAAAACAATTGTTTACATCTGCTTGCTTAAGTTTTTAATGTTTAAAGTTATGCATGAACTCTGGTCATCAAAAATAAGATTTTGGCCTCTGTTTTTCCAATATTTAGTATCAAATATATGTAGGAATACACAATTTTGTATCATGCCATATGCTTAAATGTCCCGTAACCAATTCTATTAACTTTCAGTCTATTTGTCCTTTGTTGTAGTGATATTATTTTGATGATAACTGATTTGAGCATTAGATTGTATTCATTGATTGGTGAATGGTGTAAGAATCCCACAGTATAATATTTTGTTTCTGTACCAATTCCATAATATATTTTTTAAGCTCATCGAAGCAAATAGATGTGTCAACTTGACATGCTTGCCGAAGTAACATGAAGATAAACATATAACCGTACTAACCATTCTTAAAATTCCATTGATTATTTTAATTATACAGGTTGTAGAACCAAAGATCCACTATTAGGTGATAGCATGATACAAAAATTTGTCAAAATTCATGGTGGAAACATTGTTCCGTATCATATTGCGTAATTAGCATGCACAAAAGGAATATGTTTATGAAGATTTATTTTTTTCCTAAAAGAAGTGTTTCTGCAATTTATTTTTTCCTAAAAGAAGTTGTGTTTCTGCAATTTCAAAGCCCACAACCACAAATTTATGACATTATAGAAAACAAAACTATTTTTGTAATAATTTCAAACGGATTGTATTACCAATATAAGTTTTCCTTTGAAGCCTAGTTTGTAAACTTTTGATAAAATATTTTGCACCATAAGTAGAAAGCAGGAGAAGACATAAAACTTCTGTTAAACTTCGGATGAACCACCGAAACAAATATAAAACATACATTTTTTATATGGATAAATAACAAATATCATTAAATATAATTCTTAAACCAGATCTTTTATGACCTGGAATAGAACTTTATGCATAATATCATACCCAGCTAAAGTTTCCCTTCTCCAAATGTCGAGAAACAATCTTCCTTATGAGAACATTATCCAAACCTATAATGATGGAAGACCTATCATGCACATGTCCAAAACCGTGTCTCAACAACAGTCTCATGACTCCCTCTAAGGCTAAAAAATTCTGACATTGCTTCGGAGAATCTAAAGCTGGTGGAGCTAGAAATATTGATCTTCGTGATAAAATATCATCAAATTTGAAAAACATCATATATTATATTTATACATGTGGGATTGGTGTGAACATATTATGCTTCTTGCTCTCATGCTCTAGCCATATATGAAGTCCAGTATATATACAAATTCATTAAACTAGTGTATTATAAATATATGGCAATTTTCTTTGAAAGTGAAATTCTAAGGGAATAATGGATGTAATTTGTAGGAATTTTAAGGCTCTAGCCATGTCATGGAAAAATGATTTCCTATCTTATATCTTCTGGAAGTATAGATACAGTTATATCAGCCTTAAAATTCCTCACACACACATGGACAGCCTTAAAAAAATTCCGGTATTTTGAACATGAGTGAAATTTTCTTTGAAAGTGCAAAGAATGCGCCAAATGACAACAACGGCAATTCTGAATCAACAATTTGAATTATTGCATCATAAACATCGTTCCTTTATGCAAACTATTAATCTATTAATATACCGAACTGATAAACTAGTTTTTGTATAAATTTATTTACCATTGAGCTAAACTATTGTTTTACATAGCCTACATAGATGAATACATCGCAAACTCTATAACTTTGTCACATGCCTAAAGTAGATATAATTTCCCACTATGAAGTTAATTAATATTTCTTTTGGATACAATCTTTCCTCTCATTAAAATAACTATGTTATATCATATGTTATTGATATTATCAATGCATCTTGATTCCATTCAAAAATATAACTGTGAAGTATATATGACGTTCTTTTAGGTTTAAAAGCAGGAATATGATGGAGTCATTGCTTAAGTAAATGTATTGCATATGAAGCCTGATTAAAAATGATTAGCTAAGCAAGCATTCAAAAAAAATTCAGCATAAAGGTGCATTGTTGAGGTAGGTTGAAATGGCGTACACACATAAAGAAAGATAACTTATAGAACTGGAGAACAAGTATGAATAGTTAACAATCATATAAGAGTATAATTCATTTGAATACTTGCCTAAGGATTTAGCTAGAAAAAAGGGATATATCTAGAATATATCTAACTAAACATATGAAAAATAGTTGAGTATTGGCTATAAGCTTTTTGTTGCAATAGGTAGACAAATATTGTTGCTCGACGACTCATAATCAACAAAGAAACACATTTCACTTTCCCTTTAGAAAAAAATTAAATTTATAGTTAATTCAAGCAGAATCCAATGATATACCGAGCCATGTATGTGCTATTTTTCTTCTTATTTTTATATTAAACGAAATGAAGCAAACAAAGCGTTAAGGACAAGCTAAATGATTTGTAACTCTCGTTTTAAACAAGAAGTTGTTGGCACATCAATTTCCAACTAAATTTTTACTTTTTGGGGAGTAATAATGGCATGTAACCAAAATAATACATATAGGAATATAAGGACTTACACATGATGCATTAACTTATGGACTTGGCCTTTACTTACACTGCATAAGTCTATAAAACACAAAGAACTAAAATAATCAATTGTGATTACCTCATAAAATGGATACTATAAGAAAACGTGAATCATTAAACTATACCACGAGGAATTAGAATTGACTAACGCATGACTTCAAATACTACTAACTAAGAAATAATAGATTAGAAGGGTAGCTAAAGGCCGGTAACTACTTGAATAACACACGGATAAAATAATAGATTAAAAGGGGTAAACTAAAATACTACAGCCATGTTTATTATGTACTAAGAAATTATATCGCTTGACAAATAGAAACACACTGATAACATTACCTTGTCAATAGTTGTGTTTCGTCTGCAAACAATATTAGTGTTTCCAATGTCACCTCTTGTTGAGAATTTGACACCTCCCTTTGTCATTGAAACAACAGCTGTCATTCAAAGAACAAATCATTAGCCATTGTTAAGCAAAAAAATATGAGCTTGTTTGATAAATGTTTCTTAAAGGCTTTCACAGAGAAGATGGATTTATTTTTAAACCATTAGAAGCAAGAATTTATATATTCTTCTTAAATTTCTTTTGTTACTTAGTCTGTAGCCTTTATAGATGCACTAATTTAATTACGTCAACTTTTTGACTTTTAGCTAATATACGTACAAGTTAATCATTTGGCATCTTCAAACACACACTATTCTTATTTTATATATATTAGACAGCCATAAAGACTTCACACGAAATAAAATTATATGCAACCATGCATCCAAGTAGTATTATAATTAAATGCACACCTAATATAACCAGTTCTTGGGTCGGTGTTGTGTAATGTGTATTTGCAATTGTGTTGTAGAGTCATATGGGTTTGTTTTGTGAGTTAAACTGGTTAGTATTGGTTTGTTTGAGTTGATTGGGTCAACTTGTATGTGTGCATGAGTGTGTATGTATGGATGTACATGTACAGGTCACATGTGTGAGAATTCAAAAATAATTCAATTCGTTTTCCTTTATTTTAGTTGCAAACCTTGTATTAGTTTCTTTTCTTTAATCGTATACTTAGTTTTATCAATTGTGATATTAGATCTGAGTTCAATTTCATTTCATTCTTGTTCCTATTTTGTACTTATCATTCTCTGTTTGTTGCATTCCTGCACTTTATCATTATAATTCTTGTTTCTAGGAGTTACTTGCTCTTTTGATTTTAGTTTTTGTTGGCTGTAGCTTAAAATTTTCCATTTTCTTGTTAAACCTTGCGGTTTCAATTCCCTTTGCTACATTTCTACCATTTACTTTTGTTAAATCTTGTAATTCCATTATTTGTTCAGTTTCTTGCTATTTGTTCTTGTTAATTTCTAGAAAATTGTCATCTAAATCTCTACATTTCAACACTGTTATTCACTGCCTTCCTTCTATTGCTACTAATAATAATTAATTTTTTTCCTAGTGAAAATATGTTCTTGTTCATGTCGCTGCCGTTCATAATGCAGTTGCTCTATTTTTACAAGTTCGAATCGTCTCTTCTTCGTATACCTGCTTCAATACAATACTCCTTATCATAATCCCTTATGTACAAACCAATTCGGTTCAATCTTGATTCAATTCTATTACTTGTACAACAAGATACCACCATATCATCACTTCTTGTGCATTTCTGATACCTGCATATACACATTGCCTCTATATCAATACCTCGCTTCATTAATTTACCTTATATCCTCATCAGAACTTCCTGAATCCACCATGAACAAAGCATCAGAGCAACCCATCTCTTCCAATTTGGTATTTAAGCAGGCATCTGAGAATGCTCCAAACCCTCAGATCGATCCTCACTTCACCACCAGCAATCAAAACCTAACTCCTTAGCAAATACAAAATCAAGAACCCACATGGATTTGACAGGAGGAAATCAATAACCAAACAACCTCTTCCCTCAGAGATTTGGAGCAATCTAATCAAGATCTGAATACAAAGTTTGAAGGACTGTCTACTCACCACCTTTGTCCAGGACATTCGGCACATCAAGAATCAACCTCCAATAATAATACAACCACCCCTTCTGGACCACCATGAACCCGCTATTCCTCAGCCACCTCCTGCACCACCTCAAGATCCATATTTTCCAAACCCTTATCCTTTGCAAATTTCAACATTTCCACCACCACCACTACTACAACATCCACTACGAAACCTTACAAATGCTCCAAGAAATCATCCAAACCCTCCAAACCTCCATCAAGAATCACCCCTACCTCCTTATGTACCCAGACCTCCTTAATAATTTAATTACCATCTAGACAACTATGCAACATTTTCCCCTCTATCATCCTTGAAACTTGACTTTCCTACCTTCTCAAATGTAGAAAGAACGACTAACCGGTCAAGGCAAGTGGAGTATTATTTTAGATTTCACCTTATTAAGAAGAGGTATCAGGTGGATATATGTTCTTTAAAAAGGAAGCACTGTAGTGTTACCACCAGCATACCAATAATGACCCTAATCATGGAGCTTGGCCTCTATTTAAAGAAGAGATCATGGTGATATTTAATCTAGTAGAGATGCAGAGGCCTTATAAAGCCCGTGACGACCCATATTTTGGAAGGTTTAAGTTGACAATAATCCACACATGTCCAACTCAAACAATCCAAAACATAGATAATCATTAGGGTTAATTAAGTAAAATAAGAAAAGAAGAAGAAAACAAACATAGAACTTCATAGCGGAATGAAAAAATATAATAATCAAATAAACAGTTCATGAAGCTGTTTACTATATATTTGGTTATAATTTATACAACATTTATCAGGGTTATACATATACAACAGAAAAAAAATATAATACAGCAGAACAACATGATGTTGGGAATAATATTAGTAATAATAATATACCAAATCTTCGTTTGCGTCCTTTGGAGAATAATCTTTAATGCGCTGAATAAACTCAGGACTGACCCGAGCATAATGAAAAACAAAACACTCGAGTCAGGACTAAAATATCCTTATGTGAGTCAAATTGATATCACATAACATGAGTGTAATAGCATCAGAGATGTTTACGGGATTTCACATCTCATATCTAGTGTATAACGTGCGTGCAATAACTCAAGAGATGTTACGGGATTTTCCATCTCTTAAGGATCCATCAAAATATTTATATGTAGTAGAGTACGCTACATATATAATGTCTAATTAGTAAATAAATATTTTTCTTAGCGTCAAGGTTTTACATTAAACCCCCTTAATGCGTTTTTAAGCGTTGTCGTATAGTTTGTATATAACGCCCCAGTAGCATGTCGGGGAATAGGGATACGCCGTGATACGACAACACTAAACCAAAATCATAGCGGTCTCGTATAGGGATAAAAGTATGACAAGGCACGTGAGGTAATGCCTAAGGTATGATACCACCAGTTCGGGTCACAGGGCTGGTAGTAATGCATCATAGCCACGACCGCCCACCGCGTCCATCCATCCCATATCGAGTCAGGGGAGGTTATCCCAAAATCAAGGTGCACTAATCGAAACCAACAACAAAAGTAATAATATGGACCAAGTCCAAGAAAATCGAAGAACGGATGTTTTCTAGGAGTAATTAGCCCGCTTGGACCTATCAAGCCATCCTGTTTTAGTCATTTCAAATTGGCACAAGTGCCGGGGTCTATCCATCATCATTCTATTTCTTCAAATCCAGCAAACGATGCCAAATCCAGCCACTTCGTTCTGGAGTCTCCTCCACGTACACAGTTGTTAAAGTGGTTCCAATGTTGATAGAGGGTATGCCAATAAGAGGCCTCAGTCTCTTTAACAACCAAACGTCGTTTTACACATCGGTTCTTTTGCATTTCGAAAACAATTAATACTTAATATCAAAATATTGCATTCGCTTCAAAATCAGTTTCATTCCAAAATCATCATAGTTACTTCAAAATATATCAATGTACTTCGACGTGTCAATTTAACTTCAAAATTCAATTCAAATTGCAATTTAGGTTATAACTTCATTTTAACCCAATTCGTATTTAAATCCATAATTTAAATATAAACAGTTCCCATTTTGACCAGTTTGAATTATTAGAAAATTGTTTAAAAAATTTCGACTAGTTTAAAGTTAAAATAGTTTAATAAAAAATAGTTTGAGTATTGAAAATGGTTTATATAGTAAAATAGCTTGGAAAAAGTCAAAATAATTTGAATATTTAAAAACATAGATTTCAAATAGTTTATATCAAAATAATTTATTGGAAGATAGTTTCAAAGTCAACCGATTCAATTCCAAATCTTTCAGCTTTAATCCAGTTCAAACCAACTCCATTTCGATTTCAGTTTGAATTAACTTCGATTCCAATTATAATTCAAATCAATTTCAATTTTGATTTTCATATTAATTCAATTCAATTCTCAATTTCCAACTATTCCAATTTATATCAATTTCGAGTTTGATTCCAGATTACCAATTTAAATCACTTGAATCAAATTAAACTTCAATATACAATTTAAGGTTCAGATCTTCCAAAATAATTCAATTCCGAGCTTAATTTTTGAAATATCGATTTAAATTACTTTTACTTTGTTATATTTCAAAGTTCAGTAAAAAATCCAAATCATTTAACTTCAAATCAATTTCCGAAATTCAAATCATATTTCAATTATAACTTAAAAATCTCAAGTTCCACTTTTAAACAATTTCGTTTAACAAATTTTAATTTCACATTTCAAGCTCAAGTTCGAAAAATAATTTAATTCACATATTTTAATTTTTTCACTTAAACCAAAATCATTTAAATAATTTCAAATCGAGAATTTTAAAATCATTTAATTTAACCAATGCATGTCCATATATAGTTTTCTATCCTATGGCCAAGTGAATAGTAATTTCAATTTAATTTCAGAGTTGAATATATATATATATATATATATATATATATCATTTCAATCCAAATAAATGGCATAGGTATATGTCATTTCAACATATTTCTTAATTTATTCGAAATAATTCGATTTACAGTTTTATATACTGTAAATAATATACATGATGATAACATGATATATCAAAACAAATAAACATCCAAATCGTCCAAAATATCATCAAAATCAACATCCAAATCAACATTCAAATCAGTAAAATATCATAACAATTTACTAGTTATCAATAGTCGGGAATTTAACTAGCAATTTGATTCCCATTTAAATTTGAACTGTCAATTCAAATTTCTATCATTTTAATTCATATCAATTTAAATGTCAGTTAAATTTAAAAATTAAATTACTTCATGATGTCAATTTAACCAACATAAAAATTATTTTAGTACATCATGAGCATTATAAAACACTCATCATTTATTTGAAATAGAAAATTTTTAGCTTCAAATAAATTTCAAGCCAACTCTACGACGTAGCCTTCGCCGATATGATTCCAACGCCACTTGTTTCGTTCGAATCAGACCTCATACGAGGAAGGTATTTAATTTATTACTATACAATATAATTTAAATTTAATTAACAAAATAATAATAATAATATAAAAAACACATTACCTCCCCTTCCCTTCTCTCATGCGACTCAAGCAACACCCGAAACCCACGTACGTGACCAACCACACCACAGACGCACGCAACCAGAGATGACCAGACAATGATCAACTGCCATCATTCGAAGTGCCTCGGTCCCCTCCTCCATCGCTCCAAGCGCGGCAGCCTCTGTCTATGCCATTCGTGCACAAAACCCCAAAAACTTGCAACCCCATATGCCTCGATTTTGGCGAAGCCGTGACTTTACACCATGATTCCATTGTTGGATGTATGCATCTCATCGAGATCTAAGTTTTCCCTTTTGAAAGTTTTTTATCCCGTTGAACGGATTGAGAGATAACGAGGAGAGAAGAAGGATGAATTTTCAGCCATTAATTTTTTGAACGGCGGCTGAATCTAGGGTTTGATGAAAATGGAAATGAACGGCTTATTATATAAGTTTCCGACCCAATTGACCAACGAAATTTCCAAACTCCAAACGAAGCATGCCGCCTGGCTTTTCTAATGTTTTACTCTCATTCCGAACACAATGGAACTAGTCTCGAGGCCTAATTCGATCATATGCAGAAGATCGCATTTCAAAATCAATTAATTTTAATTAAATTTCTTTAATTAATTTCTATGCGTTTCAAGCTAGCACGACTAAATGACAAGTCGGTCGCTAGGAAACTTGAAATCCTACAATAATGCGCTATTATGGATCCGATGAAACCATGGTTTCGTTGAAATCCTAGACAATGGCCAAAATGGCTATTTTTTCACGTTAATTAAAACTAGAAATTTCCAAATTTTAATTTAATCGCCTTAAATTCAATTTTTAAGTTTAACAATCTTCATTGTTGTTTAAATAAAATTTAAGTCAACTTTCAACTTTATTTTCATTCACATTAAATCCAGAATTCAATTATTTAAATAATTGCAATATTAAATTTAAACAATTTAATTATCCAGTGAATCACCATATTTCAATATACGTTGTTTAACTTATAAGATTTAATTTAAAATGAATGCAAATAATAAAACAAGTACTTTCATTTTATAGTCATTCAATATTCATTATTCAATTCCAACTATTGATTATAACCCACTCAATATATATAATTCTATTTTAATATTGATTATTCACCAAATTATCGAAATTGGTCATTTCAAAATTTTATCCAAATTCAAATACGATAAATTACATAAATAAACATTAAAAGTTTTTATTTCTAACCATTATTATTCAATCATCATATTAAATTTAATAATTTAAAATAGTTAAATATATGGGTCGTCACATTCTCCCCCACTCAAAACTTTTCGTCCTCAAAAAGGGGTTAAGTAAGGAATTTAACATACGATATATTTTATTCAAAATTATCAACTTATAAAACTTTAAAATATTATTTACAAACCTTTTACTACGCTCTCACTATGACAGTCCGATATCGGTTTTACGAAAATTATAACTTATATATAGAATCAAGTTACAAAATTTTAAAATCTCAAAAAATTTTCTAACATCCGGATTCACAGAAAATTTCGGCAAAGTCTCTTTTGCGCGGCTCGATCGAATTTTTTTTACAATATAATATATAACCTAAACATATATCAAATATACATCTCATCTCAATGATGAGACATCCCATAGTGAAAAATATAAAAATGCGGTATGTAATCCGAGATACGTACCTTATTATTATTATTACGAGCGAGTTCGCTCATATTAAGCAAGCAAAAGCAAAATAAAATCTTCATAAACGTCCAAACGGTCTTCGTATGTATCTATCTCAACTTAAATTTGAATATTAGTCACTTAAAGTAAAATATAAAACCACATAGCATGAATTTTGAATCTAAATCATAGACATTAGCACTAATACACGACAAAACAATCATATGCAACCAAAACAATAAAATAGATGATTTAGAACAAAAGAAACCATTCACAATTATTAATATTCATCTAATTAATTCATAACTATATGAAATCACATTATCCAATGTCAATATTTAATTTATACACTACATTTCTTATTAACATCCAATTTTTATTAATATTTAATTGGTTTACTTTCAATTTATTTACATCTATTTCATTCACATTCAATTTGTTAATTCCAATTATTTCACTTTTTGTTTAACACATCTCATATGAATTCATTTATGAACCATTTTATAAAATTATTCATTTTAACCTTGTTTATGTTAAATTTTATTTTATTACCACTTAATATAATCTCTTTGATACCAATCTCATTTATAAACCATTTAAGTCTATTGCAACCATTTTATAAAATGCACTTCATATTTATTTTCATAACTTAAGTTCAAATTAATTCTACGATTCCTCTCATTGGTTCATTTCATAAATTCAAGTTCATATTAATAAATATTTTACCCCAAAAAAATTTATTTTATAAAATGATTCACTTCATTAGTTTATTATTAATTTCACTTAAGCAAATTTATTCTATAGCTCAAATTCATATTAATAATTTTCTTTTTATCACAATAAATATTATTTAACTTCTCTTAAGTTAATTTTCACCTTTCAATTCATTTCATTATTTTATTTCATATTCACTTAATTATCATTCAATTTATTAAAACTCATTCCATTTGCATTCAATTTATTTACATCCAATTTAAATCAAATTCAGTTATCCACATTAATATTCTTACACTCATTTATTCTCATTCAATTTCTTTCACCCCAATTGAATTTCATCAGTTTATAATTCAAGTTCATATTCATTCTATTAGTTCATTCTATGGCTTAAGTGGAATTAATTCACTTTACTAATTTATCTAGTTTCATTCAAATCCAATTCAATTTATTTAATGTTAAGTTAAACTTCACTTCATTTTAATCCATTACTCGGTTTATTCAACATTATTTAAGCTAAACCTTTTTTCCCTTTCTTATCATTGACATTCAACAAATTTAAATTTTGTTTTTAGCTTAATTTTTCTCAAATCTGTAAGTTATACAGATTAATTCACTTAAAATTTCATTTTATTATTTTATCTAATTCATTTTCATTTAAGCTTTCTTGAGTCAAACTTCATTTTGTTTACTTCATTTCACTAACCCAATTTTATTTAACATTTCTCATGTTAACTCTTTTATTTCATATCTCTAATTCAAATTTTATTTTGTTTGCTTAACCATATGTTCGATCTTTTTGAAATTCGATCTTATTTTCCTAGTAAAATTTATAAGTTATAAATTTATTTTTTTATTTATACTGTTTCCAATTTATAAGTTCAAAACTATTTTCATATATTTATCAAATCATACTTGTAATATTTTATCCACAACCAAAACTGGTTTTAATCGAAAATAAATTTCCCTTAGTCGCATCTCACTCAGAAACTCGAAAATGAATAGCGGTAATGCTGCAGTCATCCCCAGAATTACTTCCCAGCGACTAAAGCGAGCTAAGTGCTTTTATTTCTTTAAAAAATCTTTTCAAAATATTTCTAGTCAAAACACTTTCAAATAATATTATTATTAAATCTTTGAAGGCTTTGAAAACAAAATTTGAAAGCAATGAGATATAAATTCTAAAATTCTCAAATTTTAAATTCTTTGCTTTATAAGCCATATTATAAATATACTTATATAATTTCATTACCTTATTATGAAAATATTTCGTTAATTTACATCTTTGTCATTATAAACAAGTCTTATTGTAATTATATTTCAATCCAATCTAGTTATCGAACGCTTCGTGAAATAAAATTCATAAAGTATTCGTTTGATTTTAATTCAAACAATAATTGATGATAACTAAATATTATCATCTCCTAACAACAACATTCATAAAAATTATCATTATATATATATATTATAATTTAGGTAAAATTATTTCATTTGCCCTATTTTAAAACAATATTATGTCTACTTGCCTCGTTTATGTGTTTAGAAACCCCTACCGATAACAAGGCGTCCCACACATCGACCAGAATTCATAAACAACTCAACGGATAAGTAAACACAATATAAAACAATTTTTAACACTAACAAGTATGCGCTTTCATATATATACACTCAAACAACTCATTCTAGAGCATGACTACCTTATCTCTAATGAGTCAAACCCTACAAAGCTAAGGTTTTCGCTAAACCAAAGCTCTGATACCAACTATGACGACCCATATTTTGAAAGGTTTAAATTGACAATAATCCACACATGTCCAACCCAAACAATCCAAAACATAGATAATTGAGGTTAATTAAGTAAAATAAGAAAAGAAGAAAACAAACATAGAATCTCGTAGCGGAATGACAAAGTATAATAATCAAATAAACAGTTCATGAATACATTTGATTATAATTTATACGACATTTATCAAAGTCATACATACACAATAGAAACAAAATATAATGTAGCAGAACAACATGATGCTGGGAATAGTATTAGTAATAATAATATACCCAGTCTTCGTCTTCGTTCTCCAAAGAACAATCTTCAATGCACTAAAAAAACTCGGGGACAAACCCGTGCGTAATGAAAAATAAAATAATCGAGTCAGGACTAAAATATCCTTACGTGAGTCAAATCGATATCACATAACATGAGTTTAATAACGTCGGAGATGTTTACGGGATATCACATCTCCTATGCAGTCTATAACATGCGTGCAATAACTCAAGAGATGTTACGGGATTTTCCATCACTTAAGGATTCATCAAAATATTTATATGTAGTAGAATATGGTACATATATAATGTCTAATAGTGAAATAAATATTTTTCATAGTGTTAAGGCTTTGTCGTACTGTTTGCATATAACGTCCTTGTAGCACGTCGAGAAATAGGTCCATCGTGATATGAGAACACTAAACCAAAATCGTAGTGGTCTTGTATAGGGATAAAAGTACGACAAGGCATGTGAGGCAATGCCCAAGATAGGATACTACCAGTTTGGGTCGTAGGGCTGGTGGTAATGCATTGTAGCCACGACCGCCCACCGCGTCCATCCATCCCATATTGAGTCGGGGGGAGGCTATCCCAAAATCAAAGTGCACCAATCGAGACCAGCAACAAAAGTAATAATACGAACCAAGTCCAAGAAAATCGAAGAACGGATGCCTGCTATTTAAATAGTTTATATCAAAATAATTTATTTGAAGATAGTTTCAAAGTCAAACTGATTGAATTTCAACCTTTCAATTTCAATCCAGTTCAAACCGACTCCATTTCGATTTCAGTTCAAATTTACTTCAATTCCAATTCCAATTCCAATTCAAATCAGTTACAACTTTGATTTTCATATTAATTCAATTCAATTCTCAATTTCCAACTATTCCAATTTATATCAATTTCGAGTTCAATTCCAGAATATCAATTTAAATCACATGAATAAAATTAAACTTCAATATTCAATTTAAGGTTCGGATCTTCCAAAATAATTTAATTCCGAGCTCAAATTTTGAAATATCGATTTAAATTACTTTTACTTATCAATATTTCAAAGTTCAAGTAAAAAATTCAAATCTTTTAACTTCAAATCAAACTCCGAAGTTCAAACCATATTTCAATTATAACTTCAAATTCTCAAGTTCCATTTTTAAACAATTTCATTTAACAAATTTTAATTTCACATTTCAAGCTCAAGTTCGAAAATAATTCAATTCACATATTTTGATTTTTTTCTTTAAATCAAAATCATTTAAATAATTTCAAACTCAAAATTTTAAAATCATTTAATTTAACCAATCCGGTGTCCGTATATAATTTTCTATCATATGGCCAGGTGAATAGTTATTTTAATTTAATTTCAAGGATGGATATATATATATATATATATATCATTCCAATCCAAATAAATGTCATAGGTTCATATCATTTCAACCTATTTCTTATTTTCTTTGAAATAATTCGATTTACAGTTTTACATACTGTAAATAATATACAAGGTGATAACAAGATATATCATAATAAGTAAACATCCAAATCATCCAAAATATCAATCAATAACATCCATCACAATCGACATCCAAATCAGTCAAATATCATACCAACTTACTGGTTATTAATAATCAAGAATTTAACTAGCAATTTAATTCTCATTCAAATTTGAACCGTCGATTCAAATTCCTAACATTTTAATTCATACCAATTTAAATGTCAGTTAAATTTGCCAAACAACGGTCAATTAAAATTAAATTACTTCATGATGTCTTTTCTCAAAAAAAAATTACTTCATGATGTCAAGTTAACTAACATAAAAACTATTTTAGTACATTATGAGCGTTATAAAACACTCACCTTTTATTTGAAACGAAAATTCTTTCAGCTTTAAATATATTTCAAACCAACTCCACGCGTAGCCTTCATCGATACGATTCCAACGCCACTTGTTTCGCTCGAATCGGACATCGTATGAGGAAGTTATGCAATTTATTACTATGAGATATAATTTAAATTTAATTAACAAAATATTACTAATAATATAAAAAAACACGTTACCTCCTCTTCCCTTCTCTCACGCGACTTAGGCAACACCCGAAACCCACGCACGTGATTAACTACACCACAGATGTGCGCAACCAGAGATGATCAGACGACGATCAACTGCCACCACTCAAAGCGCCTCGGTCTCCTCCTCCATCGCTCCAAGCATAACAGCCTCTGCCTCCGCCATTTGTGCACAAAACCCAAAAACGCGCTACCTTATATGCCTTGATTTTGACAAATCTGAGATGTTACGCCACGATTCCATTGATGGATGTGTGGATCATCGAGATCTACGTTTTCCCTTTTGTAAGTTTTTGATTTTGTTGAACGGATTGAGAGATAATGAGGAGAGAAGATGGATGAATTTTCGGTCATTAACTGTTTTGTACGGTGGCTGAAGCTTGGGTTTGATGAAAATGGAAATGAACGGCTTATTATATAAGTTTCCGATCTAATTGACCTGCAAAATTTCCGAACTCCAAACGAAGCGTGACGCTTGGCATTTCTAATGTTTTACCCCCATTCCGAACGCAATGGAACTAGTCTCAATGCCTAATTCGATCATATGCATAAGACAACATTTCAAAATCAATTAATTTTAATTAGTTCTTTAATTAATTTCTACGTGTTTCAAGCTCGCACGACCAAACGACAAGTCCGATCACTACGAAACTTGAAATCATACAATAATTCACTATTGCAGATTCGACGAAACTGGTTTCATCGAAATCCGAGATAATGGCCAAAATAGCTATTTTTGCACGTTAATTAAAACCAGAAATTTCCAAATTTTAATTTGATCACTTTAAATTCAATTTTTGAGTTTAAAAATCTTCATTGTTGTTTAAATAAAATTTAAATCAGCTTTAGACATCATTTTCATTCACATTAAATCCAGAATTCAATTGTTTAAAAAATTGCAATATTAAATTTAAACAATTTAATTATCTAATGAATCACAATATTTCAATATAAATTATTTAACTTATAAGACTTAATTTCAAAATGAATTCAAGTAATAAAATAACTAATTTCATTTTGCAGTCATTCAATATTCATTATTCAATTCCAACTATTGATCATAACCCATCAATACGTAGAATTCCATTTCAATACTGATTAATGCTCAAATCATCGAAATTGGTTAGCTCAAAATTTTATCCAAATTCAATTTCAATAAATTACATTAATAAACATTAAATTTTTTTATTTCTAACCATTATTATTCAATCATCATATTAAATTTAATAATTAAAATAGTTAAAAATACGGGTCCCTTAGCAGAATTGAAACAAACCACCACTTTCATGGCATGCCTCGGTAAATTTGAGCAATTTCAAGAAGCCGCTGTTTCCCTCCCTCCTAGGTTCTTATTAGACTGATTTATTGGTGGTTTAACGGAAGAAATGAATTATGATATGCTTACTTCAAGGCATGTTGATTTCAGAGAAGCAGTGTCCATAACTAAGATGTTTGAAAGTAAGTATATACACACTTAGAAAAGCATCAAGTACCCTGCTTCCATCCCATACTTTATAAACCATTTTAAAGAAAATTTATATCAGTATTTTTTGATGACATGCTAATATATATCCATGCTTGGTATAAGCATGTGGAACACCTCAAACTTACCTTTTAGGTATTGAACCATAATCAACCGACGATCAAGCTGTCTAAATGCCAATTTTCCAAAGAAACGATACAATATGTGGGCCATATCATCTCTCATCGAGGCATAATAGTAGATCCAAGAAAGGTTAAAGCATTGTTGGAGTAGCCATTACCTAAGAATCTAAAGGCATTGAAGGGTTTCTTAGGTCCGATGGGCTACTACAGAAGGTTCATCCAAAGCTATGGGGTGATTTCCAAGACTTTAATAGAAATGTTAAAGAAGAATGCATTTCAGTGGAGTGAAAAAGATGAACAAGCTTTTGAATGACTCAAGCATTTATTTCTTAATCCTCTAATATTAGCCATGCCTGACTTTAGCTTGCCTTTTATTATAGAGTGTGATGCATGTGGACAGGATGTAGGGGCTGTGTTGACTAAAAATGGTATACGAATGGCATTTTTAAACAAAGCTATGCATGGGAAAATTTTGGTATTATCTACATATAAGAAGGAGCTCTTAGCAATTATCACTGTAATTAAAAGACGGGAACAATATTTGATGGGGTGAAAATTCATTATCAAAATTGATCATCAAAGCTAAAATACTTATTAACTCAAAAATTATCCATTGGACTATAAGATAAATGGAAGGATAAACTACATGGCTTTGATTATAGGATGGAGTATAAGAGTGGAAAGGAGAACGTTGTTGCTAATTTACTATCTAGAAGAGAAGGAGAAACTTTGGAAGAAAAGTAAATACAAGCAACTTCAGTGGTACGAACCCGTTGGATACAAGAATCGAAACACACATTACAATCTTCACCTTGGTACCAACAGCAACTATCAAAAATTCAAAGGCAGGAATTACCCTCAGGATGGTATAAAGTAGTGGATAATTTGATATTTTATAAGGGGAAGATTTTAATTGATCACCATTTGGAGATACTTTTGCAACTACTCATTAAAGAGCATCATTCATCATAATTAGGGGGACATTTTGGTATTAAAGGTACTCAAAAAAATTTAGGCATGTCATTTATTAAAAGAAAATGAAGAAAAATATTGAAGCACTTGTCAAGGCTTGTGAAACAGGTCAAAGAAATAAAGCTGAAAACATCTTAATCCTTGGTTAATTACAACTATTTCCTACTCCTAAAAGAATATAGGTGGATATCTCAGTGATCTTCATAACACCCAAAAGTCAAAAGTATATTATTATTTTTGTGGTAGTTGATAGATTGAGCAAATATGCTCATTTCTTTCCACTAGGCCACCCGTACACAGCCAAAGAAGAAGCTAATGTTTTCTTCAATGGAGTCTTTAAATTGCATGGTACGCCGAGGTCAATAGTTAGTAATTGAGATGCCCTCTTCACTAGTAAATTATGGCAGGAGTTATTCAAGCTTCAGGGTCATAGTTTAAAGCTTACACGGCCTACTATCCTCAAAGCGACGGGCAAAATGAAATTGTAAATAAAATATTGGAAAGATATTTGAGATGTTATGTATGCTATAAACCCAAGACCGGTCTCAGTGGCTATCATTGGCTGAGTACTGGTATAACATAACTTGGAAAGCACCGATAAACACCATACCATTCAAAGTTGTCTATGGAATAGACCCCCTAATTTACATTCCTATATCCCAGATACTGCTAAAGTGAAGAAAGTTGAAGAAGTCCTATATACTAGAGATATATGATTGAATTTCTAAGAGATAGTCTAGTGATGGCCCAACAGAGAATGAATAAGTACTCATATATGCAGAGAACGAAAGTGAATTTGAAGTGGGCGACCGAGTGTTTTTGAAGCTTCAACCATATAAGCAATTAATAGCAAGGAATCACAAGACCCATAAGCTTTAATCGAAGTTTTTGGGCCATATAAAATTGAAAATAAAGCTGGAAAGGTTGCTTATAAGTTGCAACCACCAGTTCATGCCAAAATACACCCTATCTTCCATGTATCACAACTCAAAAGGAGGATTGTTCATGATGTAGTAATACAAGAAGGTGTCCTGAGTTCTATAGAGGAGATAGTGGAACAGTCAGAAAGTATTTTGGATAGGGGAATGGTCCCTTGGAACAATGATGTCATGGTGTAAACCTTGGTTTAGTAAAAGGATAGGTCGGGTGAAGAGGCAATGTGGGAGCATCATTAGCCTTTGGTTCGAAGATTTCCCACTTTAGACCTTGGACAAGGTCCATTGATGAAGAAGAGGGGAGATGTACAGACCAATGATTAGTTGCCATGATTTTCGAAAAGGAGAGCTGTGGTTCACAGGCAGAAAAAGGAGAAGAAATCAAATTCAGGTGAAATTCACTAGAGTTGGCCATGAGATCGTCGGAGAAGGTGTTGAAGGGTATCAGTGATGTGTCCGAGGAGGAAGTTGCTGGAACCAAGGTCCGAGGAGTGATATATTAGGATGTATCAGTGTGTGCATGTTTATGCTTGTATGCACGTGCACACCTAATATAACCAGATCTTGGGTCTGTGTTGAGTAGTGTGTTATGGAGTGATATGGGTTTGTTGTATGAGTTGAACTGGTCGGTGGTGGTTTGTTTGAGTTGATTGGGTCAAGTTGTATGTATGCATGAGTGTATATATATGGATGTACATGCACTGGTCATTGTATGTGAGAATTCAAAAAGCAATTCAATTCTTTTTCGTTCATTTCAGTTAATAACCTTCTATTAATTTCTTTCCTTTAATCTTTTACTTAGTTTTATCAATTGTTAGACTAGATCTTAGTTCAAATTCAATTCATTCTTGCTCCTATTTTTCACTTATCATTCCCTATTTATTACATTCCAGCACCTTTATCATTACAGTTCTTGTTTCTATTAATTACTTCCTCTTTTAATTTCAGTTTTTGTCGCCTGTAGCTTATAGTTTCCATTTTCTTGTTAAACCTTGTAGTTTCAAATTCTGCTGTTACATTTCTACCATTTACTTTTGTTAAACCTTGAAATTCCATTGTTTGTCCAATTTCTTGCTATTTGTTCTTGTTAATCTCTAGCAAATTGTTATTTTCAACACTATTATTCACTACCTTCCTTTGTTTGAGTCATTCTATTGCTACTAACAATAATCAGTTCCTTTTCTTATGGAAATATGTTCTTGTTCATGTCACTGCCACTCACAATGCAATTGCTCCATCATTATAAGTTTTTATCATCTCTTGTTCATATACCTGCTTCAACACAATACTCCTTATCATAGTTCCTTAAGTACAAACCAATTCAGTTTAATCTTGATTCAATTCTATTGTTGGTACACCAAGCAACCACATATCATCACTTCTTGTGCATTTCTGATACCTGCATATGTACATTGCCTCTATATCAACACCTCACTTCATCAATTCATCTCATATCCTCATTAGAACTTCCTAAATCTTCCATGAACAAAGCATCAAAGCAACCCACCTCTTTCGGTGCTATATTCTATTAGCAAGAGTCAATATTTCACCAAATTAAAAAGGAATTTTTGGTGTAGCTCGATTTTAAAATAAAAAGCATCCAAAAAATAAGTTTATATTCTGAATAAAAAGAACAACAACGACAAGGAATTACATAAGCACTAAATTGGCGAACGAAGATGAAGAAATCGCCTCAAACAAGGTCTCAAACAAGGCTTTATCTTTGGCGAACTTGTGCAGTTCTAAACAATAAACGAAGGGACTTCGTCGTCATCTCAAACAAGGTATTGTCGAAGATTAGGAGAAAGCACCCCTTTCTTCTATCGTATTTTGCAGATTTGAGGAGAACTAACAATTAGGGTTATCATGATTTAGGCAAATTCTATTCCAACTCATGTTTTTACTTAGTAGCCCCCTTTTGAAAAAACAATTTTCTGAAGACAAAAATACCCTTAAGAAAGTGGTTGCCAAACGTGGATGGTAAGGTAACCACGTTGGCACTTTACGTGGTTATGTGCTGAACCACGCACTCCTCTACGTGGTTTTCAATCTAACCTCGTTTTACCTCTACGTGGTTTTCTATCTAACCTCGTCTTGTCAGTGCGTGGTAACCATGTATGGAAGAAATCATGTGAGGGGCAATTGTGGAAGAAGTTAGGGGCTACTGAGCATTTTTAGGGGTTTATAAGATTTTTCAAAAAATGGGGGGCTACTAAGTGAAAATCAGGGTTGGAATAGAATTTGCCCATGATTTATAGAGAGAAGCAGGGCTGGATTGGTAAGCGGGTTAGTTTGTTTGGAGATGGTTTCACTGTTGTCTATAAATGGGTTAAGTTAAAAAAATATTTATATGGTATAAGCCCAACCCTTTTAATATTAGGGTTATTAGGTTGTTTAAATGGGTTAGGATCTGGATTGATGGGCTTATGTAAATGCACAATGTGTAAAGCTAGCAATAACTAGAAAACAAGATAAACTGCAATGGAAGTAAACATATGTTTAAAAATCATGGAATATGCGAACTATTAAATGCACAAATGAGGAAATTCTACATTTACTCGTAAATTTTGAAATGCGTCGACTAGGTCGACGTTTGAAGAATATTAAATCAAACAAAATTTTCAATAGTTTGATTGGGAAAATGGCTCACACATACTTATAAGAAAGCATAGATACTCAAACTTGTTAGAATCATCATTGCAGAAATAAAAGAAGCTAATTTGGTGCATTGCACATGTTGGCCAATGAGTACTTTGTAGTAGTTAATATATATATATATATATATATATATAATATTTGTCGGTATTACCCGTTCCTTCAAAAGTTGCTTATGTAGTTTGAACTTTACATTAGTATTCGTATTAATAGCTTCCTAAATTATTGCAATTCTTGCTCACACAGTTCACATTTTGTTCGTTAAAATCAAGTTAGATAAGTATTGGTATATGCTTTCCATAATTGTGGACATGGAAATTGGAATACATAAGTTGATCAAATCGAGTATAAAATAAATTCTTGATACCTAAATATTGTCGACGAGGCAGCAAATTAGAAGCCAACCTTGGTTTAGATTGTAGAAAACTTCTTGGTAAACAATATTTATTGTTTAGTCATGATGTCCTCTATTAATGATAATTTTTTTTATACCTTTGCATCATATGAGAAAACAGGGCGAAGAAGGTAAATGCCTATAGTTTCTAGCATTTGACCCTGACTTTTGTTAATAGTCCTAGAGAAATGGACTTTAATTGAAAATTGTGTTCGACGGCCACTTTGTATCTGTTTTATATGAATTAAAAAAATCATATGTGGCAACAACACCTGCTTTACTATGTTCAATCCGGTTAGTATATCAGCTTCAATCAAGATGTTAAGTTGGTTACCATCCAAAGGTATTAAGATGTCATGTTGCTAACCAAAAAAAGGTACGCTATTACCAGTGAAATATGGTTAAGAACTTAATGCAGCTTTATTAAATTTGTTTGGCTAGCTCTCCAGTCTGGGTTGCCCTAGGCAAGGGGGAAAAATTTGTTTATTAAATTTTACACAACCTAGAATCGAACCTGCACTAATATTACTCTTTATGTTTCCCAACCAACTAAGCTAAAGATAATTTTGTGTTAGCTATATATGCCATCCTTTATATTTTCTAATGTAGTCGTTTTTACTTTCCTCACCTTCAGCTCGCCCTGTCGAGGGGGGTTGCCCTATACTGTTGCCTAGGTGGCCTAGCCCTAAAACCGAGCTTGAGTGGGAAATCTAATATATTTGCAGTATTGAGTGCTCTCTGTGAAGGAGGATGTCCAATTTCTCAAAAAATATATTCAATACTAATACCTAGAGCAACAATCATCTGATTTTTTTGCAGAGAAACCAACAATCAATTGTGGGAAAACTTTTCTATATTTCTAAACAAAAGATGTTAAATTATTACTAAAGTAGTTGGCACAAAACATATGAAACTTTTAGATTCATATATGCATATTCTAATAAATTCATATTAAAACTCAACCAACGAACATGAAACGATCATATGAAAAAGAAGCTGTCCAATAAGCAGTGTTTTAGTTTCATACGTCTAAATGCTTGCATTACGTTTTATAGTTATAAAACTGAAATCTATAGCAACGCAAAAGATTCAAAACTTCATGGAATGGAAGACACTTTGCGATTGATGTGGAGGCTCAAAAATTGTTTCTGAATATATTTAATAATTTACCAAAAAAATTCAAACAACATTTACAAAAGATGATGAAACCTAAATCTTTCATATCCGGTGGGAGAACCACATATAATGTTACGCTATCACCGTTGCATATTGAAATCCCTAAGTTTTTCTTCCCTAACAATGAATCAAGAGAAATTAAAGGAAAATTATCATCAACTAATAAAACTGAATGTTAATCAAAAATTAAGGCATAAAATCAATAATACCCCTTCCGATCAAGGTTGAGAATGGAAGAAGATCATGCAAGAAAACGAAGAAACATATCAAATTTCTTGCTTGCTTGTTTATACATTTCAATTTTTTTTTCTAAACGCAGGTCGGATTTGTTACATTAAAAGGCCAACTTCTTAAATCCTGTTAATAAAACTTAGAGTATGTTGTAAATTTTCAAAGATGCTTTGGGGTTTGGGTTTTGGTTTTGGAAGAAAAGAAGTAAAGAAGAAGAAGAGAAGTCCCACATTGTAGAAAAATGAAGACTATACTTGTATAAGTATAGCTCTCTCAAGTGGATGTTGGGGCCTTGGGGCTCCCACATGTTTGTTTCGCGAATGGACACCTCTTCACGCCTGTAAATAGCAACGTCCAGGAACGTTAAAAATGCTTTTCGAATCCTCTTCTTCTTCCCCGAACAGTTCTGCGACGCCAGAAAACCATTGCTCTTAATTGTGATGCCACCAAGGTGTTGCAAATTCAGAAACCGTTGCAGAATTGCTCTCTTCTTCCTCTTCATTCTATTCTTTATAAATTGCATCGTCATGCACTGTTTTCTAAAGTGTTCTTGGTCGGATCGAAGTCGTACAAACTTTAAATCCGATTATGCTGTTATAGGGCTTTATTGAATCCTGAAAGTCGATAGTTCGATAACCCTTTTGTACCTGGTGGGTTGAACTATTGTCTGAAAGAATCTATTCCATTGATCCTTGAAGTCGAAAGTGGATCATTGTCTTCATCGCTATCGTCATCAAATTCGTCTCGAACCGCAAAATCCCCAATAAATTTCAGACAATATTTTCAACCATGGAAGGTTCGAGCGCTCTACAAGTTATGAATCAGCATATAACTCGAGTGGAGTGTCTTGATGGCGACAATTTCACTCGTTGGCAAGAGACGATGAAATTTTTCCTGGTCACCGTCAAATTGTTCTACATTTTGGAAGATGACTTGGAAGAAATCCCGGAGGAAACTGATAAAGATGATGATGCTCTAAAGGCTAAACGTGCAAAGCGCAAAGAGGACGATTTCCTATGTAGAGGCCATATTCTGAATGCGCTATCTACCCTAGTCTACAATGCTCATAAGACCTTGGAAACAACGAAGGCACTCTGGACTGCCCTGGAGAATAAGTACCACATATCCGAGGCAAGCAGTAAAAAATTTCTTATTTCTAATTTTATGGATTTCAAAATGGTCACCAATAAGTCCATAATTGGACAAGTAAGCGAATTCTTACTGTTGGTGAATCAACTTAAAGATGCTGGAATTGATCTTCCTGAATCTTTTGTTGTTGGAGTTATAATTTCAAGACTTCCACATAGTTGGAATGATTATAAGAAAAAATGGAACATGCGGAAACGGATTATAATTTAGACGGTTTGCAGCGTCATCTTCGTATTGAAGAAGACCCTTATAAACGCGATCTAGATGATAATCCGCAAATTAAGTCTCATTCTAAGGCAAATAATGTTGAAATTAATGATAAATTAAAGCCGAAGAATGAGACACAGTTTAAGAAGAAAAATTATTCCAAAACCAACAACAAAAAGAAATGTGCTTGTTATTTTTGTAACAAGCCCGACCACTATGCCCGAGACTGCCGTCTGCGGAAGAAACAACAAAAAGTGAATGTGGTCGAAGACTCGCTTGTGGTTGTAGTGCAAGAGGCGAACTCCGTTAGTGACAATGATAATGATTGGTGGTTCGATACTGGAGCAACCATTCACATTTGCAAAGACCATAATCTTTTCAAGAGTTACAAAGAAAATAAAGGAGAAGCCGACGAAGTTACTGGAGCAAATAAGGTTCCAAGTAAAGTTTTGGGAAAGGCACTGTAGAACTTCCTCTCACCTCTGGAAAAGTTCTTACATTAGTCAATGTATTTTATGTACCTGATATGTATAAGAATTTGGTCTCTGGATACCTTCTTAACAAAGGAGGATTCAAGATGGCGAATGAGTCTGATAAGCTAGTGTTGTCTAAGAATGGTAAATTCATTGGACAGGGATACTCTTGTAACGACATGATTAAGTTGAATCTAATAAAGAAATCTTCCGTTTATATTGTTGATTCTATTAATTTATGGCATGGTAGATTAGGACATGTTAATTATAATTCCATTAGAAATATGAATAAATTATGATTAATTTCAGATTGTGATTTCGATACCATCTCTAAATGTGAAACGTGTTCAAGCAAAAATACACCGGAAATCCTTTAAATCCGTAGAAAGGAAAACTGGTTTGCTTGATTTGGTATATAGTGATGTTGACTTAAAAGTCATATCAACTATGGTGGTAACCAATAGTATATAACATTCATTGATGATTATACTAGATATGCATATGTATATCTAATGAAAACTAAAGATGAGGCTTTTGATAAATTCAAAATTTATAAAGCAGAGGTCGAAACACAATTAGGAGTTAAAATTAAAATATTACATTCGGATCGTGGTGGTGAATATTTCTCAAATGAATTCACCTTGTTTTGTAAACAACAAGGTATAGTTCACCAATGTACTGCCCCATGTACACCACAACAAAATGGTGTTGTTGAAAGGAAAAATAGATTTTTAGTAGAAATGGTTAATGCCATGCTCATAAGTTCTAATTTACCTTATAACCTATGTGGTGATGCTATGTTATCTGCATGTTATATTTTAAATAGAGTACCACTTAAAAAGAATAATATTTCCCCTTATGAATTATGGTTTAATAGGAAACCTAACCTAACTAGACTTAAAGTTTGGGGTTGCTTAGTATGTGTAAGAAAACCAGACCCTAAACGACCCAAGTTAGGAAATAGAGCATTTAAATGTGTTTTCATAGGATATTCACTTAATAATATAACTTATAGATTCCTTATTCTTGACACCTTAGAAGTTATAGAATCAGTAGATGTAGCATTTTTTGAAAATCAAACTGTTGAGATCCCATTAAGATCATCTAGTCCAGAACCTAGTATGACTAATGATATCAATGACGATGATTATGCTCCTGCTCAAAACAGCAAGGAAGCGTCAGTACTAGATAATAGTACTGAACAACGAAGAAGTAAAAGAGCAAGAATAGAGAAGGACTATGGTCCTGACTTCATTACATATCTTGTAGAAGGCAGTAAGGACGAAGTCCTTAATGTGACTAAATATGTAATAAATGTCGATGACAATCCCAAAACTTATTCTGAGGCTATGAGTTCCAGAGATTTCAATTTCTGGAAAGAAGCTATCAATGATGAAATGAATTCTATAATGTTAAACCAAACTTGGGTTTTGACTGATTTACCTCCTGGTGCTAAACCTATAGGATGTAAATGGATATTCAAGAAAAAGTTGAATACAAATGGATCCATTGATAAGTTTAAAGCCAGATTAGTTGCTAAGGGATATAAGCAAAGACATGGAGTAGATTACTTTGATACATATGCTCTAGTTGCTCCATATCTTTTATACACTGTTTAATTGCACTTGCATCAATTCATAAATTAGTCATACATCAAATGGATGTAAAGACTGCTTTTCTAAATGGAGATTTAGAAGAAGAGATATATATGGAACAACCTGAAGGTTTCAAAACCCCAGGCCAAGGAAAGAAAGTTTGCAAATTAGTGAAATCTCTTTATAGCCTGAAGCAAGCTCCCATGCAATGGCATGAGAAGTTTGATAAAGTTGCAATGTCATATGGATTCATTGTTAATGATGCTGATAAATGTATTTATAGCAAATCGGATAACAACGGTATTGTTGTAATATGTTTATACGTTGATGACATGCTAATATTTGGTTCCAATATATCCTGTGTGAATGAAACTAAAAATTTTCTGTCTTCTAAATTCGATATGAAAGATCTAGGAGAGGCTGATGTAATTTTGGAAATTAAAATTGTTAGGAAAGAGGGGGAGTTATTACTAACTCAATCTCATTACATAGAGAAATTCCTACAAAAGTATGGTCATTACGATGACAAACCAGCACCAACTCCTTTAGAACCTAGTATTAAATTAGAAAAGAACACTGGACGTACTATCTCTCAACTAGAGTATTCCAATGTTATTGGGAGTCTTATGTATGCTATGCATTGCACTAGACCAGACATCGCACATGCTATAAGTGTATTATGTTGATTTACGAGTAATCCAGGTTTCGAACATTGGAAAGATATTTCTAGAGTTTTAGCTTATTTGAAAGGAACCAATGAATATGGTTTATCTTATAAAGGATATCCTGCTGTGCTAGAAGGATATAGTGATGCAACATGGAACAATGTAGAATCCAAATCCAAGTCTACGACTGGATGGTCTTTACATTAGGAGGCACTGCTGTGTCTTGGGCTTCCAAGAAGCAGACCTGTATTTCTGACTCAATAATGTTGTCAGAATTGATTGCATTAGCAGATGCATGTAAAGAAGCGGAATGGCTTAGGAATTTATTAATGGAAATCCCTTTATGGAAGAAGCCATCTCCAGCAGTCTTGATTAACTATGACTATCAAGCAACGATATACAATGTGTCTAATAAGACATATAATGGAAAGTCTAGGTATGTGAGTCTAAGACATCAAATGGTGAGACAGCTACCCAAAAGAGGAGTTATAACTGTTGACTACATAGAAACGAAGAAAAACTTTGCTGACCCACTTACAAAGAGTCTTCCAAAGGAAATGGTTTCTATAAAGTCACAAGAAATGGAACTAAGGTCTGTGATTGAAGGTTGATCATCCTTAACAGACACCCAACTTATGTCTTGAAAAGGATAGACAAAGTTCAATGGGGTACCAACAAGTTAAGAGAATGATTATGGAACACTAAATCGGTAATCCCATAATATTTAGTGTTGGATTCTGCAAGAACAAAGGATGGATATATATATCCTTAATAAGTCTAGAAACCTTAAAAGGTGTATCGCAGAAACACCTTAAGAGACTTACCTATATGAGTATGGAAATTAGGCCATTTCCTAGGAAAGTAAGACCGCTTTCTAACTAGACTCATGAACCAGGATTTTAGCACATGGCCATTAACGTGTTGAGCAATACAGAGCACTTTAACTAAGGAAATTAACATGTGTGATTGTTCCGGTTTTATCATTAGGGATACTTGGTTCAAGACTCGTTCACCATAGAATCTCGATAAGGATTTGAATGGTTTACACTAAGTAAAGGTTCAAATCTAAAAGATACCTTTTATTTATGTGTTGGTTTTCACGATGATGCAAAACTTGATCTTAGAACTACATAGGCTTGATCCCACTTGGGTATGTAGGAAGTCACTCTAGTGATGCAGCCGTCCTATTTACTTATTTTCTTATTTTGAAAATTGGGGGAGATTGTTGTAAATTTTCAAAGATGCTTTGGTTTTGGAAGAAAAGAAGTAAAGAAGAAGAAGAGAAGTCCCACATTGTAGAAAAATGAAGACTATACTTATATAAGTATAGCTCTCTCAAGTGGATGTTGGGGCCTTGGGGCTCCCACATGTTTGCTTTGTTGTAAGGAGAGAAGTCATGCAACACCACACGTGCGCCGCCGTCCGTCCGTCCGACCGAACCAAACCGGGCCGGCACGGGTACGGGTTTCGGGTTCGAATCCGAAAATATTTTTGGATCATATATAAACAACAACGGGCCATATTTCAGCTCGTTAAGGACCCTGAACCGAATTTATGAATTTAAATAAAGGCGAGAATTTATAACGTTTTCTGAACGTTACAAATATGAATGGACGTGACGTTTGATTTTTGAATCCATTCGTAACAGTTGCGTACTGTTGCTAATGGTTGCGACGCTTCGCGAATGGACACCTATTCACGCCTATAAATAGCAACCCCCAGGAACGTTACAAATACTTTTCGAATCCTCTTCTTCTTCCCCGAACAGTTCCGCGACGCCAGAAACCCATTGCTCTGAATTATGATGCCTCCAAGGTGTTGCAAATTCAGAAACCATTGCAGAATTGCTCTCTTCTTCCTCTTCATTTTATTCTTTATAAATTGCATCATCATACACTGTTTTCTAAAGTGTTCTTGGTCGGATCAAAGTCGTATAAACTTTGAATCTGATTACGCTGTTATAGGGCTTCATTAAATCCTGAAAGTCGATAGTTCGATAACTCGTTTGTATTTGGTGGGTTGAACTATTGTCTGAAAGAATCTATTCCATAGATCCTTGAAGTCGAAAGTACATCATTATCTTCATCGCTATCGTCATCAAATTCGTCTCGAACCGCAAAATCCCCAATAGAGTAGACAACACCAATAATATGGAACAACACCAAACCAATCATAATTCAACAGCAGTTCTAATAAAGGCACGTAAGAAGTCCCAGACTTTGACATTTGCAACTTATAAGTTCACAAGCTTCTAAAGGTATTTAGAATAAATTATCCAAAATTCTAACAAATAAATCCAACTGTAACAAAATATAATAGTAGAAAAAGGAATGGTTCAAAAGCTAATTCATGAAAAATGCATATTTAAAATATAAAAGATTTAAAATGTCATAATGCAGCTAAATCATGTTCATGCGCGTATTAAAATTTAAAAGAATTCAAATATGATGCTAAAATGTGATAATAATATTTAACTTTTAAATCAGTATGTAAAATTACCGAAAATCTAAGTATTTATTTCACGTGCAATATTAAACAATATTTAAAAGGCCAGGGTATGCATTAGGTATATTCTAATATGAAATTGTCAAAAGAAAACCAAAAAACAATAGTCGGGGTAATAGTTAATCAGTATTTTTTTGGCAGCAAACATTATAGTGAAATTAGTATGAACTACAATTCTATCTAAGCTATAGAGAGTAGTAATTAAGTAATGTTAACTGAAGAAAAAAAGAGGTATGTTCCACTAGTATTATAATACTGCGAGGAGATAAAGTATTATAATAAAAATACAAATCTACTTTTGAGGAAATCGATATTGGACACAAAAAGACTTATGTTTTTGACTTCAACACATTAGCATAAAAGCAATTTAAAGCCGTTAAATCAGCATGTACAATGACTGAACACCTAAAGCACACCTATTTTCTAAACTTGCAATGTTATCCCGATAGAAAATCCAACGTACATAAGAAGAACTTAGCGTAAGTATCATGAAAGAAATCGAAGTGCAATACTCAAAAGTTTTTTAAAGTCGGAATCAATACATACAATCCTAAAGCAGGTTTTAAGTATTTTTAACCAATACGTAAAATGAGAAAAGACATTAAGTATATTCTTTTATTAAAACTGAAGGAAAAATTGCATATAGTAGTAATTAGTATGCATAAAAACGTTGAAGAACTTTCTAGCAAGTCTTCGTGAAATGGTAGTAGCAAAACGACTATAAGTAGAAATTATGAATAGTAAAGCAATACAACTAGGGTTCAAAAGAAAATTTGGTTAACAAACTACGGTCAGATCCAAAAAGATTTTTTTGGAAACTAACGTGTAAAAAATGCACTGTGTATAAATATAAAGGTCTTTTGATCTACTATAAATAGCTTTAAAAAAGGCTTTAATTCCAAATGGAAGGTTAAGCTTGGATTACACTCTTGTGAACCCAAAAATGGTAACATTGTGAGAGATGGGGAAACCAAAAAGTTTGGAACCAAGTTGAGTTAAATCATCATGGAATACATTTTCATGAAATTTGCAATATGTAAACGTTATTGTTCATAACTATAAAATATTTAAAATAAATATTAATTTTGGAATCCGTCATGGAAAAGGAACATGCACAGAAAAAGGTTTTTTAACTATAAATTCAATTTGTAACATTGGGAAGCATAATCCAGTTGAAGAAGGGAAGTTTACAACTATCTAAAATTGTGGAACTTCAATAGTGGAACTAATCAAGAATATAACTTTATGTCTAAAAAATTAAAATTTGAAACTACTTTACAGAAAATGCAACGTGTGACATTATAAAACCCTTTAAAATGCATTGTCAATATCTTAAAAGAAGAGCTATGTTTGGAGTACATTCTTTGAAACCTGCACGAGTTAATATTGCTAGGATGTGAAAAATAAAAAATCCAAAATTAGCCTGACTTAAATCAGAATGGGCTACATTTTTATGTAAACTATGAACAAGAAAGGTTATTTTTCAGAACTATCGACTATAACAAATAAAAATCAAAGCTCGAATCTTATCAACTCTAGTATAGTTTGCAAAGCAAAAGGTCCTTGGACTATAATTCAACACATAACATACACAAATATATATAAATACACAGACACACACACACACACACACACACACACACACACACACACACACACATATATATGCATGTATGTATTACAATAATGGTCAACCAATATAATACGTCAAATACCAATTTAATATCTACATTACTAACATAGATAGAAATATAAGATTATCAAATAAGGTACAAACATATTTACACAATGTAAAATGTAATGAAAATAGGCCACTCTTACAGAGACTCCGATTTTGGATAAGAGGGGGGAAAAACTCGATCAAACCACATCCAAAATAGTTACACTACGCGTAGTGACCCATTATTGAAAAATCATCTCAAATTTGGTGACTTACGCACCAAACTGTAGCCACCCAAACTTTTCATCATTTGATTTTGAATATTTAAATGATTTTAAATATTGAATTTGGAATTATAATTTAGTTACTAACATTTTTAAAACTGAAATTTCAAGTGATTTCATAAAATTTTGAAATTTTTCGATTTAATCGACGCGTTAAAATAGCGATCCAGGGCACAATCTCGAAATTCAATTAAACCAGTTCCATTGGATTTGTAATAGTGTATTATTATCGAATTTCAATCTTCGTATCGTTTGGATTTACCATTTGGTCGTACAATTTTAAAATGTCTAAAAATAATTTAATTGTATTTAATTTAAATAGTTGATTAAAATGCTACCTTCCATATATGATCGAATTGGGGTTCGAGACTTTTTCCATTAGGTTCAGAATAGGGGTATAGCATTAGGAACGCTGGGCGGCATGCCATTATAGAAGATCAAAATTCCAAGTTGCTTAAACGAGATATTTGATTATAAAAATAAATAAATTAAAAAGGTGATCTTAGCTTAGCTTCCAACCGAAGCCCCTTCTCCCTTATCTTTTAAAAACATGCCACTCACCTTCTGTTCTTCAGTTAAAAATCACAAAATGAAATTGAAATCACTTCGTTTAAACTTGTAAAAAAAAGTAGACGACAATCAAAATCGTTCAACTCCATAAAAAATAAGTAAATGGATGAATCATCGCGTCCTGGAAGAGTCGTGACCATGTCAGTGAGCATGAAGGTGGAGAGGTACGAAGGCAAGGACATGAGCGATGGAATCAAGCCATGGTTGAGCTCAGTTATTCAATTTCCACGAATTGGGAAAAAGCTTCATGCGCGTAAGCTGGTGGTGGCGACGTTGGAAGGCCAGGTACGACAGTTCAGGGCATGTGTTTAGGGGAGTTTTATGGTTGATCGCGCACGCCTTAACCAGGGAAGAGTCTAGGTGGTGGTGCGTGGACTGAAGATGGCTGTGGTATGCAGTAGAGGTGGTCAACGTTTTGGGAGGTGCGACTCTTTATTTGCAGCTGTGTCCTGAAGGGTTGTGGCATAGTGGACAAATGATGCTTGGTGGCGATGTTCTGAAGTGGAATTGCAGTTATGAGTAGCGCAAATGAGGATAGGTTTAATTGTAATGACGACGGTTGTGGTGCCTTTTGCTATTCAGTCTATGCTGCAGCATAGCAATCATGAAGATGGTGCATATTAGAAGTGGTGTGGGGTTGAAGGCGAGGTTGCGATTTGGTTAGATGATGTTTATTTTTGTTCATGCCTGGGTGAAATCATATAGGAAGGTAATTTAAGATAAAAAAATAATTTAAAATTGATTATCAATTAATTTATTTGGAATTTCACTAATTCATATTAAATTTGCATGAGGTTTAAATCGAACGGAATCTGTGCAAAAAAGTGCAAATTTTGGACGGGTTGCAAACTAAAAATCAAGGTGAGAAATTCTCACTCATTTGGATTAATATATTATATATATAATAGTATATATATTAGTATTTGGATTAATATTCATGTATATTTTAGTGGATGAGACTCTATGCGCCACCGCATAATAGCAGATGACCCTATATTCCGCGATATCCCTCTCGAAGTAGGATTGGTATTTTTATGTTGTACTAACATCTGTGGATATAGGGAATAAGGTTGGAGGGATCCAGCTGGATTCCTAAAAAATGTTGATTTTAATTTCATATTTAATGTTATATGATGTGTTAGTGTAATCTGTTATAAATCGTTGTTGTGATTTGAATTATTGGATGCTATAGTAGCACTGGCCTTAGTTTTGGTATTTTAAATACCATAAATATTATTTTTGAAATTTTGAATGAAAGAAAAGGATATTTTGAATATAAAAATATTATATAGAAATTTGGTTATTTTTGAAGAGATTGATTCGGATAAAATAAAATTTTGATTTGGACTTAACTATTCGTAAAATGTTTTAATTAGAATTTAAGAAAATATTAATTGTATAAAGGATTTTAATAGTGGAATTTTAAGTGATACTCTAGAAAATATGAAAAAGAGTTAAAATCGATAATTTAAATAGATTTGTGAAATATATGGAAATTATTAATAAATGGATTTATAGAAATGAGAATTTATAAACGGTATTAGTTTTATAAACAAGTGAAACCCAAAGGTGTTATAAAATTTATAAACGATGTCTATAAATAAGGGAAATGATAATTGTTAACAAATTGGAATAAAAATTCATAGTGTGAATTTATATCGAGATATGGGAATAGTTTTTGGAAAAATAGTAGAATCTATTTTTGGAAAATGAAATGGCTAGGAAGTTGGAAAGGAAATCAATGTGTTGTGAATCGAGAGGGATTTATATATTGGAATTGGTTATTGAGAATTTTTATATATTTATTTATATATTTCTATTCAGAAATTAAGTTTGTTTTAAAAGGGAAAATTTATTTATTTAACTACGGAATTTTAAACTAGTTAATATTGGGATATTTCAAGAAGTGGATTATTCAAATATAAGTTCTTATTGAAATAAATTCTAACTTTTATAACACGTTTTGTAAATCAATTAGTTTTAACTAAGGATGGGTTGAAAAATGAGTTACTAATGTTTTATTTAAAAGTGTTTGATGTTTCAAACAATTATTTGAACATGTTTCAAAAATAAATTATTATTCTTTAAAATACTTATTTTATATATAGTCTTGAATGATTTAAATTATTTATTTATTTATTTATAAACTATCTCGAGATGTGGAAACATATATGATTTTTAGAAGTGGTAAATGGATAGACGAGATTATAAGTGAGTATAATTGACTTTGGAAAATGTAAAAGAATTAATATAAATGCCGAAAATGTAGGAGATAGGATAAGAAAAACTCTTAAGTATTTATATTAGAAATGATTTCGGAAAAATGGATTATAATATTTTCCTATGTGAGAAAATGATGGTTTTTGGAAATATTTAGAGACGAAGGATTTATATCGAGATATTTTCAATGTAATGGATTATGAATCGAAGTTGGAAATATTTCACTAAGTGTTGAAGTGAGGTACCGGTTGGAAATATCCTGTTATGGAAGCAAGTATTCGAAAATGCTTTCAAATATTGATAAACTTGAAAAAGATTTGAATATATATCTTGTAGAGATATTTTGAAATGGATGTTTTAAAGAATTTTAAATAATGGCCTAGTGACTATTTATGGATGTCATTTGATAGTTAAATAACCGACTATCTATGTCGGCCAATTTCGTTAATCATTTCGAAGAGACCGGGGTCAGATTTTCTTTTTGATAGGTTCACGCATGATAGGGGGTTCTCGCTTCCTGTTAGGCAGCAAACAGATGACTCTTACCCCTACATGTCGCTAAGTGGTTGGTTGCAGTCGAGAGGCTGGCCGTAAAAGCAAATTCAAGGTACCAATGTAAGCTACGGCGGTAAGTGGCCATTGTCGATGGTTGAAAAGCCTAGGTCGCTACATTTGGTATCAGAGCCAGGTTAAGTGAGAACCTTGGCTTTGGTGGGGATTACTCATTAGAGATAGGGCAAGTAGTACCCTAGAATGAGTTTGAGAGTATTAACAAATATGAGCGCATATTTGTTAGTGAATATAAAATGTTTTATATTATGTTGATTTATCTGTTGAGTGACATAAATTCTGGTCGGGTAGTGGGACGCCACTAAATCGATAGGAGTTTCTAAACACTTGAACACGGTAGACAAACACAGTATTGTTTTAAAAGTGGGTAAATGAAATAATTTTAACCAAATTATATTTTGATATAAAAAGAATAATTTAATGAAATTATTATAGTATATTGGTGTGTTTGGATGTTATTATTATAATCAAGACAAGATTATAAAGTTGAAATGGTAATATATAACCAAATGGAGATTGTATAAGAAAGAATTATACATGTGAATAGAAAACTAAAACTGAATTCAAACCAGAAATTGGAAATTTAAGTCCCGAAGATTTTTGGAAATGTTTTTCGAAGTATTTTGAAAAAAATAATAGTAATATTATTTTGGAGAGATTTTTGAAAGAAAATTGTTTTAAATGGATTTTGGAAGTGATATAGCACTGAATTCACTTCGGTCGCTGGAAAATAATCCTGGTGATAACTGCAACATCATCAGTATTCATTTTCGAGTTTCTAAGTGACAGATTGCTACCACAGTAAATCGATATGAAATTTTTTGGTGAAAACAAGTGTAGTTTTGGAAATTCCGAAAGGAATTGGTTTGGAAAAAAATCAGGTTGAATTTGAAAACTCCAAGGAAGTGGTTTGATAAACCAAAAAGAGTATGTATGTATATTTAATTTCCAAGTGACTTGAAATAACTACTGGCGTTTTAAAATTCTGAATTCCTTATTTGAATGTTTTAGAAAAATATTAGAAATAAGTTTTAAAACTTATAAGTGGAGGATGATATTTATAAGGAAATAAGTGTGGAGTTTGAATTTTGGAGTTAAATTTTAAATTGAGAAAGTTAAAATGGAATTTAACTTAAAGTTAATTTGAAGTAATAAAATGTTAGAAATTAAATTGATTTATGACTTGAATGGAATCAATGAAGTAGGAATTGAAAATTTCACTTGTGCAAGTTTAATGGACTGAAGGAATTGGAATATAACTTGACTTAAGTTAAATAAACATGGGATTGGATTATAAATAATATCGAATTGAAGTAAATATAAATTTTGAGTTGTGAAATAATTATATAGCCATAGGGTATAAATCTTGAATGAAATAAAATTAAGTGAAAACTGGAATTGTGAATAAATAAATTTGAGTAGCTTATAAAATTTGAAATCAATGGAATAAATATATATTTAAGCTATGAAGTGATGTAAATCTTGAGTTAAAAATAAAATTGAATATACTCAAGTATAAAATTGATGGGAATGTGAAAAATAAGTTGTGTAACTTATAAAATTGGAGAAAATGAAATAGAAAACCGAAATAAAAATGGTTTGATATTTCGGTGAAGGAATAAAAATATAAACTTTAATTATAAAAGGAATTTGAACTCATGTGAATTGAATAAAGTGATTTTTGAAAGGAAAATCGGATTTTGAACTATAAAATGGAAGTGAACTAATTAGATAAATTAATTAGTTAATTGAAAATGGGAATGGAACTTAACTTGGTTAAGTAAATGGAATCGCGGATGAAAATTTAACTTGAATGTGGGACTTGAGTTATAAATGAAATTCAACTTAAATAGTAAGAGAATTAATTATAATTGAAATGTTGTCGAATAGAATAGAAATGAATTGAAATAGTGATGACTTATGTTACAAACAAATTCAATTTAAGTGTAAACAAATTGAGTACGGCCTTGGATATAATTTAAATGAAGTCGAGAATAAATTTGAGTACAGAATTAAAATTTGAAGTGGATTAAGTGAATAAACCAATCAAATAATTATTAAATGGAATGGAATTTGATTGAATAAGAATCAACCAAAATTTAAAATGGGATTTGGTTGCAAGGGTAATGAACTTAAGTTATATAGTTGAATTAATTGAAAATGTACGGATTAACTTAAGTTAATTATTTGGATGGAAATTTGGCCTGAATGAATTTATGAAATAATTCATAAGTAAATTAGCATGGAATGATTCCAAGCTTAATAAAATGGATTTGAATATACTAAATGTGGATATGAATGGAATGAATAAATTGATTGATAATCAATCTGAAATGGGATAGAATTAAATATAAATTGATTTGGAATCAATTTAAAATAGCTATAAACTGAAATTGTTATTTTATTAAATAAATATCGTCGAATTTGCATAAAACAAATTGTCATTTGACATAAACAGAAGTAAATCAAATTCTATTAATCAATGGAAAGTGAATAAATTGATTTTTAATCAATTTGGAATGGATATGAATTTGTTGGGTATAATTGTAAACTTGATGTAAGCAAATTTGGTTGCAAATCATTCGAATTGGATAAAATGATAAATTAATCAATGTAAAGTAATTAAATCAGTATTGGAACTTTGTGATTGCTTACAAATACATGTTTAACATGTTTAGTTGTGCAAAGTATGTGTTTAACTATCTAAACGAGTGAAATGTTATTAAATTTTCGTGTTTTAGTACTTACGTGCTAAAATTGAGCAAGTACATGTATATGGAGCTGTTTTGCTTGATTTTGGTTGCGCAAACTGTATATAAAATAAGCCGCTCGCATAAAAATGCTAAAATATGGTACGTTTTCGGATTAAATATCACAAAATATATAAATGTTGATATATATATATATATATGTGTGTGTGTGTGTGTTTTCCTACCATGTGGGTTGATGTATATGTTTTTCTCTCCCTTGTCATATTGCAAAAGGCTCTCCGTACAAGGGGACTCTGCGAAAAAATTTCGAAAATTTAAGACGTTAGAAAATTTTTGGAATTTTTGGAAATTTTTTGTTAACGACAATTTGATTTCGAATTGTAATTAGAGTAAAGGGTTTTGGAATTAGAATCGAGAACTAATTGTTTTGGGTGAAACTAGAAGATTAGAAAAGTGAAATATCGAGTTTTTACTAAGTGGGTTATGATAAGTTAATGGGTTTGGGCCTCTTTCCCGCCTTAGCAATTTCAGGGATGAAATTCTTTTAAGGGGAGAGGAATGTAACGATCCTGATTTTTTGTAGTTTGATTTAATATTTAAATGGTTTTAAATATTGGATTTGGGATTAAAATTTAGTTAGTAAGATTTCTAAAAGTGAAATTTCAAGTGATTTCACAAAATTTTGAAATTTGTCGATTTAATCGACGCTTTAAAATAGCGATCCAGGGCACAGTCTTGGAATTCGACGAAACCAGTTCCATTGGATCTGTAATAGTGTATTATTTTCAGAATTCAATTTTTGCATCATGTAGATTTATTGTTTGGTCGTACGATCTGAAAACGCTTAGAAATAATTTAAATGTATTTAATTTAAATAGTTGATTTTAAAAGCTATCTTCCACATACGATCGAATTGGGGTTCGAGACTTGTCCCATTGCGTTCATAATAGGGGTATAGCATTACAAACGCCTGGCGGCATGCCTCTATAGGAGATCGAAATTCACTACGAGATATTTGATTATAAAAATAAATAAATTAAAATGGTGATCTTAGCTTAGCTTCCAACCGAAGCCCATTCTCCCTTATCCTTTTAAAAACATGCCATTCACCTTCTGTTCTTTAATTAAAAATCACGAAATGAATTCGAAATTACTTCGTTTGAACTTGTAAAATAATAAAAAAAAGACGACAATTAAAATCATTCAACTCCACACAAAAAAGGATCATCGCATCCTGGAAGAGTCGCGACCACGTCAGTGAGCATCGAAGGTGGAGAGGTACGAAGGCGGGGCTTGGAGCGATTGAATCAAGCCCCGGCTGAGCTCGATTATTCAATTGTCATGAATTGGGAAAAATCTTCACGTGCGTACGCTGGTGGTGGCGATGCTGGAAGGTCAGGCGCTATAGTTCAGGGCATGTGTTTGGGGGAGTTTTATGGTTGGTCGTGTGCGCCTTGGCCAGGGAAGAGTCTAGGCGGTGGTCACGTGGAATGAAGATGGCTATGGAATGCAGTAGAGGCGATCAACATTTTGGCAGGTGCGACTCTTTATTTGCAGCTGTGACCGGAAGGGTTGTGGAATAGTGGACGAACGAGGCTTGGTGGCGATGTGGTAAAGTGGAATTGCAGTTCTGAGCAGTGCAAATGAGGATAGGTTTAATTGTTATGACGACAGTTGTGCCGTTTTATGCTATTCAATATATGCTGGAGCATAGCAGTCATGAAGATGGTGCATATTAGAAGTGGTGTAGGGTTGAAGGCAAAGTTGCGATTTGGTTAAGTGCTGTTTATTTTTGTTCATGCCTGGGTGAAAGCATATAGGAAGGTAATTTAAGATAGAGAAAAATTTAAAATCTAAAATTGATTATCAATTAATTTATTTGGAATTTCATTAATTCATATTAAATTTGTACGAGGTTTAAATCGAACAGAACCTTGGCCCCTTACCTGCACCTTGGGAATTGCACCCAAGTTGGAGTGGGAAACTTAGGATCTAGACCATGAGTGGAAGTTGGTCCACACCTAGCTAGGCTCGAAGCGAAGCAGGCCTTCAGGACACACACTTGGGAGATCGCCTACCAAGGAGGCACCGACCGGAACGATCACGCGAGATGGGCTCCAACTTTCCACCTCCTATCCAGACCCCAGATTTATCAGCTATGGTCAGACAAATGATGAGGTAAAATCAAGGCTTATCCAACGACGATTGAGGAGTATCTAGGAGCCATACTCCGTTCATAGATACCATCCTATAGGCTGACTACCCTCGGAAGTTCAGTATGCCTATTATTCTTTCTTATGAAGGGAATACTGATCCCCGACAACATATAATGAGATGCGAGTGGATGATGGACTCGACTCGGGCAAATGATGCGACCAAATGCAGATGCTTCCTGATAACCTTATCCGGGATCGCTACCATGTGGTTCATCAGGCTTCTTCCGCGATCAATCTCCATGTTTGATGAGTTAGCGGTGAAGTTTGTGGAACAGTTTAGGATCCATGCCACTCACCCAAAAGACATGATGTCTCTATCCAGTGTGATCCAGGCTCCGGAGGAGTAGTTAAAGGATTATTTGCAAAGATTTCACGTTGCTGCTACCTAAATTAGCAACCCGAATGACGATGCTATTCTTATGGCCGTGATGTGAGGAGTAGATCCGGACTCGGAATTTGGTGATTGGTAGGCAGGAAAACCTCCAACTACCCTAGAACGCTTTTATTCAAAGGCGAACCAATTCATGAGAAGGGAAGAGGCCAGGTAGACAAGACGAAGCAATGCGCCAGGGCCCAATAAGGAGACAGTGCAAAGCAACATTGTAGTAAAGCAATTTGGTGACAACTCTAGCAAGGTCCAGGTCAATGTTTAAAATAAGACGGAGCAGTCTAAAGGATCCGAAGGAGGAAATTCCGGAAGAAAGAGGGAAGCAGGAAAGTGAAAACCAAGAATCCCAACCTATGGCGAATACCCTCCTCTGAATACATCTCTGGAGAATATTTATGCATCAACTTGTAATACATTCCAATACCGAAAGTCGCGCTCAAAGGAATCCAATGAGGAACAAAAACAGACTGGAAAGTACTATTGGTTTCACGAGACCTTCGAGAACAACACTGAGGAATGTAGACCCGTCCATGATGCTATAGAAAAACTGATTCGGCAGAAGAAGTTACAGCAGTTTGTTAAGAACCCGCAGGAAGGCGGACAGGGGACATCTGACCCCAATCGTGGGTAGCCTCTACATCGACCTGAGGAACCCGCTCGGACTGGAGGTAGGCTGATCATAAACAAGATAGTCGGTGGGCCTCACCTGACAGACAAGAGTTGGCAATAAATGGAATGCTATGCTAGTTCCCTAAAGCATGTGGATTTCAAATGCTTCTCGAACACAGAAGATGGGACTCTAGCGAAACAACAACGAATGATGACGGATGATATAGTATTCAGGAGCGGCGATGCCGATCAGGTGGAGGCACCTACCATTGACCCGATGGTCATCTCAACCACAATTGAGCTGGCGTTTGTGAGAAGGATACTGATTGATTGTAGGAGTTCTGTTAATATTATCTTCAAAAAGGCGTATGACTAAATGAAGATGGAGGCGAAGGATCTGAAACCATCTAAAGCCCGCATTCACGGCTTTAATGGTATAGCCACTGATGCGATAGGTTTTTTGAATTGCCAGTTGAGTTAGGAGAAGGTGAAGGTAGGAGGGCACGTATCCTACCGTTCATTATTTTGGATGTTGATTCCCAGTATAATGTTTTTCTGGGCCGACCGGCCCTGGCGGAGTTTAGGGCAGCTTTGGTCCTATGGTGTTTAACCCTGAAATTTTCAACGGATGGAGGAGTTGGTGTAGTGCGTGGCGATCAAGCGAATGGTCATGCATGTTATGTGGCTGAGCTGAGAGGGGCCTAGCGAAGAGAGAAGAGAAAGGGTGTGGACAACTCCGTCTGCATCCATATTGCTGAAAATTGACAAGTAATGCCCGAGCCTTGGCTCGGGCAACAAGGTCGGATCTATAAAGACAGATCCGAGAGACGGTGATGAAGAACCCAAGGAGGCTAAAGTAGCACCGGCTGAACTGAAGATTGACATTCCAGTTAGCCATGATGATCCATCACGGGTGCTTAAGATTGGATCAGAATTCAACCCTTCGATGATTGAGGATCTTACCGATTTCCTCCAAGCAAATCTGGATGTTTACGCTTGGACCCACTCTGTTATGTGTGGGATTTCTCCCGCCATCACAAATCATATGTTGATCATTGACTCGAAGTATGTGCCAGTGAAACAAAAGAGAAAAGGCATGGACCTGGAGAGGTCTGCTGCTCTCAGAGAGGAGGTGGATAAACTTAAAGTGGAGGACCTGTGTTGATTACTCAAACCTGAACAAGGCATGCCCTAAGAATAGTTTTCCATTGCCCAGAATTGATCAGCTGGTCGACTCAACAGTAAGACACGAATTATTATCATTCATGGATGCGTATTCAGGATACAATCAGATCCCGATGCACATTCCAGATTAGAAGCACACCAGTTTCGTTACAGACGTTGGACTATACTGTTATGTAGTGATGTCTTTCGAGTTGAAGAACGCAGGAGCAACTTATCAGCATTTGGTGAATCGAATGTTTAAAGACCGGATTAGTAGAACAATGGAAGTCTATGTGCATGACATGCTCGTGAAGTCACAACAGTCAAACGACCACATTCGAGAATTAACGAAGATGTTTGATATACTCAGGTATTGTAGAATTAAAATTAATCCACTAAAATATTCCTTTGGTGTTACGTCGGGAAATTTTTTGGGTTTTATTGTCAATACGAGGGGAATCGAATCCAACACAGAAAAGATTCATGCTATTCGAGACATACAAGCACCCAAAACTATAAAGCAAGTACAAAGCCTGAATGGAAAAGTCACCGCGTTGAGTCGATTCATATCCAGAGCGACTGACAAGTGTATTCCTTTCTTCGACGTGATAAGGAAAGGGAAGAGAAATTTTGAATGGATGTCATACTGTGAGGATGCATTCCGAGCTCTGGTGAGACACTTGGAGAGGCCCTCGGTTCTGTCGAAGCCTGTAGACCATGAGGAGTTATACGTTTACTTGGCCGTATCTCAACATCCAACCAGTGCAGCTTTGGTTCGCGAAGAGGACCGAATCCAAAAGCTAGTGTACTATGTTATTAAGCGTTTAATGGGGGTAGAGAGAAATTATCTTAAGATTGAGAAGCTAGCCTACTGCTTGGTAATCGCCTCACGCAAGCTCCATCCGTATTTTTAGGCATACCCGATCAGTGATTATATCGATCAACCTCTGCGATAGGTGCTCCAACGACCAGAAACCTCTGGAAGAATACTCAAATGGAACATTAAGTTGAGTTAGTTCGATATCACTTACCTGCCACGGAGGGCAATCCAAGGATAAGCGCTAGTAGACTTCGTTATAGAGTTCACCATATCAAATGAGCCAAGTGGTAATGATGTAATTCCCGCTATTCGATGGAAGCTATATACAGATGGAGCATCCAACGACCATTGTTTTACGGCTGGTGTTATTCTTGTAACTCCCAAGAACCGTTCGATTTGTTATGCTTTGAAACTTGGTTTCCCCGCTACGAACAATGAGGCTGAATATGAAGCATTGATTGCGGGCTTGAAACTTACCTAAGAACTTGGAGTGAAATCGATTGATTTTTTTTGTGATTCACAGTTGGTGGTGTACCAAGTACACGGAGACTATCAGGTAAAGGGGAAAAGGCTTGCCCCATAGCTCACTGGTTTTCAAGAACTATTGGAGGACATTGAGTATTATGATATTTCGCATATCCCGCATGAACAAAATAGGGAAGCCGACTCATTGGCGAAATTTGCAAGTACTCATGATGCAAAATAGATGGGTTTGGTTCCCTTCGAAACCTTACATGCCTCGATTATAAATGAAATGGAAGTAGATTTTATGTTAAGGACGAAAACTGAAAGGGAGTCGTGGATGACCCTGTTCAAAGAATACGTGCTAGATGGAACCTTGCTCGAGAGAAAGAACGAGAGGCAACAAGTCGTTCGCAAGGCCTCGCGGTATATAATGCAGGATGGAATAATGTTTTGTAAGGGATTCTCAGTTCCCTTACTTAGGTGCATCGCCCACAGCGAAATAAAGAGGGTCTTGAAAGAAGTTCACGAAGGACAACGACCATACTAGAGGGTAGAGTTAGCCAAAAAGATTCTCCGCTATGGATACTATTGGCCGACCGTGAATCGGGATGCATCAGACAATGTAAGGAAGTGCGACAGATGTCAAAAGTATGCAAAAATCCTAAAAGCTCCACCGAGAGAACTCACGCAAATGGTTAGTCCATGGCCAATTGCAATATGGGGGATCGATATAATCGTCTCCTTGCCAATCCCCAAAGGTGGTGCGAAATACGCAATGTCGCAGTTGATTACTTCACCAAGTGGGCTGAAGCGGAGATTTTAGCCACGATCACCACCAAGAAGGTCATTAATTTTGTTGTGTGAAAAGTTATATTCCACTTTGGCCTCCCACGAACAATCATTACTGACAACGGAACTCAATTTGAAAGTAGAGAGTTCAAAGAGTTCTGCCAAAAATATTGCATTGAGAAAGGGTATAAAGCAATCGCTCATCCCAAAACAAATGGACAAGTTGAAGATGTAAATAACATAATCAAGTCCATATTAAAAATGTATTTGGAGAAGGCTAGAGGCAAGTGGGTGGATGATCTTCCAACAACACTCTGGGCCTACAGGATCACCCACAAGTTTCCCACTGGCCATACTCCATTCACCTTGGCATACGACAATAAAGCTGTTATACCAGTGGAACTTGAAGTTCCCTCTCACCGAGTGATTCATTATGATCCTAGGACGAATTGGGATCTTTTACTGGAATCGTAGGACTCTGTCGACTAGAAGTGTGAAGAATCTGATTTAAGGGCGGCCGCATATCGGCACCGAGTCGCTCGATATTACAATGAAAAAGTTCGACCGAGAACCTTCGATGTGGGCGACCTAGTTTTGAAGCGTGTTTTTTCGGACCCATCGTATATGAATACCACATAGGAAGGTCCTTACGTCATCGAATGGAAGCTTGGAGAAGGCACCTTCAGGCTAGCGACTGTTATGGCATGACACTCCCTAGGGCATGGAATAGCGAGCATTTGCACTGTTATTGTACTTAGTCCATTTATTTTGCATTTTTATGGCAATTGTTTCAGTAAATGTTTCTTTTGTTGTTGTTCTCAGTTTCCGACATGTAATAAGACAATTCAGTTTGTCATTGTTTTCCAGAATCAATAAAGGCTTGAAGCTGTTTTCCGAATGAACTATTAGTGTTTTGTGTTTTGTAATTTCATCGCAAGATAAAATTGCATTAATCTGTTTGGCATATGAACGCACACATGAAACTAAAAGTCTATCGGCTAACGATTCAAAAATCTCTAGGTCCCTAGAGCACATACTAGAGTACTCTGAGTCCTCGGAGTGCGGATTAGAGTATAAACGATTCAAAAAATCTCTAAGTCCCCATAGCGTGGACTAGAGTATTCTAAGTCACCGGAGTGCGGGCTAGAGTATAAACGATTCAAAAATCTCTAAGTCCCCAGAGCACGGACTAGAGTACTCCGAGTCCCCGAAGTGCGGACTAGAGTATAAACGACTCAAAAATCTCTAAGTCCCTAAAATGCGGACGAGAGTACTCTGAGTCCCTGAAGTGCGGACTAGAGTATAAATGATTCAAAAATCTCTAAGTCCCTGGAGCACAGAATAGAGTACTTTGAGTCCCTGGAGTGCGGACTAAAGTATAAATGATTCAAAAATCTCTTAGTCCCCAGAGCGCGGACTAGAGTACTCTGAGTCCTCGGAGTGCGGACTAGATTATAAACGATTCAAAATCTCTAAGTCCCTAAAGCGTGGACTAGAGTACACTGAGTCCCCGGAGTGCGGATTAGAGTATAAACGATTCAAAAATATCTAAGTCTCGGAACGAGGACTAGAGTACTATGAGTCCCCATAGTGCGGACTAGAGTATAAATGATTCAAAAATCTCTAAGTCTCCCAAGCGCGAACTAGAGTACTCTGAGTCCTCGGAGTGCTGACTAGAGAATAAACAATTCAAAAAATCTCCAAGTCCCCAGAGCGTGGACTAGAGTACCCTGAATCCCCAGTGCGCGAACTAGAGTACTTTTAAGTCGAAAATCTCCAAGTCATGTGAAAGCGAACAAAAGCTTACGTAACCCACACGACTTGGAATTTCAGTTACAAGTTAGGTGATAAGCTAAACAACGTCAGAAGTGGAATACAAAGAAACATAATTTTATTTACTAATCAAAGATTTAGTTCCATTGCAACTTCTCTGAAGTCTGGAGCCAAAGTTTATCTACGACGACTATAAAAAAGAAAAGAAACAACAACATAATTTTGGCTTATTTAAGCTGAGCGAGGCATGACCAGATGTGCAACGAACGAGATTTTCGACTTTTGAAAATCGACATTAATACGTCCATTGTATCAACTGCCGAGAAATCGAAGGTCGAAAAACCAAATTGTTAGGGTTAAAGAAGAAGAGGTAGAAGAAGAAAGAAAGAAGAAGCAACTGAAACAATATCAGAATCTCACAATCGTAGCGGAACGATATATAATAGATAAATGAATATCTTTAAACAAAGAACTATATCAGTTGTTACATTACATCACATTACATCACATTACCAGAGTGTACATCAACAAACAGCGAAAAAGAAATACTATACACTAGTTGATACGCCATGTCATCCAGCTTGTCTGCAGATTTCTACAGCAACTCTTGAATTCCAGAATATCCTGATAACCTGACTCTAGGCTGCCCGTGTGGAAATTGGTGGGCACCCAGAGTTTAGGAAGGGAACAATAAATTCCAAGTCAGTCATGTGACTGGTCTGAGAACTTAAAATAGTTTATCTTTTAAAACAAACAACAGGAGAATTTTAAAGTCAATTCGTAATGCTTTTGGAAAATGAAACTACCATAAGGCCTCCGCACACACACATAATGCAAACGCAGAATCGGAGGAGATTTCTCCTTATGATAGTCAAACATGCTCGATACATATAAAAAAACATTTGATATTATTACTAGTGCATAGTGCAGAAAACATTTCGAAAGTATAATATAAATCTTAGCCAGCATAGGCATTCCGCACTTATGCCTACTATAGCTACCATCCAAACAGTGGGGCGCCACCATAAGTGAATGACAGGTTATACAACTAAAACCGTACAAGGATCGTATTGTTTCTTTGGATTTTTCAACAAATGGTTAGGCCAAGGAACTTCCCAATGCCACCTAGGTACGCCTCTGGAAAGACGCCCCGAGTACCTAACCGGATCTCTGCCAACACAAGGCGGGTTACCCTAGCTCTACTGACACGAATATGCCATCCTTCGATCGTAACCGACCTAAATCCTGGGATTCACCAACAACCACAAAATAATAAGTTTGCAGCAACAACTTAGGTTAGATATCTGGGCTCCATACCATGATACCACCTCTATCCAGAAGGAAATGACATACACTAAGGGGGCGCTATCCCCTAATAACCTTGCCGCATCTTTTCTGTTTTGACCATTACCGGGGTGTGAGGTCCGACGAAGTCTCGTCCACAAAGCTACGCTTTTATTCAAAAGCTGTGCTTTGATCAACAAATGATCAGCAACACTCAGCATGCCACGTTACCAAATTGGGAATATATCACTAGTAACCATCAACTACATAACCTCTGAGCTCGTACGTCTCAGAGAAGGGTGTTAAGCTAAGAGAATAAATTCTCCGCCACCAACAGAAATGTATTTGATAGAAACCAGCTTTACATCTCAAATTGTAACGTCAGACACACAACCATACAAGTCCGTTCCAGGATCGAACGGAACCGAAGGCACTTCCAAAGAAGTCCTTGCAATTCGGATATTTACTAATCACGTCCGGAATTCCCATCACAAAGGGTGATAAAATCTCTATATCGGAGATCGGCTGATGCAGAAACATTCGACGGTAATCCTTCCATTTTCGAAAATATTCGATCTTCAACACCGGTCTTCAGATGCTATCCATTACGACGTATCACTATTCGGAATGGGATTTATGACACAAAGGTCCTCTCCCGGTTAAACCGAATAACGAGCGCTTATTTTAAAATAAGTGTAGCATTCAAATTCAAGCAAATCACAACAAATACCCATTTAAGGTCAATATTGATAGTCGGTTATTTAGCTATCAATAGATATGCACAACATCACCAGATTCCAAATAATTTCTCGAATTATTTATTTTCCAAAAATATCTTTACAAGATCTATTTTTTCCACACTTCAACCATTGGAAAACAAATTTCAAATCACTTTTCAATTTATCTTTAAAAGATAAAATCTCAAAACATTTCACTTCATATTGGAAAAACATTTCCATACTTATTTAATAATAAGTAATTCACAAATCTATTTATTTTCAACATTTGAAAAATATTCAATATACTTAAATCACAATTAACTATATATTTTATTCTTTAAGGAAAACATTCTCTTAAACACGTTTATCTGAGTCAAAACGAATGTTGCGTAAAACATCGTTACGACAACCCAAAATCACTAGTATAGGGATTCGAAATTAAGATAAATATATACATCCTAATACTATATGAAACATTTCCTCTCGAAAGTCATTTACTATAACAACAGTGTTATAGTCCATATTTCCTTTTATTTCTCAGAAACGTCTATTTCAACAACGAATGTTGAAATCTATGGTTTCGATACTTAATACATTTTAAAACATCTTTAAATCGTTTTAATTCTATTTAAAATGTCACTTCCCCAAAACATTTCTTTAATATATCATTCACTGTCCAAAATCGTGAATACACTTCGTTAACTAAATTCAACATTTCTACACATTTTATTTAAAGGATTATCCACTGTCCAAAATCGTGGATATGTCTCCTTTAATAAGCTATAATAATTAAGTTATCAAAATAAGTCGATTTCGGATTTATAAAACAATGTTTATAAATTCCATTTATATTTTATAATGACTTCAACTTATAAAATCACTTTATTAACAAATTCTATCCATATCCTATTTACACGCCAAAATCCAAATTATAAGCAAATTACTTATAATTTTCTATTTACAAATTCATTCATTTTATAACTTCACAAATTGTAGATTCTATTCTTTTATAAAAATCCATTTATAACATCATTTTAAAACGTCTTTAAAACTCCTTTATAATTCCATCACTTTGATTTATAAAAATCCAATTTTATAAATCTTATATATAAAGCTTTTATAATAAATTCAAAAATCTCTACTTAAACTATTTTATAGAATCATTAACTCCATATTTTCAAAAATCAAATTTCAACTATATTTCTCAAAAACCATAATTTTTATAACATTAAAATTATAACGTTTATTTATTTAAAATGAATCAATTCCAAAATTCAATAAACGTATACTTGCAAAAATCACTTTAAAAATCATTTTAAATTAGAAATCGTTCCTTTAACATTTTTAAAACTTCAAAATAGGCCCAATGATGCAACAACACCAAATAATAATCACGACAACCAAATCATAATATATCATCATATGATAATCAAATATATCACAATATCTGTAATCAAATAAATACCGGTGAGGAATCCAGTTGGATCCCTCCAACCTGTTTCCTTACATCCACAGACGTTAGCATAATACCAATCCCGTTTCAAAATGGAATATCGCGGTATATGGGGTTTATAAAATATTATCCGCTATTATACGGCGCAATAGGGTCTCATCCGCTATATAATGCGAGAAATCAACTCCAAGTACATATATAATACCAATTTCACTTTGCAGTGAAATATCACGGTATATGTTTTTAATAAATAACCTCCGTTTAATATATGGCGTATAAGGTCTATTTCAATACAATAGATAATAATATATCATCCAAGCATATAATCAAGCAATTTTAAATTTATCTATTTAAAATTTTAAATCGAAACAATTTCGATTGGGTGAGAAGTTCTCACCTTGCTTTCAATAACGGTTGCAGTGTTTTATTTCGAATAAAATTAAACAAGCGTTTAATTTTACCCAAAATTCAAACTATCTCCAATCAACCCCACTCCAGCTTCATCGCGTAGTGCTCGACAAAACGAAGCCAATGCAATATGTTTCGTCAATTTTCGACCTCGTATGAACAAGTTATGGCTTTTTAAAGTTTATACAATTTAAATATAACAAGATTTCAACATTTATTTTTTATTTTTTAAACCTTCTCATCATCTCAGTCGTTAATTTTTGCCTTCATTGCATCTGGCCATTCGGCCCTTCTTCCCCCCTCCACGTTTTCCTTCCAGGTAAATGAACGCGTGAAGAACCCATAGAGCCGCAGTTTCTTCATCAATTATCGCGACCACTACAAGCTGCTTGAAGATGATCAGACCACATCACTTCGAAGCTCAACACAAGTGCCGCCATCGCCAAGAATGTTGAGAAGCTCGGCTGCATCATCATCGTGAAAAACGTGCCCGTTTGTGTGACTTCATGGCCAAAATCGAGCCCCTACGACACTCCATCGTTGATCATCACCGTATGGAATCGAAGCTCTCATTACGCTCTTCGATTTTGTAGTTGAACACTTTACGTAATTGTTTACGGATTGAGAGAGATTGAGGAGGAAAGAAGACGAATTTCTGGCCATTGATGATAGTGGCGGCGGCTAGGGCTTGGTCTTGATTAGGGTTTGCAAATGGAAATAAGGGGGTCCTTTTATAGAAAATTTGCAAAACACTATTCATCCGAAAATTTTCAAACTCCAAACGAAGCGTGCCAGCTGACGTTCCTAGGGTTTACCCCGCGTTTCGGACACAACGGAACGTGTTTCGGAAGCTAATTCGATCATATGTGCGAGTTACGAAAATAAACGATCAAATTTAAATTAAATCGATTCAACTAATTTCTATGCGTTTTGGCTTGCCCCGGACAAACCGTAAATCCGATTGACACGAAATTTGAAATCTTACAATAATATAACATTACGGTCCGATAAAACTAGTTTCGTCGAAATCCGAGACTGTTTGAAAAATGACTATTTTCACACGTCAATTAAATATTAAAATATTCATTTTTCACAAATTAACTTTTAATTAAATTTTAAAAGTTCTATAACATCATTCTAACTCTAATATGATTTAATACTACTTTACAAATCATATTTAATCATATTAGATCCAATTTCCAATTATTTGTGTAATTTCAAATATTAATTATCGATTTAATTATCCAATTAAATCTAGATATTTGAAATAAAAAATTTTCGACTTACAAATTTTACTTATTGATATTTAAAATAAATTAAATATAGAATTTTTAATTAACAAAAATTCTGGGTCGTTACAAGATGATAGCTATTTCTTTGATTTTTTCTCCTTCTCCGACTTATCCGAAGTCTCCTTAGCTGAACATTTTCTCTTGGACCCCTTGCTTCCCAACGATGTGGTATCCAAAGAAGGAAGAGGGACCTCCAAAGGTATGGTCCCACCGAGGAAAATGACCCTCAGGGGCCTATTTAGGGGGTCATCGAGTTCCACCACCTAAGGTTCTATCTTAACTTCGGCTTTCTTTTTCTCCTCTTCCTCAATTTACTCCTTCATGCTATGCTTCGAAGTATGTTCGGAAGCGCTTGTGATTTTGACCTCGTCATGTGCATCTACAGGCGAGGTATTCTCAAGTATATAGTCATCTAGCACCTCGGTCACTTGAGCATTGGGTCCAGGGGTATCCCCAGTGTGAAGTGCTTTAGCCACTTTCTCTTCCCTCTCTGTGGCGACATTGCTCCTTGGAATTGGTTCGAGATCAGAATGGCCTACATGAAGTCATAAAAAAATATATGTTAGAATACATCTGTTATACGCCAAAAGCGATGGTTTCTTGAACTCTAAAAGGAAAAACTACATACTGGCTTCCAATTGACTCTCAGCCATCTTAGGAGTATCATCCTCCAAAATACGGGATAGAATTTGAACACCAAGCCCAGGCTTCTCGGGATCATAACCAACATGCTGCTTAGGAAACCTAAGTGACGAGCTATCGACCAGCTAAACGGGAGGAGGAACTGGACGCTCAGTGCTGGATGGGCCAGCAATATCATCCTTAGCCTTTGACGACCAGGAGTTCCTTTCGAAGAGGGCTTTTGCCGCGGATAAGTCTGAAGGCTCGTCTTCTCGAAGCACTTCCCTCACAAGAGCTTCTTCATCAATCTCTTCGATGCCTAGCTCAACCTTTTTAATTTTTATCAAAGTGTCCCATGTTTCGGCCAATGATTCGAGTTAACCATCACCTAGAAAAGATAGGTTGCGGTGCATGAGAACTCGTGCATTGTACTCGGCAATGAGCGGATTAAATAAGCATTTAATTTCTTCTCTATCGGCCTTATTAGCTGCCTAAATACGAGAGTTGACTTCTATAAGCGCCATTTTCTTACCCTCCTCATGGCTGCCTCGCTTAGCGCTTCAACCCTAGAATGTTCCCCATCGAGCTTCGTCTTTAGAAGTCATGTTGCGACAATCTCATCGCAATATCGTTGTGACTCTTCCGTGCAACAATTTTCTCTTTTTTCTCATCAGAGAGCAGCTCCTCAAGCTCTTTAAGTTATCGAGCGAGAGTATCTTTTTCTTTTTGTATAGAGTCTTTCTCTAAAGCTAGAGCGCCATTGCGTTGGATCGCCTCATCGATTTCTTTTCTGTGAGTGGCCTCCAAGCGACTAACTGCCTCGTCCGTTTCCTTGGCATTTTTCTGGACGGACTTAAGTTGAGATTTGTATGGGGATAGCTCTTCATCATGGGCTTTAATGGTATCTTTGTCATGAATAACTTCGAGTTTTAGGCGATCAATTTCGTGTTGACGTTCCATGGAAACCTCTGAAACTTTCTCCGCCAAGTGTACGAACGCATCATGATGAACATAAACATCATTATTGCAGGCAACGATGGATTGTGTGCGGAAGTTGGGGGAGTCTGCCTAACTGAAGTCACAGATTTCTTATAGGGCTAGCGAGAATGCTTAGTACTCAAAGCGCCAGAATGTTGGTCGTGGGGAACTTCGGAATGAGATCCCTTCCGAGTAATCTTCTCCCTACCATGCTTTGGGTGAGGAGGAGGATCACTTGGATATGAAGAATGGCTATAAGTTCTCCTTCTAGAAGACGACGACTCTCTAGGACGATAATCTCTATCACCGCTGTCGTCCACGTCTTACCGTTTCCCTGGTTCGGAATCCCGACTGGAATGATAAAATATGGAAAATCCATGAAGGTGGACAATGCCATGTGTACGCCCCATGCCACTTGCGCAGAAAGCCAAACGAGAACGATTTAGTAGGAATCATGCGATGAGTGAAATTCGACTGCGTGGTGGAGTGTAAATGTCTGTGTGTGTCCTAGTGTCCCCCCCGACGGACCAGTGTTCTTTGCATTACTTATTGGAGTTTTCTCTCCTCAAGGGTGAGTCAGAACACCTTCATCGCTCCTCGTGGGCGCATTGAATCCCATAGCCTTAGGGTTATTGAATCCATAATTCAGTATGTCGTCAGGAATGGTCAAGTCAGATAGTCCTTTTAGTGAGCCTTCTATGTTTTGGAAAGACTATTTCTTTTCGATCGGAGTTACTGTAAACTTTGAAGTTCCGCCAACCTTCTTCTTTTTCAGCTTGTAAGCCAGGCACTTCTTCCTCTTCGAAGGAGGCGGTGGTTCGTCAGCACTGGGTGCATCAGACCCTAGTGCTTGGCCGAAACTTAAGTTTTCATCGATCTCCTCTGGCACCTCGATTTCTTTGATTTCACCTCCCTCAGTTGTGTCGAGATCCCCTCCTTTAGGCGGCACCGAAGATCTGGCTTGCTCTTTGCCTTTTTCCGCAGCAGGCCCGGTTGTAGTGGCGTTGATTGGAAGGCTAGTTTGATGGCCCTTCCCCAGTAATCTGAACTTCAAAAGTAGCTCATTGGAGATAACGGATTTGATGTCCCGATCTCTTATGGGAGTAGCTCAAATGGCCTCGATGGGCTCAGAATATCCAGTGCCTTCAGGTCATGGGCGGATATTTGTAAGAGTTGAAAGAAGTTTAGAAAAGGTGCACTGAAGCCTTAAGAAGAAGATCGAAATAAAAATGAGACTTATTCCCTTCTAGCCATCTTCTCGCAAACTCGCGAGGACAGCGTACGATAAACCACTCTTGTTTATGCTGGGAAAATTTACTCCATGCACCCGTCAGGATTTGGTATTTGGAGTATGGCTCGAGAAATATGAAGGATGGACTGTCGGAACGTCTCTTGATGCGGTAAATATAACGAATATCCTTAGGAGTAGGAAGTCTGAATAAGGTGCTCATAAAGAGGACGCGGGTACCATGAATAAGTGCATGGCTTTTAGGTGTAGCTGTGCCGAAGCAGTCCCAATATACCGCAACACTTCATGGAGAAATGAATTGAAAGGGGGCACACTTCTGACCCAGCACATAAATATGTTGCACGCTGTATATCCGGTTGGAGGCAAGTGAGGCCGATCTAGTGCCGACGGGACCAGAACATCTTCGAAAGGGATTCCATGGATAGAACATAATCGGCGGAGAGTGGATTCACCGATTTTTTGAGGTTTGGGAGTCATATGATCATCCAGAACAATGGCCCCGTCTACAGCATTGGGATCCGGGCCTATAACCACAACAAGCGGATCAAGGATTCCAGGTGTTGGGACTGACGATGGATTCGAAGTTCCCATTGCCTCCTGTGGAGAACTTGGCTCAGGATTGTCCAAAACTATAGCAAAGCTTGATTTTTTGGACATCTCTAAAGAACGATGGATGTGAACAGATACCTGTTTAAGCTATACTTGAAAGGCAATAGATGTCATATATAACAACAAAATATTCCCCCCGTGTGGCGTGTGAGCTAGTGCGATGGTTCAAGCAAAGAGTACAGATAAATTAGAGTTCTAAAGAGTATAATGTAATGCGATAATCTTTAAGTTGTCGTCCCTAAAAGCTTTAAGTTCACATTTACAATGGTTCAAGTTTTGAAGTTATTAGTCCGGATCAGTGCCATGTGCCCTTGAACTTAGGTTCGTATCATGGATTCATTGGTATATAATTAGGTATGGAAATAAGCGGTTGTATTATGTTCTATGATTCGAGGTGAGATAAGTTTGTTTGCCAATGCTGATCCAGGTTCGTTCGTCCATTCTGGTGTATATATGCCGAGCCATACTGCCTTGCTCGGTACCGACCCACTCGTTTCTTAGCTACCAAATGAACCCTTAAAATCTATCCCGATTCACTCACTCCTTTCCTCTCTCTACTCACCGACCCACTTGTTGAATATGCGCTTTGCGCTATATGATTTTTGTTTGATGATAATAAACATATATACATTCGCTTAAATGTATTTGTTAACGTACTATTTTAATCTTCACAGAATAAATAAATATTTGCTGAATAAAAATAAATAACACAGTTTTTGAATTCAAACGAATATTTTATTCAAACAAATATTTATTACAACTTTGATAGTACAATTTCAAGCTCTCACTATACATATACAATTTTGACTACAATACATGACATTTCACTATTTTACATCAGCACCTCACTACATATCACTCACACTCGTATTTATCTTCAACTGCATTCAAGTTTGAATCCAGCATCTGAGCGATCTGCAAAAATATAAACTAACGCAGTAAAATTGAAAATAAAATATTTTTGCGATATAAAATAAAACGTGAATTTTGAAAATGATATTTGCCTCAGTTATTTGGGTTGTTCGTCATCATTTAAATTTGAATTCATCATACACGAACAACTTGTGACATACACAGTATATTACTGTATATGCCACAAGGCCGTGCACGTCGATATATACACTTGATTGATTTACAGGGACAGGCAAGCACAGGTCAAACCCAAATGAAAAATCGGGTTCAACTCACGTGCAATAACATTGAAAATCACGACACAAGCACAAGGTCAAATCCGAGTTTTGAAACTGGATTCAACACAAGGCGACATGACATGAATGCAACGAAGACCAACACTAAAATGGACTGCAACATGGATATCACAATCAAACTGCAACAAGGCAACTAGGAATGAACAGAACATAGCAGCTCAAGTCATCAAGTTCAGTGCAGACCACAGAATGCCACAGCAAATACATCATGAAAGACCAGAGTAGTTCAGTCAAGCAAGTGCACAACAATCAACACAGTGAAGTATACCAGTGATACATCAGTGAATTCAACATGACAGTGTACAACACCAACATAAGAAACAACATGAACCAACTTTGCATATATGAAGCACAGTACAAGGCATGTCAACAAACAATGTAATCAACATGAGTATCACAAGAACTCGACAGTGGACAGACCAAGTGCAACAGATTCGAAGAACCAAAGTCAGTGGCAAGCTACAGGAATGATCAGACCAACAACAGTGTGCAACAGGGAACACAGGTCAGACTATATCAACTCAACAGCAACAGGAAGTGCAATTCCAAGTGAAGAACCAGACTCAAGCTAGTGCACAGTGCATATATGATGCATACAAGTACAGGCCACAACAATTCAATGAAGCACAGCTGCAAACAATATGGACAGTGAAAACAGAAGTGCACAGCAACAGTAAGGAAATGGACAAATGCAACTGAACCAACTACACAAATATGCTATGCAGTAAAGTCAATCAGAGGCATCAACAAAGACAATGCTTGACACCGAGCATGTACAAAATGATGCATGATGAATCAGACCATACAATATGAAACAGAGGCAACAAGACTATATGCAAACAAAGTCTCTACATGGATGCAGTGATACAAGTCAGAGCAACAATATCAAAGCAATGGTGATGGGCCGAGAGAACCAGTGATATAAGTAAAGATGAGTGCAGATTCGAAGTCGAAAGCAACATAGCACCAGGCATTACTATGATACAACTTACAAACCCAAATGACAACTCAATAAATTTTGCAGTGAATCATAATGAAGCAGTGCAACATCTTCCATCAACACAATCAAGTGACCAACATACTACAGTGACATCAAAACATGGCAGTAGGGATGTAATTGCTGTGAACAACAAGAGGGATACAAGCATCAAGCTGCAGTTTTCAAAACGTGTAACCAAGTCAAAGCAAGTGATAACCAAACATCTCAAATTCAAGGCCGAAGTCATAGTAAAATCGCCATGTCAATGTTGAACAAGTCAACAAAGTATAAATTCCAGAAATTAAAATACCGTGGTCATCACGAAATTGAATCAAATCGTGTTAACCAAGTAAACATGAAATATTCGAAATTGAAGAAGTCAGAAGTCATCACATTCGTTGAAGAAAAATCAAGTGGCAGAGATGAATATGTGACAAATTCAAATTATTTTATACGAACGCAAGAATAGGATTTACAAACCCTATATAAATCAAATTCACATCATCGGCAAGTGCATTGAATTCCAGAAAGCATAAAATCAGTAAAAGAAAAAGCATACAATTACATACCGAAGAAGGAATTCGATCAACGAAGCAGCTGCGAAGAGCATCAAAGTCGAACAATTATCAAAGGTCGGCGCTTCAATTTGAAAGCCCTAAATTGCATCAAAGGGACGAAGCCCCAATTTGATAAGGACGAAGCCCTAAAAAGGAACGGCCGCCATTACAAATAAAAAAGTAAAAGAGACGGGTCAAATAGCAAAGGAGGCCGGCCTGCTTTCAAAGGGGTTTTGTTTTTAAGGGGTTTTTAAATTTAATATTAGGGTTATTTCATTTTTAATTGCTTTTAATCGTATTTTCCTTTTTTCTTTTTAAACCGTTTTATTTTTTCTAGTCGTGTGACTAGGGGACAAGCTACGTGGCGTAGCTTGAGAATTCGCAACTCGGTAGTTGAGTTGTGGCAGGGTTTTGAGCGTAGAGTTAGATTAGTCAATAGCGGGTATAGCGAGTTTACGTGTGTAAGCGAGGGACTATCTAATTTCTAGTAGAAACCTTGGGGGCAGCACGTAGGCAGGTTTTTGCCGAAGCTGGGTAAATTCTGTGTTGTTCTGTTCTGCATTTTATTATTCTGATATTATCTGTGCTGTGTTTATTCTGCAGTGATCTGTGTTAAAATTAATATACACTTCTGCAATAATTTTTATAATTAACACTATCACCCTATTCACCCCCCCTCTAGGGTGAAATCGATCCTACAAGTGGTATCAAAGCTAGGAATAGAAGTCAACATTTGTTTTAAAAATTCTATTTTTGAAAAAAAATCAGTTTTTGTTTAAAAATTCGAATTTTTAAAATGGCTTCTTTTAATAATGCTTTTGCAGAAGGTCAATCCATAGTTAAACCACCAATGTTCAATGGTGAATATGCTTTTTGGAAAAATAGGATGAAATTTTTTTTGAAAACCATTGACGCTTGGGATATTGTTGAGACAGGTTATAGAATACCAACTATAACTGTAGATGATCAGGAAATAGAGAAACCAAAGGAACAATGGACAGAACTAGAAAATAAATTACAGAATACTAATGCCAAAGCTATTAATTCTATTATCTGTTCATTAGATCAATTTGAATTTAATCGTGTCTCACATTGTCTAACTGCGCAGGAAATATGGCACATATTAGAAGTAACTCACGAAGGAACATCTCAAGTCAAAGAATCTCACCTTGCCATGCTAAGCAGCGAATACGAGAACTTTACAATGGCGAAAGAAGAAAATGTCAAAGAGATGTACGGACGACTTTCCAACATCGTATACAAATCAAAAGCTCTCGGAAAAACATACACCGAATTGGAAATAGTCCGTAAAATCCTCAGAGTCCTTCCACGAAGCTTTGAAGCAAAAGTAACTGCCATTCAAGAATCGAAAGATTTAAAACAACTCAAAGTCGAAGAACTCATCGGAAATCTCACCACTTATGAGCTAGAAATGAAATTCAAGGAAGAGCGTGAAGGTGGAGATACTCGAAAGAAATCAATAGCTCTCAAAGGAACAACTGAAAGTGATGATGAGAATGACGACGATGGTGATGGAGCAGCAGAGCTAGCGCTACTAATAAAGAAATTCAAAAAGTGGAATCGCAAATACGGAAATCCAGCTCGAAATCATGAATTGAAAAACAGAATAGGCAAAGCACTAGACAACCCAGAAGATCAGAAAATCATCTGTTACAAATGCAACAAACCCGGCCATATCAAGCCACAATGTCCTCAAAAACGATCAAATCAAGGAAAGAAACTAAAGAAGAAAAGCTTTGCGGCTACTTGGGATGAAACTGACGAAGATGAAAGTGATAACACCGAGAGTGAGAGTGAAAAAGCAAATATGTGTCTTCATGGTGAAGTTACAGACAGTGATGATGACGAGCCAAGCGAGGTATCAAAACTCACTCATTCTGAATTACTAATTTATTTCCATGAAGTAAATGGCTGTTATGAACGACTTAGGGAAAAATATGCTAAACTTGAATCTCAAAAGGATACTTTGATAGAATGCAATAAACAACTTGATCAATTAGTTAAGAACTATCAATGTAGAATTCCTAAGTGTGATAAGTGTCCAACATTTGAAGAAGAAATTAAAAAATCGGAAATCAATATAAAATCACTTGAAAATGAAATTCTGATTTTAAAAGAGAATGAAAATACTAGGAGAGAGAATTCTATTAAAAAGTGCACACAGTTGTTAAACGAAAATGAATCTCTCAAATCACAAGTCCAACAATTGTCAACGACTTTAGATAAATTTTCAAAAAGTGAAAAATCGTTGAATATGCTATTAGGAAAGCAAACTGTTAATACGGTTAGACAAGGACTTGGATATAATAATTCGAAAATTGTTGAAAACAAGATTAATCAAGTTAATTCTATGTGCACAATTTGTAGAAAATTTGGACACGGTCACAATAATTGTTGTTATAGACCCAAACATGTGAAAACTATACCGATTTGGGTTTCAAAAGGCACAAATATAAAATCTCTCAAAGTTAAACAAATTTGGGTGCCAAAGGGAACAATTATAAATAGTTTTGGGTCTACACAAAATCATTTTTCAAAATTTTCTGCCACTAACAACCATGGACCTATAAAAACAAATAGGTCACTAAACTCTCTTCTCGTGTAGGTATGCTGGCAGGCTAAGGAACAACAGCAATGGTACTTGGATTCTGGCTGTTCCAGGCACATGACAGGCGATAAATCGAAGTTCCTTAGCCTAGAAAAGTACAAAGGTGGCAGAGTCACAATGGGGAACAATGACAAGTGTAAAATTGTCGGTAAAGGTAAAGTAGGTAACAATACATTTACCTTAAATGACGTTTTATATGTTGAAAATCTGCACCACAATTTGATATCAATCAGCCAGCTATGTGATAAAGGTATGAATGTTATTTTTGATTCTGACATGTGCAAAATTGTTGACAAATCATCAAAAGAAATCTTATTTTCAGGAAAAAGGAAAGGTAATATATATTCTCTATCTTTTGATGATCTCATCCTCTCTAAATGTTTGGTAGCTAAGGATATAGAAGTGAATTTATGGCATAGACGTTTAGGGCATGCTAGTATGAACTTATTAAACAAATTAAAAAGGAAAAGTTTGGTAAGAGGGTTGCCATCACATGAGTTTGAAACTGGAAACATCTGTAAAGCATGTACTTTGGGAAAACTTAGAAAATCATCGTTTCATGCCAAAAACAATGTAAGCACTTCTAGAGTTCTTGAACTAATTCATATGGATCTATTTGGACCTAATGACATTGCTAGCTTAGGAGGTAAGAAATATTGCTTTGTGTTAGTTGATGATTACTCAAGATATACATGGGTATACTTCTTAGCTAAAAAATCAGAAACTTTTTCATACTTCACAAGATTCGCAAAATTTGTGCAAAATGAAAAAGAAGTCTCTATTGTTTCGTTAAGAAGTGATCATGGTGGAGAATTTGAAAATTATGAATTTGAAACTTTCTGTGATGAAAACGGAATCAAACATGAGTTCTCTGCACCACGTACTCCACAACAAAATGGGGTAGTTGAGAGAAAGAATCGTACTTTACAAGAATTGGCTAGGTCTATGTTAAATGAATATGAACTACCTCTGCATCTCTGGGCAGAAGCTGTAAATACAGCATGTTATGTAATGAATAGAGTTATCATCAGACCGATTCTTAACAAAACCCCCTATGAGTTATGGTTCAACAAAAAACCAAACATCGCTTACTTCAAAGTGTTTGGATGTCCTTGCTATATTCTTAATACAGGTGATCAGTTAGGAAAATTTGAAGCAAAGGCTGATGATGGCATCTTCATGGGTTACTCTTCGAGAAGCAAAGCTTATAGAGTCTACAACAAAAAGACTAAAACAATCGTAGAGTCAATCAATGTGAAATTTGATGAAGGCATTGACGAACAGAATACATCCAAAAGCAACGTTGAAGAGGAGAAAGAAAAAGATGAATTTGAAAAACCAAAAGAAACTGCTGATGCTAGAGAAACTACCACAACTCAAGAAGTCAGAAGAAATCTGGATCCAGAAAAGCTGAAATACAAAACAGACCATCCACCAGAATTGGTAATTGGAAACCCTATAGCAGGTATACAAACTCGTTCATCCTTTAAAAATCTATGTGATCTGTGCTTATATAGTGGATTTATTTCAGAAATAGAACCAAATAGCATAGATTCAGCCCTTAATGATGAAAACTGGTTCATGGCCATGCAAGAAGAACTAAATCAGTTTGAACGAAATAATGTTTGGAGTCTAGCACCTAGACCTAAGGATTATCCAGTTATAGGAACAAAATGGATTTTTAAAAATAAATATGATGAATCTGGAAATATAATTAGAAATAAAGCTAGACTAGTTGCTAAAGGATACAATCAAATTGAAGGAGTTGACTTTGATGAAACCTTTGCGCCTGTAGCTAGACTAGAATCAATTAGAATATTGTTAGCTTTTGCTTGCTACAAAGGATTTAAACTAAGACAAATGGACATTAAGAGTGCTTTTCTTAACGGAGTTTTAAAAGAAGATGTGTTTGTTGAACAACCAGAAGGTTTTGAAAGTCATGAATATCCAAACCATGTATACAAACTAAAGAAGGCATTATATGGATTAAAACAAGCTCCCAGAGCTTGGTATGAATGTCTTACTTCTTATCTCCTTGAAAATGGGTTCAAAAAGGGATGTGTAGATACCACACTATTTCTGTTGCATGAAAACAATGATATTTTGATTGTTCAAATATATGTTGATGACATCATTTATGGTGCTACTAACAAGTTATTGTATGAGAAATTTGAAAAAGTCATGCAGGAAAAGTTTGAAATGAGCTTGGTTGGAGAGTTAAAATTCTTTTTAGGATTTCAAATCCAACAAAGCAATAAAGGCACATTCATTTCTCAAACAAAATATATTAGGGAACTTGTCAACAAATTTGGATTGAAAGATGCTAAACCAGCAAGAACTCCCATGAGTACAACACTTAAACTTGACAAAGATGAAAAGGGTAAGACAGTTGATCAAAAGCTGTACAGAGGTATGATTGGATCACTCCTTTATCTTACCGCCTCTAGACCTGACATCATGTTTTCTGTCTTCTTATGTGCGCGTTTTCAATCTAACCCAAAAGAATCTCATTTAAAAGCTGTTAAAAGAATTATAAGATATTTATTGCACACCCCACGGTTTGGTCTTTGGTATCCATCAAATGATAATTTTGAATTGAAAGGTTTTTCAGATGCTGATTATGCTGGAAATTTGGTTGATAGAAAAAGTACTAGCGGAGCATGTTTTATGTTAGGACATTCATTAGTTGCATGGTCGAGTAGAAAACAAAATTGTATTGCATTATCCACAACAGAAGCAGAGTATATTGCTTTGAGCGGTTGCTCTGCTCAAATCTTATGGATGATACAAACTTTGCATGACTATGGCCTAAATTTTAAACGTGTACCACTAATGTGTGATAGCAAAAGCGCAATTGATCTCACAAATAATCCTGTACATCATTCGCGAACAAAACATATAGATGTAAGACATCATTTTATTAGAGATCATATTTCCAAAGAAAATATCTGCATAAATTTTATTTCAACTGATTCTCAATTGGCAGACATCTTTACAAAACCCCTACCAGAAAATAGTTTTTGTAAACTACGACTCAGTCTAGGTGTTTTAGAAATTTGCTGAATATTTAACATTTTTTTCTCCCTACAAATTATCGAAAAGAAAAATAGTGATTGAAAAAGTGATGAGTGTTGATATTGATTATATATTATAACTCGAGAAAGTATAATTAGAAAATTTCTTTAGAAATGTAAACAAGAGTTATAAAACTTTTTGTTGGTAAAAATTCCATGACCATCTCTATACCTATCATATTTCTATCAACCATCATTCATCAAAATTCTATATAGTTTGTCGATATGTGGTATTTTAAACAGGAATCGTTCGTTTTTCATTTTTTTAAATAAAAAAAAAATAATAAAAAAAAAATATAAAATAAAAATTAATAACAATAAATAAATACCAAAGTGTTCACTCTCATTTAAAAGTCCTCACGGTTATGCATGGGTGAATTACTTGGAATTTGTTATATGCTTCCATGCTCATTTAAAAGTCCTCACGGTTATGCATGTATGGAACACATATCAAAAGTTGATTTTAAAAAAAATAAAAAATAAACAAGTTGATTCTAATCCCATTTAAAAGTCCTCACGGTTATGAGTGGTTAGAAGATACTTGAATTCATTTTTCTAAAATAAATTTGGAATACTACTAATCTCATTTAAAAGTCCTAACGGTTATGCATGATTAGTAGATATTCAAATTCCTGATATAAAAATACCACAAATAGACACAATTGTATGGTTTTATATGATGACATCATCTCCATCATTCTAAAAGTGGAATATGCGCCTAACAATATTTTTATGATTTTTGTTTGATTTTCTATTGAATTTAATATTTATATTCAATTGGGTTTTAATGTTGGATTAATATCGATCACTTTATCTCTATTTTCTCTAACTCTATTATTCTTTTGCTGATAACAAAAGGGGGAGAGAAAAGTTAAGATTTTGTCAAATAGAATCAATCAAAGGTCAAACAATTTTTCATTTGCATATAGGCTCATTCACACATTTTATTTGTATGCATATATGTAGGGGGAGTCATATATGTAGGGGGAGTATCATATAGAAAGGAAGCATTCAAATAGGGGGAGCAATTGAAATTATCAAATACATTTAATATATTCAAAATCTTAAATATATGTTTGTTATCATCAAAAGGGGGAGATTGTTGAATATGCGCTTTGCGCTATATGATTTTTGTTTGATGATAATAAACATATATACATTCGCTTAAATGTATTTGTTAACGTACTATTTTAATCTTCACAGAATAAATAAATATTTGCTGAATAAAAATAAATAACACAGTTTTTGAATTCAAACGAATATTTTATTCAAACAAATATTTATTACAACTTTGATAGTACAATTTCAAGCTCTCACTATACATATACAATTTTGACTACAATACATGACATTTCACTATTTTACATCAGCACCTCACTACATATCACTCACACTCGTATTTATCTTCAACTGCATTCAAGTTTGAATCCAGCATCTGAGCGATCTGCAAAAATATAAACTAACGCAGTAAAATTGAAAATAAAATATTTTTGCGATATAAAATAAAACGTGAATTTTGAAAATGATATTTGCCTCAGTTATTTGGGTTGTTCGTCATCATTTAAATTTGAATTCATCATACACGAACAACTTGTGACATACACAGTATATTACTGTATATGCCACAAGGCCGTGCACGTCGATATATACACTTGATTGATTTACAGGGACAGGCAAGCACAGGTCAAACCCAAATGAAAAATCGGGTTCAACTCACGTGCAATAACATTGAAAATCACGACACAAGCACAAGGTCAAATCCGAGTTTTGAAACTGGATTCAACACAAGGCGACATGACATGAATGCAACGAAGACCAACACTAAAATGGACTGCAACATGGATATCACAATCAAACTGCAACAAGGCAACTAGGAATGAACAGAACATAGCAGCTCAAGTCATCAAGTTCAGTGCAGACCACAGAATGCCACAGCAAATACATCATGAAAGACCAGAGTAGTTCAGTCAAGCAAGTGCACAACAATCAACACAGTGAAGTATACCAGTGATACATCAGTGAATTCAACATGACAGTGTACAACACCAACATAAGAAACAACATGAACCAACTTTGCATATATGAAGCACAGTACAAGGCATGTCAACAAACAATGTAATCAACATGAGTATCACAAGAACTCGACAGTGGACAGACCAAGTGCAACAGATTCGAAGAACCAAAGTCAGTGGCAAGCTACAGGAATGATCAGACCAACAACAGTGTGCAACAGGGAACACAGGTCAGACTATATCAACTCAACAGCAACAGGAAGTGCAATTCCAAGTGAAGAACCAGACTCAAGCTAGTGCACAGTGCATATATGATGCATACAAGTACAGGCCACAACAATTCAATGAAGCACAGCTGCAAACAATATGGACAGTGAAAACAGAAGTGCACAGCAACAGTAAGGAAATGGACAAATGCAACTGAACCAACTACACAAATATGCTATGCAGTAAAGTCAATCAGAGGCATCAACAAAGACAATGCTTGACACCGAGCATGTACAAAATGATGCATGATGAATCAGACCATACAATATGAAACAGAGGCAACAAGACTATATGCAAACAAAGTCTCTACATGGATGCAGTGATACAAGTCAGAGCAACAATATCAAAGCAATGGTGATGGGCCGAGAGAACCAGTGATATAAGTAAAGATGAGTGCAGATTCGAAGTCGAAAGCAACATAGCACCAGGCATTACTATGATACAACTTACAAACCCAAATGACAACTCAATAAATTTTGCAGTGAATCATAATGAAGCAGTGCAACATCTTCCATCAACACAATCAAGTGACCAACATACTACAGTGACATCAAAACATGGCAGTAGGGATGTAATTGCTGTGAACAACAAGAGGGATACAAGCATCAAGCTGCAGTTTTCAAAACGTGTAACCAAGTCAAAGCAAGTGATAACCAAACATCTCAAATTCAAGGCCGAAGTCATAGTAAAATCGCCATGTCAATGTTGAACAAGTCAACAAAGTATAAATTCCAGAAATTAAAATACCGTGGTCATCACGAAATTGAATCAAATCGTGTTAACCAAGTAAACATGAAATATTCGAAATTGAAGAAGTCAGAAGTCATCACATTCGTTGAAGAAAAATCAAGTGGCAGAGATGAATATGTGACAAATTCAAATTATTTTATACGAACGCAAGAATAGGATTTACAAACCCTATATAAATCAAATTCACATCATCGGCAAGTGCATTGAATTCCAGAAAGCATAAAATCAGTAAAAGAAAAAGCATACAATTACATACCGAAGAAGGAATTCGATCAACGAAGCAGCTGCGAAGAGCATCAAAGTCGAACAATTATCAAAGGTCGGCGCTTCAATTTGAAAGCCCTAAATTGCATCAAAGGGACGAAGCCCCAATTTGATAAGGACGAAGCCCTAAAAAGGAACGGCCGCCATTACAAATAAAAAAGTAAAAGAGACGGGTCAAATAGCAAAGGAGGCCGGCCTGCTTTCAAAGGGGTTTTGTTTTTAAGGGGTTTTTAAATTTAATATTAGGGTTATTTCATTTTTAATTGCTTTTAATCGTATTTTCCTTTTTTCTTTTTAAACCGTTTTATTTTTTCTAGTCGTGTGACTAGGGGACAAGCTACGTGGCGTAGCTTGAGAATTCGCAACTCGGTAGTTGAGTTGTGGCAGGGTTTTGAGCGTAGAGTTAGATTAGTCAATAGCGGGTATAGCGAGTTTACGTGTGTAAGCGAGGGACTATCTAATTTCTAGTAGAAACCTTGGGGGCAGCACGTAGGCAGGTTTTTGCCGAAGCTGGGTAAATTCTGTGTTGTTCTGTTCTGCATTTTATTATTCTGATATTATCTGTGCTGTGTTTATTCTGCAGTGATCTGTGTTAAAATTAATATACACTTCTGCAATAATTTTTATAATTAACACTATCACCCTATTCACCCCCCCTCTAGGGTGAAATCGATCCTACACCACTCTCTTACAGACTACCGAATTCCTACCTAGATCAAGGATAACCGATCCACCCATCTATGAAGTATCTATCCACTCGCTCAATCAACTTATACCAAACCAGCCTCACCCAACCTATGCCAACCCACTCTTCTCCTAGGCTCCTACCGACCTATTCTACTGAGAAAATCCCACCGACCTAGACCTCCTTAGACGACCTACTGACCCTCCCCTATTCAAAGTGCAGAACTCTTCTCTCTCTTGAAACACGACTCTCTTATCCTATACGTCATCGACCTCGGTTCCTATCAACGCCTATGATAACTCCTCTTGGTCTGGTGTAAACTCACGTCAAAAACACTCAGTTGTCCGCTCCTATCACTCATACCACGCCATGTTTTTCTCCTCTCCCCCTTTTGTTATGCATGGATGTACGCTCCTAGGGTTCAAAACTAGTTCGAGTTAAAAAGGGGATGGCCTAGGAGTTCATAATAATATGTGAAAGCTCACCTATATGTGTGTTAGTTCGAGGTTAAGGCGAGTGATTCTCGAAGTTCGGAGTCGATGGGTGTGGTGGAAGCACGTTTGGAGAATGTTAAAACGAAGAAGCGAGGTAGTTCGATGGAGTGAAAGGGATGGAGTTTGGAGTAGTGCTAGGGAAGATGAGATATGAAATGAGAAGTGGAAAGAAAAGAACGAAGGAGTGGATTTTTATATGGACGACGGGACGTTGAACAGGTATTCTCCTGTAGAATCGGTCACTATGCTTTGGTGGGTCAGTAAGTAAGCAGATTGATCGTGTGGTTCGGCAAGTGAACCAACCGTGTGGGTCGACCTTTGTATGTTAATTTATCCTTTGTTAAATAAAAGAAATATATATATATATATATGTCTATATACATATGCACATATAATGTTAGGAAAATCCACCACGATTCGACCTTCGAGAGGTTGTGTACACCCAGCTTTTAAAAAGTTAAAAATAGTATTGAAACGATAGATGATTATCATTCTGAATGAAATAGCTCCTGAAAGCAAGGACCGATTGTTGATTCAAAGCTTGTCGTGTTGATTCACACGATGCACTTTGCGGGGCAAATGTTACCCGACACTTTGGCCCGGCTATATGGCGATAGTCGCAGAGCCTATGGTTGAACCTAGACGAGACTCAAGCTAAGAGAGGATTGGAAGTATAAGAGACCGGTGTAACTTAAGTTTGGGTCGGCCTATACACATGGATCATTATATTTGGCACCGGCTCGGCTAAGGTGGATCGATGTTGGTGTGTAGCCAAGGTGGCTTGGCCAAGGTGGATCGGTGTTGGAGTGTAGCCAAGGTGGCTCGACCAAGGTTGATCAGTGTTGGTGTGTAGCCAAGGTGGATCAGCCAAGATAGGCAAGACAAAGTGGTTAGGTCGAGATGGGTTCGGTCCTAGTGGCTCGATGTTGATAGGATGGACCCTGGTGGTTCGGCTAATTGTGGTTCGACCATTGAAGTATTAGGTCGTGCATCACTCGGTCAAGGAAGGAAAGCCAAAGCTGCTTCGGTCGATTGAGGCTCGGCATTGATGGCTCGGCTTTAATGGTTCAACATATATAGATTGGCGTAGCTGGTTCGGTGCACAATAAGGGAGTTAGCATATTCTTGGGGTCTACAGCAAGGTGAAGAGATCGACGCTTTGCTTCGAGATACACCACGAGTCGCTCCGAGTCCCTTGAGAGCTTGCCTCGAGTCAGTTACTAGATGACCACAGTTCAACCATAGGGGTTCGGCAACACCTGGTTTAGCCATATTGGTTCGACATTGCCTGGGTTGGTCGGTTTGAACTGATACTAGTGGGCCGAGCTATCTTGGTCGTGGACCTACATAGGGGAACCAGCTATCTTTGTCTACAAATAGAGGGGCATGGGTGCAGTTGAAGGGACCTTTTTTGGGGAACTCCAGGGATACTCTGCCATTTTTTGTACTCACTTTTCTTAAGTTCAAACTTGCATTCAAGTTGTTTGTTTACGGATTGTATCTGTACTCAAGTGAGTAGAAAAGTAATAAAGATCATATTCAAAGTGGACGTAGGCCATTACGCCGAACCACTATAGATCTAGTGTCTTCCTTTTCTGTTAATCTTTTTGCATTCAGTTACGTTATTTCTCTATTTAAATTTACTTTCTCCATTAATATCTCTACACAACTCTATTCAAGGGTGTTAGTGACCAATTTTTGTGCTAACATATATAGTAGTATATGTATTAGTAATTGTATTCATATCCTCGCATATTTTAGCAGATGAGGCCTTGTGCTCCCCGTGTAATAGTGGATGACCCTATGTACCGCGATATCCCCCTTGAAGTGGGATTGGTATTTTTATGTTGTATTGACGTCTGTGGATGTAGGGAAACAAGTTGGTGGGATCCAACTGGATTCCTCAAAAATGTTGATTTTAATTTCATATTTAATGATATATGATGTGTTGGTATAGTCTGTTATAGATCGTTGTTGTGATTTGAATTATTGGATGCTATAGTAAAACTGACCTTAATTTTGGTATTTTAAACACCATAAATATTATTTTTGAATTTTTAAAGGAATTAAAAGGAGATTTTGAATATAAAAATATTACATAGAAAGTTGGTTATTTTGAGGGAGATTGATTTGGATTAAATAAAATTTTGATTTGGAATTGGACTTAACTATTCGTAACATGTTTTAACTAGAATTTAAGAAAATATTAATTATATAAAAGATTTTAATAGTGGAATTTTTAAGTGATATTCTGGAAAATATGAAAAAGAGTTGAAATCGATAACTGAAATAGGTTTGTGAAATATATGGAAATTATTAAGAAATGGATTTATAAAAATGATATTTTATAAAAGGAGTTAGTTTTGTAAACAAGTGAAACCCAAAGGAGTTATAAAATTTATAAATGATGTTTATATATAAGGGAAATGATAATTGTTGATAAATTGGAATAAAAATTCATAGTGTGAATTTATACTTACCGAGATATGGGAATAGTTTCGGGAAAAATAGTAGATTCTATTTTTGGAAAGTGAAATGGCTAGGAAGTTGAAAAGGAAATCGATGTGTTGTGAATCGAGAGGGATTTATATATTGGAATTGGTTATTGAGAATTATATATATATATATATATATATATATATTTAGAAATTAAGTTTGTTTTAAAAGGGAAATTTTATTTATTTAACTGTGAAATTTTCAACTAGTTAATATTGGGATATTTCAGAAAGTGGATTATTCAAATATAAGTTCTTATTGAAATAAATTCTAATTTTAATAACAAGCTTTGTAAATCATTTAGTTTTAATTAAGGTTGGACTGAAAAATGAGTTATTAATGTTTTATTTAAAAAGTGTTTGATGTTTCAAACAATTATTTGAACATGTTTCAAAAATAAATTTTTATTCTTTAAAATACTTATTTTATATATATATATAGTCTTGAATGATTCAAATTATTTATTTACCTATTTATAAACTCTCTCGATATGTGGAAATGGATAAGATTTTTAGAAGTGGTAAATGGATAGACGAGATTATAAGTGAGTATAATCGACTTTGAAAAATGTAAAGGAATTAATATAAATTTCGAAAATGTAGGAGATAGGATAAGAAAAACTCCTGAGTATTTAATTAGAAATGATTTCGAAAAAATGGATTATAATATTTTCCAATGTGAGGAAATAACGTTTTTTGGAAATATTTAGAGACGAAGGATTTATATCAAGATATTTTTTGTGTAATGGATTATAAATCGAAGTTGGAAACATTTCACTAAGTGTTAAAGTGAAGTACAGGTGGAAATATACTGTTATGGAAGCAAGTATTCAGAAATGTTTTCAAATATTGATAAATTTGAAAAAGATTTGAATATATATCTTGTAAAGATATTTTGAAATGGATGTTTTAAAGGATTTAAATAATGGCTTAGTGACTATTTGTGGATGTTATTTAATAGTTAAATAACCGACTATCAATATTGGCTAATTGCGTTAATCGTTTCGAAGAGACGGGGATCAGATTTAATTATTCGAAAACCACTTCGATTCGGTTTGAATGTTACAGATGGATATCGTGAAGATAGTGAAGACAGTGATTCGGTTTGTCCAGACCTAGGACAACTTGTATATATGAATGCTATCAGAACGTCGTCATTAGAGGACGATGAGCATTCTAAGTGGGATTGTTCATGAAAGATACCGTTAGCCTCAAGCCTCATCAACCGAGAATGACTAAAATAGGGGAGATGCAACAAGGCTAAGTAGGTCGCACCCGATTAGGGTACGTTATCACTTTTCTAGACACCCTCAGAAATATATATAAATTATGGATATGGTTTTGCATGAAAAAGGGAGCGCTTGGTTTTTAAGGGTGGGAACACCCGGGGTGATAATATTTTCAGTTCTATCCAGGTTAGCGGTAGGCCGGTCTTGCGTTGTTGGGGATCCCGGCGAGGTCCTCGGTTCATTTTTCTAAAGGTGTACTGTGATAGACGGTACCCTAATAGCCCAATCATTGTATGGAATCCATTCTCCAATACGAGCCTTTACGGTTTTGTTTGTAGAGCCTAGTATGCTGCAATTTAGTTAAATGTAACAATTTCGGCTATTTGAATAAGTATTTGTACTTAGAAACTATTATAATATCATTGGATTTTCTATAAAATGTTTTGGTTATCGTAAGGGAAAAACCCATCGTGTTTATGTGTGATGCGGTCTTACGAGATACCTTTTTTTCAAAGGGTTTTTATAACTTTAATAACTCAAATTGAGTGTGTTTTCTCACGCTGGTTTTCCAGACCGACTCGAGTGTTATTTTATTATAATGCTTGGGTCAGACCGAGTATTACAAATTCATGATATGATGCTATGGAGCTCAGGAGACAAGCTGGATGACAAAAACGTATTTCCGTACTTGATTTGTATTTCCTCTATGTGAGGACAAGTTATTAAACTATCTAGATAGATTATTGTCTATTATACTCTGATAATGGTATGTATATAACCAATGCAGTTCTTGTATTTTAAATCTATTATTATATATTATATCTTGTTCCGCTACGTTTGTGAGATTCTACGCTGTTGTTTATATTTTCTTCTATCTCTTTCTTCTTCTTTACCCTAGTTATTTGCTCTTTTGTATAATTTGGATTGAACAAGAGTGAATTATTATCAACTCATAGGGTATAGAACGGTGGGTCGCTACATTTGGAATATTTAAATGGTTTTAAATATTGGATTTGGGATTGTAATTTAGTTAGTAAGACTTTAAAACTGAAATTTGAAGCGATTTCATAAATTTTGAAATGATCGATTTAATCGACGCGTTAAAATAGCGATCCAGGACATAGTCTCAGAATTCAACGAAACTAGTTCCATTTGATCCGTAATAGTGTATTATTATCGAATTTCAAATTTTGTTGCGTTTGGATTTACCGTGTAATCACGTAATTGAAAAACGCCTAGAAATAATTTAGTTGAATTTAATTTAAATGGTCGATTTAAAAACTACTTTTCACATATGATCGAATTAGCTTCTGAAACTTGCTTCATTGGGTTTGCAATAGTGGTATAACATTAGGAATGTTAGCCCGCAATCCGCAATAGGAGATCGAGATTTCACTGCATGTAATTAAAGACATTCTGAATAAAAATATATATAAAAATCTAGTCAGAAGTCAACATCAAGCCGCCTATTCACGTTTAAATCACGTCTTCTTTAAATTAGTTCAAATCAAACTCAATTCAAATTAAATCGCAACCCGCTTCCCTTCTATCTTATAATCCGCGTGTTCACTCAGTTCCTTCCTCCAGAATTCACAAATCGACTCGCAAAAGGAAAAAAAAAGAGTATCTCCAGTAAAATCGCATAACTCTCTCCCTTACTTTCAAAGCGAAATTGCAAGCCCATCCCCTTCATCTTCATTTGTCTTCGACCGAGAGCAAATCACGCGTAGAGTGGAGGCGTGCGATGTCAGGCGAGCAATGGATGAGCGATGTGCTGTGTAGGAGCACGTATCTCGGGATATGGTCGCAATTGAGTGGCGATGGCTTAGTTCAAGGTTTGGGATGCGCAACAGCACACGCGTGGACTTGGAGGGTGCACGGTAGGTAATCGGCGTAAGGCGGTAGGTGGTCAGTGCGCGGTAGGTAATCGGTGTTGTAGTTGTGATGAAGGTCGTGATTCAGTTGAGCTCGTGTGTGTGGCTGTAACGTGGAATCGATAAGGAGGGTAAGTTAATTTAAACCTTTTTAATTTATGAAAATCATGGTTTAAATTATTTAAAAAAAATGAGTAATTGTTGTTTATAAAAAGGGTGTCGATATTTTTAATTGACCACTTAAACTTGTTTAAAAATAAATTGTTATTCTTTTAAATACTTATTATCTATATATATAGAGTTTTGAAGTGATTGAAAATTTTATTTATAAATTCTCTCGAGATTCGTAAATGAGGCTTATAAATGGATATGATTTTAAGGAGAGTAATTTTATAAGGGATTTAGAGGAAATGGAATTTCTAAATGTTGAATATGGGAACTTTGAAAAATGAAATCATAATTCATAAAGGAAGTTATAAATTGTTGAATGGGGTTACAAATAAGTATACTGGGTTTTGAAAATTGTTAAAGGGAATTTATTAATGTTTTTGGAGACTTATGAGATAGTTACAAAATATTCTCTGAAGTGTTGATATTTGAAATGATTTTTAGAAAATAAGACTTATAATATTTTCTAAGTATTAAAATGGAAATTTGGAGATATTTCTAAGTGTTGAAATGGTTTGGGAATTTCCCGTTATGAATTTAAGTATTTGAAATTATTTTCCAATGTGGGAATATGGAAAGGAATTTGAATATATACCTTTGTAAAGGTATTTTGAAATGAATATTTTGGAAGAAAATTATAATATGGACCTAGTGACTGTTTATGGATGTTATTTGATAGTTAAATAACTGACTATCAAATATTGCCCAATTTTTTTTAACCATTTCGAAGAGATCAGGATCAGATTTAATTATCCGAAAAGCACTTTAATCCGATTTGAACGTTACGAATGGATATACCTTTGTAAAGGTATTTTGAAACGAATATTTTGGAAGAAAATAATAATATGGGCCTAGTGACTGCTTATGGGTTATTTAACAGTTAAATAACCGATTATCAAATATTGGCCAATTTCGTTAATCATTTTGAAGAGACCGGGATCGGATTTAATTATCTAAAAACGACTTCGATCCGGTTTGAACGTTATGAATGGATATCGTAAAGATAGTGAAGACGGTGATTCGGTTTGTCCAGATCCAGGACCCTTAGTATGGACGAATGCTATCAGAACATCGTCATTGGAGGACGATGAGCATTCTAAGTGGAATTGCTCTTGATAGGTAACGTTGGCCGCAAGCCTCATCAACCAGGAATGACTAAAACAAAGGAGATGCGACTATGCTAAGTGGGTCGCACCCAATTAGGGTATGTTATCTCTTTTTTGGATACCCTTGGAAATATATATAAATTATGAGTATGGTTGTGCATGAAAAGGGAGCGCTCGATTTTTAATGGTGGGAAGACTCGGTGTGACAACATATTCAGTACTATCCTGATTAGGGGTAAGCCAATCTTGTGTTGTAGGGGATCCCGGCGAGGTCCTCGGTACATTTTTCTAGAAGTGTATTATGACAGACAGTACCTCAGTAGCCCAATCATTGTATGAAATCCATTCTCTAATACGAGCCTTTACGGATTTGTTTATAGAGCCTAGTATGTTGGAATTTAATTAATGCAACAATTTCAGCTATTTGAATAAGTATTTGTACTTAGACACTATTATAATATCACTGGATTTTCTATAAAATGTTTTGGTTATCGTAAGGGAAAAACTCGTCGTGTTTATGTGTGACGTGGTCTTACGAGATACTTTGTTTTTCAAAGGGTTTTGATAACTTTAATAATTCAAATCGAGTATGTTTTCTCACGTTGGTTTTCCAGACCGACTCGGGTGTTATTTTATTATTATGCTCGTGTCAGATCGAGTATTAGAGATTCAGGACGGGATGCTATGGAGCTCAGGAGACGAGCTGGATGACAGAGACATATTTCCGTACTTGACTTATACTTCTCTATATGAGAACAAGTTAATATAACTGTCCAGATTGATGTATTGATTGTTATACCTTGATGATTGTAAGTATAAAATAGTTACATATTCTTTTGTATAAAAATATATTATTATATTTTATTCCGCTGCGATTGTGAGATTTTGTGTTGTTGTTTATATTTTTCTTCTATCGTTTTCTTCTTCACCCCTAAAGATTCATATATCCTTTCAATTTGAGTTGAACTGATGTGAATTATGGTCGACTCAAGGGTACGGAGATATGGGTCTTTACATTTGTATCAGAGCCGAATGTTAAGCGAGAACCTTGGCTTTGGTGGGGATTATTCATTAGCGATAGAGTCAGTAGTACTCTAAAATGCGTTTGAGTGTATAAATAGATATGAGGCGTATTTCTTAGTGAATATAAAATGGTTTTATATTGTGTTAATTTATCTGTTGAGTGGCATATAAATTCGGGTCGTATAGTGGAACGCCACTAAATCGATAGGAGTTTCTAAACACTTAAACACGATTAACCGATACAGTATGGTTTTGAAGTGGGTAAATGAAATAATTTTACCCAAATTATATTTTGATATGAAGAAATAATTTTCTAGGAATTATTATAATATATATTGGTGTGTTTGGCTGTTAATATTATAATCCAAACTAGATTATAAAATTTGAAATGGTTATATATATATATATATATATATATATATATGTATATATATATAAAACCAAATAGAGATTGTATAAGTATGAAGTATATGAATGAGTTAAAAACTAAAAATGGATTCAAACAAGAATTTGAAAAATTAAATCCCAAAGATTTTTGGAAAGGTTTTCCAAGGAATTTTGAAATAAATAATGGTGATATCATTTTTGGCTTAGAAAATTCTTTAAATTGGATTTAAAAATGGATTTTGGAAGTAATAAAGCACTACACTCACTTCAGTTGTTGGAAAAGAATTCTGATGATGACGATCACATCATCAGTATTCATTTTCGAGTTTTAGAGTGATGGTTTGCTACAGTAATTGATATATTTCAGATTTGTTGAGAAAATAAGTGTTTTTTTGGAAATTCCAAAAGGAATTTTTTGGGAAAAAATCAGGTTGATTTTTAAAATCCAAGGAAGTGGTTTGTTAAACCAAAGATAGTATATATATATATATATATGATTTCAAAATGATTTGAAATAAATATAGGGTATTTGAATATTGAAATCCTTATTAAATGTTCTAGAAATATCAGAAAATAAGTTATGAACTTATAAACAGTGAATGAATTTAAAGAAAAATATGGAAATTGATTTTTGTATATAAATTTTAACTTGGGTAACTTAAAATGAATGAAAATTTAACTTAAGTTAAATAAAAATTTAATTAGAATAAGAAATGATATCAGGTGGTATTGTATATATAACTTGGATTGTAAAGCGATTATATAACTATAAGTTATAAAATTTTGATGGAAAAAAAATTTGAAGTGGAAAATTATACAATTGTGAAGGAAATAAGTTGTGTAACTTATAAAATTGAATGGTGGAATAGAATACCAAAATAAAAATGGTTTGATATTTTGGTGAAGAAATAAAATCTGAACTTGAATTATAAAAGGAATTTGAACTCAAGTAAATTGAATAAAGTGATTTTTGAAAGGAAAATCGAATTTTGAACTATAAAATGGAAGTGAACTAATTTGGTAAATTAATTAGTTAAACTAAATATGGGAATGGAACTTAACTTGGTTAAGTAAATGGAGTTGAGGATGAAAATTTAAATTAAATGTAGGACTTGAGTTATAAATGAAATTCGACTTAAAGAGTAAGAGAATTAATTATATTTGAAATGTTGTCGAATAAAATAGAAATGAATTGAAATAGCGATGATTTAAGTTATAAATAAATTCAATGTAAGTAAAAATAAATTGAATGTGACCTTGGATATCATTTAAATAAATTCGAGAATGAATTTGAGTATAGGATTAAAATTTGAATTGGAATTTGATGGCAAGGGAAACAAACTTAAGTTATGAGTTAAATTAATTAGGAGTAAACGAGTTAACTTTTAATAATTTTGGATGGAAGCTTGGCTTAAATAAATTTATGGAATGGTTCATAAATAAATTAGCATGGAATGATTCCAAGTTTAATAAAATGGATTTGAACATAATGAATGTGGATATGGGTGGAATGTAAGTGAATTGGTTGAAAGTCAATTTTAAATGGAATAGAAAAAAATATAAATTGATTTGGAATCAATTTAAAATAGGTATAAACTGAAGTGGTCATTTTATTAAATGAACATTCCCGAATTATCATGGAAATATCGTCGTTTGTCGCAAACGGAAGTAAATTAAATTCTATGAATAAATCGAAGGTGAATAAATTGATTTTTAAATCAATTTGGAATGGATATGAGTTTGTTTGGTATAAATATGAAGTGAATGCAAGTAAATTGAGTTTAAATCATTCGAATTGAACGTGAAATGATTGAAAGCAATTAAATTAGTATCGTAACCTTATAATTGCTTATAATATATGTTTAGATGATTGGGTTATGAAGATTTTGTGTTTTAACTATTTAAATAAAGGAAATGTTATAAAATTTCATGTTTTTGGTACTTATGCATTTAAATTGAGTAAGTATAGGTATATGAAGCTGTTTTGCTTGATTTTGGTCGCTCAAACTACATATAAAATAAGCCGCTCGCTAAAAATGCTAAAATAAGGTATGTTTTCAGATTAAATATTGCGAAATATATAAATGTTGATATATATTGTGTTTTCCGACCGTGTCTGTCGATGTATAAATTTTTATCTCTCTTGTCATATTGCAGAAGGTCCTCCGTACAAAGGAGACTCTGCCAAAAAATTTCGGAAATTAAGGTGTAAGAAAATTTCTGAAATTTTTTGTTAACTAATAAGGTTGATTTTTGAATTGAAATCAAAACGAAGGATTTTGGGTTAGAAATGGAAAATAAGTGTTTTGTATGGAACTAAAGGGTCAAGAAAAGTGATTATTGGGTTTTAACTAAGTAGGTTTTGATAAGTTAGTGGGTTTGAGCGTTTTCCTAGCAATTTCGGGGATGAAATTCTTTTAAGGGGGAGGAATGTAACGACCTGGATTTTTCGATGTTTAATTTGAAATATTTAAGTGGTTTTAAATATTGGATTTGAGGTTATAATTTAGTTAGTAAGACTTTAAAACTGAAATTTCAAGCGATTTCATAAATTTTGAAATGGTCGATTTAATCGACGCGTTAAATAGCGATCCGGGACACAGTCTCCGAATTCGACGAAATCAGTTCCATTGGATCCTTAATAGTATATTATTCTCAGATTTGAAATTTCATTATGTTTGGATTTACCGTGTGATCGCTCGATCTAAAAATGCCTAGAAATAATTTTGTTGAATTTAATTTAAATGGTCGATTTAAAAAACTATCTTTCACATACGATCGAATTCGCTTCCGAAACTTGCTCCATTGGGTTCGAAATAGCGGTGTAACATTAGAAACGTTAGGTGGCATGCCTCAATAGGAGATCGAGATTTCACTGTATGTAAGTAGAGACATTTTGAATAAATATTTATAAAAAAATCTAGTCAGAAGTCAACATCTAGCCCCCTATTCACGTTTAAATCACGTTTTCTTCAAATCAGTTCAAATCAAAGTCAATTCAAATTAAATTGCAAGCCACTTCCCTTCTATCTTATAATTTGCGTATTCACTCAGTTCCATCCTCCAGAATTCACAAATCGATCCGCAAAAGGAAAAAAAGAGTATCTCCAGTAAAATCGCATAACTCTCTCCCTTACTTTCAAATGAAATCACAAGCCCATCCCCTTCGTCTTCATTTATCTTCCACTAAGAGAAAATCGAGTCGCCTAGAGGGGAGGCGTGCGATGTCAAGTGAGCAGTGGATGGGCGATGTGCTAGGTAGGAGCACGCGTCTCGTGATGTAGTCGCGATCGAGTGGCGATGGCTTAGTTCAAGGTTTGGGATGCGCGACACCACACGCGTGGACTTGGAAGGTAGGCAGGGGCGGCACACGATAGGTGAGGCCACGTTTGTGCTCATCTACAATCTAGGGTTTCTCTTTGATTCACGAGGTGTAGCGAGGTGAAGTTGGCAAGGGGAAGGAGCACTTCGATCGCATGTTGATGGCGGGGGGAAGGAGCAGTTCGATCACGTACGACGGTAGGTGGTTAGTGCGCGATAGGTAATCGGCATTGTAATCATGATCAAGGTCGTGATTTTTCAGTTGAACTCGTGTGTGTGGCTGTAGCGTTGAATCGATAAGAAGGGTAAGTTAATTTAAACCTTTTTAATTTAGGAAAATCATGGTTTAACTTATTAAAAATTTTAAAGGAAAAAATATACTTTTCGTCAGTAAGTGGTTTAAATTAAGTAACTAGTTGATTAAAATTGTAATTTTTAATTTATATAATTCAAAATTTGTTTATATGAGGTCAAAAAAATCATGGAATCAATCACGCTTGATTCGGAGCTGTAGGATCTGTGCAATAGAATTATATTGGAACAGATTTCAAATAAAAATCAAGATGAGAAATTCTTACTCTTTGGATTACTAAAATTTATACTAAATAGTTAAAATTAATTATTGGATGCTTGGTTGAATTGATAATTATTAGTATCGGTTGAATGTTATAATATATATATATATATATATATATATATATATATATATATATATATATATATATATATATATATTAGTAGCTGGATTTATTTCCCGCCGATTAGAGCGGATGAGACCATATGCGTCCCGCATAATAGCGGATGACCCCACATATCGCGATATCCCCCTCGAAGTGGGATTGGTATTTTTATGTTGCATTAACATCTGTGGATGCATGAAAATAGGTTGGAAGGATCCATATATAATAATATATGATGTGTTAGAATAATCTGTTATAGATTATTGTTGGGTGTGAATTATTGGATGCAATAGTAGCACTGGCCTGAATTTTGGTATTTTAAATACCATAAATATTATTTTTGAATTTGAAAGAATTAAAAGGAGATTTTGATTATAAAAATATGTATATCGAAGTTTTTGGAATATTTTAAAAGAAATTGATTTAGGTAAAACGATAAATTGATTTTTGGGTAAGACTTAGCTATTCGATAAAATATATTTCAAATAGAAATTTTAAAATAATTTATATAGAAGATTTTATTAAAAAAATAATGGATTTTTTAAACGATATTTCCTGAAAATATGAAATGAAGTTGAAATCAATATTGAAAATAGATTGGCAGAAATGAATAGAATTTATAAGGAATTGAATTGAAAATTTTATTTATAAATTCTCTCGAGATTCGTAAATGAGGCTTATAAATGGATATGATTTTGAGGAGAGGAATTTCATAAGGGATTTGGAGGAAATGGAATTTGAAATAATGAATATGGGAACTTCGTAAAATGAAATCTGAATTCATAAAGGAAGTTATAAATTGTTGAATGGGGTTATAAATAAGTATACTGGGTTTTGAAATTTTTTAAAGGGAATTTATTAATGATTCCGAAGACTTATGAGATAGTTACGAAATATTCTCTGAAGCATTATATTTGAAGTGATTTTGGAAAATAAGACTTATAATGTTTTCCTAAGTATTAAAATGGAAATTTGGAATATTTCTAAGCGTTGAAATGGTTTGGGAATGTCCTGATATGGATTTAAGTATTTTTTTAAATATTGGAATATGGAAAGGAATTTGAATATATACCTTCGTAAAGGTATTTTGAAACGAATATTTTTGGAAGAAAATAATAATATGGGCCTAATGACTGCTTATGGATGTTATTTGATAGTAAATAACCGACTATCAAATATTGGCCAATTTCGTTAATCGTTTTGAAGAGACCGAGCTCAGATTTAATTATCTAGAAACCACTTCGATCTGGTTTGAACGTTATGAATGCATATCATGAAGATAGTGAAGACGGTGATTTGGTTTGTCCAGACCCAGGACCCTTAGTATGGACGAATGCTATCAGAACATCGTCATTGGAGGACGATGAGCATTCTAAGTGGAATTGTTCTTGAAGGTAAACGTTAGCCTCAAGCCTCATCAACATGGAATGACTAAAACAAGGGAGATGCAGCAAGGCTTAGTGGGTCACACCCAGCTTGGGTATGTTATCACTTTTCTAGATAACCTCGGAAATATATATAAATTATGGACATGGTTATGCATGAAAAGGGGCGCTTGATTTTTAATGGTGGGAACACTAGGGATGATAAAAAATTCGGTACTATCCAGGTTAGAGGTAGGTAGGTCCTGTGTTGTAGGGCATCCCTACGAGGTCCTCGGCACATTTTTCTAGAAGTGTACTGTAACGAACGGTACCCCAGTAGCCCAATCATTGTATGGAATCTACTCTCCAACACAAGCCTTTATAGTTTTGTTTGTAGTGCCTTATATGCTGGAATTTACTTAATTTAACAATTTCAGCTATTTGAATAAGTATATGTACTTAGACACTATTTTAATATCACTGGATTTTCTATAAAATATTTTGGTTATCGTAAGGGAGAAAACCGTCGTGTTTATGTGTGACGCGGTCTTACGAGATACCTTTGTTCTTCAAAGGGTTTTGATAACTTTAATAATTCAAATTGGGTTTGTTTTTTCACACTGGTTTTTCAGACCGACTCGGGTGTTATTTTATTATAATGCTCTAGTCAGGTCGAGTATTACAGATTCATGATAGGATGCTATGGAGCTTAAGAGACGAGCTGGATGATAGAGACGTATTTCTGTTCTTGACTTATACTTCCGCTGTATAAGGACAAGTTATTATAACTTTCTAGATTGATGTATTGATTGTTGTACTCTGATGATTGTAAGTATAAAACAATTACAGATTCTTTTATATAGAAATCTATTATTATATATTATATTTTGTTCCGTTGCGATTGTGAGATTCTGTGTTGTTGTTTATTTTTTTTCTTTTACCTTTTTCTTTCTTCACCCTAAAAGATTCGTATATCTGTTCAATTTGAGTTGAACTAATGTGAACCATAGTCGACTCAAAGGGTATGGAGATACGGGCCTTTACATTTGGAATTATGGTTGTATTAGAAATATTTAAATGGTTTGAAATTGAATTATTGGCGTAATCTAATTTTAAAAATCAGGTTTGAAATTGAATTATTGGCGTGGGAAACAGGTTACATGGATCCAACTAGATTCCTCAAATATATTATTTATTTTTCATACAGTGATATACGATGTCTGTAGATAATCTGTTATAGACTATTGTTGCAATTTGAACTATTGGATGCTATAGTAGAACTGGCCTTAGATTTTGGTATTTTAAATATCATAAATATTATTTTTCTATTTGAAGGAATTAAAAAGAAAATTTTGATATAAAAGTATTTATATTGGAGTTTGGATTATTTTAAAGGAAGTTTAGTTGGATAAAAAAAAATTGATTTTGGAATTTTACGTAACTATTGTAAAATATTTTAAATGGATATTTTAAAATAATTTAAATAAAAAGAATTTTTGAATGATGGATTTTTAAACTATATTACTGGAAATACGAAAAGGAGTTGAAATCAATATTTTAAATAGATTTGTGAAATATATGGAATTTATTAAGGAATGGATTTATAAAATGAGACTTTGTAAATGGGACTAGTTTTTATAAGCAAGTGAAACACAAAGGAGTTATAGGTTTATAAGCAATGTTTATGGACAAGGGAAAATGAAAATTAATTGATAAATTGGGATATAATTTCACAGGGTGAATTTATATCGAGATATGAAAAATAGATTTTGGGAAAAATAGTGAATTCTATTTTTGAAAAGTGAGGATGGTTAGAGAACCGGAATGGGATCGATGTGTTGTAAATCGAGAGGGGTTTATAAATTGAATTGGTTAATGGTATTTTAAAGATATATTTTTATAAGAAGTTAAGTTTTGATTTGAAAAGGGAAATTCTATTTATTTAACTATGTAATTTCGAACTAGCTAGTATTGAAATACTTCGAAAGTGGATTTTTTCAAATATTTAATATTAATTGAAAAAAATTCTAATTTTTGTTATAAGCTTCGTAAATCAATTTGTTATTTGAAAATGAAATAGGGGATGAAGTATCAATGTCTATTAAAATAACTTGAAATTTCAAATAATTACTTAAATGTGTTTTTAAAAATTAATTATCATTCTTCAAAAATACTTATTATACATATATAGAGTTTTGAAAATGATTTTAATTTATTTATAAACTCTCTCGAGTTGTGGAAACATATATGATTTTTAGAAGTTGTAAATGGATAGACATGATTATAAATGAGTATAATCGACTTAGAAAAATGTAAAGGAATTAATATAAATTCTGGAAATGTAGGAGATAGGATAAAAAAACTCTTAAGTATTGATATTAGAAATGATTTCGGAAAAATGGATTATAATATTTTCCTAAGTGAGAAAATGACGGTTTTTGAAAATATTTAGAGGCGAAGGATTTATATCGAGATATTTTCTAAGTAATGGATTATAAATTGAGGTTGGAAATATTTACTAAGTGTTGAAGTGTGGTAGGGTGGAGATATCCTGTTATGGAAACAAGTATTCAAAATGTTTGTCAAGATATGTTGAAATGAATGTCTTAAAGAATTATAAACAATGTCCTAGTGACTGCTAATGGATTTTATTTGATAGTTGAATAACCGACTATCAAATATTGACCAATTTCGTTAATCGTTTCAAAGATACCGAGATCGGATTTGCTTCATTACAACATGATAGGGGGTTCTCGCTTCGTGGTTGATGGCGAGCAGGAGACTCTTTCCCATACATGTCCTGGAGTGGTTGGTTGCAATCGAGAGACTGGCCATAAAAGCAAATTCGAGGTACCAATATAGAGCCACGGTGGAAAGTGGCCGCTGCTGGGATGGTTGAAAAGCCTACCAGCCTTTACATTTGGTATCAGAGCCGAAGGTTAAGTGAGAAACTTGGCTTTAGTGGGGATTACTCATTAGAGATAGGGTCAGTAGTACCCTAGAATGAGTTGAGTGTATTAATAGATAATAAGCACGTATTAGTTAGTGAATATAAAATGTTTTTTATTGTGTTGATTTATCTGTCGAGTGGCACATAAATTCTGGTCGAGTAGTGGGATGCCACGACATCGATAGGAGTTTCTAAACACTTAAATACGATTAACGGACATAGTGTTGTTTTGAAGTGGGTAAATGAAATAATTTTTCCCAAAATTATATCTGGATATAAAAGAATAGTTTTCTGAAATTATTATTGTATATTGATGTGTTTGGTTATTATTATATAATCAAAATAAGATTATAAAATTGGTAATGGCTTATAGAAACCAAAATTAAAATTGTATAAGAATAAATTACACAAATGAGTTAAAACTAAAAATGGATTCAAACCAGAATTTGAAAAATAAATCCCGAAGATTTTTAGGAATGTTTTTCAAAGTATTTGAAATGAATAATAGTAATATTATTTGGAATATTTTTTGAAATTAAATGGATTTTGGAAGTGATAAAGCATTGAACTCACTTCAGTCGCTGGAAAATAATCCTAGTGATGACTACGCAGCATCATCAATATTCATTTTCGAGTAGGTGACGGATTGCTACCGTAGTAATTTGTTATGGAGATTTTTGGTGAAAACAAGTGTTGTTTTTATAAATTCTGAAAGGAATTGTTTTGGATAAAATCAGGGCGACTTCGAAAATTTCAAAGAAATAGTTTGTTAAAGACCAAAAGGCTATGTATTGGTTTCAAAAGGATTTGAAGCGAAGCCGGGTATTTGAATTCTGGAATCCTTATTTAAATGTTTTAGGAAATACCAGGAAATAAGTTTTTGAACTTATAAGTGGGGAATGATTTTAATAAGGAAAGAAGTGTGATAATTGAATTTTAGAAATAAAATTTTAATTAAGAAAGTTAAGTGGAATTCAACTTAATTTGAGTTGAATGAATTAAATTTTAGAAATAAAATTTATATGGGTTTGAATTGAGTTAATGAGGTGCATAAGTGAAATGGGAATTTACCTAAGTGAATTTAAATGGAGTGAAATTTATAGAATGTAGTGAAGTTAACTAAATATAAATGCATGTGAATGTGAATAAGGAATGTGTATAAGTGAATGGAACAAATAAAAATAAGTAAGGAAGTGTGGAAAAATTTGAAATTGGAATTGAATTCTTACTTGGTTAAATTGAATGAATTAAAAATAAATTTGTTTAGAGTGAAATTTAATTTAAGTATGAATAACTCGAATAAGGTTTTGAGATGCAGGTTAAAAGGAATTGAAATTAAAATTAAATTATAATATGATTGGATTAGAAATAATATGGAATTAGAGCAAATATAAATTCTGAGTTGTGAAATTATTATATAACCATAAAGTATAAATTTCGAATGGAATAGAATTTAAGGGAAAAATTATGGGATGGTGAATAAATAAGTTTATATAGCTTATAAAAATGGGAACTGATGGAATAAAATTATACTTAGGCTATAAATAGATGTATAATCTCGAGTTAAAAATAAAATGTGGATATACTTGAATATAAAATTGATGGAAATGGAAAAAATAAGCTGTGCAACTCATTAATTGGAAAAATTGAAATAGAACAGCCAAAAATAAAAATGGTGTGATATTTTAAAGTGAAGAAATAAAATCCAAACATGAATTATAAATAAATTTGAACTCAAGTAAATTAAATGGAATAATTTTTGAAATAAAAATCCAATCACGAGATATAAAATGGAAACAAACCAATTAGAAAAATTAAGTAGTGAATCGGATATTGAAATGGAACTTGAGTTGAATGGAATTGAATAAATTGAAATTAAATGTGGAATGGAGTTATAAATAAAATTCGACTTAAATGGTAAGCAAATTAAATAAAATTGGAAACATGGTCGAATAAAATGGAATTGGGTTGAAATAGTAATTACTTGAGCTATAAATAAATACAATTTAAGTGTAAATAAATTGAATATGGCCTTGAATATTATTTAAATGAATTCAAGAATGAATTCGAGTATGGAATTAAAATTTGAAGTGGATTAAGTGAATGAACTAATTAAATTAATTAGTAAATGGAATGGAATTGACTGAATAAGAATCAATCTAAAATGGAAATGGAATTTGTTGCAATGGAAATAAAACTTAAGTTATATAGCTGAATTAATGGAAAATGAACAAGTTAACTTAAGTTAATAATTATAGGATGGAAGCTTGGCTTAAATAAATTTATGAAATGGTTCATAATGAAGTAACATGGAATGATTCCGAGCTAAATAAAATGGATTTGAATATAATGAATTTGGATACGAATGTAATGTAAATAAATTGATTGACAATCAATTTGAAATGGAATATAATTGAATATAAATTGATTTGGAATCAATTAAAAATAGCTATAAGCTGAATTGGTTATTTTCTTAAATGAATATCACCGAATTTGCACAGAAGAATTTTCATTTGACGTAAATAGAAGTAAATAAAATTCTGTAAGTTAATAGAAAGCGAATAAATTGATTTTTAAATCAATTTGGATTGGATATGGGTGTTTGGCATATATATGAAGTGAACGCAACTAAATTGAGTTGTAAATCATTCGAATTGCATATGAATCGATTGAAAGCAATTAAATTAGTGTCAGAACTTTATAATTGCTCATAATATATGTTTGGCATGATTGGGTTATGAAGTTTATGTGTTGTAATTATTTACATAAGTGAAATATTATTGAATTTGATGTTTTGGTACTTACGGGTTTAAATTGAGTAAATATAGGTACCCGAAGGCCGTTTGGCTAGTTTTTGGTCATGCAATATTGCATATAAAATAAGCTGCTAGCTTAAAATCGCTAAAATAACGTATGTTTTCAGATTAAATATAGCAAAAATATATAAATGCCGATATATGTTATGTTTTCCGACCGTGTGGGTCGATGTATATATTTTTATCTCTCTTGTCATATTGCAAAAGGCTCTCCGTATAAGGGAGACTCTGCTAAAAAAATTCGAAAATTCAGGGTGTTGGAAAAATTTTGGAATTTTTTTGTTAACGACAATTTGAATTCGAATTGTAATTGGAATAAAGGGTTTTGGAATTAGAATTGAGAAATAATTGTTTTGCTTGGAATGAAAAGATTAGAAAGGTGAAATATCGAGTTTCAACTAAGTGGGTTTTGATAAGTTAATGGGTTTGGAGCGTTTTTCCCGCCTTAGCAATTTCGGGGACGAAATTCTTTTAAGGGGGAAGGAATGTAACGATCCGAATTTTTTGTCATTCGATTTTGAATATTTAAATGATTTAAATATTGGATTTGGAATTATAATTTAGTTATTAAGATTTTAAAATTGAAATTTCAAGCAATTTTGTTAAAATTTTGAAATCGTCGATTTTATCGACACGTTTAAATAGCGATCCGGGGCATAGTATCGGAATTCGACGAAACTGGTTCCATTGGGTCTGTAACAGTGTATTATTATTTAATTTCAAATTCCATAGCGTTTGGGTTTACCGTTTGGTCGTACAAGATAGAAACGCCTAGAAATAATTTAATGGAATTTAATATAAATAGTCGATTTAAAAAGCTATCTTCTACATACGATCGATTTAAGCTTTCAAATTTGTTTCCCTAGATCTGAACTAGCGGTACAATATTAGGTATGCTAGGCGGCATGCATTGATAAGGATTCGAAATAAATATCCGAATATTTTGAAAATGAAAGAATATATATATATATATATATATATATATATATATATATATATATATATATATTCACATCAAACTAACCATCAACTGTTATTCTTTCACCTCAGCCACCTTATCCCCCGAACGAGCCATCCTATAGGCTAACCTCTATCATTCCCTTCTTCCTTATTTAAACGCAAATTAAACAGCAGAAAGAATGAAAAAGAAATCAACAGGAAGCAACAACTTCCTTTAAAAAAAGCTTGTTCATACTTCCTCCTTCAGATCATAATCGACCTGCACATAAAAAAAGAGCGAAAGATAGACGAACGAAGGTCATGGCTCCTCCTTTTTCTTTGATTCTAGAGTGGAAACAAAGTCGATTGGAGGGCGTATGGGTGCGTAGGCGAAGGAATTGATGCGCGATGTGCATGAGGAGGCAGCGTTCATAAGCACATGACTATGGGATTTGGGATCGCGACTGTCTAGGAGGCGCGTGGGCATGAGCGGTGGCTGGAGGAGGGACGATCATTGGAGTGTTAGGGGCAATGACTGATAATAGTCGCGAATGGAGGGAAGAAAACGCGAAGGGTCAGGTCGCGCTGGGCTAGGGTTTGTTGCGTTGATGAGGTGAGGCGAAGTCATGGTGGTGAGTGCAGATCGAAGAAGAAGTCGTAGGTGTTGGAGTGGGTAAGGCGGCGGAGCAGACAAGTTGAGGTTGGGTTGTTGGCGTTCTATCGAGTACGTTCGCTGGAGGAGGGTGCGAGCTGGAGGCACATGCAGAGGCGAAGGCAGAGCAGTGAGAAGATGGCAAAGACGTAAAAAAAATTTGAACTTATAATTTGCTTAGTTATATTATTCAATTTAAAAGGTATCAATAACTTATAAAAATCGTATCTTGTTGTATGAGGTCGATATTTAATAAATTGAGTTGCATTGGACTCGTGTTAGCAGATGCTATGCTTAGGAATTTGGTTTGGAGTTTTCGAAGTCGGCAGGAATTTTAAGTTTAAATCGATTCTTGTTCGATTTAATTTACAATTAGAACGGATTTGCAAAAAAATCAATTTGAGAAATTCTCACTCATTTGGATTTCCGAATTTAATTTTAAATAGTTAAAACTAATTCTGGATGTTTGGTTGAATTTATTATCTACGGAATGATATTATATTATGTATATAGTAGTATATATATTAGTAGTTGGATTGATGTTCCCGCATATTTTAACGAACGAGACCCTATACGCCCCGCATAATAGCGGATGACTCTATATACCGCGATATCCCCCTCGAAGTGGGATGGGTAATTTTTTGTTGTATTAACCTCTATGGATGCAGGAAAAAAAGTTGGAGGGATCCAACTCGATTCCTCAAATATATTATTTATTTTTCATATTGTGATATACGATGTGCGTAGATAATCTGTTACAGATTATTATTGTAATTTGAATTATTGGATGCTATAGTAGCATTGCCCTTCGATTTTGGTAGTTTAAATTCCATAAATATTATTTTTCTATTTGAAGGAATTAAAAAGAGAATTTGGATATAAAAGTATTTATAGCGGAGTTTGGCTTATTTTAAAGGAAGTTGAGTTGGATAAAAAAAAATTGATTTTGGAAATTTGCTTATTGTAAAATATTTTAAATGGAGATTTTAAAATAATTTATATAAAAAGGATTTTTAAGCGATGGATTTTTAAACGATATTACCGGAAATACGAAAAGGAGTTGAAATCGACATTTTAAATAGATTTGTGAAATATATGGAATTTATTAAGGAATGGATTTATAAAATGAGATTTTGTAAATAGGATTAGTTTTTATAAGCAAGTGAAACCTAAAGGAGTTATAGGTTTATAAGCAACGTTTATAAACAAGGGAAAATGATAATTAATTGATAAATTGGGATATAATTTCACAGAGTGAATTTATATCAAGATATGAAAAATAGATTTTGAAAAATAGTGAATTCTATTTTTGAAAAGTGAGGATGGTTAGAGAATCGGGATAGGATCGATGTGCAGTAAATCAAGAGGGATTTATAAATTAAATTGTTTATTGGGATTTTAAAGATATATTTTTATAAGAAGTTAAATTTTGATTTGAAATGGGAAATTCTATTTATTTAACTATGTAATTTCGAACTAGTTAGTATTGAAATTCAAATTTTGTGGCTAGAGACTGAGAAACGATTAGTCATCGTTCTTATGCCCAAGTGGTCAAAGACCGATCGTCATCTTTTACTTCTCGTGTTCTGCAGCCTCAAGCTTCGAATAAAAGATGGATTGATTCCCTCACCAATAAATTTTATTGTTTTAGATGTGGCGATAAAAACCTTTTCGCGTCCCAACGCCGTGATCCCATCAGGTGTTTCAATTGTGGCAAATTTGGTCATAAAAGCTTCAAGTGTTCGACTTTTTCTACATCATCGGTTTCTTGTGATTTCTTGGTCGAGAATGGTTTTCAATTCGTGTTAAAGATTATGCTTTTGAAAGCAATTATGTTTGATCACTTATGGCATTATCGAGTTGAAGGTTTTAATTATCTAGAAGATCTGCTTCTTCATTTTAATTTTGTTAATGCTCCAAATATTGGTAAAGGTTACAAGGCAAGATTTGGCGACCCTGAACTATATTTTGGAAAAATCGAATCTTCTTCGGTCTCTGCCATTTCTTCTGATCTTTTAGTGGTGCATGGTTTCTTTTTTGTTTTAAAGTTCATCCACTTGAGAGGAATCTTAATAAATAATCTCAGGCTCAAGCGATCAGAAGGCTTAAAGTTGTTAGATGATCTTTTAAATAATTTTAACAATGTGAATTCGCCAAACATCGGTAAGGGCTTTCAAGAATTTTCTGGTGTCTCAGTGCAGACTGTTGATAATAAAGTTTCTTTCTGTCAGTTTGAATGTTGATGACGGTGCTTTTCTTGAAACTTTTAGAAGTGAAGAATCTTTATTTTTAGATCCTATCTTGCTTGATCCAGATGTTGCTCTTTGTATGCCCAAGTTAGTGACTGAGGATAATCATTCTAATTCGATTAGTGATTTTATCTTTCCAAAGTTTAAAAAAGGTTTGCTCTGTTATCGTAAATTGGATCCTTTTAAGATTCCTATCTCCAACAAATTTGATTGCCTCGATTCAGAATTAGCTTCAGAGTGCTCTTTAGTTTCTGATGTCTGTGATCCTTCCTCTTATAATTTCTTATGCCTTGATTCAATGTTATCTCCTGTTCGTTCTTCGAATCAAGATGAAGGTGATCATTCTAATGTTGTATCAGTTTGTCCCTCTGCTGATTATAAGCATATAATTTCCACAGATTGCTTTGCTTCAGCCTCCTCTTTTTCTTGTGAACTTCAATCCGCCATACCTAAGTGTGGCATTAATTCTCTTAATGTTGTTGATAGTTGCTTTAAGCTTGATGATTCTGACTGTAAACAGCTTGTCATGGAATTTGATTTGCCTTTGGTTTCTGATTCACTGTTAAACTTGGTGACTTTGAATGGGGTTGTAGTTCCTCTTTCTTCAGCGGTTTCTGATATTGATGAAGTTTCTATGCTGCGACAATCTGAGGTTTTTCGTGATTGGTGCTTAAATGCCGACACTCTTCTAGATGTTGAGATGGTTTCGGTTGTTGAAAATCATATGGACCTTGATGAGCTTTTGGAAAATAGGATTGATGTGTTTGTTGTACATGGTGCACACGATTTATTGGATCAGGTTGATCATTTTGGTGAACAGGATAGCAATGTTATGCTAGATGTTATTAGTTCTTCAGTTGCTTCTCCGAAATTGGTTAACCAATTGGTGGATAGTTGTCTCAGTGATAAAATGGTTCCTATCACTTGTGATTTTGGTGAAGACTTAGAAGCTTCCTTTGTAGTTCATTTGGATGAGAATGCAAATCTGGTTGTGGCATAGAAGGGTCCCGTTGATTCTCTTGATTCAGGTGTTTTGGATAGTGTTTCCGGGTGTCTTTTGTCTGGTCAGTCAGGTGAGGCTGGTGGTGTTTCTGCACCTTCTTTTTCTTCTTCGAGGAGAGGTAGACATAGAAAGTTTTCAGCTTCTAGTGGGTTGGTTCGTCGTAGTGTCAGGATTCGTGGCAGTTGCTCTCAGCCGTCGGGTGAGTTTCCTTGTTCGAACACCGTGAGCGGTGTTTCGAAATCAGGCTCAGGTACGCATTTTGATATGGGTAGCATTTATTCGTCTTATGCTTTGGGTGACTTATCAGCTTCTGATTTCAGTCAGTTATCTAGTAGCTCTGCTTTTATTTTCTCTGACATTGAGTTAGATCGTGAGTTTATTAGAAATAAGGAACTTGATAGGGCTAGATCTATGGGGTTATGAGAGTCATTAGTTGGAACATTAGAGGTTTGAATGACCTTAATAAATGTGATAAAGTTAAAATCTTTTTTAAACACTTTTCTATTGACATTGCTCTTTTACAAGAGACTAAAATTGAATGTCCCGATCTTCGTTTTTTTAGAAGATTAGGAGGCTTTCGTTTTAGTAAATGGGTTTTTCTTCCTTCGGTAGGCTCTTCGGGGGGTTTAATGATTGGTTAGAGAGATAACCTCTTTAAATTAATGCAGTGCATTCAAAAACAATACTCTTTACACATTATTTTAATTAAATTAGCTGATAATTCTTTTTTATATATTTCTAATGTTTATGGTCCTAACTCTAAAATAGATAGGCGAATTCTCTGGAATGAATGCCTCGAGTTTAGATCTTTTGCCCCCGGATCCAGGATATTGGGGGGTGATTTTAACGTTACTCGTTTTATTAGGGAGCGTTCTCCTCGGGAAGGAGATTATTCTGCAATGGAGGAATTCGATCAATTTATTATTCATTCTAATTTCATTGAAATTCCTATATCAAATAGAGATTTTACTTGGAGTAATAATAGGGAATCTCCTTCTTTTGCTCTCTTAGATAGATTTTTCGTGAGTGATGAAATTGAGGATAAGTTTCCTATCTGTAGAGTGTCAGGTTTACCTTACACTCTTTAGATCATTGTCCCATCATTCTTTCTTGAGATAGTCTTAGAATTATTAATAGAGCCTTTAAATTTGAGAAAATGTGACTTCTAGAACCAGGTTTTTCAAATTTAATCATCAATATTTGGTCTTCTATGAGTTTTTATAGTTTTAAATATTGTGATAATTCAGCTAAAGCTTTTGTTCTCAAACTTAAAAAACTTAGGATTTTTCTTAAAAACTGGAATAAAAACATTTTTGGTAATATTAAAATTAAAAAAGATAATATTCTTAATGAGTTGCTCAAGCTTAATAAGATTGAAGAATTTAGACATTTAAGTTTAGGCGAGAGAAATGTTCTTAATAACTTAAAAGATGATCTTAATTCTATTCTTGAAAAAGAGGAAGTTATGTGGAAACAAAGATAAAAAATTCAACGGATCAATGAAGGTGGTAATAATACCAAATTTTTTCACAATATAGCTAATAGTAGAAAACATTGTAATACAATTAATTCCATTTTAGTTAATAATGTGGAATTAGTTGATCAACGTGATCTCAATAATGCTTTCGCTGAATATTATAAAGATATCTTTGGCAGTAAAAATAATCATAGAATTAGTGTTAGATGGAATGATCTTTATCCTTCAGTCTCTAATATTAATTTTCGGATTTAGATGTTCCTTTTACTGAAGAGGAAATCTGAAAAGCCATTTTTGATTTACCTGGAGATAAATCTCCGGGCCCGGATGGTTTTCCTATTTTCTTTTATAAAACTTTTTGGGAAGTTTTAAAATTAGACTTAATTAGTATGTTTAATGAATTTTATAATGGTAATCTCAAATTAGGTCGTTTTAATTTTGCTAATGTCATTTTATTACATAAAAAAGTTGGTGCTAATAGTTTAAAAGATTTTAGACCCATCTCTTTGATTAATTGCTCTGTTAAAATTATTTCCAAAGTTTTAGCTAATAGACTTAGTTTAAAAATGAATGATCTAATTGATAGTTCTCAACCAGCCTTCATTAAATGTAGAAATATCACTGATGGTGTAGAAGTTGTTCAAGAATATATTAATTTTTGTTGTAAAAATAATATTACTTGTGCTATTTTAAAATTAGATTTTGCTAAATCTTTTGACTCGGTTGATTGGGATTTTCTAATTGATATTTTCATTTCCAAAGGCTTTAGTAATAGATGGATTAACTGGACCATTAACTTGCTTAAAACCGGTAACTCCAGTATTATGGTTAATGGTATTCTAGGTAATAAAATTCAATCCAAAAAAGGCTTAAGGAAAGGGGAACCTTTATCGCCCTTTCTGTTTAATTTAGTGGTTGATGTCTTTTCTAAGATTATTAAGAATGCTGCTAACAATAATCTTTTGGGTTCTATTGGTAATGATTTTTCAAATTTTGGTTTGTCTGTCCTTCAATTTGCTGATGATACTCTGCTTTTTTCCTCTCACCTTCCTAGACACATCATTGCACTAAAGTTTGTTCTTTATAGTTTTGAACTTTTATCAGGCTTAAAAATAAACTTTGATAAAAGTTCTGTTTTAGTGTTAAATGATTTTGATAAAGTAGAAAATTTAGTTGCTAATACTTTGAATTGTAAATCTATGAATTTTCCATTTGATTATCTTGGTTTTGTTATCAGGCCTTCCAAGCTTAAGCACGAAGATTGGTTAGTAATCATTGATAAAATTAAAAATAGGATTACTAATTGGAATGGGAGATTCTTATCTAGAGCTGGTAGACTGGTTTTAATTAATTCTGTATTATCAGCTCTTCCTATTTACTGGATGTCTATGCACCTTTTTCCTGATTGGGTGATAGATAAAATAGATAAAATTAGAAGGGATTTCCTTTGGAGTGGTGATAATCCAAATAGTAGCATTAAATGTTTAGTTAATTGGGATACTGTCTGTAAATCAAAAAAAGAGGAAGGTTTAGGAGTCATTAATTTGCATAATATGAACCTGTCTTTTCTTGGTAAATGGTTATGGAAATTTAGAGATACTAGTGATAATGCTATTTGGAAGGAGACTATTTCTAAATATTATTACAATGGTAGTTATAATCTCTATCAAATTTGACCTTCGATTTATGGTAAAGTTTCTTATTTTTGGAAATCCATCTTAAAATGTAGTGATATTTTTAACTTAGGTGTAAATATTATTGTTCATTCTGGTAATAATACATCTTTTTGGCATGATAGTTGGATTTCCGCTACGCCTCTAAAGAATGAGTTTAAAGATTTATATGATATTTGTAATTTTCAATTTGCGTTTATTTCTGATGTTTTTAACTCTGAAAGTGACCCTCCTTGGATTTTCAATTTTAATAGTATTTTAGTAGGATCTACCCTTAGACAGCTTTATTTGCTTTATGCTAAGCTAAATCTTTATAATATTGACAGTGATAATGATGTCATTAGTTGGGAGTGGGATAAGAGTAAGAAATTTTCTTCTAATTCCTTCTACAAATTTATTAACTTTTGGGTGTTTCTATTAATTGTTTTAAATTCATTTGGAAGTCAAATGCTCCTTCTAAATCTAAGATTCATATGTGGCTCATAATTCGTGGTAAATTAAACACTATTGAATTTTTAAAAAAGAACAATATTAACATTGATAATAAATGTTATTTTTGTAATGCATTCTCTGAAGATATTAATCATATTTATTATGAATGCATGGTTACTCATTTTATTCTTACAAAGGCCCTTAATATTTTTGAGTTTAATATCAGTTCTAGAATTTGTGATTGTTTTTTCTATTGGAACTCTTTTAGATTTAAGTTCAATAAGGATTTTAAATACTTGCTTGATACTTTATTCACTGTTTCTTGCTGGTTCATTTGGTTTGAAAGAAATCAAAGGATTTTTAATAATAAATCTAATCACTATAATAATTGGATAATTTTAATTTCATCTTTCTGCTTAAATTGGATTTCAAATCCCAATTATAAATTAGCCAAAAATAATTGCTTTAAGGAATATCTTAACAAGGTTAGAAATAATATTAGCATATTCAAACTTAACATAAATATTTTTGTCTCTAACAATATTTATATTAATTCCTATTCTAATTTAAATAATGCTCACATGATGCACTATAATTTTCTTCCTACATTAGGTCCTTAAAGTACTTTCTTGTTTTGTTTTTTATTTCTTTTTTTATTTCTTTTTTAGTCCTTGTTTTTCTTACTTGTTTACTTTTCAATTTGGTTCTTTTTTCCTTTACTTTTTAGTTTTGTTAGTTTCTGGTTCTAGCTTAGCCTTGCTTTGTTTTTATCTTTGGTTTTTATCCTCACATATATGTATATAAATTCTATTTTATATACATATATGTGATTTATTCTAACTTGGTTTCCTAGTTTCGTTACAGGTTTGGTTTTAGGTTGGTTGCTGGTTTTTCTCTTGACGGGTTTGCAGGATTGCTTACAGCTTTGTACAAGTTGGCAGGATAGCTCTTCTCAGGGTTTCTGTTTGCGTCTGGCATTTCTTTTTGGTCCTCCAGGTCTTCAGGGTGGATTTTTTTTTGTCCACATATTGGAGTTTTTCTTTTTGGATCATCTCTTTTGAGGCGCTTTCATCGAGTCTTTTCTTTTTTTGGTGTTGTATTTTTGTGTCTTTGTTTTGAGATACCTATAACACCTTTTTATTGGGTGGTGGCCTTGCCGGAGCTCGGTATTAGGGTGTAATGGGCGGTGGCTTTGCCGGAGCTCATTTGAGGGGTATCTATTTCTTTATTTTTTTCTAGTTTATAGTCTTGTCACCTGCCAGGCATATTGGCAGCTCCATTTTTATTTGTTATATATATAGCGCTCCATGTGTGCTCTCCTGTTTTATTAGAGGATCACACATTTTTATCAAAAAAAAAGAAATACTTCATAAGTGGATTCAAATATTTAATATTAATCGAAATAAATTTCTAATTTTTGTAATAAGCTTCGTAAATCAATTTGTTATTTAAAAATGAAATAGGGAGTGAAGTATCAATGTTTATTAAAGTATTTTAAAATTTTAAATAATTACTTAAACGTGTTTTTAAAAATTAATTATCATTCTTTAAAAATACTTATTATACATATACAGAGTTTTAAAAATGATTTGAATTTATTTATAAACTCTCTCGAGTTGTGGAAACAGATATGATTTTTAGAAGTTGTAAATGGATAGATGAGATTATAAATGAGTATAATCGACTTTGGAAAATGTAAAGGAATTAATATAAATTCTGGAAATGTAGGAGATAGGATAAGAAAAACTCCTAAGTATTGATATTAGAAATGATTTCGGAAAAATGGATTATAATATTTTCCTCAGCGAGAAAATGATAGTTTTTGAAATATTTAGAGACGAAGGATTTATATCGAGATATTTTCTAAGTAATGGATTATAAATTGAGGTTGGAAATATTTCACTAAGTGTTGACGTGAGGTACGGGTGGAGATATCCTGTTATGGAAACAATTATTCGGAATGTTCGTAAAGGTATTTTGAAATGAATGTCTTAAAGAATTTTAAACAATGGCCCAGTGATTGGTTTTGGATATTATTTGATAGTTAAAAAACAGATTACCATATATTTACCAATTTCGTTAGTCGTTTCGAAGAGACCGGGATCAAATTTAATTATCCGAAAACCACTTCAATACAGTTTGAATGTTACAAATGGATATCGTGAAGATAGTGAAGATGGTGATTTGGTTTGTTCAGACCCACGACAACTTGTATGGACAAATGCTATCAGTACATCGTCAACGGAGGACGATGAGCATTCTAAGTGGAATTGTCCTTGAAAGGTAACGTTAGTCTCAAGCCTCGTCAACCGAGATGACTAAAATAGGGGAGATATAGCAAGGCTAAGTGGGTCGCGCCTAATTAGGGTATGTTATCACTTTTCTAGATACCCTCAGAAATATATATATAAATTACGGATATGGTTATGCATGAAAAAGGGAGCGCTTGATTTTTAAGGGTGGGAACACCTGGGGTGATAACATATTCGGTTCTATCCAGGTTAGGGGTATGCCGATCTTGTATGGTAAGGGATCCCGGCGAGGTCCTCGGTACATTTTTCTAGAGGTGTACTATGACGGGCAGTACCTCGGTAGCCTAGTCATTATATGGAATCCATTCTCCAATACGATCCTTTATGGTTTTGTTTATAGAGCCTAGTATGTTGCAATTTAATTAATGTAACAATTCGGCTATTTGAATAAGTATTTGTAATATCATTGGATTTTCTATAAAATGTTTTGGTTACCGTAAGGGAAAACCCATCGTGTTTATGTATGACGTGGTCTTACGAGATACCATTGTTTTCAAAGGATTTTGATAACTTTAATAATTCAAATTGAGTGTATTTTCTCATGCTGGTTTTCCAAACTGACTCAAGTGTTATTTTATTATAATGCTCGGGTCAGACCGAGTATTACAGATTCAGGGTAGGATGCTATGGAGTTCAGGAGACGAGCTGGAGGATTTCAGGCGTATTTCACGTACTTGGTTATTTCCGCTCTATGAGGACAAGTTATTAAACTGTCCCGATTGGTTGTTGTCTATTGTACTCTGATAATGGTATGTATATTAACAGTATAGTTCTTGTATTTAAAATCTGTTATTATATATTATATTTTGTTCCACTATAATTGTGGGATTCTGTGTTGTTGTTTTCTGTTTCTTCTTCTATCTTGTTTTCTTCTTCACCCTAAAGATTTATATTTCCGTTCAATTTGATTTGAACTGATGTGAATTATTGTCGACTCATAGGGTACGGAGATACAAGCTTTTACATTTAGTGTTATACGATGTGTGAGTCGACTCAAATGTAGCGACCCGAATTTTTCGATGTTTAATTTGGAATATTTAAATGGTTTAAATATTTGATTTTGAATTATAATTTAGTTAATAAGTTTTAAAACTGAAATTTCAAGTGATTTCAACAATTTTTGAAATTGTCGATTTAATCGACGCGTTAAAATAGCGATCCGGGGCACGTCTCGAAATTTGATGAAACCTATTTCATTGGATCCGTAATAGTGTATTATTATTGTGTTTCAAATTTCATAGCGTTTGAATTTACCGTTTGGTCGTACGACCTTAAAACTCCTAGAAATAATTTAATTGAAATTAATTTAAATAGTCGATTTAAAAAGCTACCTTCTCCATACAACCAAATTAGGAATCGAAACTTGTTCCATTAGGTTCGAAATAGAGGTATAACATTAGGAATGCCAAGTGGCATGCCTCGACAGTTATTGTAAAATTTTAGTTACCCAAAATGAGATATTTTCAATTTTAAAATTTATAAATCAAATCAAAGTAAAATCGTAGATGCCTCCTTTCCTTTTAATTCACGTTTCCTTTCTCTTCATTCTTCAAATCAGCTCAAGTCAAAATTCAATTAAAATTTAATTACGAGCCTATCTTCTCGTTCATGCCTTCCTCTCCAGTTTTTAACCTGTATACTCCCTTATCTCTTTGTATCAACGGAAACCAAATCCACGCATGAACAAAAAAAAGGACACGCGAGCGCCTGGAATTGAAGTCCGCTGCTCTACATATGCACGCAAGGAAAGGGGGGAGAATGAGGCAGCGGATCAGTCACGAGCACGTGGTGGAAGTTGAAGGCGAATGCTTGGCGTTCGAGGCACTGCTGTTTGGGTTCGGTGGAGTTCATCATCGCATGTATGCATGCCCGTGGGGATCTCATGGCTGGCGAGGCGGAGGCACATGTAGGGTTGGTTGAAGGTTGACGTTCGACTCTAAAAAAAAGAACACACGTGAAGCTTGATACTGTTGGCCTGAAAGGAGGAGGGAGATGAGGGATCTCGAAGAAGTCTGGTGATTTACCTTAGGTCTTGGTGAGGGTATTCGTGATTCTAGGGTAGTCGCAACTTGGATTCGCTGTCAGATGGAGGGCGCGTACGTGTTGGCCAAAGGGTTCGATCGAAGCTAGGGGGTTGCGGCAGTGCGCAGTGATGAGGATAGAGAGGAGGATTAAGGTATTAAATGTAAGGTGATGACTGTCATTTAATTCAATGTAAATTATATATATATATATATATATATATATATATATATATATATATATATATATATATATATATATATCGTATAATCTTGTTATTCGAGTGTTTAAATTTTTTATAATCTATTCATACAAGGTCTAAATTTTTTGACAAGCAGCATCGGAAATCATATCGGAGAATATCACGCTATGAAACTGGTTTAGGATTTTTCGGAGTCCGCTGGAATTTTAAATTAAATCGAATGTTGTTCGATTTAGTTTAACATCTAGATGTTCCAAAAAATAAAAATCAAGGTGATAAATTCTCACTCATTTGGATTACTAGAATTTATTTTAAATAGTTAAAATAAATTATTAAATGTCGGTTAAATTTATAATTTATTATCTATTGGATGTTATGTGTATGGTAGTATATAAAATAGAAGTTGGATTGATATTCCTGCATATGTTAGTAGATGAGACCATATGCGCCCCGCATAATAGCGGATCGCCCTATATGTCGCGATATCTCCCTCGAAGTGGGATTGGTATTTTTATGTTGTATTAGCGTCAGTGGATGGAGGAAAATAGGTTGGAGGGATCCAACTATATTCCTCAAATTTATATTGATTGTTTTTTAGATATATAATAACATATGATGTGTTAGAATAATCTATTATAGATTATTGTTGTGATGTGAATTATTGGATGTTATTGTAGCACTGGCCAGAATTTTGGTTTTTTAATACCATAAATGTTATTTTGGAATTTGATAGAATTTAAAAGGAGGCATGAATATAAAAAATATTTTTATCGAAATTTGGATTATTTTGAAGAAAGTTGATTTGGATAAATAAATGATTTGATATTGGAGTTGTACTTATCTATTCGTAAAAACGTTTAAAATAGAGACTTTAAAATAATTATATAGAGGATTTTTAAACGATGGATTTTTAAATGATATTTTGGGAAAATAGGAAAAGAAGTTGAAATCGATATTTAAATGGATTTGCGAAATAAATGGAATCTATTATGAAATGGATTTATAAAACAAGATTTTTTATGAGATGTGTTTTATAAATAAGTGAAAACTCAAAGGATTTTATAAATTTATAAACGATGTTTATAAATAAAGAAAAGAATACCAATTGATAAATTGGAATAAAATTCAACAATAGGAATTTATATCGAGATATAAAAATAGGGTTTGGGGAAAAATTATAGTGGACTCTTTTTTGGAAAGTGGAAATAGTTAGAAATCGAAATGGAATCGAGGTGTTGTAAATCGTGAGAGATTTACAAGTTAAATTGGTTGTTGGGCTTCTTGAAGAAAAATATATATTTTTATTTAGAAACTAAGTTTCATTTTAAAAGGAAATTTTATTTATTCAACTACATAATTAAAAGCTTGTTATTATTGGAATATTTCAAAAGTGCATTTTTCACGTACCGAATATTAATGGAAATAAAATTCAAAATTTTATAACCAGTTTTGTAAACCGACTAGTTTATATTAAAATGAGTTGGAAATGAGTTTTGATGTTTTGTTTAAAATGTTTTAATTTTTAAACAAGTTACTTAAACATGTTTGAAATAAATTACTATTCTTTAAAAATATTTATTTTATATACCTATAGAGTTTGAAGTGATTGAAAATTTTATTTATAAATTCTCTCAAGATTCGTAAATGGAGCTTATAAATGGATATGATTTTGAGAAGAGGAATTTTATAAAGGATTTGGAGGAAATGGAATTTCAAAATGTTGAATATGCGAATTTCGAAAAATGAAATCTGAATTCATAAAACAAGTTATAAATTGTTGATTGGGGTTATAAATAAGTATATTGGGTTCTGGAAATTGTTAAAGGGAATTTATTAATGATTCCGTAGACTTATGTTATAAATAACGAAATATTCTCTGAAGCGCTGATTTTTGAAATGATTTTGGAAAATAAGATTTATAATGTTTTCCTAAATGGAAATTTGGAAATATTTTGTAAGTGTTGAAATGGTTCGGGAGTATCTTGTTATGGATTTAGGTATTTGGAGTTGTTTTCAAATATTGGAATATGGAAATGAATTTAAATATATACTTTTGTAAAGGTATTTTGAAATGAATATTTTGGAAGAAAATTATAATATGGGCCTAGTGACTGCTTATGGATGTTACTTGATAGTAAAATAACTAACTATCAAATATTGACCAATTTCTTTAATCATTTCAAAGAGATCGGGATCGAATTAAATTATCTCAAAACCACTTCGATCCGGTTTGATCGTCGCGAATGGATATCGTGAAGATAGTGAAACGGTGATTCGGTTTGTCTAGACCTAGGACAACTTGTATGGACGAATGCTATCAAAACATCGTCAATGGAGGACGATGAGCTTTCTAAGTGGAATTGTTCTTGAAAGGTAAACGTTAGACTCAAGCCTCATCAACTAGGAATGACTAAAACAGGGGAGATGCAGCAAGGCTAAGTAGGTCGCACCCAATTAGGGTATGTTATCACTTTTCTAAATACCCTCAGAAATGTATATAAATTATGGATATGGTTGTACATGACAAATGGAGCGCTCGATTTTTAAGGGTGGGAACACCCGGGGTGATAAAATATTCGATTCTATCTAGGTTAGGGTTAGGCCAGTCTTGTATTGTAGGGAATCCCGACGAGGTCCTTGGTACATTTTTCTAAAGGTGTACAGTGTTGGCCGGTACCCCAGTTATTGTATGAAATCCATTCTCCAATATGAGCCTTTACGGTTTTGTTTGTATAGCCTAATATGCTGGAATTAGATTAATGTAACAATTTCGGCTATTTGGATAAGTATTTGTACTTAGGCACTATTATAATATCATTGGATTTTCTATAAAATGTTTTGGTTATTGTAAAGGAAAAACCCGTCGTGTTTATATGTGACATGGTCTTACGAGATACCTTTGTTTTTCAAAAGGTTTTGATAACTTTAATAATTTAAAGTGAGTGTGTTTTCTCATATTGGTTTTCCAGACAGACTCTGGTGTTATTTTATTATAATGCTTAGGTTAGACCGAGTATTACAGATTCATGTTAAAATGCTATGGAGCTCAAGAGACGAGCAGGAGGATTTCAGATGTATATCACGTACTTGACTATTTCTATATGTGGGTTATGTATATCAAGAAAAGTTATATTAACTGTCCATACTGATTTATTGATTGTTGTACTCTGATGATTGTAAATATAAAAAAGTTATAGATTCTTTGTGTAAAGATCTGTTATTATATATTATATTTTGTTCCGCTGCGATTGTGAGATTCTGTGTTATTGTTGATCTGTTTCTTTTCTTCCGTCTTTCCTTCTTCACCCCTAAAGATTCATATTTTCATCCAATTTGAGTTGAACTGATGTGAATTATGGTCGACTCAAGCGGTACGGAGATACGGGCCTTTACATTTGAGTCGACAATAATTCACATTAGTTCAACTCAAATTGAACGAAATACGAATCTTTAGGGGTGAAGAAGAAAAAGAGATAGAAGAAGAAACAGAAAACAACAACATAGAATCTCACAATCGTAGTGGAACAAAATATAGTATATAGTAACAGATTTTAAATACAAGAACTGTACTGTTAATATACATACCATTATCATAGCACAATAGACAACGACCAATCTGGACAGTTTAATAACTTGTCCTCACACTACGGAAATAACCAAGTACATGAAATTCATAGAGTGTTTCACAACATGAAAATTAAAAGAAGAAGAGGTTTGGAAAAACAAAAGGAAGGTCAAGTTGTTCAAAAGCAAGAAGAAGAGGTTTAGCAAAAAGCAGCATGCATTACTTCTAAAAAACTATGAGTAAACACCAGAAGCTTGCTTACTGGTTGTTATGTATATATATACATAGTTGTGATTTGAATGAATCCTTTACTTATGTCAAGTATACGAGTGTTGATAGGTATACATGCTTTTGTATATGCATGTTAGACAACCCTATAACCAAAAAAATACCGTGCTTCTTCCTTAAACCTGCTCTGTTCTTTTTTTTATAAAACAGTAAATGATTCAACTTTAAAAATCAGTAACTCAAAATCTATTAAGTTTTAAACCTTAGTTTCAAAACAAAGGTTGTTTATTTTTTAGTATTGTATATTTTAAAATTATTTTCATTTAATATTATCAAGTGGGTAGAGAAAAAATGGCATCTAATTGTGAGTAGGTCATTTTTTTCATCAAATTTCAATTTTCATAATTTAATGAATGGATTATATAATCGAGATTATGGTTGGATAAATCAATTTAAAGATGGTTTGAGGGGTTTAGTGGCGTGCGGGTGGAGAAATTAGAAGTCGATCAGTTTTGGCGTTTTTGCCTGTGACAGTCCGCAAATCCGTACCCCTTGAGTCAACACTATTCTACAACAATCAACTCAAGTTGTACAGAAATACGAACCATTTGGGTTAAAGAAGAAGAGGTAGAAGAAGAAAATAGAAAACAACAACAGAATCTAACCATCGCAGCGGAATAAAATATAATAGATAACAAATGATCTTTACACAAATTCAAATACATCGGTTTATATCTTACATCATCAGGGTACATCAATCATAGCTCAACATCAATAACATACAACTGGATACACAGCAACTCAACACGGCGGAATATATATAAACAAAAACGAAAATACGTATCGTCATCCAGCTCGTCTCCTAAGCTCCGCAGCATCATAATTCTGTATTCTATAATACTCGGTCTGACCCGAGCATTACAGTTAAATAACACCCAAGTCAGTCTGGAATACCAGCGTGAGAAAATCACACTCAATTGATTATTAAAGCTTCAAAAATCCTTTGAAAACTAAAGCATCTCGTAAGACCACACCACAAATAAACATGTCGGGTTTTTACCTTACGATAGCTAAAACAATTTTTATAGAAATCCTCTTATATTATAATAGGGTCTATTACAAATACTTATAAAATAGCCGAAATTGTTAAATCTATTTAATTCCAGCTACTAGCCACAGAGTGGGTAATACAAACAAAACTCGTACAAGGCTCGTAGGGAGAATGGATTTCCAACTAATGACTAGGCACCGGGGTACCACCTGTCATAGTACGGGGCCTAGATCACCGTACCGAGGAGTACGCCCGCTCTCCTGCAACACAAGACCGGGACTACCCCTTACTGGATAATCCCGAGTGAGATCACCCTGCGGTTGGGATCAGCAACCGCCCACTAAGCCGAAATAAAAGAAACATCTAGACAGGGATGACCTCACCCTGCTTGGGTGCTATCCACCTAGCCTTGCTGCATAACCCCTGATTTTCAGCCATTCCCATTTGATGAGGCTTGAGGCTAAGCGTTACCTTATAGAACATATCCCTTAGAATGCCCATCGTCCACCTTACGATGTTTCGCAAGCATTCATCTATACAAGTCCGTCCCGGGTTCGAACAGAACTGAAGACACTATTCCTACTACATCCATTTTGGAAATATCCTCAGGATTAGTAGCGACTAGCCCTTGCACTTCACTGCTCCATCTTCGAATCCAAAATTGTTTTTCACGAAAACGTACAAACCGGATCGAAGTGGTTTTCGAGAAATAAATCTCGATCCCGGTCTCTTCGAAACGATCAATGCATTTTTGTCCAATAATGATAGTCGGTTATTCAACTATCAATTAATATGCACAAACATCCATCAAATAATAAATAATTTCCCAAATTATTTATTTATCTCAAAATATCTTTACAAGTTATAATTTCACTTTCAAACCCTTTTGAAAATAGTTTTCAAACTATCTTCCTTTTTCTCAGAATAAAATCCGAGTATTTCCATTTCCACTGGAATCACCAAGCACAAAACTCTAGATTTTTAAAATAATTTACAACACTTTATTGTAAAATATATTTAAAATTTAATATAAAATAATTTCCTTAGTACTTAATTTAAAATAATACTCTAGAAATAACTAAAATAAGGTTACCTTATAACTATACATTAGGTTTTCTTCTTTAAACGAAATACCAATTCATTCTTTAAATAATTATTACGATAATAGATTAACAAATTACTTACTTTAGAATTTTCTTTAAAATATTTAAATTAAAACTACATCCATAATTGATTAAAAATATATACTATATGAATATTTGAAAATAAGGTTACTTTATAAATATAAACTAGGTTTTCACCTTTAAAACAGAATTACTAAGTCACTCTTTACAAATTATTACTATGGTAATAGATTTGAATAAATATTTACTTTAGAATTAAACATTTAGAAGTAATAAATTTCCAAGAACATACTTTGTAAAACAACATTAAAACCTTTATTTATTTTAAAAACTTACTTTGAAAACGTACTTGGCTATCCAGAGAAAATTCCAACTTCAATCACTTAAATCAATTTTCCCAAATTGATTTCCAATTTATTTTATTTTGAAATGAGTTCCTTTAATTACTCAATTCATTAGTTATGAACTTATTATTATTGTCATTATTTTCCGTTTGATTTAAAATCTTTTAACTGAAATATACCAATTTCAGATTTCCCAATTTCTTCTTCATTCTTCTTTAATAATTTAAACCTTGAATTTTAAATAAATGTTTTAATCATACTGAAGTTTAAAAATTTATTAATCTTCTGTTTATTCAAAATTTCCCTTCCATATACGTAATTTATTTATTAGAATTTAAAACTATTGTTATTCTTATCCAATTCATTCCTAATTTATTTAAATTCTCTATAATTATTTCACTTACAAATTCTCTTCTTTTTATTTCCAAAAATCAAATTCTATATATCTTGATAAATTAGTGCACGGGAACATATTCAGGCAAACCATAACATCTAATATTCCAATTGTCAATAATATTCATCACAGAATATAAAATAATCACAACAGAGGGTATTAAATAATTTAAATAAGTGTTGAGGGATCCAGTTGGATCCCTCCAACCTGTTTTTCCTGCATCCACAAACGTTAGCACAATATAATATGCCAATTTCAAATTATACCATACTATCGCACATTAATCAACTCCAACATTCAAACAATTATTTAAATTTAATCATTTAAATTTTGAATCAAACTGAGTGAGTTTAACTCACCTTATTCCATTTGCAACCCATTTCCAAACTAGCTTGTTTCGTCACAATTCTTCACAGCTTACCTAGTGTAAACATTTTACATTTTATTAATATTTTGAACTTACTGAACAATTATCTTCCTTTGATAATTTTGCCTAGCTAATTATTTATTTTAAATTACTTTCTCTTTTATAAAATATCCTTTGGTAAATAAACAAATAAATACGTTTTAAACAAGTTAATTACCTTTAAATAAATCAATCAACTAATAATTTAGTTAAACAAAATTTTCTTTGACAAATTCTTTTAGTAACAATAAAATTAAATAAGTTTATTAATTGTCTAAATCACTAATATACATTATTAAGTGAACTTGTAGATTTCATTTCTAAGTTGCCTACAAATATAAATTATTCTTCAAGTCCCAGTAAACCTCAACAACAAGCATTTACTTTACTGTTCCACTATATTTTATTTTATTTTTCTCTGAAACTATTTATATATATAAATATATACTTGTAAAAATAGTCTGGATAGGTTTCAAAATTGATATTTATATAAACATTCAATCGATATTAATTTGAATTAAAGATGAAATCGTTACCTCTTTGTGAAAATTTTCCTTTCTGTAAATATCAAAATAGAAGTTTACTTCCCTGTAAACACTTCCTTCCCTAATCTACATATTATTAATGTGGAATTAACTTGTAGAATATAAATCTACTTGCACTCGAACAAATCCTTCCCTGTTCCCTTCAACGCCGGCTGTCGTTGCTGCCATCTCTTGAACCTTCGCCGCTTGATTCTCGCATGCACCCTTTATCTCAGCTACGTTCGAACCCAGTGTCGCGATTGACCCATGACTGCATGCTCGGCCAAGGACTACTGAAAGTCCATCAGCCTTTCCCCTTTGAGGCGCTGCACCAACCACCGCCTTCCACCCTCTCGCGCGAGCACGCGCACGCGTCGCTCCAGCAATCGTGACTCGAAACCCTAAATCGAGCTTGAGCTCGCGACCTCTATCAAGCTTGTGTTGTCGCCCTCTCCGCTTCCCCCAGTAACATGTGCGTCCATGAAGGATCGCGACCTTCGTTAGCTCGCATACTTTTTTTTTCGGTCGATGATTCTGAATTTGGAAAGATAGATGGGGAAAAGGTATACGGCTATTGAATTTGAAAAGAGAGGGAAGTGGTAGCGTACGAGGGAGACATAAGGGTGGCTATTGTTTTCTTTTTTTTTCTTTTTTTATTTGCGTTAGCTTGTTTAAGAATGTTTTTGTTGAACGTTCGGGATATTTTTTTTAAAAGAAAGTGTGTTCAAGAAGGCTCGGCAAATTATAAAAAGAAGGAAATTACCTTGTGCGAGAAGCTTGCCATACTACAGTGATGGAAAAGAAAGCTGACGTTAAATTATTTCGACTGAAGGTTAACTGATTAAACAATGCATTAATTAAATTTTAAATATCAATTTAAATCGACTATTATCAATGAAATTTTCGACGCGTTTATACATCGTACGTTCACACATTAACTCAAATCAATACGAAATTTGAAATCCGATAATAATACACTAATACGGATCCAATGGAACTGGTTTCGTCAAATTCCGAGACTACGCCTCGGAAGGCTATTTTTAAATTCAATTTAAATAATAAAATTTCAAAACTGAACAAACCACTGCTAATTTCAATTTTACAATTTCTATTATCCTCTGTACTATCAATATAAGTTTTACAAGCCTTCAAATTATTTTAACAGGCTTAAAGCTCCATATTCAACATTTTACCAAAATTAAATTATTTAATCTAGTAATTAAATTATCCAAATAAATAATGATATTTGGAATTCAAGTTAAAAATTTAACTTTTAAATATTTCAAATAAATTAAATATTCCAATTTTAAATGCTTAAAAATTCCGGGACGTCACATTCCTCCTCCCTTAAAAGAATTTCGTCCCCGAAATTACTAATTAGGAAGAATGGTCCAATACCCGTTTACTAATCCCCAAAATCAAACAAATCAATATCTTACTAACGACCTTCTTATAAAAGACCCGTTATCTTTCTTACTAACTTCCTAAACCGTTCCTTAGTTCCCAACCAACTTTAATTATTCAACTATTCAAATTATAATTCAAAACCAAGTTTAAAATTTTCAAAATTTGTCAAAAATTTTCTAACTCTTCTAAATTTTCGAAAAATTTCGCCAGCGTCTCCTTTGCACGGCTAGCTCGGTACAACTACAAAAGGCCTCTACGGGCTCCCAAATTCCAAAAGAAAACAAAACGCCAAGTGGCTCGATCAAAAACCCAATCAAATTTCGTACCAAATTTAAATACATACCTTTTTGTCGAGCATTTCAAATTTATCTTTTGAAATCAAATCTAATTCTTCTTTCCCTTTATATTACCTGCATATCCTGCTTGGCAATAATATCCAATCACAATATTCCAAAAACATTTTATCGACTTCCTTACGAAATGTCAATATTTATCAATTCCAAATATTAACCTAGAATATATTTGAAGATCAATTTCCAATCAAGAATTCACCATTCCCTTCTTAAGTTAGTATAAGCATTTATGTGTTTCTTATATTTATTTTCATCTTACCACTTTAGTTTATATCCATTCCTATTCAAATTGATTCTTCCATTTCCATATGAATTCAATTTATCATCTACTCTAAATTTTAGATTTTATTTTCCATTTATATTGATTCATATTATTATTATTTTAAAGTAGTTTTATTTACTAACTTATTTCAATTTTCAATTCGAAACCGTTTTATCGTTAACAAAATTTTCCAAAATTTTTCAAAAATTTTCTAACTCCCAAAATTTCCGGAAAGTTTTGGCAGAGTCTCCTTTGTATGTAGGAGCTTTTGCAATTTGACAAAAGATATAAATATATATACATCGACCCACACGGTCGGAAAAACCAAAAACAGTTCATATTTCCTATTTTTATTGCGTAGGCGTACCTTATTTAGCATTTTTAAGCAAGCAGCTAATTTATTTAGCAGTTAGCGCAATCACATCCAGCCACACGGCTCCCAGGTACCTGTACTTACTCAATTTAAACATGTAAGTGCCATATATATATAAAGTTTTATTAATATTTCACTTAGTTGCAATAGCTAAACCCATGAATTCTAAAAGAAATTCACACCAAACATTTTCCCTTAAGCAACTTTTACAATTTTCATGCCAATTCAACTGTTTCAATTAATTTATAACCATTTTCATTCAATTTGTATGGTTTTCAATCCATTCGTATACAACTTCATCAATTTGAATGGTTTAAAACTCAATCGCTTACATTTAATTTATTTTTAAGCAAACCGAACTCATATTTAATTCAATTGCTCTCAAAATCAATTTATTTTACTCCTATCAATTTATAGAATTTTAATTACTTCCATTTACATCAAATGACAATTTATTCTATGCAATTTGACGAGATCTATGTGAATAAATAAGTATTTATGTTTTATAACCAATTTAAATGGATTTCAACTCAATTTGTACTTAATTCTATTCCATTTTTAAATTTACTCACAATCCATATATTCTCATTTTCGTTGCATTTTAAATTTAAATCCATTCACTTGCATTTCATCTTATTAACCAAACTAGTTCATTCAAAATCGATAACAACTTAGGTTCATCTTCATTACCTACTAAATTTCCTTTTTATTTTAATTCATTCACAACCATTTCTCAACTTATTTAAACCACACTTCATTTTGATTCTTATTTATTCTATCCATTTATTTATTCAATATAATTAGTTTATCCTCACAATCCATTAGGAATTTTCATTTCTTTAAATATTATTTATAACCCACCAAATTTTATTTCGATTAAAATTTATATTCACTTGATTTAAAACCAATGCAATATTATTAAACTTAGTTTAAGTTGAATTAAATTCAATTCCCCCATCTATTTAGCTTAAGTCAATTTACTTCAATTTATACAAATTTTATACATAAGTTCCTTTCCATTTTATAAGTAAATTTGCTTTTCAATCCAACTTAATTCTCTCTCAGTTAAATCTCATTTTAAATCTACAATTTCCTTTGATTAGTTATTATAAAATTTAACTTCCATACTCAACTCATTCAATTGATTACATGGCCATCTCCAATTTATTTCCACTTATTTGGATTTTATTTGCACATTCAAACCATTACTATTTTAATCCATATACATTTTTATTCGATAAACTTCAATTATATTTAATTTGTTAACACTTCATGTTAAATTTTAATTTAAAACTCAAGTTCTGAATCCACTATCCATTTTCAATTTACCACCCAATTTCATGAGCTTACAATTCAATTTCATTTACCTCACTATCGATCCAGGTCAAATTTGATTTATAACTTGAGTTTTATTTCCAAGCTTCAATATTAACTCACCAATTCAGCTTTTATTAAACTACATTACATTCCCATTACACATTTTATTAACTAATTTATTATCAAATTAGTTTTCTCCTATTTATAGTTCAATACTTGATTTTTAATTCCAAATATCACTTCATTTAATTTCCTTAGTTCAATTCATTTTATAATTCAAGTTTGGATTTTCTTCATTTTATTATCCGAAACATCAAACAATATTTATTTGGGACTTTGTATTCCATTTTCAATTTATAAGTCACAACTCATTATTTTACACAATCCCATTTCTTATAGGCTTGAATATATTCTTCCTTTATTTTTTTTAACTCAAGCCTATGCTTATTTATAACCCAAGTATATTTTATTTCCATGGATTTTAATTCTGTTATAAGTTATTCTGGTTTATTTATTTCAATCTAATTCTTATCCAACTTATTTTCCAGTTATCCTGGTAAGGATTTAATTCCATTCAATAATTCAACTGAATTTTTATTCCAATTCAATTTTATTTTAACTCAAATTTATTTAACTCAATTCGATTTCAACTTAATTCGAATACAACTGGATATTATTTTCAACCTATTCAATCAATTTCAATCCGGTCAAATTTTTATTTCCCATCCAAGTTAATTTCATTTTTATCCTTTCTCTTTAAATTTAAATACCAACATCCAAAGCTTATATTCCCTTCCTGATTTAAAAATCATCTCAATTTATAAGCTTACAACCTATCTCATCAGGATTTTCAAACACCCGGTTTTTGGTTTCAAAACATTTTGAAATCTTCAACATCTCAAATCACATTTCTCAAAAGTTAAACCAATCCTGGTTTTATTCCCAACAAATTTCTTTTGAGACTTTCAAAAACAACCAACTTTTCTGAACAAACCAATTTTTTTTGGCAGCAATCCGTCACTTAGAAATTTCGAAAATGAATACTGATGATGCGGCCGTCATCATCAGAATTATTTTCCAATGATCCAAGTAATTTCAATGCTATATCACTTTCAAAATCCATTTAAAACAAATTTCCTTTTAGAAATACCTCTAAAACAATAATGTTATTATTTATCTTCAAAATACTTCCAAGTCTCCGGGATTTAAATTTCCAAATCCTGCTTAAATCAATTTTACCTATGATTCATTTCTATAGTTGATGCTTATATAAATTACCATTTAATTATATTCAAATTTATAAATTACATTTATAATTCATATTTATAAATTTCATTTTATCATGAATTTATTTCCTTAACTTTAGTTATATTTCAATTTCTAGTTAAATTTTTACACAACGATGATAATAATTTAATATTATCATCTCTGACATCCAAGCAACCATATATTAGCTAAAATAGTTTAAAAAAACTTTCTTTATATCAAAAATATATTTTTGGGTAAAATTATTTCATTTACCCACATTTAAAACAATACCGTGTCGATTGTTCTATTCAAGTGTTTAGAAACCCCATCGATACAGTTGTACAGACTGTGCCGACGAAGGTTCATATGCCACTCAATAAATCAATCAACACAATATTAAAACAATTTATATTCACTAACAAATACGCTCTCATATCTATTAATACGCTCAAACTCATTCTAAAGTACTATGGACTCTAATTTAAATGAGTAATTCCCACCAGAGCCAAGGTTATCACCAACCTAAGCTCTGATACCACTGTGATAGCCCGCAAATCCGTACCCCTTGAGTCAACACTATTCTACAACAATCAACTCAAGTTGTACAGAAATATGAACCATTTGGGTTAAAGAAGAAGAGGTAGAAGAAGAAAATAGAAAACAACAACAGAATCAAACCATCGCAGCGGAATAAAAAATAATAGATAATAAATGATCTTTACGCAAATTCAAATATATCGGTTTATATCTTACATCATCAGGGTACATCAATCACAGCTCAACATCAATAACATACAACTGGATACACAACAACTCAACATGGCGGAATATATATAAACAAATACGAAAATACGTATCGTCATCCAGCTCGTCTCCTGAGCTCCGCAGCATCATAATCCTATATTCTATAATACTTGGTCTGACCCAAGCATTACAGTTAAATAACACCCGAGTCAGTCTGGAATACCAGCGTGAGAAAATCACACTCAATTGATTATTAAAGTTTCAAAAATCCTTTGAAAACAAAAGCATCTCGTAAGACCACGCCACAAATAAACATGTCGGGTTTTTACCATACGATAGCTAAAACAATTTTTATAGAAATCCTCTTATATTATAATAGGGTCTATATACAAATACTTATAAAATAGCCGAAATTGTTACATCTATTAAATTCCAGCTACTAGCCACATAGTGGGTAATACAAACAAAACTCGTACAAGGCTCGTAGGGAGAATGGATTTCCAACTAATGACTAGGCACTGGGGTACCACCTGTCATAGTACGGGGCCTAGATCACCGTACCGAGGAGTACGCCCGCTCCCCTGCAACACAAGACCAGGACTACCCCTTACTGGATAATCCAGAGTGAGATCACCTTGCGGTTGGGATCAACAACCGCCCACTAAGACGAAATAAAAGGGACATCTAGACAGGGATGACCTCACCCTGCTTGGGTGCTACCCACCTAGCCTTGCTGCATAACCCCTGATTTTCAGTCATTCCCGTTTGATGAGGCTTGAGGCTAAGCGTTACCTTATAGAACATATCCCCTAGAATGCCCATCGTCCACCTGACGATGTTTCGCAAGCATTCATCCATACAAGTCCGTCCCGGGTTCGAACGAAACAGAAGGCACTATTCCCACTAAATCCATTTTGGAAATATCCTCAGGATTAGTAGCGACTAGCCCTTGCACTTCACTGCTCCATCTTCGAATCCAAAATCGTTTTTCACGAAAACGTACAAACCGGATCGAAGTGGTTTTCGAGAAATAAATCTCGACCCCGGTCTCTTCGAAACGATCAACGCATTTTTGTCCAATATTGATAGTCGGTTATTCAACTATCCATTAATATGCACAAACATCCATCAACCAATAAATAATTTCTAAATTATTTATTTATCTCAAAATATCTTTACAAGTTATAATTTCACTTTCAAACCCTTGTGAAAACAGTTTTCAAACTATCTTCCTTTTTCTCAGAATAAAATCCGAGTATTTCCATTTCCACTGGAATCACCAAGCACAAAACTCTAGATTTTTAAAATAATTTACAACACTTTATTGTAAAATATATTTAACATTTAATATAGAAAAATTTCCTTAGTACTTAATTTAAAATAATACTCTAGAAATAACTAAAATAAGGTTACCTTATAACTATACATTAGATTTTCTTCTTTAAACGAAATACCAATTCATTCTTTAAATAATTATTACGATAATAGATTAACAAATTACTTACTTTAGAATTTTCTTTAAAATATTTAAATTAAAACTACATCAATAATTGATTAAAAATATATACTATATGAATATTTGAAAATAAGGTTACTTTATAAATATAAACTAGGTTTTCACCTTTAAAACAGAATTACTAAGTCACTCTTTACAAATTATTACTATGGTAATAGATTTGAATAAATATTTACTTTAGAATTAAACATTTAGAAGTAATAAATTTCCAAGAACATACTTTGTAAAACAACATTAAAACCTTTATTTATTTTAAAAACTTACTTTGAAAACGTACTTGGCTATCCAGAGAAAATTCCAACTTCAATCACTTAAATCAATTTTCCCAAATTGATTTCCAATTTATTTTATTTTGAAATGAGTTCCTTTAATTACTTAATTCATTAGTTATGAACTTATTATTATTATTGTTATAATTTTCCGTTTGATTTAAAATCTTTTAACTGAAATATACCAATTTCAATTTTGCCAATTTCTTCTTCATTCTTCTTAAATAATTTAAACCTTGAATTTTAAATAAATGTTTTAATCATACCGAAGTTTAAAATTTTATTAATCTTCTATTTATTCAAAATTTCCCTTCCATATATGGAATTTATTTATTAGAATTTAAAACTATTGTTATTCTTATCCAATTTTCCTAATTTATTTAAATTCTCTATAATTATTTCACTTACAAATTCTCTTTTTTTTATTTCCAAAAATCAAATTCTATATATCTTGATAAATTAGTGCACCGGAACATATTCAGGTAAACCATAGCATCCAATATTCCAGTTGTCAATAATATTCATCACAGAATATAAAATAATCACAACAGAGGGTATTAAATAATTTAAATAAATGTTGAGGGATCCAGTTGGATCCCTCCAACCTGTTTTTCCTGCATACATAGACGTTAGCACAATATAATATGCCAATTTCAAATTATACCATACTATCGCACACCAATCAATTCCAACATTCAAACAATTATTTAAATTTAATCATTTAAATTTATATTAAACTGAGTGATTTTAACTCACCTTATTCCATTTGCAACCCATTTCCAAACTAGCTTGTTTCGTCACAATTCTTCATAGTTTACCTAGTATAAACATTTTACATTTTATTAATATTTTGAACTTATTGAACCATTATCTTCCTTTGATAATTTTACCTAGCTAATTATTTATTTTAAATTACTTTCTCTTTTATAAAATATCCTTTGGTAACTAAACAAATAAATACGTTTTAAACAAGTTAATTACCTTTAAATAAATCAGTCAACTAATAATTTAGTTAAACAAAATTTTCTTTTACAAATTCTTTTAGTAACAATGAAATTAAATAAGTTTATTAATCGTCTAAATCACTAATATACATTATTAAGTGAACTTGTAGGTTTCATTTCTAAGTTGCCTATAAATATAAATTATTCTTCAAGTCCCAGTAAACCTCAACAAAAAGCATTTACTTTACTGTTCCACTATATTTTATTTTATTTTTCTCTGAAACTATTTATATATATAAATATATACTTATAAAAATAGTCTGGATAGGTTTTAAAATTGATATTTATATAAACATTCAATCGATATTAATTTGAATTAAAGATGAAATCGTTACCTCTCGGTGAAAATTTTCCTTTCTGTAAATATCAAAATAGAAGTTTACTTCCCCGTAAACACTTCCTTCCCCAATCTACATATTATTAATATGGAATTAACTTGTAGAATATAAATCTACCTGCACTTGAACTAATCCTTCCCTGTTCCCTTCAACGCCGACTATCGTTGCTGCCATCTCTTGAACCTTCGCCGCTTGATTCTCGCATGCACCCTTTATCTCATCTACGTTCGAACCCAGTGTCGCGATTGACCCATCACTGCATGCTCGGCCAAGGACTACTGAAAGTCCATCAGCCTTTCCCCTTTGAGGCGCTGCACCAACCACCGCCTTCCACCCTCTCGCGCGAGCACGCGCACGCGTCGCTCCAGCAATCGTGACTCGAAACCCTAAATCGAGCTCGAGCTCGCGACCTCTATCAAGCTTGTGTTGCCGCCCTCTCCGCCTCCCCAGTAACATGTGCGTCCATGAAGGATCGCGACCTTCGTTAGCTCGCATACTTTTTTTTTTCGATCGATGATTCTGAATTTGGAAAGATAGATGGGGAAACGGTATACGGCTATTGAATTTGAAAAGAGAGTGGAGTGGTAGCGTACGAGGGAGACATAAGGGCGGCTATTGTTTTCTTTTTTTTCTTTTTTTTATTTGCGTTAGCTTGCTTAAGAGTGTTTTTGTTGAACGTTCGGGATTTTTTTTAAAAGAAAGTGTGTTTATGAAGGCTCGACAAATTATAAAAAGAAGGAAAATACCTTGCGCGAGAAGCTTGCCTTACTACAGTGATGGAAAAGAAAGCTGACGTGAAATTATTTCGACTAAAGGTTAACTGATTAAACAATGTATTAATTAAATTTTAAATTTCAATTTAAATCGACTATTATCAATGAAATTTTCAACGCGTTTATACATCGTACGTTCACACATTAACTCCAATCAATACGAAATTTGAAATCCGATAATAATACAATATTATGGATCCAATGGAATTGGTTTCGTCAAATTCCGAGACTGCGCCTCGGAAGGCTATTTTTAAATTCAATTTAAACAATAACATTTCAAAACTGAACAAACCACTGCTAATTTCAATTTTACAATTTCTATTATCCTCTGTACTATCAATATAAGTTTTACAAGCCTTCAAATTATTTTAACAGGCTTAAAGCTCCATATTCAACATTTTACCAAACTTAAATTATTTAATCTAATAATGAAATTTTCCAAATAAATAATGATATTTGGAATTTAAGTTAAAAATTTAACTTTTAAATATTTCAAATAAATTAAATATTTCAAATAAATTAAATATTCCAATTTTAAATGCTTAAAAATTCCGGGTCATCACATTGCCAAATTCCGATCACCTAATTGATTTCGTGACACATGGTTAGGCATGGAGGAAGATGGGATGATGGGGATCATAGAAAAAATGCCATGGTAATTTTTAATTATGTGTGTGTTGTATCTAGGGTTTTTGTGTAGTTTTAAGGTGGTCTCAGTTACATGGAAAATGGCGGCAACGATGGAGGGAGATAGGGGTGCACATGAGGGGGAAAGGAAAGAGGAGGTGAAGCTTTTGGATGAGTTTTGTAATCGATGGTGGCATGGTTTGGCGAGGTGAGGTGGTTTGTGGGTTCGGTGATGGTAAAGGTATAGGTGGAAGTTTCAAACTTTTCGAACTAAAAGGTTTTTATGGGTCTAGGTGGGCAGGTGAGTTGCTTCGGTCGTGTGTGACATGCGAAGGTGGTCGGCAATGAGTTTTGTTGGATGTCCATGTGTATGTGTACACATGTGTGCACGGTTTCGTACATGGCTCCTAGCACATGAGTGAAGAAGGGAGAAGGAAAGGAGCAGGGGGAGAAATATAATCGAGCCAGTTTCTTTAGTTGGCCTGGGCTTGGTCTCTATATAAATTAAATTAGTTTTATTTTTAAATAAATCTTTAAACTTTAAAACTATATTTCTTCCTTATTTTAAATTCAATAGATGAGAAGGTTTTTGCGACAAAATCCCATCACGGAGTATTGTCATCGGAAATAATATCGTCGAGTTTTTCTACGGTATAAAATATAACGATTTAAATAATTAAGTAATTTCTAAATTGATTAATTATAGAATAATTAATCAATTAATTGTTAAATGAACTGTTTATTGATTGGAAAAAAATTAGTTATAATTTCATTCATTAACAAGTGATCTGGATTTAAAAATAAACCTGACTCAATTGTTGAAAATAGTTCGGCACTGAATTGTAAATGAATTTAATATTGACTATTAATCGTTAATTGAAATTATATGCGTTGACTTTTATTTTTATTGGATATTGACTCCTATTATCTTTGTCCATGCTATTAAATAGCCGAATAAATACTATTGAGTTAATTTGAATTGAGTATGGTTAATTGGACATTTATTTAGCGAAAATAAATCACTGTTTCGCTAAATAAACTAATTGGACCATGTTTAGCAGAATAAGTCATCGTTTTGCTATTATTAGTTGGATAGGTTAAATTCGGACATTTATTTAGCAGAAATAAACCCCGTTCTGCTATTGGAGTAGTGTGGACACTTAATTATATTCCATTTTACAAGTATTGGATAAGTGTTGTGCTAACGATTAATTGTTAATTGTGAGTTTTAATTTACATATGTGATGCTATGTGAATACTTCGATTATAACTTAGATAGCTACTGGAATCAATGGTGACTTTATTAAGTACCATTGGAGTTATTAAGCCTCTTTCTATATTTGAAAGTTAACTTTTGAGCTAAAGGTGTTTAAGGATGATTATTATTTAAAGATAATAAATAATTATTTGATGATGATTTAAAGATAATTATTTTATGATTACCAAAAGTTATTTAAAAGTATTTAATTATTGTTCTTAAAGTTATTTTATTATTTAAAATGTTTAGATTATATTTTAATTATTTATTTAAGGTTATTTTGTAGTAATTAGGTTAAAAGTTAATTTTTATTTAAGAGTTAATTAGTATTAAGATATTATTATTATTTCAAAGATAATTTATTCAAATATTAATAAGATTTTAAAAATAATATAGTATATAGTAAACTTTATAAAAGAGTGTTTTCCTTAATTAGAACTTGAAAAATTTATATAGAAACTCTATAAGTATTAGTTTGGGATAATTATTAAATAAAGTTTTCAGAAAGTAATGGTGTGCTTTCATGGAGAAATCGGGAGGCAGAGATTGCCTAAGTTAAGTTTAGATTTCTATGGGATAGAGACGTAATCATTGAGTTGCAAATCCATGTTGATACTGCATGGTGCTTTCCATATTTATTTTAAAAAGTTTTCAAGTATTTTGAAAGGGTTGATTTGTGAATACACTTATTCTGGCGAGATAAGTATATACTTTTTTTGATAAAAAGGTTTAATTTATTGAAATTTAAATTAAAGTAGGACTTAGTGATTTAAGCGGAAAATGGAATCCTTGGTTGAATGATTGTTTATTTGATAGCTAAATAACCGACTATCAAATCTGGACCAAAAACATAACTTTGGGAATACTTAGGAGAAACACAGGAATTATATGGTATAGTTACCGTCGAAGGTGCTATACTGTACGTATAAACTCATTTCGTTCTTCTTGGACAATGATAAGGTAACCCATCCACTAACAGTTAGGAGGTGATCTCCGATCTTATTTTCGTCCGTTTGTTTCTTAAAGAACCAGGGTTGAGTTTACCGAAAATATCAAACGTTGTTTCGAAGAGACCGGGATTGAATAAGTTATCCAAAAACTATTTCGATCCAACTAGTATGTTTTTGAAGTGAAGACATGAGCATGGAATTGAAGATGGGGCACTGAAGTGCAGGGGATAATCGCTACTAATCCCGAGGATGATTCCAAAATGGATGTAGTAGGAATAGTGCCTTCGGTTTCGTTCAGACCCAAAATGGACTTGTATGGATGGATGCTATCAGTACATTGTCATTGGAGGACAATGGGCATTCCAAGTGTAAATTCCCTAAACGTAATCGTAGCCTCAAGCCTCTTTAACCGAGAATGACTGAAAATCAGCGGAGATGCAACAAGGCTAAGTGGGTCGCACCCCTTTAGGGTATGTTTATCACCTTTCTAGATACCCTCGAATATTATATATACAGTGTGTGGGAGGAACTCGGTAAGGGTGGGAACACCTAAGGCTATGGCATATTCGGTTCTATCCAGGTCAGGGGTAGGTCGGTCTTATGTTGTAGAGGGATCCTAGCGTGGTCCTTGGTACATTTTTATAGATGTGTACTTTGATAGATGGTACCCCAGTGCCTAGTCATTGTATGGAAATCCATTCTCCAATACGTACCTTTATTGTTTTGGTTGTAGAGCCTATTATGCTGGAATTTAATTAATGTAACGATTTCGGCTATTTGAATAAGTGTAACGACCCAAAATTTTTAGAAATTAAAATTTGAATATTTAATTAATTTTAAATATTAATAAGCGAATTTATAAGTTGAATAAATTTTTATTTTGAATTATTGAATTTAATTGGATTATTAAATCGATAATTTAATATGTTAAATTATGGAAATAATTGAAAATTGGGTTAAATATGATTGAAAATGATTTGTAAAATTTTATTTTATCATATGGGAGTTAGAATGATATTTTAGAACTTTTAAAATCGATTTAAAAGTTAATTTGTGAAAATTGAATATTTTAATATTTAAATCGACTAGTAAAAATAGCCAATTTTTGAACAGTCTCAGAATTGAACGAAACCAGTTCCATTGGATCCGTAATAGTTAGTTATTACCGGATTTCAATTTTCGTGTCAATCGGAGCTATCGTTTGATCGTGGCAGCTCAAAACGCATCGAATTATTTTTAATTTTAATTTGGCGAGCTAAAATAGCCATTTTTCAAAAAGTCTCGGATTTCGAGGAAACCAGTTTCATCGGATCCGTAATGTGATATTATTGTAAGGTTTCAAATTTCAAGTCAATTGGATTTACCGTTTGTCCGGTACAAATTAAAACGCCTAGAAATCGACTTAAATCGGTTTAATTCAAATTGAGCGTTTATAGCCATAACTCGCACATACTTCCGAATTAGCTTCCGAAACCTGTTCCATTGTGTCCGGAACGCGGGGTAAACCCTAGAAACGCTGGTTACGGCGCCTAAATCGGAGTTCGGAATTTCCGGGATGAATAGTGTCGTTCGTTCTCTTATAAATAGCACCACTCTCTTCATAATTTGATAAAAAAAATAAAAAAAAAATAAACCTAAAAACCCTAGCCGCCGTTGCTTCCCTCAATGGCCAGAAACTTCTCTCGTTTCCCCTCTGATTTCTTCCAATCCGTTCATCGATTCGACAAACCTTCAACTAGAAAGTGGTAGAGGGCACTACAATCTATAAATCCAACGGTCGATTTATCCTATCTCTTCACGGATTGTCGCGAATTTAGGTTTGAAGGAGGCGCGTTCGGCCTCGATTTGCGCGCAGGGGGTGCAACCGAGTGGCACGTCCTTCTAGGCGTGGGTCGAGTCGGCCATGAGCAACATGATGACGGCCTTTGATCGTCATAGTGTCGTGTATATCGCTCACGAGCATTAGGGTTTGGGGGCGGCTATTGGGTTCGGTCTTTACCGAAGAAACGCGAATGGGAGAGGGAGACGCAGTGTACGGCCAGGATCTGAGGGGAGCAAATCGAACGGCCTGTGATGAAGTTAGGTTATAAATTAGTTTATATATGTTGTAATTATTAAGTTTAAATACGTGTAAACTTCAAAAATTCATAACTTTTTCATACGAGGTCAAAAAAATGCGAAACCAGTTGCGTTGGAATCGTATGGACGAGCACTACGCGATGGAGTTGGTTTGGAGTCAATCGGAGTTAGTGAGAATTTTGGGTAAAATTAAACGTCCGTTTAATTTTATTCGAAATAAATCGCTAAAACGGAAATAAAATCAAGGTGAGAACTTCTCACTCAATCGAATCGGTTTCGATTTTATTTTAAATAGTTAGATTTAAAATATTTGAATGCATGTTTCAATGTTGATTGATATCTATTGATTGTTAAAATAGACATTATACGCCGTTAGTAAGCGGATGTTATTTATTAAAAACATATACCGCGAATATTTCATAAACAGTGAAATTGGTATTATAAATAATATCAATATATATATATTGGCATATGTATATATTGCAGTTGTTGATTTCCCGTATTTTTTAGCGGATGAGACCCTATTACGCCGTTATTAAGCGGATAATATTTAATAAGAACATATACCGCGATAATTTCGTACTGGAGCGAAATTGGTATTGTGCTAATGTTTGTGGATGCAGGAAAACAGGTTGGAGGGATCCAACTGGATTCCTCAACAGTATTTATTTGATTTTCAGATATTTTGATATTTGATGGATTATCATATTGATATATGATATCGTTGTTGTCGTGATTGACTATTTGGTATGTAGCATCATTGGACCCAGATTTTGGGGTTTTAAAATGATTTTAAAGTGATTTTTGAGAATATACTATATTTTGGAATTAATCCATTATGAATAAATAACGATATAATTTTTAATGTTATAAAAATTATGATTTTTAAGAAAAGTAGTTAAAAACTGATTTTTGGAGAATATGATGCTATTGATTTTATAAAAGAGTTTAATCGGGATTTTAGAATTTATTGTGAAAAGTTTAAATATAGGATTTATAAAATTTAATTATTTTATGAATCAAAAGGATGAAGTTTTTAACGGAATTTAAAGACGTTTAAAAAGAATAATATAAATTGATTTATATTAAGAGATTTATAAATGGATATTTGTAAATTGAGATATAGACATTATAAAACGAGTTTTTATAAGTGTTTGAATGAAGTGAAAATGAATTTCATTAAAGAATGAAATTTATAGAATTATAAACTGTGAAGTTATAAAAGAAATTTATAAATAGTAAGATTTATAAATTTGGTGAAATTATTTGAAGAATAGATTGGTTAGATAAATGGATCTTATAAGTTATAAGATTTATAAATTGGAAAGTCTCTAAAGGAACGATTTTGTAAAATAATCGTTTTATAAGTAATTAACTTATAATATGAACGTTTAGTTTATAACTTAGTTATAAACTGGAATAGGTGAATAAAGGAATTTATAAAAAAGAAGTTTTTATAAATAAATAGAAAGGGAATTTATAAACGTTGTTTTATAAATCCGCAAACAACTTATTTTGATAAGTTAATTGTCATAACTTATTTAATGGAGTTATATTCACATTTTTGAATAGTGAATAATCCTTTGAATTAAAATGAATAAAAGGATGAGATTTGTTAACGAAGTTTATTCACATTTTTGAATAGTGAATAACACGTTAAAGAAAATGTTTTGGATTTGGATGTTTAAATAGAATTAAAACGATCTAACGATGTTTTAAAATGTGTTGAGATTCGAAACCATAGATTTCAACATTCATTGTTGAAATAGACGTTTTCGAGAAATAAAAGGGAAATGGTGGACTATAACACTGTTGTTATAGTAAATGATTTCCGAAAGGAAATGTTTTGCATAGTATTGGGATTTATATATCTATTTAATTTCGAATCCCTATACTAGTGATTTTGGGTTGTTGTAATGATGTTTTACGCAACATTCGTTTTGACCTAAATAAATATGTTTAAGTGAATGATTTCCTTAAAAGAATGAAATATATACTTAATCTCGATTTAAGTATATTGAATATTTTCCAAGTGTTGAAAATAAATAAAATTTGTGAATTACTCATTAAATAAGTATGGAAATGTTTTTCCAATATAAAGTGAATATTAGAGAATTTATCTTTTTGAAGATAAATTGAAAATGAATATTATAAATCGAATTGAAGTCGTATATTGATTAATACTTTGGAATGTAAATTCACCAGTGAATTTATAAAAGAAGGTGGAATTGGTTTAAAAATAAATATTGATTTATTTTTGAAGTATGAAATTATATATCTAGTGAAGATATTTTGGAAAATAAATAATTTGGAAAATTATTTGGAAACTGGTGATGTGTGCATATCCATTGATAGTTCAATAACCGACTATCAATATTTCCCTTTGAATGGGTAATTGATGTGATTTGTTTGAATGTGAATGCTACACTTATTTTTGAATAAGCGCTCACTATTCGGGTTAACCGGGAAAGGACCATGGGGTCGTATAACCCATTCCGAATATGTGATACGTCGTTGTGAATTGCATTGAAGATCGGTGTTGAAGACCGAGTATTTGTGAAAGCGATAGGATGACCTATCGATTGTCTCTGCACTGGGTAGCTCCTGGTATAGAGATCTCCTAAGTGATGGGAAATTCGATCGGGATTGTGAATACCCGGATTGCAAGGGCTTCGTAAGAAGTGCCTTCGGTTTTGTTCGAGCCCGGAACAGACTTGTATGGATTGTATGTCTGACATTACAAATTGAGATGTAAAGCCGATTTCTTTCAAATATATTTCTGTTGGTGGCGGAGAATTTATTCTTTTAGCTTAACACCCTTCTCTGAGACGTACGAGCTCAGAGGTTATGTAGTTGAATGTTATCAGCGATATATTCCCAATTTGGTAATGTGACATGCTGAGTGATGCTGAAATGATCATTGTGTTGATTATTTGTGATAGGATCGTTTATTTGATCGTCTATCCTTGTGATTATTGTGTTGATCATTTGTTGACCCAAAGCATGGCTTTTGTATAAAGTATGTTTTGTGGACGTGACTGCGTCGAGCCTCACACCCTGTGAATGGTCAAAACAGGAAAGAAGCAGCAAGGTTATGAGGGGTAGCACCCTTTAGGATGTGTCCATTTCCTTCTGGAAAAGGGTGGTATCATGGTATGGAGCCCAGATACTTACTCATGTTGAAAACACTTTGTTATGATTTTGTGAATTGATTACGAGCGCTCGGTGATAAAGGTCCCAAAGGACCGGGGGATGGCATATTCGGTCAGTTGTTACTCAGTTAGGGGTAACCCGGCCTTGTGTTGGTAGAGATCCGGTTTGGTTCTCGGGGATGTCCATCCAGAGGCATTCTCATGTGGCAATGGGAAGTTCCTTGGCCTGACCATTTGTTGGAAATCCAAAGAAACAATACGATCTTGTACGGTTTTAGTTGTAGAACCTGCTTCCTCAGGAAGTAGCTATAGTAGGCATAATATAATGGTACCTATGCTGGCTAAGATTTATATTCTACTTTCGAAATCGTTTTATACACTATGCACTAATAATAATATCAAAATTGATTTGATTTTAATGCGTATCAAGCATGTTTGGCTATCATAAGGAGAAATCTCCTCCGATTCTGCGTTTGCATTGTGTGTGTGTGCGGGAGGCCTTATTGTAGTCTCATTTTTTAAAAGCATTGCGAATTGAAATAAAAATATCTCTCTATTGATTTTAAAGATAAATAAACTGTTTTGAATTCTCACACCAGTCACATGACTGACTTGGAGTTTATTGTTTTCCTTCCTAAACTCTGGGTGCCCACCAATTTTCACACGGGTAGTCAAGAGTAAGGTTTATCAGGATATTCTGGATATTCTGGAGTTGCTGGAGGCAAGCTGGATGGCATGGCATATTACTTATATAGTATTTCTTTTTCCGCTGCACTGTTGTTGTTGTTATTGTTGTATACTCTGATGATATGATGTAATGAAATGTGATGTAATGTAATAACTGATATAGTTCTTTGTTTAAAGATTATTCATTTATTATTATATGTTGTTCCGCTGCGAATTGTGAGATTCTGATGTTGTTCTGTTGTTTTCTATTCCGTCCTATTTTCTTCTATATTAAAAGTTTTCTATCATCTTTCCTCTCTCTCTTCTAAATTTTCTGTTCTCTTTTCTATTTTCTTTTCTCTCTATTTTCTATCTTCTCTCTTCTTCTCTTTTCTTTTCTTAAATTCTTTTTAAAACCCATAACATTCCGGTTTTTGGCCTTCGATTTCTCGACAGTCGATAAAGTGAGTGTCGATGTTGAATTTTCGAAAGTCGAAAATTTTCGGGGCATTACATCTGGTATCAGAGCTTATGGTTAAGCGACAACCATGGTTCTGTTGGGTATAATTCATTAGAGATAGAGTCAGCAGTACTCTAGAATGAGTTTGAGTGTAATAATAGCTATGAGAGCGTATTTGTTAGTAAATATGAAATCGTTTTATATTGTGATGATTGGTTTGTTGAGTGGTATATAGATTCTGGTTAATATGAGTAATTAACGTTGTTGATAGGGATCTCTAAACACTTGTACAGAACAATTCGACACAGTATTGTTTTAATTTGGGTAAATGGAATAATTTTACCTTGATTATATTTTATATATAAAGGTATAATTTTTCAGAATTATTAAAGTGTATATAAGTAGAGTGTTTGGTTGTTGAACAAGTTGTTTGAATAATCTAAATAAAAGAATAATTGTATAAGTAAAAAGAATTATAAGAATTGAATTATAATTAAAGTAATTTACAATTGTGAAATAAAACTTATATATATAAGAAGTGAAACTATATGAATATATTTATGAATATGAGTTGTAAATAAAAAAAAGTGAATTTAAAGTTAAATGGAATATAACTTAAGAGTTGTTGAATGAAGTTGATATTGGTATCGAAGTAAAGTAATAAAGGTTAATGATAAATGTAAACTTGAGTTATATGTAATGAAATTCAACTTTTGTAATTGAATTGAATTAATGGATTGAATATTAATCAATTGAATGTGAATAATTGACATGAAATAATGAATATAAGTGTTAATTCATTAAAATCTAATGTTATTAGAAAGTTGAATAGTTGAATCAATTTAATTGAACCAATTGAAAGTGATGGTGTTAAAACCAAATTAAATGAATATAAGCAAAGGAATTTGATTGAAATTAATATACATTGGTTGTTATATGATTGTTAGTTGATTGTATGCAATTCATTAAGTATTAATGAAAGTGAATTAGTGAAATTTAAAGCTATGTAATTGAATTCAAATTGAAAGTAAATAAATTTGAATAGAATTGAATGTGAATTGGATTTAATTAGTGAATGCAAACTAATTAAAATTGAGAATGAATGTTGATAAAATCCAATGTAAATAAATCAAATATGATTTAGAGTGAAAACCATTTCATTAAATATTAATGAGAATATGAATGAATATTTATTGGTTATGGATGTTAGTTGGTTGATGGTTGAATATATGTTGTTTTACTACATTTGCTATGTGACATATATAGTTATGTTGCTATATGTTGTATATCGATACTATTTTCATATATGCATGTTCTCATGTTGTTTGTTGAGTGATTAGTAGGTGCGGATCGCGTTTGCTTCGCATTTGGAGCTCGCTTTTGCGCTATATTAGCCATATATGCTCGCTAATAAAAATATAAGGTACATATCTCGGATTAAATACAGTACTTTTACACTTTTTCCCTGCGGGATGCCTCATTACTTGATGAGATGTATATTTGTGATATATATACTGTCATTTTTTTTCGTATCGAGCCGCGCAAAGGAGACTATGGCGAATTTTTCCGAAAATTTAAGGCGTTAGAATTTTTTTTTGAGAAAATTGGAAAATTTTTGAAAACTTTAACTTTGATTTTGAAGTTGAAAGTTAAACAATAGTAGTTGTTTTTGAAAGGATAACTAAGTATGATTTTGAAAACTTAGTAAGTATTATAAGAAGTTTAACTATGAATTTTGGGAAAATTAATAGCTTCTGTAACTTTTCTTACTTAATAATTTCGAGGACGAAATTCTTTTAAGGGGGGAAGATTGTAACGACCCAGAATTTTTAGAAATTAAAATTTGAATATTTAATTAATTTTAAATATTAATAAGTGAATTTATAAGTCAAATAAATTTTTATTTTGAATTATTGAATTTAATTGGATTATTAAATCGATAATTTAATATGTTAAATTATGGAAATAATTGAAAATTGGGTTAAATATGATTGAAAATGATTTGTAAAATTTTATTTTATCATATGGGAGTTAGAATGATATTTTAGAATTTTTAAAATCGATTTAAAAGATAATTTGTGAAAATTGAATATTTTAATATTTAAATCGACTAGTAAAAATAGCTAATTTTTGAACAGTCTCAGAATTGAACGAAACCAGTTCCATTGGATCCGTAATAGTTAGTTATTACCGGATTTTAATTTTTGTGTCAATCGGAGCTATCGTTTGATCGTGGCAGCTCAAAACGCATCGAATTATTTTTAATTTTAATTTGGCGAGCTAAAATAGTCATTTTTCAAAAAGTCTCGGATTTCGACGAAACCAGTTTCATCGGATCCGTAATGTGATATTATTGTAAGGTTTCAAATTTCAAGTCAATTGGATTTACCGTTTGTCCGGTACAAATTAAAACGCCTAGAAATCGACTTAAATCGGTTTAATTCAAATTGAGCGTTTATAGCCATAACTCGCACATACTTCCGAATTAGCTTCCGAAACCTATTCCATTGTGTCCGGAACGCGGGGTAAACCCTAGAAACGCTGGTTACGGCGCCTAAATCGGAGTTCGGAATTTCCGGGATGAATAGTGTCGTTCGTTCTCTTATAAATAGCACCACTCTCTTCATAATTTGGTAAAAAAAAAAAAAAAAAAAACCTAAAAACCCTAGCCGCCGTTGCTTCCCTCAATGGCCAGAAACTTCTCTCGTTTCCCCTCTGATTTCTTCCAATCCGTTCATCGATTCGACAAACCTTCAACTAGAAAGTGGTAGAGGGCACTACAATCTATAAATCCAACGGTCGATTTATCCTATCTCTTCACGGATTGTCGCGAATTTAGGTTTGAAGGAGGCGCGTTCGGCCTCGATTTGCGCGCAGGGGGTGCAACCGAGTGGCACGTCCTTCTTGGCGTGGGTCGAGTCGGCCATGAGCAACATGATGACGGCCTTTGATCGTCATAGTGTCGTGTATATCGCTCACGAGCATTAGGGTTTGGGGGCGGCTATTGGGTTCGGTCTTTACCGAAGAAACGCGAATGGGAGAGGGAGACGCAGTGCACGGCCAGGATCTGAGGGGAGCAAATCGAACGGCCTGTGATGAAGTTAGGTTATAAATTAGTTTATATATGTTGTAATTATTAAGTTTAAATACGTGTAAACTTCAAAAATTCATAACTTTTTCATACGAGGTCGAAAAAATGCGAAACCAGTTGCGTTGGAATCGTATGGACGAGCACTACGCGATGGAGTTGGTTTGGAGTCGATCGGAGTTAGTGAGAATTTTGGGTAAAATTAAACGTCCATTTAATTTTATTCGAAATAAATCGCTAAAACGGAAATAAAATCAAGGTGAGAACTTCTCACTCAAACGAATCGGTTTCGATTTTATTTTAAATAGTTAGATTTAAAATATTTGAATGCATGTTTGAATGTTGATTGATATCTATTGATTGTTAAAATAGACATTATACGCCGTTAGTAAGCGGATGTTATTTATTAAAAACATATACCGCGAATATTTCATAAACAGTGAAATTGGTATTATAAATAATATCAATATATATATATATATTGGCATATGTATATATTGCAGTTGTTGATTTCCCGTATTTTTTAGCGGATGAGACCCTATTACGCCGTTATTAAGCGGATAATATTTAATAAGAACATATGCCGCGATAATTTCGTACTGGAGCGAAATTGGTATTGTGCTAATGTTTGTGGATGCAGGAAAACAGGTTGGAGGGATCCAACTGGATTCCTCAACAGTATTTATTTGATTTTCAGATATTTTGATATTTGATGGATTATCATATTGATATATGATATCGTTGTTGTCGTGATTGACTATTTGGTATGTAGCATCATTGGACCCAGATTTTGGGATTTTAAAATGATTTTAAAGTGATTTTTGAGAATATACTATATTTTGGAATTAATCCATTATGAATAAATAACGATATAATTTTTAATGTTATAAAAATTATGATTTTTAAGAAAAGTAGTTAAAAACTGATTTTTGGAGAATATGATGCTATTGATTTTATAAAAGAGTTTAATCGGGATTTTAGAATTTATTGTGAAAAGTTTAAATATAGGATTTATAAAATTTAATTATTTTATGAATCAAAAGGATGAAGTTTTTAAAGGAATTTAAAGACGTCTAAAAGGAATAATATAAATTGATTTATATTAAGAGATTTATAAATGGATATTTGTAAATTGAGATATAGACATTATAAAACGAGTTTTTATAAGTGTTTGAATGAAGTGAAAATGAATTTCATTAAAGAATGAAATTTATAGAATTATAAACTGTGAAGTTATAAAAGAAATTTATAAATAGTAAGATTTATAAATTTGGTGAAATTATTTGAAGAATAGATTGGTTAGATAAATGGATCTTATAAGTTATAAGATTTATAAATTGGAAAGTCTCTAAAGGAACGATTTTGTAAAATAATCGTTTTATAAGTAATTAACTTATAATATGAACGTTTAGTTTATAATTTAGTTATAAACTGGAATAGGTGAATAAAGGAATTTATAAAAAGGAAGTTTTTATAAATAAATAGAAAGGGAATTTATAAACGTTGTTTTATAAATCCGCAAACAACTTATTTTGATAAGTTAATTGTCATAACTTATTTAATGGAGTTATATTCACATTTTTGAATAGTGGATAATCCTTTGAATTAAAATGAATAAAAGGATGAGATTTGTTAACGAAGTTTATTCACATTTTTGAATAGTGAATAACACGTTAAAGAAAATGTTTTGGATTTGGATGTTTAAATAGAATTAAAATGATCTAACGATGTTTTAAAATGTGTTGAGATTCGAAACCATAGATTTCAACATTCATTGTTGAAATAGACGTTTTCGAGAAATAAAAGGGAAATGGTGGACTATAACACTGTTGTTATAGTAAATGATTTTCGAAAGGAAATGTTTTGCATAGTATTGGGATTTATATATCTATTTAATTTCGAATCCCTATACTAGTGATTTTGGGTTGTTGTAACGATGTTTTACGCAACATTCGTTTTGACCCAAATAAATATGTTTAAGTGAATGATTTCCTTAAAAGAATGAAATATATACTTAATCTCGATTTAAGTATATTGAATATTTTCCAAGTGTTGAAAATAAATAAAATTTGTGAATTACTCATTAAATAAGTATGGAAATGTTTTTCCAATATAAAGTGAATATTAGAGAATTTATCTTTTTGAAGATAAATTGAAAATGAATATTATAAATCGAATTGAAGTCGTATATTCATTAATACTTTGGAATGTAAATTCACCAGTGAATTTATAAAAGAAGGTGGAATTGGTTTAAAAATAAATATTGATTTATTTTTGAAGTATGAAATTATATATCTAGTGAAGATATTTTGGAAAATAAATAATTTGGAAAATTATTTGGAAACTGGTGATGTGTGCATATCCATTGATAGTTCAATAACCGACTATCAATATTTCCCTTTGAATGTGTAATTGATGTGATTTGTTTGAATGTGAATGCTACACTTATTTTTGAATAAGCGCTCACTATTCGGGTTAACCGGGAAAGGACCATGGGGTCGTATAACCCATTCCGAATATGTGATACGTCGTTGTGAATTGCATTGAAGATCGGTGTTGAAGACCGAGTATTTGTGAAAGCGATAGGATGACCTATCGATTGTCTCTGCACTGGGTAGCTCCTGGTATAGAGATCTCCTAAGTGATGGGAAATTCGATCGGGATTGTGAATACCCGGATTGCAAGGGCTTCGTAAGAAGTGCCTTCGGTTTTGTTCGAGCCCGGAACAGACTTGTATGGATTGTATGTCTGACATTACAAATTGAGATGTAAAGCCGATTTCTTTCAAATATATTTCTGTTGGTGGCGGAGAATTTATTCTTTTAGCTTAACACCCTTCTCTGAGACGTACGAGCTCAGAGGTTATGTAGTTGAATGTTATCAGCGATATATTCCCAATTTGGTAATGTGACATGCTGAGTGATGCTGAAATGATCATTGTGTTGATTATTTGTGATAGGATCGTTTATTTGATCGTCTATCCTTGTGATCATTGTGTTGATCATTTGTTGACCCAAAGCATGGCTTTTGTATAAAGTATGTTTTGTGGGCGTGACTGCGTCGAGCCTCACACCCCGTGAATGGTCAAAACAGGAAAGAAGCAGTAAGGTTATGAGGGGTAGCACCCTTTAGGATGTGTCCATTTCCTTCTGGAAAAGGGTGGTATCATGGTATGGAGCCCAGATACTTACTCATGTTGAAAACACTTTGTTATGATTGTGTGAATTGATTACGAGCGCTTGGTGATAAAGGTCCCAAAGGACCGGGGGATGGCATATTCGGTCAGTTGTTACTCAGTTAGGGGTAACCCGGCCTTGTGTTGGTAAAGATCCGGTTTGGTTCTCGGGGATGTCCATCCAGAGGCATTCTCATGTGGCAATGGGAAGTTCCTTGGCCTGACCATTTGTTGGAAATCCAAAGAAACAATACGATCTTGTACGGTTTTAGTTGTAGAACCTGCTTCCTCAGGAAGTAGCTATAGTAGGCATAATATAATGGTACCTATGCTGGCTAAGATTTATATTCTACTTTCGAAATCGTTTTATACACTATGCACTAATAATAATATCAAAATTGATTTGATTTTAATGTGTATCAAGCATGTTTGGCTATCATAAGGAGAAATCTCCTCCGATTCTGCGTTTGCATTGTGTGTGTGTGCGGGAGGCCTTATGGTAGTCTCATTTTTTAAAAGCATTGCGAATTGAAATAAAAATATCTCTCTATTGATTTTAAAGATAAATAAACTGTTTTGAGTTCTCACACCAGTCACATGACTGACTTGGAGTTTATTGTTTTCCTTCCTAAACTCTGGGTGCCCACCAATTTTCACACGGGTAGTCAAGAGTAAGGTTTATCAGGATATTCTGGATATTCTGGAGTTGTTGGAGGCAAGCTGGATGGCATGGCATATTACTTATATAGTATTTCTTTTTCCGCTGCACTATTGTTGTTGTTATTGTTGTATACTCTGATGATATGATGTAATGAAATGTGATGTAATGTAATAACTGATATAGTTCTTTGTTTAAAGATTATTCATTTATTATTATATGTTGTTCCGCTGCGAATTGTGAGATTCTGATGTTGTTCTGTTGTTTTCTATTCCGTCCTATTTTCTTCTATATTAAAAGTTTTCTATCATCTTTCCTCTCTCTCTTCTAAATTTTCTGTTCTCTTTTCTATTTTCTTTTCTCTCTATTTTCTATCTTCTCTCTTCTTCTCTTTTCTTTTCTTAAATTCTTTTTAAAACCCATAACATTCCGGTTTTTGGCCTTCGATTTCTCGACAGTCGATAAAGTGAGTGTCGATGTTGAATTTTCGAAAGTCGAAAATTTTCGGGGCGTTACAATAAGTATTTGTACTTAGACACTATTATAATATCACAAGATTTTCTATAAAAGGATTTGGTTACCGTAAGGGAAAAAATCATTATGTTTATGTGTGGCGTGGTCTTAAGGGATATATTTGATTTTACAAGGATTTTAAAGTTATAACGAATAAAATTGCTTGTGATTTAAATTCTCACGCTGGTTTTACCAGACTGACTCGGGTGTGGTTTTTCCTACATGCTCGGGTCAGACCGAGCATATTTTTAAGTTTAGCTGGAAGGATTAGAGCTTCAGGAGAGGAGCTGGAGGCCTAAGACGTATTAACATAGATGACTTTATTCTATTGCATTTTAGCGTGTTTATCAGCTGTTGTAAAGGAAGAGTGTTATAACTGTCCGTGCTATATAGGTTGGTATACTCTGATTGTTATCTGTACTATAAACATTATATTTTTGTTTTATGTAATGATTTGTTCTATATTATAGATTATTCATTCCTTTGTGAGATTCTGTGTTGTTTAGTCTTCTTTCTATCTTCTTTCTACTTTATTTCTTTTTAGCTATCTGCCTTGCCATGCAATTTTGGCTGACGAGTGTGGTTAAATGTCGCTTTAAATTTGTACGGGAAAGTGGGTCGCTATAACATGGCATCGGATTCACTATTGAAGTAATATCAAAATGTTGAATGTAGTAGTGACCCACTATTGGAAAATCATCCCAACTTTGGTGACTTATGCACCAAACCCACTCCCCTCTTTAAATTCAAAAGTGGAGTCACTTTAACAGTACCCTAAAAATAAAAATTGAATCTCAAATCTTTTCAATACTGGACCAATATGCAAAAAAGGGTTGTTGAGTAAAATTCAGAAGATTATATATATGTATGTGAGTATGTGTCAAGGTTGTAAAAATTACTAGGCAGATGCTAGGCGGTAGGCATAGACTAGGGATTAATCGCCTAAGTGGAGATTAATAGAGGATTAATTGAAACTAGGCATTTTCGATAAACTCATGCATTTTGAATAAATTTTTTGTATTTTATATAGTATTAACTAATTTACAATGGGATATCATATAATTGGATGGGTTTAAAAGCAACCATAGAGACAAAATCACTTGAAACAAATATTTTTATGCTTATAAGAAGAATCAAGCTTAAATTGATGCATGGATGATGCATACAAACATGTTTTATTTGTGCCGTTCTTATCTTTTGGGTTGCTTTAGACGAAGTGCGGCTATGTTGCCTCTAGTTAAAGCAAACCACAATTACACTAGAACTAATGCAGATATTGATAAATAATATGAATATAACTATGTTTTCAATTCCATTAAAATGAAAAATTATAACTACTAAACATACACTTTTTTCTTTAAACTATTGTGAGCTTTTTCTATATATTTACTTTCGGAGCGGACGGCTGCCCCTCATAGGGTGTTGCCCTAGCCAATTCGCTTGCTCGCCTTACCCTAGGGCGGCCCGGTTTATATATCTAGGCAGACCAGACAAACAAATAGGCGGTAAGGTTAGCTTAGCATCTAAGCGGGAGCGTTGAAGGATTTTTACAATAGAAACGTGTGTGTATGTGTCTATATATATGATGTAATGTAAACGAAATTTTTACGATAACATTACAAAAAATTTGAAAGCACACAAATAACAGCTGGGTAGAGACATCTACGGGTTATACGAAAATTAACTTTAATACCTATTCATCACATCAAATAAAATAAATACCAAAAGCTGAGTAAAATAATGTGATAGAAAAATCTCTTCCTCTTTTGAATAAAGTTATGTATATAATAGAATTCTTTAGCAAATTTGAGTTATATGCAAAGCCAATTGTGTAGAAAAAAACCGGCAAGGTATCAAATAAACCAACTAAAGAGAAGTGCATGTTCCCATACATATATTTTCATTATGCAATCCAGGCAAGCTTTAATACCAATAGATTATATGATTAGCTAATTGAATCGCTGATATGCATGAAATCAAACAAAAAAAATTCTATAAAAATGACATATAATGAAACCTAAAACACAGGGATGAAAATATTCAGATCTTCAACTAAATCAACGTAGCAAGATCTTTACATATTTTACATATATTCTAATTATTTATTTTCAATCCAATAACATTTTAAAAAATAAATATGTTTTTTGATTTAAATTCCATAAAATATTGTAATGCCAACCCAAACCCACATGCATAGGTAACTTGTATGGAACACAAGTAATTTTGTACACACTACTGAGCCACCGATTTCCTATCAAATCCCGCCTCACAGATTTTTTCCCCAAAATTGAATTAGGGTTTCCATTCGTTCTCTAGATTCATAGCATCTGCGCCCCTAATTCTTGCATCTATGTGCATACCTCGACTGCAATCGACATCCTCCGTGGATTATCGTCTTCCTCTGTTGCCTGCATCCGCACTCCTCTCGATTGTTGTTGCCTAGTTCGATGCTCCTGCTACCTCATGACTCCTCTTGTCCAACATCTGGTATAATTTATCATTTTATATATTTGTTATTTTAACTCTATTGCTTATTACTGTTTATTCCTATGTTGATTATTAATGAAGTTTATTGCTAGTGAAGCTTATTGTTAAAGAAGTTTATTAATGATGAATTTAATTGTTAAGTGAGTTTATTGTTTGTGTTTATTCATGTTTGTATGGTTCAGTTTGATGAGAAAAAGTGTTGCATTGAAGTTATTCTTTAAACATTGTCATTGATATTTACACCATAGTATTCATGCTACTATTTATTCTTAAGTTAATATGTTTTTTACCACTAGTTATTTTAGGTTAATTTTGTCATTAGAATTCAGTAATAAAAATGTGTACTACAAAAAAAATCTAATATTTAAAAATCAATAGGATTAACCTTTGAAAGAAACCATGTTTTAAAAATTAAAACAAAATTCAACTTAGAATAAACATATATGCGCTTCTAACAAAATTCAAAATTTCTATAATAATATTTTGTCCATTTTTTTTTTGAGATTAACAAGATTGAATTTTTCAAAATTATACTGTCTTAGTTCAAACAGTTTTGAACTTTCTTATGCTTAAATTCATATATTCTTGTTTTACATTGTTACATTCAAAACTTTTTATGTCATTTCAAATTCTTAATCAATACAATATATCTTTTGAATTTTTTTTCTAATTTTTTCTGTACATTCTATTCCAAATTCGTACATGGTATTCTTGTTTTACGTTGTTGATTCACACATTCAAAACTTTATATGGCATTTACTATGCGATGGTAAAATTGAAAATTTTAGAAAGTGAACTATGGTTGAAACGTGATGAATACCACTTATTATTACTGTGTGTATGTGTTGCGCTACATTTTTGCTACAACCTATATGCATTACTCATATTATTAGTGTTACATAATTTTTAATGTTATCAAATTTGTAATATTGTTCGGTTTAAGATTTATCTCCATTAAGTATTCTACTAATTGTATATTTCTGATAAAATTGTTGTCAGTATTTTGATAAATATTTTAAAGGAGATTTTGCATCGTTCTCATTTTCTGTGGAAAAAGAGGTTCATGGGGTGGCGTAAATATTTGAGAAGTTTGTTATCATTTACAATATGTGGCTCAATTTTTATTGAGTAGTCTTATAAGTGGAGTGCATTATCATATTATACATATGCATACATACATATGTTATATGCTTAAGGAGCGACTTATAACCCTACTCTTTCTTAGCTCCTCGTCATCGTCCAAATAACCAAGTCACGCTACATAAACAATAAAACACGACTTCATAAACTGGTCAAAGTTGGGAATGTGCATAATAAAACATTATCTTCATTAATTTTATAATGTGTTTGTGTTTTTTTATGAAATGATATTGTTATGAACAGTTATCACACAAGTTAAAATATTTATTGATATTATTATTTTCAGTTTTTCAAATATTTTACTTCATATTCATTAGAATTTAGTGTTTTATTTGCTTTTCGATTTATTATTATAACTACAAAATAATATTCTACAGATTCGGGTCATATTATGCATGAAAGTACATTATTATGATGTGGATATGTTTTGATCTCTTAAGAGAAACATCAATTTAATTCACTTGTGGTGTAGAAATTTTTTCATAAAGAAAAGCACGGTTTCAACCATCGAACCGTCAGAACGTTGAACCTTGAATCATCATGGTTTGATTCACGTTTTGGACTTTAGAACATTGATTTTCACCCTTTCTCTCCTACTGCATAAAATAACGAGGATAGCCATCGCGAGGAAATATTTGAAATCGCTTAAATTATCCGCTCCAAACTCGACGGTAGTTCAAAAAACATGCTTCGTACATTCCAAATTTTTCAACGCAGATGCTAATAGCAACAACCACCGTCGGAATCCGTCAACGATTTAGAATCCTTCCTCTTTGGATCATCCAGAAACTCCAGCAAAGGAGGCATCAATAGGTCTTTCTTCAAGTTGCTGGGTTGGGTGCAAGGGCAAATGAGTAATTTAGACCTCAAAATGATCGCTAAATTCTTGGATATTTGACTTAATGAAATAATGATCAATTCATGTTGTACTTTTCTATAGGTACGTATCTTTTTGTCATCTGGAATGCTTAAGAGAATGTTTAGCAAGTAGTTCATTTATGCGATCTCATAATTCTTAAGTTCATATTTTTTTCTTCCTTTTCTTTTCTTGTTTTGTTAAGTAAAAAAAGTGAAGTGGTCAAACTACGTATAAGTAGCTTATTTGACTTCGAATGTCTGAAGGGCCACAATAAACACTGGAAACTACATAATTGAGCTTACATGATGTTAACATTTTAAAGAACAAAAATAATGGTGTTTTGTTTGATATTTAAAACATAAACAAAGATATCGTAGATCTGGCAGTAGATACTCCCCATCTTTGTAATATCTATCTATGCATAATCTGAATACATCATATTTAGAAACTTACATGAATATCAGTAGATGATTCAACTTAGCCTAGTTCATTGGTAAAAGGAAACTTATTTTCCGATCAAGCTTCGAGCACAACTTCGTGGTTTAATCTCAGACCAAAACTACGTTTCAACGCTTCATCTATTAAATTTCACTGCACTTAGAGCTATTTGTAATTGTAGCAGGTTTTCTACATGGACATTGTCATTGACACTCCATTTTTGGATATGAGAATGTCAAGTTTTTTAACAATTTTTTCACTATGAGGAGAACTACAAAAAATAACCCCCTTATAAAATTATATTGTAAGTTGACCAATTTTCCCTTTTATTTTTTTACCCTAGTTCATGTAATCTCCACTAATGTCCTTCTTTAATCTATAATCCAAATCAATAAACAAATAATCAATGGAGCAATCAAACATAAATGAAATCATTGAAATCATTGAAAAGTATGGTGGAGGTGGTGGTCGTGGAGTTGGAGTGGACTAGAGGCCGACCTATGCTAGAGGAGGAACAAGGTAGAAATCATTGAAAAGAAGTAGGAAAGAAAGAATGAAGCCATAAGTTTTTTTTTTCCTTTTTTCTTCATGAAGCCATGAGTTTTAGGGGGAAGATGGTAAAGAGTTTTCATGTGAAAAGGAAAATGGAATGTCAGCTGATGAGTGGAGTTAAGGCAGCCAATTAAAGAGATGTTGGTTGAGAAATGAAAAGACAGAATACAAAAAGGCTTGAGCAAATAAAGAGTCACAAACCTTTCAAATTTCCACCATTTCTTTTTAAATTTTAAATACATGTAAAATATATATAAATACAGATAGAAACACGAAAATATAGTAAATAAACAAAAATAAATAAATAAATATTAATTAAATATAATTAAATTAAGAAAATAGCAAAGAAAATGTAAACTAGGCTTGAAAATTTGAAAATAAATGAAATGAACTTTGGAAAAATTGTATGTACATGAAAAGTATTTATAAATAAAGATAAAGACATAAAAATAAAATGCATACATAAAAATGAATAAATAAATTTTAATTAAATATAATTTAAATGAAGAAAATAGCAGAAAAATGGAAACTAACCTTTAAAAATAAAAAATAAATTCAATGAGCTTTGGAAAAATTCAAACATCACTTTAAAAATATTTAAAAGGTAAAAATATATGTAACATAACATATAATACAATTTATAATAAGATATGACAATTAAAAAGATTATTTATATAATTTAAAATAAACAATATTGTTAAATAAAATAATTTACACCCAATTTTGTAAAAAGCATAACTTTCACAATATTATTCGGATTTCAACGAAACGAAAAGCAGTATTCTTGAAATTTTATTTACTTTCATAATAAAATATAAAATTCAAATTTTCAAATTTTAAATTTAAAAGTCAAAGTTTGACCATTTTGACCAAAATTCACTTTTCTGGAAATATTCCATTTATGCATGATTGAAATTCTAATCCACATCAAAATCAACATTTATATTTCAATTAAAAAAATATATTCATTTTAATAAAAAAAATAAAGAATTTAAATTAGGAATTTAAATTAAAATAATTAAAATATACAATTACAATAATCAGAAAATACAGGGTTGTTACACTCTCCCCCACTCAAAACTTTTCGTCCCCGAAAATGAATGAGGTACGGGAAAGCATAGAAAAAGATAGAATGAAATAGTATAAAGACAAGATGACAAGAAGATTAAAATTATACCTGATAACTGTTGTTATAGGTAAGTTTAACAATGTGGAGATGATCTTTCCAAGATCTTCCAGAATCAAGAACACAAGCATGAAAAAAACATCTTTTAGAATCTGATTCACCCTTCCCGTTTAACCGACGGTCTGTGGATGGCAAGCAGTGCTTAGATTCAAAGATGAGTACCAAAGATTATTAAAGATTATAGAAAGATTTCTAAACAGACTGGTATAAGCAATAACCTCACATTCTGTAGCAAGATAAGGGAAATTAGGACAACCAAAAGATAGTTTGAAAAACAAAATAAGATAATAAATTTGAAACCATAAAATTTCAACTTAAACTGAAAATTAATTTTACATAAGTCAAATAAATCTTAAGCGTCTCTAATTTCATTATCTTATCATCCAATTATCTTAAATTAACAAATCCCTAAAATCATGTATTTGAAAAATCTTTTATTATACTCAAAATGTGCCAAATAAAATTTAATTCTTCTTCACTACTAATTAAAATTAAATTTATTCCTCTCAATATATTTTATCACCTATGTTAAATATACTCACACTAATTATAATTACTTTATCTTATTCTTAGTTCTTTTAACATTAGTTTATTGCAAGTTATTTAATTATCCTTTCTTATATTTACCTCTGTTAATTATTTTATAACTAAGATTTAAGTGTATAACATTTATTATAACTATTCCAATTTTATTTATAAAATCTTTTTATATTGTATATTATCCAATTTCATATTCAACTTCTAAAAATTTAGGTAAGTTATATTAGAATGAAATTGTGTATTATACAAATAAAACTTTCTAATTCAATTATTTCAAGCTTGAATATTTATCCAAATCTTGAAATTATAATTGAAATTATTCTTCAATATAAAATTTAAGAACTAAATTTCCGATTACCTCCAAACCATTTGAAGATAAGTAATTATATATACATAATAAGTCAAATCAAATTTAAATCATATATCTATATATATTATAAATCAAATCATATTTTAGAATTTCAAATCAATTAAATTTCCCAAAACAAAGCTGTAGCAAGACTACAGAACAGTCTCTTCACTTCGAAACTCGAAAATGATCTTCGATGATGTTGCAGTCATCACCGAAATTATTTTCCAGCGACAAAGAGAAGAGCACCAAATTTTGAACTTTAAAATTCTTTGGAAACAAATTTCTACTCGAAATACATTAAATAGTACATTCCTTAAAACTTTAAACACAAGGTTTGGAAGCATTGGAAATTAAATTCCCAAATTCTTGTTTAAATTCATTTTAAATTTCCAAATAAATTTATAACCATGTTCATAGTTCACTTATTTATAAATGAAACAAGAGATAATGATATATAAAACCAAATATTATTTCTTAACAACCATTCAATAAAATTCAGAAAAGATTTATAATATAGTTACAAAATTTATTTCACAAAATTATTTCATTACTAAATTTTAAAAACATATTGTGTCAGTTTGCTCTGTTCAAGTGTTTTGGAAATCTTATCGATGGCGTTGATCAGACGAATCGATTAGAAACCCAAATCAACATCAGTAACTCAAACAACACAATATATAAAACATTTTAAATATTAGTTTACAAATACACTTCAAGAATAATTTGAAGATAAGTTGGAAACAAAGATGAGATGATTAAATAACAGAATAGGGAGATGGATGAATTTATATAAATCGCGGGCAACCTTAACCGGGTCAACCGTGACTTAAAGAATAAGATCGATGTGGATTTCTTGGGTAAATAGACATTCGATCTCAAGATGTAGAGTTCGAAGTTATAAGAGATACTAGCATCTAAACCGAGGATATAGAATCTCTGGTGAATCGATGTTGTTGTAAAGGAGTTTTCCCCTTTTACAAATAAATTTGAGGTTGGCGAGACCGCCGACTCATTATGAAGATCTTTTGAAGTGGAGTCATGGGATACTCCAGAAACAAAAGAAGATAAACAGTGAGGGACACGAATGGATTTTGGAACCACAGGGAATGTTCCAAAATTCAAAGGAATCGAGTCAAAAAGGAAGAGATTTAAACTCGAATGAAAGTGATTCTGTAAATACATTTACCCTATATACTGAGTTTTGCCTAGAGCTACCAAAGCTCTTATACCAACTGTAACGACCCGATATTTTCAACCATTCGTATCCGCACATGTCGGACTTGAATTGCTCAAAATACCGTGTTGTAAATAAAATTTGGCAAATCTTAGAATATACAGTAAATACATAATCACAGATCATAGACACAGAGTATTTAATAATGCAGCGGAATTTAAAAGAAATAGTAGTTCATGAAGCTACTATATAAAAATAAGATACATCAGAGTTAAACAATATACAGTAGAAGAGTAACAAGATACATCAAGTACAAATCAAAATACATCACTGGAAACACTGGATACTGAAAACAAATAGATGGCTGGATCTTCAAGCAAAGCTCCAACTCCAAAGGTGAGTCTTGAATGCTGAATCACTCAATCTGACTCGAGCGTAAAGCAAAACACAAAACACTCGAGTCAGGACATAAATACTTATGAACTGTAAATCAACTCAAGTGAACAGTAACAAAAATGCATCAGTAACTTAAAGAATGCTTGGGATCGCCCATCATTTAAGGATCCGTTAAACTATTTACTATGTAGTAATATTGCGCTATTATAATAATGTCTACAGTAAAATAAACATACTTTTAAATAGCGTTCCGGGCTACCCATATCACCCTTCACACATAATAGTCCCAGTAGTCCATCCAATATCATGCCATCTCCACTCCGGGTGATTGTCAGAGGATACCACACGGGCTACGGGAGAAAAACAAACTCGTAGTAAAGGCTCGGTATGGTAGGTGACACGGCACACAAGGCAATGCCAGGGTAGATATACCAATTACGCACACGGGCTGGTGGTAACGCAGCAGCCACATACGCCCACCTCGAAACACACTCCCATATCAAAATCGGAGGATGACCATCTAATCAATCACCAGTAAGAGTATAGTATCAAAGGAATGTGTCCGATCGGAGGAATGACCTCACTTGGCCCGAGATCGCTCCTGTTTTAGCCACCTTATGCAACCTCACGGGAGTTGGGTCCACGTAATATACCTCAAGAACGTCGCCACCATCCTACTTCATTCTGGAATCTCCACCGCGTACACGGTTGTTAAAGTGGTTTTCGGAGTTGGCAGAGAGTATGACAACTTCCGATCCCGGTCTCTTTAACAACCAAACGTTATTATAACGCCGTGGTCATTTCAAAATAGTTTATACTTTAAAAAGATCAAATCATTTCATTTCAAACTATATTTCTTTCAAAATAGTTTATACTTCGAAACCAAAACCATTTTTATTTCAAAACTATTTATTCAATCAAAATAGTTTATACTTCAAAACCAAAAACATTTCAAACATATATTCATTTCAAAATCATAATATTTTCAAAGTATAACTCTTTCGAAACCAAAAATACTTGAAACAATTTCACTTTGAAAATCATAACATTTCAAAATCATACATTTGAAATCATGGGATATTCATTTAATTCTTTACATTTTACAATTCATTCAATTAATCCCAAATTTTCAATTTCCAACTTAGTTCAATTCAAACCATCAGTTTCAATTAAATTTCCCAATAACCATTTCAAATTATATCATTTTAAAATATAGATTTGATCCATAAATTAAACTATTCAATTTTTTAATAAATTTCAAAGCTTTAATATCCCGCATTCCAAAACTAAATTTTATAATTTCATATATCTCAAATCTAGTTTCATTATTACTTAGTTTTGAAATATTCATTTCATAAATCCAATATTATTTAAATAAACTCAATTTACAATTAAACTAAATATCCTTTCATACCAATATAAACTTCAAATATTCATTTATCAAAAGTACATATCATTCTAATTCATATTCTTTATCAAAAGAAAGATCAAATCATTTCCAAACCTTATTATCAAATCATTATTTGAATTAAAATTCAAATACTCAAATTTAAATATCATTTTTAAATCAAATAAGTCATTCATTTGTTATTTCAAGTATCATTACAAAATACATTAAAAATTCCATTCAAAAATTCATTTATCTCATTACATTTCATTCCATTTAACACATGACTAAGTAAACCCTATTTAAATTCAAATTCAAATTTAAATTCCTTAAAAATTCAAATTTAAATATTAAAATATATTCAAAACTTCTTAAATTTCACAATTAATCAATTTCCAAAACTTAAATCATTTAACACTTTAAAATATAACTCAAACAGTGTTAAAATCTATGACATTTCAAACATTGTCAAATTATAGCAACGACAACATTTATAAAGTGCTATCGTAGATTATAGATTCCAAAAATGGTTTAGTTCAAGAATAACGGCATTTATAAAATGTCGTAATAGATATTTAGTTATTTCAAACATTGTTAGATTCAAAACAATAGCATTTAAAAATGCTGTCAAAAGACTACAACATTTTGAAAATGCTATAAAATTCCAGATTTCATTTTAGCTTTTCGAAAATAATAATAAAACTCCAAATTTTTATTATAACTTAAAAGTCATATTTCTAGACTTCAAACTTTCACATTTAAAATCATTTTAACATATGATTTAACACAACAAAATTTTTAGATCAAATATTCAATTTAAAAACTCCATTCATTTATTAAGTCAAAATTCACTGTTTATTAACATATAAATTAAATAAAACTTAAAATTTTTACTTCATATATAATTTTAAAACTTTAAATTTAATTTCCATTATTTATTTACATTTTAAAATAAAATTTAAAGTCTAAAATCTCAATTATTTCACATTTACGTATTCAAATTCACAATTTCAAGACTTAATATTTAATTTTCTTAAAACCATAAAATATATATATTTTTAAATCAAAATTTCATACTTTTAAAAATACATATTTTAATAAATATCATTTAAAAATATACCACGGGGTCTGTATATAATTTTCTAACCTAGGTCAAGTGATACGGATATATATCATTTCAATCCGCAGTTTACAAAGAAAACCCGGGTCCTATCATTTCAAACCCGCAATCCCAAGTCAAATAAAATACAATAAAAATCGCTTAGGCCTATCATTTCAGCCCATAACGATTTTTCCCTAATCTAAAGTCCGTTTGGTATGTATCATTTCAACCCATAGTGATTCTGTTCTAACAGGGAACTTGCAGTGTGAATATATGCATAAACAATATAAGCAATGTCAATGTCACAATATAATGTCATATATCGGATGTCAGGTGATAATTAACAGTTTTAACATGGTAATAACATAGAATAACATATCATATTATCATCATTAACTTGCATAACATTTTCTATTACTAAACACTTGCCATCAATTCACTATTTCATAAGTATAAATGTCAGAGTGAGAAAAACTCACCTTTTCAAGCTGAAGACCACTACGACACACAAACATGATTCCAAGGGCACGACAAGCACGACAATGGATTCAAATAAGTGGAGAGAGCCTAGATGATCATCTTGTAACAATCCAATAAACACAAACAAGACAATGCAACACATGAATATACAACACAAAACAATATTGAACAAGTTGAGATACAAAGCAACAAAGACAAGACGGCTTAACCTTGCCTTAACCACTCCACTGCTCGACCATAGAGGATCTTTTGCTTGTCCATTTATGTGTGTTTGGGTCAGGTATGGTATCATATAGGTCATATTTAGCACACCCATGCACGGCAACATGAAGTGATGTGAAGGGGTAGTGGTGATAATATGAAGCATACATAGGTTCAAGTGCAAAATAGAGTGGTTTATGCAACATTTGGCTCGGTTATGCCAAGTTTTGGGCTCGGCCCTACATACTTCAGGTATGGTCAGATCTGAAATGATGTCTAGAGGTGGTGTAGGTAGGTGGTGGTTGAGCTAGGGGTGTGGCCAAGTCACGATATGAAGGAGATAGTGAAGATAGGCTTGGCTAGGCAATGTTTTCAAGTGATGCTTGTATTAATTTGAGGAATTTGCAACCTTGGGAGGGCCATGACCTGTAATGGTCAGTGAGTAGGAGGGGTAGCTGCCAAGTATGGTGGAGGTGGTGGTCGTGGAGTTGGAGTGGACTAGAGGCCGAGCTATGCTAGAGGAGGAACAAGGTAGAAATCATTGAAAAGAAGTAGGAAAGAAAGAATGAAGCCATAAGTTTTTTTTTTCTTTTTTCTTCATGAAGCCGTGATTTTTAGGGGGAAGATGAGAAAGAGTTTTCACGTGAAAAGGAAAATGGAATGTCAGCTGATGAGTGGAGTTAAGGCAGCCAATTGAAGAGATGTTGGTTGAGAAATGAAAAGACAGAATACAAAAAGGCTTGAGCAAATAAAGAGTCACAAACCTTTCAAATTTCCACCATTTCTTTTTAAATTTTAAATACATGTAAAATATATATAAATACAGATAAAAACACGAAAATATAGTAAATAAACAAAAATAAATAAATAAATATTAATTAAATATAATTAAATTAAGAAAATAGCAAAGAAAATGTAAACTAGGCTTGAAAATTTGAAAATAAATGAAATGAACTTTGGAAAAATTGTATGTACATGAAAAGTATTTATAAATAAAGATAAAGACATAAAAATAAAATGCATACATAAAAATGAATAAATAAATTTTAATTAAATATAATTTAAATGAAGAAAATAGCAGAAAAATGGAAACTAACCTTTAAAAATAGAAAATAAATTCAATGAGCTTTGGAAAAATTCAAACATCACTTTAAAAATATTTAAAAGGTAAAATATATGTAACATAACATATAATACAATTTATAATAAGATATGAAAATTAAAAAGATTATTTATATAATTTAAAATAAACAATATTGTTAAATAAAATAATTTACACCCAATTTTGTAAAAAGCATAACTTTCACAATATTATTCGGATTTCAACAAAACGAAAAGCAGTGTTCTTGAAATTTTATTTACTTTCATAATAAAATATAAAATTCAAATTTTCAAACTTTCAAATTTTAAATTTAAAAGTCAAAGTTTGACCATTTTGACCAAAATTCACTTTTCTGGAAATATTCCATTTATGCATGATTGAAATTCTAATCCACATCAAAATCAACATTTATATTTCAATTAACAAAATATATTCATTTTAATAAAAAAATAAAGAATTTAAATTAGGAATTTAAATTAAAATAATTAAAATATACAATTACAATAATCAGAAAATACAGGGTTGTTACACGGTGTGTGTGTATATTAACGTATGTATATATATAAATATGTATTTTGTAATATTTTAATAATGAAAAAATACTTAGGACACACACACAGATATATATATATATATATGTGTATGTATGTATGTATGTATATATGTATGTATATATATGTGTATGTATGAATGAATGTATTTATGTATAATATTTGGAATTTATAATTATATACATATATATACATACATACATGTATATAATGATGCATATATTTGGATAGCAAACAATACATATAAAATGAGTTAATATGTTCGCTGCGATGCAAATCCCAACATCTATATACAGACATGTTATAACCTTCATGGATTATTATATTACACGCCCATACACACACACAAACACATATATGACATACGTATATAAATTAAATCAAAACACATTAATTTCATAATACAATATGTGTGTGTGTGTGTGTGTGTGTGTGTATTAGTCCGTGAGATGATGGTTTTGATGGCAACAACCTTAGAATAGATTATAAAATATAAATACAAACAATATAAGTTTAGATATATATGTATATGCAGGATTTAACCATGCAGGTAACAAGAATGAAGACTGTACAGTATAGAATTCAAGATATCAAGATTGAAGACTCACGTGTATCAAGATTATCAAGAGTTTGAAATTTCAAGTAATTTACTTTTTAATTAGGAGTTTCGTTAAAATTCCTAGAAAAGCACTGGCATCTTAAAATCCAATTTATTCGTGGAATGGAATCAACTTCGAGCCTGTTAAACGGATGGAACCCTATGTAGGATGGAACCTACGAAAAATCTAGTGGAACATTGTTTTGTATCCGCTAACTTTTTATTCAAAATGATTTTTCAAAATTATATCTTGTTTTCAAAATATTTTCAAAACCTTCCTTTTAAAAGCATCAAAAACATCTGTCTTGATTTCAATTACTTTTAGCCTCAAAATCATCTTTAGTTTCAAAATCAAATTATCCGTGGTTTTAACTATCTTTAATAATAATATATTTAATTTTTAAATATTTATACTTAGATTTAAAATATAAAATTATCGTGAAATTCTATATATATATATATATATATTATTCTCTATATTTACTTATGTATATTAATTATAGTCAAGTATATTTATAAAGTTTAAAATAGTTTTAATATAAGATAAAGGTTATTTTCAAAGAAAATCAAAACACCAAAAATCCCTTTTGGATGTCGACATACTCAAGTACCCCATGTCGACATGGTGTCAGTTGAGTTCAAAATTTAAATTTCAAAAGAAGTGTCTATTCGTCATAACTCTTCACGAATGGACATGGCTATTGTTCTTCTATAAATAGGGGTTGGTTTCAATGAATTTTGACATATATTTTTTGTTTTTTCACTCCTCTTCTTCTTCCACATTTCTATATACTAATTCTTACCATTAATCTGCTGAAATCAACATGGAATCTAACTAGATTATCTCTGGTTTGATTCTCTATCACTATCTCAACAAGATCCTCAATGCTATTCAGAGTTATAGGCTTTTTGTAATCAACTTAGCAAGAAAAGGTGTGATTGTGGCTTTGGAAATCAATCAAGCGAGATAAGGTGTGATTGTAGCCTTAGGAAATCAATTAGGTGAACTTGTTGCCGAGGAAATCAAGTATCTCTACCCAGAGGATTGTGATTCTGGTGGGTGTACCTCGTTGCCTTGAAATCGAGGGTGTAATTGTAAAGATTGTTTTTTGAAAGGAAATCCGTACTTGTGTGCGGGACTGGATGTAGGGTAACTCCGAACCAGTATAAAATCTGGTGTGTTCTTTCCTTTACCGGTTTTACTTTATATTTGCATCTGTGTTTGATTCTTTGATCATATCTGTGGCTGAATACTGCATACATTTGTGTTTAAATTAACAAAAACTCAAAAAGATTTAACAATTCTCTAAAACACTATTTACCCCCCTCTAGTGTTTATCCTAGCCTTAAGATCCTTAATCCGCATTCCTCACATTTGGTATCAGAGCAAGGTTTTCAAAGTTCCATAATCTGATTTTTGAAAAAGTTTTCAAAATGGCTACCAACACTGATATTGTTACTAACACTAGTATCCATGTCACTAGTTCATTTGTAGAAGGTCAGTCTACTGTCAGACCACCACTTTTTAATGGTAGTAACTATACATATTGGGCACGTAGGATGAAAATATATTTGCAGTCTGTAGGATTAGATACTTGGAATATTACACAAACTGAATATTCTTAACCCACAACTGATTTTGCACAGTGGACCGCTGAGCAAAAGACTGTTGCACAAAATAATTCTAAAGCAAAGAATATTCTGTTTTGTTCACTTGATAGAAATGAATTTAATAGAGTGTCAGTTTGTAAGTGTGCATATGAAATCTGGAAAACTTTGCAAGTGACTCACGAAGGAACAAGCAAAGTTAAACAGACCAAAATTTCCATGCTCACAAATCAGTTTCAATTATTTAAAATGAATTCTAATGAGTCTATTTCCGATATGTATAGTAGATTTCAGGATATTTTGCATTCTCTAATATCCTTGGGAAAGGAATTTTCTGAAGAAGATCAAGTCAGAAATTTTTTAAATTCTCTTACTCCAGAATGGGATCAAAAGACACTTGCGATCGAAGAGGCAAATGACATCAGTACCTTAAAGGTAGAAGAATTAATTGGAAATCTAATGTCGTTTGAAGTCCAAATGAGCGGGAGAAGATAAAGCAAAGCATCTGAAAAGAAATCAATGGCATTCAATGCGTTGACCGATGGATCAGACTCAAACAGTGATAATGATGAAGAAATAGCCTTTATGACTAGAAATTTTAGGAAATTCCTGAAATACATAAAGATGAATAATCTCAAGAGAAACAACTATAAGAACTCTAGAAATCAGAATGTAATGCCAAATAATGTCAAATGTTTCAACTGTAATGAACCAGGCCATATCAAAAGAGATTGTCCTTATCCAGATAGGCAAAATCCTCCTATGAACAATGATCCAGCAAAGAAACGGAAGCGTGCATTTACTGCTACTCTAGATGACTAGGACTCATCCTCAAGTGATGATGATCAAAAGACAGATAATTCAAATTTATGTTTCACAGCAGTTCACGACTTCGATGAATTTAGAGAAATAGACTCAGAAAAAGGTACACGTTTACAATATAATTGGTTGATATTGCATGCTTAGAATTAGATGTTCGATAGCTTGATTGATTGATTTTGAATTGGTGTGTTATTTGAATTTTAAAATTTTAATTTTTTTTTCATAGTATAATAATATATTGAAAATACTATAATTCTAATAATATTTCAGATATATATACATTATATATAATAAGTATATATATATATATATATATATATATTAGAGTTCTTAGGAAAAATAATTCACGAAAAGTCATAGGCATATGTCGACATGGTCCCCACCATGATGTCGACTTGGGTACCAGAATTTGAAATTCAAAATTTTAATTCAAATGGTTGAATTTCCCTCCACCCTTTCACTTCATTCAATTCTCTAAAAAGGCAACTTTTGACCAGAGAACATGTCCTTTGATAATCTATTTATTCACTATCTTTTATCATATCTTTTCACTCTCATTTTCAAATTCAAACTCTCTCTTCAAAACTTCAAGCTCTCTACTCTCAACTTTAATGGCTTCATCAAGCAACCCCTCCACCATGAGAATTTCCAGAAAAATAAAAGAGCAACTCTTCAATGATCCGAAGGCAATAAAAGCATACATTAATTATGCTAATTATGCCAAAGTTCATCCCGGAAAGTTTCTATTTTTCAAGATTTTTCTTCTTATGAAATTGATTCTCTTTTTGCAAACAATCAAATTCTTAGTCTTGTTAATGCTTCTCAAAATGATTTTGTTTGCTATCCAAACCTTGTCAAAATCTTTTATGCAAATTTAAACCGTGGATTTTATAATGGAAATGAGGATGAAATTTGGAGTAGTGTCAAAGGCACTAGAATTGTTTTGAATTGTGATCTTTTGGGTACCATTCTCAATTGCAAGAGTACGGGAATGGATCTTTCTAATTTTAAAATCGATGAAAATGATCGTGAGACATTTCATCGCATTTTCGAAGGGAACGATAATTTTGAATTCAAAAATCGAAATTTTCGACCAAAAGCAACAATTGTCAATCTTCTTCTGCAACATACTTTGACCCCAAGATCGGGGAATTTTAACAATCCTACTTCAAAAGTTTTCAAAGCACTTTTTGCTATTTTTGGAAATTATGACATTAATTGGGGGCAAGTTATTTTGGATGAACTTCGTCCTAAAAATCTTGAAATGGGTGGGAACATTTTGTATCATGGAATTTTTCTCACTCGGATTTTTAACTATTTTGGAGTGGATTTCAAAGGCGAAGAATTTGTTTCTAGAAAAGTTTTCAATCATTCCAACATTTCGCTTATGAAAATTCCATTTGTTTTTCAACCTTATGAGACTCTTGCCGAAAAGGAGAGCGTTTGGCTCATGAGGAAATGGAAGAAGAGGAGGAGGAGGAAGAAGAAGAAGGGGATGAAATGAAAATTAAAGAAGAAGAAGGTGAAACCTCTTTGGAAAGCATCGACTATCCTCCTAATCCATCAACCAAAACACTTCTCAAAAACCAAAAGACGATTGTTGAGAATCAATGGATTCTTAAACGTTCCATTAGTAAGAAGTTGGACAAAATTTCATCCAAGATGAACAAGTTCATTTCCAAAGTCAGCAAGAAACTTGGACTTTCTTCATCATCATCATCCTATAACTTTTCTACCTTTTCATATATCGTTGTATTTGTTTTAGTTTATTTTGATTTGAATAATCGTGTAGTTCTTTATGATTAATCGTTGTATCGTCTTAGTATGAAATGAAATGGAATTTCCTTTCTGTTATCTAGCTTATCTTATCTCCAGAATAAATGTTAGTATATTATATAAATATGTATATATACACAATTATTCACAAATTCAAAATAAATCATCAAATTACACTACACCATGTCGACATACCCCCTATGACCATGTCGACATGTACTGGTCAGAAATGACAATTCATTTTGAATTTGAAATTTGAATATCTACCATATGTCTATTCATTTCAAATGAATTTCTACACCTATAAATACCTATTTCTTCCAGAATTATTCACTGAAAATTATTTCTTATCTACTCTATCTCTCATTCTTCTCACAAATCCAAATATGGCTAATCCAATTCATAATTTATCCAAAAGTCTTGAAGAAACTCTTAATTCGTTCAAGAATATTCTCTCGTTCATTCTTTGTAATCAACGACATTTAGAATTGAGTCAAATGCAGATGATCAAGGAGCAAGAAAGGCATTTCGATGCGATACGATGGACGATTTCCTCCCTGCACAAGGATGATAATGAAGCACATCCTCTAGTCTCTCTCATCAATGGCAATGAAAATTGGGATGCCATTAAAGCAGTCCCTATCTTTGGAGAAGAAGCATGGGTGGAAGTTCCTCGTAACGTTTAATTTTATTTGGTTACTTTGTTTGAATTGTTTGCTTTAATTGATTTGATTTCATTTGCTTTGGCTTGGTTTGACATTGATTGATATTTAGTATGGACTGATGTTTGTTGTGCAAAACATGTGTAATTATACATTGATATATATATATATATATATAATCTTTGATTCATTATTGTGACTATCAGTATAATTATCTCTTAATTCTATATTCCATTGTATAAGTTTATTAATGCAGAATGAGGGGGAGTTTTATAGTTTGGTATTATATATTTTAGAGATAGCTTTTTTGTTGATGACAAAGGGGGAGAAGTATAAAATAGGGTAGTTAGGCATAGATTAAGGGGGAGTTATTCGGATAGTAATATTTTGTAAACAAAGGTTGTCATCATCAAAAAGGGGGAGAATGTTAGTCCATGAGATGATGGTTTTGATGACAACAACCTTAGAATAGATTATTATATATACAAATACTAACAGTATAAGTTTAGATATATATGTATATGCAGGATTTAACCATGCAGGTAACAAGAGTGAAGGCTGTACAATATAGAGATTCAAGGTATCAAGATTGAAGACTCATGAGTATCAAGATTATCAAGAGTTCGAGATTTCAAGTAATTTACTTTTTAATTAGGAATTTTGTTAAAACTCTTAGAAAAGCACTGGCATCTTAAAATCCAATTTATTCGTAGAATGAAATCCACTTTGAGCCTGTTAAAGGGATGGAACCCTAAGTAGGATGGAACCTAGGAGAAATATAGTGGAACATTGTTTTGTATCCGCTAACTTTTTATTCAAAATGATTTTTCAAAATTATATCTTGTTTTCAATATATTTTCAAAACCTTCCTTTTAAAAGCATCAAAAACATCTATCCCGATTTCAAATACTTTTAGCCTCAAAATAATCTTTAATTTCAAAATCAAATTATCCATGGTTTTAACTATCTTTAATAATAATATATTTAATTTTTAAATATTTATACTTAGATTTAAAATATAAAATTATAGTTAAATTCTATATATATACATACATACGTATATATATATATATTATTCTCTATATTTACTTATGTATTTTAATCATAGTCAAGTATATTTAAAAAGTTAAAATAGCTTTAATACAAGATAAAGGTTATTTTCAAAGAAAATCAAAACACCAAAAATCCCTTTGGGATGTCGACATACTCCAGTACCCCATGTCAACATGGTATCAATTGAGTTCAAATTTAAATTTCAAAAGAAGTGTCTATTCGTCATAACTCTTAACGAATGAACATGGCTGTTGTTCTTGTCACGACCCGAACTCGATGTCCAACAAACAACATCAAATTCGTTTCGCGGGAGCTTGCAACACCATTAAATGATAAATAACACAGTGGAAATAAAAGATGATATCACTGATATAACATGAATACAATATCCGATACATCAATTTAATACAATGATAATCATCAACATCAGAGAATATACAACACAAAATACAGCGGAACACGATACAATGTGAAATAAGTCTTCTCAATTATAATACTGCAACTCTGATCCAAAAAGCTCTAAAACTAGTATCTCGATCAACTCGAGATTGCACCAAGCTAAGCAAGTCTCGTCCATATCCAAAGAAAACTGAACTAGCTCCAGATAATCCACTGAATCTAATTATCTGAAAAACCAAACTCTAGACTGCCCGTGTAGAAAAATTTTGAGCACCCAGAGTTTAGGAAATAAACAATAAACTCTGGATCAGTCATGGGACTGGTGTGAGCAACAAAAACAGTTTATCTTTTAAAACAAACAACGAAATATTTTTAAAATAGATTCGCAATGCTTTTTAGAAATGAGACTACCATAAGGCCTCCCGCACACACACACAATGCAAACGCATAATCGGAGGAGATTTCTCCTTATGATAGTCAAAGATGCTTGATACGCATTAAAAAGAACATTTGATATTATTACTAGTGCATAGTGTAGAGAAAATTCATTTCGAAAGTAAAGATATAAATCTTAGCCAGCATAGACATTTCGAACTATGCCTACTATAGCTACCATGTTCAATAGTGGGTTACCGCCAGATTCCATGGCAGGTTATACAACTAAAACCGTACAAGGCTCGTATTTGAAGAATGGATTTTCCAACAAATGGTCAGGCCAAGGAACTTCCCATTGCCACATGGAAACGCCTCTGGAAGGACGCCCCGAGAACCAAACCGTTCTCTGCTAAACAAGGCCGGGAATCCCTTTTCCCAAGGGATATTACAAACCCTCAGATATACCACTCCCGGTCCTTTGGGACCTTTAAACGAGAGCTCTCTAACCAACATCACACCATAATAATAAGTGTTTCAACATGAGCAAATATCTGGGTTCCATACCATGATACTACCCTTTTCCAGAAGGAATGGTCATACCCTAGGGACGCTATCCCTGAAAACCTTGCCGCACAATTCCTATTTCGACCATTACCGGTTTGTGAGGCTCGACGAAGTCTCGTCCACAAAAACACACTTTATACAAAAGCCGTGCTTTGGGTCAACAAATGATCATAGAAATGATCACAAAGATAGACGATCAAACAAATGATCCTATCATAAATAATCAACACAATGATCATTCACAGCAACACTCAGCATGTCACATTACCAAATTGGGAATACATCGCTGATAACTTCAACTATATAACCTTTGAGCTCGTACGTCTCAGAGAAGGGTGTTAAGCTAAAATAATAAATTCTCCGCCACCAACAGAAATATATTTGAAAGAAATCGGCTTTATATCTCAATTTGTAATGTCAGACATACTATCCCTACAAGTCTGTTCTGGGTTCGAACAGAACCGAAGGCACTTACAAAGAAGTCCTCGCAATCCGGGTATTCACAATCCCGATCGGACTTCCCATCACTTAGGGAGTCTCTATACCGTTGCAACTCAGTGCAGAGACAATCGATAGGTCATCCTATCATTTTCGCAAATACCCGGTCTTCAACACCGGTCTTCAAATGCTATCCATAACGACATATCACATATTCGGAATGGGTTATACGATCCAAAGGTCCTTTCCCGGCTAACCCGAATAGTGAGCGCAAAATTTAAAACATATGGATATGGGATTTCGATTGAGTCACAACTTAATAATTCCGAAGTTTCTTTCAAATGGTTTAAACCAATTACCATTTCAAATCTTTTAAACAAAAAGATTTATTTCACAAAGTTCACTCAGTTTCACAAAGATTCATTTACGGATTTCAAAACAATTTCCATTTCAATTGGATTAACTCGTTGAATCTTTAAATCAAAGATTTAACTCGTAGCTTTCAAAATTCGATTAACTTGTTGAATCTTTAAATCAAAGATTCAACTTATAGCTTTCAAAATCATTTCCAAAGATTCATTCATAGCCTTTCAAAAACAATTTCAATTCAAGTTGGATTAACTCATTCGGTCTTTGAATCAAAGATTCATTTCATAGCTTTCAAAAACAATTCAATTCTATTTCAGCTTGAAACCTTTTCAACATAATTGGGAGATCCTTTCTTTAAAATGAAAGCTATTATTATTTGAAAATAAGTAGTTTTCGTTTCTAAGAAATTCGATCTTATTTATACAAATTAAATCTTTTGGGTTAATTTAAATTCCCAAAAACAACACTTCAAAAATGGTTTAAAACCCATATAAACTTGTATACCGTTTAATATCATAAATACTGAATATAGAATTCAATTTCAGATATTGAATTCCAATTTTAATCAAATTATTCAAATTTCAAACTTAATCAAGTTGTTTCAAATAACTTCCATGTTTGAAATTTCATTTCAAAAGCTTTTCACTTTAATCTCAATGCATTTCCAAAACATTTGAATTCAAATATTCCATTTTATAAATCATTTCAAAATCTGTGACTTAACCGATTTCCTCGTGAAATCCATATTGGTGTGTGTATAAGTGTGGTCAAGGGGTTTAACACAATAGTGCAGCATCATTCAATCATCACAGATTTAAAACATATGAAATATAGTTGATAAGCGATATAAGCTATAACGCTTATCGTCCATTCACAGATCACAGATATATAAAGGTCACCGATAATAAATTACAGGTCACAACACAAATCAGGATATATCACAAAGCATCACATATCAGGGATATTAACAATTCAACATCCAATAAAATCCAAACATTCATAAGTAGGATCAATTTAATTATCTGACAAATTTAAATCAGATTAAATTTCTATGAATAATTTTCTTTTTCATATTTATTATCAAATAAATTTCAAGTAAATGATCCTCATTAACTGTTCATAATTATTTCATTACCATTCTTAAGTCATTAAACTCAATTTAATTATTGTTAATTATCATTTAATTAACCTTTAAAATCATATATTTAATCACTGATTATTTAATTAATTAAGTTCTAACTGTAACTTAATAAATCTTAATTACTTGATTAAATAACCTTTATCATTTGTTTAAAAGACAACTCTTTATTAAATTTATGAATCTTATTTACAAATTAATTTACCTTAATTAATTTAACTCAAATCTTAATTTCTTGAATAAATAAATTAATCAATTATTCACTTGAACTAATTTAATGAGTGCATATCATTTTATCTTCACTAATTCAAATTTAAAACATTTTCTAACTAATGTTTTAATTTTCATCACAAAGCAAATTTAAACAATTTAAATATTAAAACTTCTTTGATTTCAGAACTAGGATTCAAATTATCTTTAATTCAGATTTAAATTTAACTTAAAAACTTATCTACAATTAAAAACTTTATTTTCAAATTCAACCTATTTAAACATTTAAGGTTGTTAAAAACAATTCAAATTCTAAAACTTTATTTTCTTTTTAAACTCAGATTCAAACTATCTTTAATCAGATTTTAAATTTAGATTTAAACTTGTTTTAACTTTGCCTAATAATTTAAATTCAGTTTCCAAGTTTAGAGATAAATCGGGTTATTAAAACCTGCTACCCAGACATACCCGAGCTACATCACTCCTGCTTTGAGTCCTACCCGAAAAAAATGCCTGAGTGCTTCGAGTTTTCCCCCAAACCAACCCGTGTGAGTATTTTTTTTTTCAAAATTTTGTTTAAGTGTTGATCTAGCCCGGCGCACAACTGAATGCACTCGAGTTAAGACTCGAGCCAAACCCAATATTACTCGATACTTCCTTCGAGTTATCTTCATCTTCCCAATTATAACCACCCAACCTTAAACACTGACACACGCAAACACGCGTGCACCTGCACCATCCACCGCCGATGTCTTGGCCACCACTGCCGTCGCCATCTAGTCATCGTTGACCCCCTCAACTCAATACTATCACCAGTCCCACTCGATTCGATCGAGAAATGAAATCGACCTCACAACCCACACGGCCTGTACATGCCTTGTCGAAATTTGGCTACCACCGATGATCCCTGCCGCTAGAAACTCCACCACCTTCACCGTAGCTCCGCCACGTCTCCTAGCACCTCAGCACTCCTCGCGTTCAACTCCGGTTTCGTCTCGACGTCGTGAAACCCATTTGAAAACTCGGCAATAAAACAGGCTGTTAAACCCTAAACTGCTCTCGACTCAAAAATTCTCGCATTAAATAATTTTTCTAGCATTTTTCCTAACATCATCAATGGCTCAACTAGCTTCAAGCAAAATTACAACATCCAATTTTCCTTTGATCGCTGGAATTTGGATAAAAAGCATTCTTGGTTCATTTACATACTGTTCGAAGCATACTTGATTAAAAGTTCTCATTTTTGTTTTGAAAATCTTCTTTTCGAATGCGGTTTCAAATCATATAATTGAATCGATGAATTAAGATTTTCAAATTTTTCATATGTTCATACTTTTACTGTAAACTCAATTTACAGAAACATACTTCAACATCAAGCTTAAAATAAATCCCAAGCTATGATTTAGGTTCAAACAAACTTGTTTAAGATTTGAAATTCTAAACCTAAAAAAAATGTGGCATGAAGATTATAAATTTTTATTTTTATTTTTTTTTAACAAAACTTGAGTACTGGAAGGTATGAGCAGAGGATACTCTGAAGGAATAACAGACATGCTATACAAAAACATATACACAGCAGATGTCATATGATTCACATTCATTTCAGATTAGTTAGTATGCAACCGAGTTTATTTCAAATTTTAAAGGTTACTCACATGGTTTAGAAATGAACAGAGCCTGCTATGTGTTGAAACAGAATGTGAAATTTCAAGCTTGATTCTTCTGAAATCTTCTTACTTTTTGTTCCTTTTTTGTTTTTTTTTGCTTAATGATGTTTGAGTTTGTAAAAAATAAAAATGCTTGCAATATAACTTTTTGGGTTTGCTGTGTAGTGAACGAATGAAGTAAGAAGGATATATATAAAAGAAATGAGTTACAGGGTGATAAAATTGACAGGTTTTGTAGGCTGATAGTTTCTTGTGTACAAAAGGCATGGTGAAGGTGCTTGCATTAAATGTTAGAGGTATGTTACATTAAATGCATGTTCTTGTTTTATTTTATTATTATGTATATACAGTTCATTTACAAGCTTTTATACTCTAGCTTTATACAGTTTTTTTGTTTGTTCATATTGCTTTTTATATGTATGTAGTTTGTACTTCTTTGTTTTTATTTAGTAGATATTTCTTTTGTTTATAACTTATACTTTCTAATTATGTTTTGCACAATTCTTTGTTTGTTTATGCATTTATTTTGTTATGTTGCTTTACATAAGTACACGACCACCTTGTTTTGCTTATTTTCTTGCTTCATATTTTTCTGGTTTTGCTTATATTTTTTTATTTTAAACACTTTATTTATTTTTCAATTCAATTGAAAATATTCATTCTTGAGTTTCAAATCAATTTTTCTTTTTAAAATACATTAGTTTGAAAATTTCACATAATTCCATAATTTAATCTTAAATTCAATCAAATTATAAATTTAAATCCGTCTTTAAAACTGGGATCGTTACAGTTCTTCTATAAATAAGGGTTGGTTTCAACGAATTTTGATATATATTTTCTGGTTTTTCACTCCTCTTCTTCTTCCACATTTCTATATACAAATTCTTACCATTACTTTGCGGAAATCAACATTGAATCTAACTAGATTATCTCTGGTTTGATTCTCTATCACTATCTCAACAAGATCCTCAGTGCTATTCAGAGTTATAGGCTTTTTGTAATCAACTTAGCGAAAAAAGGTGTGATTGTAGCCTTGGAAATCAATCCAGCGAGATAAGGTGTGATTGTAGCCTTGGGAAATCAATTGGGTGAACTTGTTGCCCGGGAAATCAAGTATCTCTACCCAGAGGATTGTGATTTGGAGGGTGTACCTCGTTGCCTTGAAATCGATGGTGTAATTGTAAAGGTTGTTTTTTGAAAGGAAATCTGTGCTTGTGTGCGGGACTGGATGTTGGGTAACTCCGAACCAGTATAAAATCCGGTGTGTTCTTTCCATTACTGCTTTTACTTTATATTTGCATCTGTGTTTGATTCTTTGATTATATCTACGTCAGAATATTGCATACATTTGTGTTTAAATTAAAATAAACTCAAAAAGATTTAACAATTCTCTAAAACACACTATTCACCCTCATCTAGTGTTTATCCTAACCTTAAGATCCTTAATTCACATTTCTCACAATATATACTTAAAAAAAAATTTAGAAATGTCCTAAATAAATTAGAATTTATAGGCCTAATAAAGATCCAATAAGGGAATTTTTATGAAATTTACCTGTAACTTGCGTTGCGGGCTGGTCTAATTCCAACAATGATATAAGAACCTAATAGCCCACGTGGTTTAAATTAGTCATGTTATGCCTAACTATTAACCCACAGCTCAAAAGTTGTCTTTAATAAAAGCGGTAAATTTTGATTTTTTTTCTTGGGAAAATTTTCAAAATTGTTTGGAAATTAAGATATAAATTTTAAATTTAAAAGTTAAATTTTAAATATGGTGTACAAATATTATAAATGTTATAATATAATAAAAAATTTCAAAATCTTTGAAAATATTAATTTTCAAAATTTTAAAATTTACTAATAAGATCAATAAATAAATTAATTAAATAAGTTAATTAATAAATAAATGTATGCATGTATTGTATATAATGATATGCATTATGTTGTTTTAAAATGTTTAAAATAACATAAGTATGCATGTATGTATATGAATTGAATTTTGAAATTAATATAATTTAATTAAAATTGTTTGATTAAATAAATTAATTAAAAGTTAATTAATTATATAAATTAATTAAATGTTAATTAATTAAGAAAATGAATTAAAGGTTAACTAATTAAATGAATATACATAAATACATACATACATACATACATACATACATACATACATATACATACATATATATATATATAAGATATATGTGTAATGCTACAAAAGATTATAGTATGTAATAAACATTTTGATACAAATGTTATATTAAAATAATATAAAATTAATTAAAATGTTAATTAATTAAATAAGATTTAATTAATACAATGTTATGCATAAGACTATTATACAAGTAATATAAAATATAAAAGTTATATAATAATATAAGAGTGTATAAACTAAATATGGGACATTAGAGAAACCCTAAATAGACTTAAGGGATAAATACATACGTATTGTACATATACAATAAATTCAGATGTGTCTGACACTTGAATCACGAGGGTATTCCTTTTGAAATACATTATTCCATAAGTCGATATCATTAAAAATAATATATTGAAGATTATGAATCTTTAACATAACGTTGTCTTTTACCATATATATTAATAAATTACTTCACTACAACAAAAATACCCTTTTACCATGGGCTATACCCGTTGTAATAGGGGTTTTGCAATGGGCCAGCGCCCGTTTTATTAGACGATGCTGCAATAAATCTAGAAGATTTTGCAACAGTTGAAACCGTTGTAAAAGTCCGTTGTAGTAAACTTTTTTACAGCGGTCCATAGCTGTTGCAATAACTTCATTTACAACTAATTTTGCACGTTGCAATAGCATCATTTACAACTGGTTTTGCCAATTTCTATAGCATCATTTACAACTGATTTTGCGTGTGCAATAGGGTCTTTTACAATTGTTTTTGTCCGTTGTTAAAAAAATTCAAATAAAATAAAATGTAAATACTATTGCATTACACTCACAAATTTAAAATTAATTTGTCATTGAAACCACAATATTGTACCGGTAACAAACATATTCATTCTTTAATGACTCGGAAATTTTGATCGTTAGATTTTGAACATTTAATTTATTTTAAATGTTGAACGTGGATTATAAATTGATTTTGAAATAAGAAGATTTTAGTTAAATCAATAAGATTAGTTATAATTTGAAATATGGCAAATTTAATTGGATTTGGATAAATAATAATTTAATATTTGAAATTGAGATAATTTGTAAATCTGAGAAATAAATGTATATGAAAATGGTTTCTAAAATTTATTTAAAGTCTACTTGGATTTGAATTTTAATATCGGACCTTTGGATGGAATCCAAAGTCGATAAGTTAAAATTGGAATATTTATATTAATTTAATAATGGGATTTAATATATAATAATAATGCAAATAATCAGATTTTGATTGTAAATGAATCAGAATGATTTCTAATGTGAATATAAATTCTGTATGAATTATAATTAAGTTAGTAAAGTTTTAAAAGTGAAGCTTTAAATGATTTCGATGATTTTGAAAATCGCTTGATTTAATTGACGAGTTAAAATAGCCTTCCGGGGCACAGTCTCGAAATTCGACGAAACTAGTTCCATTTGATCCGTAATAATTAATTATTATCGAATTTCAAATTTCGTAGCGTTTGGAGTTACTATTTGTTCGTACAGGTGAGAAACGCGTTGTAATTAAAATCGAAAATTTAATATTTTAAATCGATTCAAAAAGCTATCTTCCACATACGATCAAATTAGCTTCCGAAACATGTTCCATTGTGTTTGAAATGCAGGTAAAACATTATAAATGCCTGTCGGCACGGTTAGATTGGAATTTGTTTGAAAATCTTTGTGGAAAATATTATTAAATTAATATATAAATCGTATATATATTCACATATATAGTAAAACCCTAATGCCATTTTCCTAGCTGTCGGTTTTGAAACTAATGGCCAAAGCTTGGGATCTTCTTCCTCAAATTTCTTCTCCTACAATCATTTTCGACGAAATCTTTCAACTATGAAAACATAGGGGGCAGGAGATCTTTAATGTGAACAGTCACGATCGTATAAGAGTGGACGACGACGCGGCGATTTGTCGAGAAATGGAGAATGTTCGAGCATGGTTTTCGAAGTAACGGTAGCGCCGAGCTTCGCTTGGTTGCGGCCTAGGGTATATCTCACGATGGGTTTCAAGGTGGCAGCCTCCGATCATGTTCTAGGGTTCGAGAGGACGCGCGGTGATCGGTCGAAGGCGACGAGAGGTGGGTTCGTTTTGCCTGATCACGTGATGGAAGAAAGAACTATGGGCGGCTTCGATCTTCTGAACGAAATTTAACGGCCTTGATTTCTAGGGTTGGTATTTAAATAAAATAAGAAATTAATTTATATAAATTTTATCCAAAACTTTATAATTTCATATCTAATGCATGCATTATCAGAATTCGACAAAACCGGTGGCGCTGGAATCGCAGCGACGCGATCTACGTGCTGTAGCAGATCCGGAGGCGAATGGAGCTCGTGAAAATTTTAGATTAAATCGAAGGCGCTCAATTTAATTTAAAATTGAAACGCTCGACGAAATTCAAGGCGAGTTAATCTCACTCACATTTGGAATTCCAGTTAATTTAAATAGTTAAAATTTAAATTATTGATTGATTGATTGAATGTGAATATTATTATCGGTTTGGATATGATATTAGTGTGTGTGTGTGTCTATATATATATATATATATATATATATATATATATGTTGGAGTGATTGATATTCCCGTATTATATAGCGGATGAGACCCATTGCACCCCGCATAATAGCGGGTGACCCTATATACCGCGATATTCCATCTCAAAGTGGAATTGGTATATTTATATTGTGCTAAAATCTGTAGATGCAGGAAAACAGGTTGGAGGGATCCAACTGGATTCCTCAAAATATTTAAATTATTTTCATAAACTGTGATATGTTATTGGATCATCTGTGATAGATTATATTGGAATTGATGTTATTGATTGCTATGGTTGGCTGAATATATTTGGGTATTTTAAGATATCAAATATACGAAAGTGGGATTTTAAAGGAAATAAAACGGAGTTTTGAAATAAAGAATGAAACTGATGTTTCGGATTTAAATAAGGATTTTAAATCATAATAAGGGTGAATTTGGTGTTGATGGATTTTGGAATTTATTTTGGATAAATCAAGAGATAAATTTTAAAGGGAATTTAATTCAAAAAATCGATTTGAAATCGATTAACTGGTTTTATTTGAAAACTGTGATTTAAAGGGAAATGAGGAAATGGAAATTTATAAACTGGGTTTATAAATAAAGTGAAATATTTATCGGTAGATAAATTTGGAAGTATAAATTCACGGTGGGAATTTATAAGGAGATAGGAAATGTGTTTTAAAAATAAAAGTGGTTTTATTTTTAAAGTGTTAAAAGAAATTTACGGGATTGGGACGTAAATTAAATTGGGATAAATCGAGCAGGATTTATAAATGATTAGATGGGCTATATTGAAATAGAAGTGTATTTCCTGAAAAGCCAAGTATGTTTTCAAAGTAGCTTTTAAGTATAAATTAAAATTTTAAAGTTTGTTTTAAAAAGAATGTTTTGGAGAATTTTTTTTCTTAAATTGTTTGAATATTTTTAAAGTAAATATTTATTTAGCTAGTTATAGTAGTAATAATTTTAAACGATTAAATTAGTATTATGATTAAAAAGATAATTATTAAATAATTATATTTTATAGTGTAGCTTTATTTTAAAAGTAGTTTTGGCTTAAGTTTTACTTAAAAAATTAGTATAGAATTTCATAACTATTATTTTAAATTAAAGAATATTTAATGTAGCTTTATTTTAAATGTTTAAGTATATATTTTTGGAAGTGAATTAATTTATCTAGAAATCTAATTTTGTAAGACTTGGTGTTTTCAGTGGAAATAAATAATTGGTTGAATTTTTTGTTTATTTGATAGTTAAATAACCGACTATCAAATCTGGATCCAAATATGACTTTGGAAATATCTAGGAAGAATACGGGAATTATATGGTATAGTTACCGTTCGAGGTGCTATACTGTACATATAAACTCGTTCGTTCTTCTAGGATGTTTATGAGGAAACTCGTCCACCAACGGTTAGGAGGTGATCTCCGATCTTATTTCGTCTGTTTATTTCCTAAAGAATCGTGGTTGAGTTTATCGTGAAATATCGAATGTTGTTTCGAACAAATCGAGATCGAATTCGTAATCTGAAAACCACTTCGATTTAACGAATACGTTTTCTTGATAAAGACAAGAGCTTGGAGTCAAAGATGAAGCAGTGAAGTGCGAGGGCTAATCGCTACTAATCCTGAGGGTGGTTCCAAAATGGACGTAGTAGGAGTCGCGCCTTCGATTACGTTCGGACCCGGAACGGACTTGTATGGATAAATGCTTTCAGAACATCGTCAGGAGGACGATGAGCATTCTAAGTGAGATGTGTTCTAAAAAGGTAACGCTTACCCTCGAGCCTCATCAACCGGGAATGATTGAAATCAGAGGTTATGTAGTAAGGCTAAGTGGCTAGCAACCAATTGGGGTAAGGTCATCCCTGCCTAGATGTCCCTTTTTATTCGGCTGTGTGGTGCGGTTGTTGATCACAACCGTGGGGTGATCTTATTCGGGCTATCCAGTAAGGGGTAGTCCCGTCTTGTGTTGCAGAGGATCAGGGTGGCTCCTCGGTATGCTGATATAGACCAAAAACCGTGAGAGGTGGTACCCCAGTGCCCAGTCACTAGTTGGAAATCCATTCTCCCTACATTCCCTTACGATTTTGATTTTTGAGCCTAGTATTGTTGGAATTTAATAAGTAACAATTTCGGCTATTTGAATAAGTATTTGTATTTAGACACTATTATAATATCAGAGGATTTTTATAAGAAATGTTTTGGTTATCGTAAGGTAAAACCCAACATGTTTATTTGTGGCATGGTCTTACGAGATACCTTTGATTTTCAAAGGATTTCGAAAACTTTAATAATTAAGTTGAGTGTATTTTCTCACGTTGGTTTTCCAGACTGACTCGGGTGTTATTTTTTATTATGCTCGGGTCAGACCAAGTATTATAAATACATGATAGGATGCTATGGAGCTCAGGAGACGAGTTGGATGGTGAGACGTATCACTCGTACTTGATGTATATTCCGCTGTGTTGTATATGTTGTGTATTCAGTTTGTGGGACAAGTTAATATAACTGTCCAGTATTTTTCCTATTGGTTGTGTTGTACTCTGATGATGTAATGTATTTAATAGATATAGTTATTTTTGTATAAAGATCTATCATTTATCTATTATATATTTTTCTGCTGCGATTGTGAGATTCAGATGTTGTTTTGTTTTCTCTTCTTCTACCTCCTTCTTTCTTACCCTCACCAATCTATCTTTTCCGGCACTCGGTCGTTGGCATATTATACAGTGAAGTATTTGTGCCGATTTTCGAGGGTTGAGAAGGGCGGGTCGTCACACATTCATATCTTTAAAAAATAACAAAAAAAATTTATATTTCTAAACGCCAAAATGATTCATGTATTCTTAGTATTGTATAATACAGGTCATATAGAAGAAAAATATATATATATAAATATACCAAAACAATGGAAATATAATGAACACATGATTCATCTAACTATATATGCTTTGGCCCTTGAACTTTAGCTGCTTGAACCCCCGCTTCAGCTCTTTCAGCAATAACCCGTTCATACAAATCACAAATTTTCAATCTATTGGAATACACAAACAATTAAAAAAGAACATAAGCATACTGAAATTTTAGCAAGTGAAATACTTTTTACCATGGGTATTTATGACAGTGAGTGGAAAATAAACTAATTTAGAAAATTCATGGTAATAAGGAAAAAATCATGGTGATCTAATTTAGTATAGGTGGCCATATAGTACGCCAATAATAAGTGTACTACCTATACCAATAACAAACTATGTATCACTATGAATCTATTGAAATGTATCCATTTTGAGAATTAGAGTAGATATTTATGGAATATCTCCATTTGTTAATTTTTGATCTTATTCATATTCTCCCCCACTTAAGAAAACTTCATAGCGAATAAACCCAGATCATATAATACTACCAGATTCAAGCTGTAACTATCTAAAAATGATGAACCAACCACATAGTATAGGAAGAATATAAAGCATACTATATAACTTTTCCACTAAACTTATTTCGGCAGAACAATAAAATACTCTCACTTGTAATGCTTACGAAATGTAAAGAATTATTCTTATGGTGTTATCACCAAAAGAGAGAGAGAGAGAGGTTACAAAATATGATCGACTATTAGCTTTAGTAGGGAATACCTATCGTAGATTTAGAAAAGCTAGATAAATGCATGATTACGAATAGAACAAACTATTTCCTCCTCTTATCCTTAGATAAATAACTCACTGGGTAGTTTTTAGAATATATAACTATACAAAATAAAAATTATATTAAGTTGGATATTCATTCTATATTAAAGGTAAATCAGACAGCTAACTACCTGGTAACTTATTTAAGTATCCACGCTACGTCCTTGCTAGCTTCTTGACGCAAGAGCTGGTCATTCAAAAAGTCGACACAATTCAACATGCAATTACAACATGATTAATTTCGCCATCTCTGTAAATAGAAATCGCCCTCTTTCAGCATTCTTCTGTCACCTGAAAATTCAAAATTATTTCAACAACATTTTTTTCTATTTTTTTTAACTGCAAATCAGGACATTCAAAACTTTACTTTTCTTATTTTACATCATTTTACAATTTCTTCATGCATCAGGAGGAGCTAAACATTACGGTTGACCCTCTATACCTAGGTTACTTACCAATTCTTATCATAAATACTTCGCAAAATTACTTCAAAAAAGTTCAAATTTACAGTAACATAGTGAATAAAACATCAATCCTCACTCGGACATTAGCATATTCATTCATAGTAACTGGTGGTATTAACCAATGTCTATAAATATTAACCTCACAAGGAGTTTTGCATCTTACATGATAACCCTGAAATAAAGTTCATACAAGAGAATTTAGAAGAAAGTGCATTTAATATGAATATAAAATAAAAAGCCCCCAACAAAATATATGGCATATAAAAAAATGTATTACACTACATTTCGAGAATTAGAGTAGATATGATTCATGTAGATACTATCACTAATAACTATATGGCAAACTATAAACATACAAGTTTCCAACAAATAATAATGAAATACGTAGTACACAAGATCTTTGGCTAGATAACATACATACCTTTCATCAAACTAATAAGATAAATAGAGTTACAGTTGCAGCTGGGACACATATATAATACGCCATAAATCATTAGCATCATCACGTCTCCAGCCCTTTATGTTGATAAAAGACGCAAAGAGAAATAATGAGTAACAACAATAAGAAGCGGTCTGACAATAGAGAGGACATTGTAGAAATCATCCTATATTGTTATGTTTCCATATTTTATAATATCTAATTAACATGAAGCAAAAAAATCAAAGAATTAAATATTAATGAAACATACCCATGAAGCCTAATGGAAAGCTAATTATTTGACTACAGCTTGCTAGAAGTCTGATACAACTCTACAACTGCTGCATGTAGCCGATTCTTGTCATACTGTGCAGTAGTACATCCTTCTAAATAACTCATAGAACTATTCTCCTCGCACACAATAAATGTTCTCTCAAACTGCCCCGTTTCCTTATCATTAATCCTAAAGTACTAGTTTCTATAGGCGAAACGGTGTTCTTTGGCACATAACAAAATGAACCATCACTGAACATGACAGAATTCAGTGCAGCATAATGGTTATCACCAACAGGCACAATCTTCCCTAAATATTTTTTAACCAAATCCAGATACACCTTAACTGCATCTGAAATGGAACAAAAAATAACACCAGCTTTCATCAAGGTCTCTCTATGTGTGATCGCAATAGAGGTAGAATCTATTACAACATCCATGGCCACATTAGCCAACCTCTCCTACTCGTTTATTGGAATACCTGATTTCTTAAACGTTTCAATCAATTTCGGATCATCTTCATCTAAACAATTCAGCTTAGGTTTCTTCTTAGGTTCTAAGTAGTAGGAAATAGAGTTAAGATCGATAGGTGAATACCTATTGTCTGACCAAGCAGGTTTGGTCATGGATTGGAAGCGGGTATAGGCATTTAGGTGAAAGTTGAGGAGCCAATAAGTTTAGATTTGACTTTGGAGATGTTTCAAATGGTGGATTCGTTGAGGCCTTTTGGGATGGTGAAGAGGAGGAACTCGATGAAGGAGGCGGTAAAGATGTGTGGAGGAATAGGGATCGATATTTTGTTTTGGCATATCGCTGGTGGAAATAGGAATTTAGGGTTAAGAAAAAAGAAGAAGCGGGAAATGAAAATTTTGGAGGCAACGGAGCGAAAGTAGTTTCTTAACCAAAGAAGTGCAAAAAAAATTTTATCATGAACTCTTACTTTTGAATTTTAAGAAAATCTCAAAAAAAAATTATTAGTATTTCTAAGTTTATTTTAGAAAATTTAAATATTTTACCTTTTTTGAAACATTAAACACTAAATATAATTATTAAATATTAAATGCTAAAGAATAAATTCTTGATTCTTAAATATAACTTGTTGGGCGTTAAATATTATATATCAGTCTTAATTATTAATTATTTAATAGTGATTATTAATTAAAATTGCTAGTTATTAAATAGTACTTTTTAGTTATAATTGAATATTAATTATTAAAAGTTAATTGTTATATATATATTATACCAATTATTTTTTAAGTATTATTTATTTAATTACTATTTATTACTAAATTTTTTATTAGATAATATTCAAACAGTAAACGAAATGTACCGTTTTCGGACGGGACGCTGCACCGTACCCCGCCGTCAGCCGTCGGTGGGGGCGTTGCCCCGCACCCCCACCTAGGAGGGTTGCCACCCCGCTAGACCCCCTCATCGTAGTGGCAATCAATCTTTATGAAAAACATCCAATAAGTCTTGGTTGTTAATTATTAATTATTTAATATTAATTATTTTACTAAGTATTAATAATATTTATTAATTTTAAGTCATTAGCTATAATTTACTAATCATTAATAATTAACTATAATAGATTATTAATATAAAAAATAAATATTGATTATAGATAATATTTAGTAATTATAAATTATTTACTAGTAATCATTAATTATGATAAATTATAAATAAGGACCTATGTACGTTATCATTTATAATTATTAATTATAAATTACCATTTATAAATTATTAAGTAAGTATGTACAAATAATCGAAGATAATGATGATTAATTTTAATATTATTAATAACTAATTATTAAATATTAATAATTAACATTTTTGAAGAAAGCGTTGTAATTATAAATTATTAATTATCAAAAATTAGTAATAGGCATTTATTACAACAGGCATTTTATGGCCGTTGTAAAATCGGCATCTATTATAACGGGCAAAAGAAAATAGTTGTAATATGCATCTATTACAATAGGCAAATAGGGATGAAAACCGGTATCTATTAGAACGGGCAAAATACCATTGTAATAGGCATATATTACAACGGTCAAATTAAAAACGTTGTAATAAGTGTTTATTACCACGTGCAAAGTAAAGGAGTTGTTGAAAAGTGGTATCAATTACAACGATCCTAAAAAAAGCGTTGTAATAGGATTCTATTACAATGGGCATTAAACGACCATTGTAAAAACAACGTTGTAATAGGGTATTTTTGTTGTACTGCTTGCATAGTCCTTAGTTGTTGAGCAGACTTAAGCTAGGGATGTTATGTGTAGTAGTATTAATATATTGAATATACAAGATCAGATAACTATATGTATTTTTTGAGCACACTCAAGATACATATACTATACTTAGGCATAGCGATATGGTAGGTACGAGTAAGTAATTTCGTTCAATTTGTTAAGTAGATTTAAGGTCGAAGCGGAATCAGGACAAGGTACCAAAGGGTATGGGTTGTATGTGATACAACCGATAAGGAGTTATCCATTATTTATGGGGCAATGATTTGTTGAGTAGACTCAAGGTCAAAATCCCATGACAAACGAGTCCTAACACCCACTAGTGAAGTCGATAGACTTCTATATTTCTCTTAGGGTTTGGTGAAACATAAAAGACTAGCGGGAGCCTTATTAGAAAAACAAAATGACAACATTTAACATTTCTAATGTTGTAAAAACATATGTTATATAATGTTATAATAATCTACGTTGATAAGTTTGTGCATTTAAATTGATTGATAAAATGTTTATCAATTAAGATATACAAATGAATTGAAGATTGACAAATAGAAATATAACATATACTTACCAATAAAAGCTTATTGCATGTTAACTTTTCAACACCTATGTAAGTGCCTAATTTTACAGTTACTAAATATATTGGTAGTTTTGTCACTTACGCATTTAATTAGTCGAGACTGTGTACTACATTCTATGAGTTTCAAACTCGAAAAGCAATACAAGACTATGGATATTTGATCCATATACAATCACATATAAATGTTACATGGTGAACGATCAAAGTTTGTAATGTACAATATTTTGATGTAATTGGTTCATTTGAAAAACCAAATAAACCATAGTGCGAGATTGAGTATTCAATTTGATTAATTACAAAATGATCGTATTTTGTTTAATGTAACACAAGACCAAAACTACAATATAAATCTAAGAGCTCAATTGTTGAAATGTCAGTTTGATCAGTTTACATAAAATAAAACATATATAATGCCATTAAACGATGTGGATAATCGAATGTGCTTTTGTAAAGAGTTCGTTATGATACTGTAGAAAAGATTTTTTTGAATGGTCTAAAAATTTAGAAAGGAAAACGAATGTCTAAGAGTAGATATGATCTAGGGTACAGTTGGGATGAAGAGAAAAAATAGTCACTTCTGCTTTAAAAGAAACATATGAAACGGGAATTGTAATAACAATTGATACTTAATATTGGAATATAAAATATGATTTCTATTTCGAAATGTATTTCCATATAGAAAATTGTTTTCTATGGGACTTATTTCTTTGAGTTCAATATATTTGATCAAACAACTCTTAACTGCAAACTAGTTGCAGTATATGAAATGAATAATCTATATTAAGTAAATGATGAACATTCGAATTTAGTATGCTATTATATTAATGGTAGAAATAGTGGAAGCATGTCATATAGCACTTATTGATTGCATCAAATTACAAAAATAGTTTCGTAAGAAATATCGAACATTATTTGAGAAATAATGACTATTTTCAATGTCGATTGAAAAATAGATATAGTTATATTTCAGTGTGAGTATTATGAATATTTGTTATGAAATAATGTGATATTTGTTTTTATAACAAAATGATGCTCTGGAGAATACATAAGTATCTGATATTATTTATAATTATTTTGAAATTATTTACCAATCTGTACTTTTGAGAAATAATTTTATTATATAATGATGAATCATATTATATTGGTTAATTATATCTCAAACAACAAAGGGCTATGCACCTATTTAGTGGGAGCACCATAAGAGTTGATGAACTTTTCGGATTGATAGATACAGATGTTTGTAGTCATAAGTCCATGAATAACAAAACATTTATACGTACTTCATCATATTCACTAGTGAGTTATCACAAATATGGACATGTGTATTTGATACGCATGTATAAGTCTATGGTAAGCTCATAGAATATACAGTAGAAGTAAATGATGTAACATGTGATAGAAATGATTCGAATGGATCGAATGGGTAAGTACACTGGAAAGAGTTCCGTATGCATCAAAAAATGAATAAAGATTCAATCTCAAAAGTCACTCCTCCATATGATACATAATGATGTATTGAAAAGGAGTAAACAAACTTTATTGGACAAAGTATGATTAATTGTGGGTGAAGTTCGGTTAATTTCTTTCTATAAGGTCATGTACTTAAGAGTGAAACACAAGATTAATATTATTAATAGTTTACAAAATCATATACGATAAGGGTTTAAAGGAAACCCCAACTTACCCTGGGCCAAAGAGTTGGCAAGTTGTGTGAGTCGAAAGATTGCACGTAATAATTGTTCGAAGGGGATATTGTACGAATCTCCCCAAAAGGATATTGGAAAGGACTGTCATTGGATGACATATTTATCTTCGAAAAGTTTTATATAAAATAATTCATAAAATGTTTACGAATGCCCGTTTCATTGCACCGAGAAGCAATTGTTGTTTCAAGAAATACCAACTTCATAGTGAAGGAATTTCTTTAAGAAATTATTGGTAGTAAAATGGATACAATCTAAAGGTAAAGCTGATTACATCAGATGAAATGAAATTAACTAACCTAAATAAACATATCGCATTAGAGCGTCTAATAAGTATTCTCACACACTAAAGGGAAACTATGAGCTTTTGTTAAATGTCTAGAATATAAAATCCTTGGTTGTTTAATTAATCCATTAAAAGAATTAAGTCTATAATATGGTATGATGTGAAGATCTGAAAATGAATTCCAAGTACGTTATCAAAATACGATTTTGGTAGTCGAAACCGAAGGGATGCGATCCATCGCCCGCGATATTGTCTTTATGAGCAAGACTAATGCAGTTGGAATTAAATAAGCAGTGTTGGTAAGAATAATCTCATAAATTTCAAACGTTGAAATTGGCATAATAGATTCATTATTCAGCATGATTAAGTTATTTCGGATTTACTCACAAAACTGATTTGCAAGACTATGTGATTTGGTACATATGTGTCAAAATGATTTTTTTTAAAATAATGATTTAGAATAGGCCGTTTGCATATAACAACCAAAGTGTCTCAAAGTTAGTGGAAGCGGTATTTGGGTTTGTGAGTATTTGAATATGGTAAAAGAATAGATACGAAAGTATCGTTTGATAAGCATTAAAATTGATCAAGTGTTTTGATAGAAATATCAAATAGTTTGATTGTAACCAAGATGAAGAGAAAGCGTACGCTCATAAGAAAGAATGTTGAAAATGTAGATTGATATTTCTAAACTATAAAACAACACATTGTTGATTTTAATAATGTACTTGTGTTAAAATCAATCTTAGTTGTTTAATACTCAAATTTGGATTTGAAAGTGATGTCATTTATAGAAAGTATAAAAGATATAGGCAATGTCCCGAAATGATATCCAAGGACACCTTATTGAAATGTTTAATAGGGAACATGTAAGATGGATTTCTTATGCATTGTCAGTAGGAATTTTCATACCTCCTATGATGTCTATGATATCATAATTTGTTTGTGTATTTGGTACATGAAGCAAATATCAAATCCAAATTGATTTCACTAAAAGGTAATTTGAAATGTTCTCGTGTATTTATGATATACCAGAGAATTGTTTACAGAGACAGTGAACTCCTTATGAAGGATGTTCGAACTCAAATTCTCATAAGTGATATTGAGTATAATATGTCAATAATAAATTCATATTAATAGTTTTTAAGTTGGAAATGTTCCAAATGAAAGATTATGGCTAATTCATTGATTGGAATAGTGCATCAATAAAACCAATGTATATAACTATAAATGCATAAATATGAATGCACAAATTTATAATCGAGCTGAGAGTGGTTCCAGAAATTGAGAATCCCATAGCATTGTTATATAATAACAATGTCACGACATAGTTCGTAATAGAACTTAGAGCTTACTAGAGGTCAAGAGACGTACTCCAAATTGTTCCATTTGATAAAGGCAGTTTATTAGCATCGGGAGAGTTAATCGACAAAGTAGATGATTAAAACATAATAACATACCCGTTCACTACGAGACTGACATAATTGGTTTTGAGAAAACCGATTGAGAAGTTGGAATAAGATTGCATAAATTGACCTCAAGTGCAAATGGGAGATTGATAGAGTTAGCGGTATGCCCTATGAGCAATTATATAATTTGTTACATATATCTAACTCAATAACCAATCTTGTTCAAAATCAAAAGTATTTTTCTTTCTATTATGTGCTTGATATAATGTGGTTATATTAATTATTTAATTTAATTAAAAATATATTTAATAGAAAACTTATAAATGATATATTTTGTGATAGTACATACAAAGTGTTGTAACTATGAGTAATTTTTCACAATGAATATAAATATACCATTTTAAATGTTCCTAGTCAAGATGCATCGAAACTGGATATCGATGTATCCGTTGAGGCTAGAATACGTAATGCTCTTCAAATGTTGGACAGTTTTTTACTCATGACTGCGGAGGGGGGCGCCTAGGGTTATGTACTGATAGTTATTGGATAACTATGGAATGACTCAGTCGATAGTTTTTGTTGGTAAATATAACTAAGGTCACACAGAAAATATCGATGTGACTGATTACACAATTCTCTCAACTTGAGAATACCATGGATCTTCAATACGAAATCTTCGCATTGATTATAGCTAAATCATGGCATGACGTCCATCTAGTGACTATAATTGGGTAGAATGGAAGTATTGGATGTGAAGCACTATTCAAAAGAGGATTTATCTCCTCGGTTATATGAGGTTAGTATCACGGTCAACTCAAAGTCAAAGTCTCTGGCCAGAGCATTTCAGTTAATAATAATTGTTATTATTGAACCCAGGACTTTTTGTTTAGACTATATAGAGTTGAATATGGATGATATTGGAATTTTAACCATTACCAAATTCTATCGGTCCAAAGTGATATAGTTTTAACGAAGAGAATTGGTGTAAATTAATGTCACAACCGGATAACGCTTATTAAACTAAAATTGGATCTTACTGAAACCGAGTAAGCGATAAATTTGGCCATAATGTCACATCACCTTGTATATGACATGGGAACACTAACATTCGAATAGTTCGATATTAATCGCTGACCGAATTTACACCCAAGAGTCATACAATCGAAATGATGAATTCTCTTTAGACCAAATGATTTAATTAATTTGTAATTATTATAAATTAATTAAATTAGTTAATATTTGTGAAATATTATGAAATTTGAATTCGATTTGAGAAATAAAAAATATTGTAAATATTTATAATAGCTATATATATATCGCTCAATATGAGATATCGATAGCAGATTAAATTAAACACAATTGTATATACTCAATTTAGGTTAAATGGGCTCATAACCCATGATATTTAGAAGTGCAAGTCGGATGCTATAGCATGGGTAGGAGCAGCTAAGGTGTAAGGATTTGTTTTAGAGATGTATGGTTGAGATTAAGAGAGGAGTATGAGATATTTTCTATTTCTTCTCTTATCTCACATTATATATATTTATCTCCAAACCTAATTCATTGCTCTCCTTTTGGCCACCACTTTCTTCCTTTTTTTAGCCAAAACTCATACCCAAACAGATCGCAAAATCTCAAATCAAAATCATATAAAAAGTGGAACTATTCAATAGTGAAAGGTCGGCGATTCCATACTAACAATCTGACGGATCGAGAGATATTCAGAGAAGGTAATTCATTCTTTCAACGTGGACTCAAAGATATCTATCTAGATACTGTTTATTCATATTTTAGATTTAACATCATGTTTATAATTTGATAATTATACACCCATTCATATGTGTATATCATTGTTATATAATTAGTTAGGTGAGATTTTTGTATGTAAAAGTGTCTGTCACAATCAGATTGGTTATGTGCATAATGTATGATGTTTATATTCATAATTTAATTATATAATCAGTTATTATATCTTTAGAAAAATTATTTTAATTTTAAGTTAATTAATATTATGTATATAATATTAATATGTGTATAAATGTATATATGATTATATATCATATAATATTGGTTCAAAATTTATTCATGCTTTTTATGTTTATTATGAATTATCAGTACCGAAAAAATATTATTTCTATTATTATATATTTATAATCAATATTCAACCATTATTTGATACGATAAATTAATATAAAATAAATAATATTTATAAAATTCAATTTAATAATTTTTAAAATTACTACATCACATCGAAAGTATTGGGAAAAAAATTCAAATTTTTTTAAAATTACCTTTTATTTTTAGCAATTACTTTAATTTTTGGTCGGATATTAATTACTTAATCAAAAATAATATTTTATTTCAGAAAAATTGCATAAATTTTCTTAACACTTATATTGTGATATTAAATTTATGAAAATTTAAAATTTGAATTTTTAATCATATAATTATTTTTATTAATTATTCATGGCCGAAACTATTAAATGATTTATAGAAAATATATACTAATATATTAAAGCCTGAGTTTTTTTCAAACTGGAAAACTTTAAAATTATTTTATACACACACACACACATATACATATACATATATATACATTTCTATTTTATATTTATGTATATAAATTAAATCATGAAATAATTTACCATTAGATTATATATTTATTATTAATATATAAATAATCGATTTCTATTTCATGTAATATACATACATACATTCATTTAACTATATATATATAAACATTTTAAGGTGTTATTATACATATATAAATGTATGTATATTGTTAAATGAATGTACAAATAAATATATGTATGTATGTATATGTCTATATGTATAATATTTGGAATATGTGTGTGTATATATATATATTTGTATGTATTTATATATATAGACAACAAACAATACATATAAAATGAACCAATATGTCCGTTGTGATGCAAATCCCAGCATCTTTATATGGGCATGTTATACCCTTCACGGACTATTATGTTGTACATGTACACACACACACACAAAAAAATATATGTGTGTGTGTGTGTGTGTATGATACATGTACATAAATTTAATCAAAAAAAATTATAATACAATATATACACGTACATATATGTATGATTGTATGCATATTTAAATTTAAATAAAATAAAAGATTTTATTTATAACAAATTTAGAATTAAATATTCTAAATAAATTAGACTTCATATGCCCAATAAAGATCCAATAAGTGATTTTTTTTTGAAATGCGCTCATAACTTCCTCTACGGGCTGGCCCAGTTCCAACACATGAAGGAGACGAAATGACCACGCTATCTTTTTTGAAATAATTATTATGTATTTTAGTTATATATATAAAATTATACAATTTAATAACTATCTATAATTGAAATTAATAAATTTACCAGCTCTTGATGGTAACGTTGGAATGACTTCAAACCCTTGCGGTACATGACTGTATTTTTATTTCTATTTGCAGAGTTCCTCTACGACTTTGCCTCTAAATTAAAATGAACAGTATATTTCGCATTTGTAAATTGATGCAATCATTATACTAATCCTACTAAATTTTTAACAAATATACGAAACTAGTAAACTTAACTTCGCTTCGTCGCTTTCCCAGAAAGCAGCCTAAGCTTGCCATACGCTTCCATTCATCCAGTCGAGTTTTCCCCCCTTTTTTTATGGTTGACATCGTATCGCAGTAGTTTTTCCTCTTTTTTTCATCCATTAATTTCTGCAAAGGAAAAGGTATTGTTCATCTAAGTCTATCGCTCCCTGCGCATTGAAAAAAAAGTTACACATTTATACTTAGTCGACTAATTGTACAATGATTAATATATAAAACAAAATACAGATTTACACTTATGATGAAATCTTGCCAGATACACTCTAAGATGTGGGATGAGATATTATCCCACCTAGGCCAGCATGTAGTCATTCTACTCTTATAAGCAGCCTTGAAAAACATCGAGAACAAATTCCTTGTGCTACAGCTCAATACCCCTATATTAAATACGATATAGACCTTTAATAAATCATGAATAATGTATCATACACAAAATATTTATGATTCTGTAATATATTTGATACTTACCTGCTTGATTTAGCCGTTAATGTTACTATGGGACGCTCTACCTTTTATGATTGGTCGTTGCCATCGCCTCCCGCACTGGTCCCTTCTGACTTGAGAGGGGAAACCTGATAAATGAAAAGATTTCCGACATCGAAGCATAATACCTGCCACAGACATTACTTAAGAAATCTGCTAGCCGAGATCCCCTTATGCAAAAAACTCATACAAGTTGTGTTGATCTATTGCAATAGTACCGCGGCTATTGCAAAAGTAGAGAACCATTGTTACAACGGTAAGACATGAAAATTTCATCGTAAGCATAGTACTATAAAAGAGTATATCTCTTCAGAATCAATAAGAGTGGATTATGTACGCATTGATGAGAATTCGACGAATCGTCACATCCGACGGATCCTTTGACGAAAGGATTGGTCAGAGAGAAAGTCATTTTAAACATCTAAAAGAATGAGATTATTTCCTATAGAATGAGAATTCAGAAAATGAGTAGTCATTCATAATAGTAACCCAACTTAATGACTAGAGATCCCAAAAACTAGGTTCAATATGTAATAACAAGTTATGAAATGGCATTGATTAAACATCATAGTTTCATTAGATAGAAGCATATAGTACTGAAACGATGATGGATGAGTTTAATTCTTAATGAAATCTATACTCTATGTGGAGTGGAGTACCTAGCTACATGAGTACTCTTGATAGATTCACCTATATATATATGGAAATGTGGTCGTTTCCTATGGAATTTTAGGCAAAATTCCTATTGCGTTTGCTAAACTGGGATAGACGCATATGAACTTTAATGCACGGACTATAGACTGCACCCTAGAAAGGTTATGTGTAGTTTGATATCAGAGATAGAGTTCAAGACTACGAGTCACTCTAGTATAATCTGTATCTTACTCACTATGAAAAGGTTCAAATCGAAAGATACTTTTGTTTATGCGCAGTCTTATAAAATCAGAAATTGCTTAAGAAAAGTATTTTTAAAAATTCAAGTGGGCAATTGCTGAAAAAATTGGTTTTAAAAATGAATTATTAAAAATATTGAAAAGAGTATTGAAACCTCTCTTATTGAATAATCTTCCGTTGTGGGGAAGATTAGAGTGTTCCTATTTAAATATAGAATTCACAAGAGAAAGGATGAGCCATTTTGAATTCAAATTTTTCTCTTATATTGAGAAGGGAGACTATGCTAACCATCACATGTATGCACGCCGACCGGTTGACCCAACCCGACCAGAGCTTGGATAATGTGGTGTTGAACTCTTTATTTTTGACAGTATATTTTTAAACTGACCATGACTTGGTAATAGTATGCAGTAAACTCAGTTCCGATATTTTCTCATGACTTGATCCCATTTTACCCTCTATATAAATCAAACAATTGGCGTAGAAATATAATCAATTTTAAAAATCGAGTTCTCTTCTATTGCCTTAAAACACAACTTTAGATCTGAGCAATATTTTTGTATGCAATTAGATCGGTGGTCTTTGTGTAAGAGATGATTGATACTGATATTTAGGTTTGTTTTATTCAGAAAACGACGCTGCATCTGGCAGACACAATTCCAGCACAACGGCGAAACTTCTTAAAGCGACCTTGTCTGCGACTCAGCCATAAAGATATTACATATTTAGATCGAGGAACAACATGAAATAACATAAAACATAAAAAGGATAGAGTAGTAGCTTACATTAAAACAATAATAGTTGACTGGTTCCAATGGTTAGCAAACCAAATGCAAATAGTGAAAACTACCATTAACAATATGTTGTATTATTCAGGTTTTTGATGCACCCATTTGTACCAATAACAACAGAAACTTTTTAGGTAAAATTTCATGTTAAAAAATATATTGCAACAACACTCTTTTATTTAAGAAAAAAGTGATAGTACTTTAAACAAATATGAAATTTGTCTCATGTAAAACCATGTAAATGACTATTTAGTATGATTTTGAAATTTTGAAGGAGATGATGTTCTTGGAGCACAATATTGTAGAATATTGTTAGCAACATTTTCCTCAAGTAAAACCATGTAAATGCCTATTTAGTTAATTTGTAGAATATTGTTAGCAATGATTAAAGAAGGATGCAAAAATTAAAGTTGAAGGTTGGAATTCTCAAGAAAAGCACATCTAACATTGCTTGTCATCTAGCATTTGAATTTTTTTTGGAAATGAGGGTTTGGTTTGAGATAGAAAATCAAATGCATAACATATCACAAACAGATCTCTCCCTCACCTTTTCTTTCACAACGTAACTAATTTGAAGTTCCAACTGGAGTCTAATAGACTGAACAATTTTAAAGAACAATATGAATACATGCGAGTAAAGAAAATTGTTGAAAATGCATGATTCATATCAGAAGAACATCAACAGAAAGAAAGGACAGCTACACCAGTCAATAATATATTCATCACAAATTAAGTTTGAAGAGAAAATTAGACCTCTTTAATAATAGCGAATGAAAACAAAAGGTGGTAGGATAAAAAAACCAAGCAGCAACCGCAGCATACCTCGCACAATCCTCACAAAATCTAACCTAGGATTATTTGCTTCATAATATTACCATTAGCAAAAAATAATAAAAGAGAACTAAAGGAATCAAATTGTAATTGAAGTGGCTTACATATGAAGCCAAGAATGACACCCACAACCCCCTAACATAAATTCACAGATGATGCTAAAACGAAAAAAAGTGGAGTGAAAAGTTGGGCAAAATTTACCTTCACTGATGGCGGAAATCAATGCTGTTGAACAGTAGACTAACCCATTGAAATTCAGCCAAAGATTATCGAGATTGTAGGTGACTCACCTGCTTGAGATAGTGATAGATGGATTCCTATTATTACCGTATACTGGAATAAAAGGAAGTTGAAAATCAAATACTTTGTATCCTTTACGTTAAAATAGCAAAAAGTTTAAAATAAAAAAGGAGGAAATTCTTCAATACATGACATTATATAATTTTGAAAAATAATTCAAAAATCATAACATCATTAAATGTAATAGGACAAATTTTAACACATAAAATTAGATGTACTCGGCATTACCACTTAATGGATTATAGAGAGTATATGCAATAAATAGTTCACCTTAATGCATCTCATTTTCATTTAAAATCGGATGACCAAGAAGTTTTAAAAGCAATCCTGGATAACTAATAAAAAACGATGTCATGTTATCAACAATGAATACACCCTCAAATATATAATATTTTTATAAGTATACGTAAGTACATATTATTTTTCTCTTAAAACTTTTAATGGATACAACAATTGTTTGTGCTACTGCTGCTGACAGCAGCATGGTGCATATGTGTATAGCATTAGTTATTCTGCTGCTATGCGACCTATATAACATCACATATAAAATTCAAAACATGACTTTTCAACAAATTAATCACCAACCATTGATAACACAATATATGTCACAACTTACAAAGAGACTTTAGTGTAAGATATTGTAAAATTGTTATGAACAGACAATATGCTAGGTGGAATTTTAACTTTATGATTATTAGACTATCCAAAGACAGAAATGATTGTTATGAACAGACAATAATACTTATTTTTATAGGTGTACATCGCTAGAAAACAATCGACTGGACTTTCTTATTAAGTCTGCACCTATGCAATTGTGAACAATAATCTACTACTATCTCAATAATTGGATATACCGATTATTAGCTGCAAACCAAAAGCAGAAAACATCAATTGGAAGGCTTGAAACTATAAGTCTCTTCTTCTACTCCTGCTCTGTGAGAATTTTTCTTCTTTCGTTTCTCTTATATATCTCCTCCTAATAGTATGGATGCGGTGACGATTAGGGCTTTCATAGAGAAGATCTTGAGTTTCCTTAATGGATCTGAGATTTATTGAAGATAAATCAAGCTAACTTTAGATGGGAACGGAGAAAGAACAACAAATTGTAATGATACTGCAAATCCATGGAACAAAAAAATATGAGTGTAGAGAAACGTAAAAGATGTAGAAGGAAGAGAGAAGATGAAATAAGAATTTATGGATTAAATTTAGGTTAGGATTCGAGCAAGTAGGGTTTTTGGTAGAAAAAAGGAAATGAATTATCGTTCGGTGAACAAATGAGTAAAAGTGAGCAAAAGTGATAAAATGAAGTTGGAAGAGAAAAAACGGGACTGTTCATTTCCAAAAATTGGTGGAGACTTCTGTACTCTTGAAATTGAACTCACTAATAATATAATAGTATAGATATGTTTAAATGTTGCATGGCACATACCACCAAAATGCTATCAGCACCAAGAACCGATTCAAATAAATATTATTCAACTAAAAGGTGCAACAGAACTGTGAAATTAGAAGAAAATAAAGCAAACAAATGTGACTGAAATTCAAAATTAGGGCTGGTGATGATCCCTAAAATTTCCTCATTAACACACAGTATCCTTCTTTGTTAAATTTGAAATATCATAATTTAATGAACCTCTTTTATTCTTATTGCGTATGTGCACATTTTTGCAATACATCTTCTAATTTAAAACGTCGCATGGATTATCAAAATCATTTTCAAAGTTAGTTGTCTGGTGGGATGACTTCCCTCTGTGGTTATTTAAGGCCTCTTCCAGTGACAAGATTTGTTATGAGTAGTACATTGAATAGTTTAAAATATGAAACATGAAACATTGCAACTTACGTTCATTTGTCTCATTTCCTAAATTGCTAGAATGTATATACTCCTAAAGTAATGTCATACTTCTAATTATTAGGCTAATATATAAATTATATGCTATAATGAATATTATTGTAATCGCAAGTCCTAAACTAAATGATAAATTAAGTAAATAGCGTCAGGTGTAACTTCATTGATATAGGCTAGAGTGGCGTTCTTATTTAGTTATGAACATGGTTGGAAGTATACAATCTTCCAAACTACCCATTTAACCTTTTCGACTAACTTCAGCTATAATTCTTGATGTTTCCCAACCAGTTGGTAGTTGGAAAAAAGTTGGATATTTCTAACTGCTGATGGTATGGATACTAAAAAATATGAATACTGAAAAGTTGTTCGTTGCTCAAATGTTGATGAAGACCTTCAAAAGGAAACAAATTAAATTTCTTGCCAAGTGCTACTGTCATTTTACTATCATTATAAATCTATAAAAATAACCTGAATCATAAGTGAACGAAGAGACTTGCGAGGAGGAACCCTTCCATGTGTAGCTTCAAATATTGTGCTCCAAGCAACATCATCTCCTTCAAAATTTCAAAATCTTACTAAATAGGCATTTACATGGTTTTACTTGAGACAAATTTCATATTTGTTAAAAGTACTGTCACTTTTTTCTTAAATAAAAGAGTGTTGTTGCAATATTTTTTTAACATGAAATTTTAACAAAAAAGTTTCTGTTGTTATTGGTACAAATGGATATAGACCTGTCAAAATTTAACTCAACCCATTAACCCAACCCATTTACGCTACTTATAAATGGGTTGGGTCAACCCATTTATGAATATTATAAAATGGGTTATGGGTTGGGTTGATCCATTTTTAAAAGGGTTATAAATGGATAACCCATTTACCCATTTATTAAGAACATTAAATTTTAATATAAATTTGAAAAATAAGAATTTTGAACTACATTATAATTTTTCATGGAGACTGACGGTTGTACTTAGAAAATAACAGGCTACCGCATCCCCATATTTGAATTGCACCTAGTGCAAAAGCCGCTATTTTTTTGTTCAGACTACAATAACTTCTTTGTTCTAACTCGGAATCAGGCGAGACTTCGACCGATCAACTCTAACCTAAATTACGGACAGTATGGAACACTCGGATACTTCATCGTGTGAACGTTAACTGCGGTTCTCCAAGGGGGCTGACAGTTGTCCTTAGAAAATAACAGGCTACCACATTCTTATATTTGAACTCCGCCTAGTGCAGAAGCCGCTTTTTTTTGTTCGGACTGCAATAACTCCTTCGTTCTAACTCGGAATTAAGCGATACTTCGATCGATTAACTTCCACCTAAATTACGGACAGTATGAAACACTCGGATACTTCATCGTGTGAACGCACACTGTAGTTCTCCAAGGGGACTGATAGTTGTACTTAAAAAATAATAAGCTACCACATCTGCATATTGAACTCTGCCTAGTGTAGAAGCCGCTATTTTTTTTGTTCAGACTGCAATAAATCCTTCGTTCTAAATCGAAATCAGGCGAGACTTCGACCGATCGACTCCCACCTAAATTACGGACAGTATGGAACACTCGGATACTCCATTGTGTGAACGCACACTGTAGTTCTCCAAGGGGACTGACAGTTGTACTTAAAAAATAACAGGCTACCACATCCCTATAATTGAACTCCACCTAGTGCAGAAGCCACTTTTTTTTGTTCGGACTATAATAAATTCTTCGTTCTAACTCGGAATTAAGCGAGACTTCGGCCGATTAACTTCCACCTAAATTACGGACAGTATGGAACACTCTGATACTTTATTGTGTGAACGCACACTGTAGTTCTCCAAGGATATTGACAGTTGCACTTGGAAAATAATATGCTACATCATCCCCATATATGAATTTTGATGAAAATTAGAATTAAAATTTTAAATTTTGTCTGATCTCATAACATAAAAATTAGAATTAGAATTTTTTTTATTAGTCAAATTAAATTTAAATCTTTAAATGGGTTAAATGGATAACCCGCTTATTAAGTGGGTTGGGTCATAAATGGATAAAAGAGAATGGGTCATAAATGAGTTGGGTTAAACTCAACCCAACCCATTTTGACCCAACTCAACCCGTTCGACATGCCTAAATGGGTGCATCAAAAACCTGAATAATATAACATATTGTTAATGGCAGTTTTCACTAATTTTTTGCATTTGGTTCGCTAACCATTGGAACCAGTCAACTATTACTGTTTTAATGTAAGCTACTACTCGCTAACCATTGGTAGATGCAGCGTCGTCTTTAGAATAAAACAACCCTAAATATCAGTATCAATCGTCTTTTGCACAAAGACCGCCGATCCAATAACACCCAAAAATATTGCTCGGATCTAAAGTTGTGTTTTAAGGCAAAAGAAGAGAACTCGCTTTTTTTAAACTGATTATATTTCTACACCAATTGCTTGGTTTATATAGTGGGTAAAATGGGATCAAGTCATGAGAAAATATCATATCTGAGTATACTGCATACTATTACCAAGTCATAGTCGGTTTAAATATACTGTCAAAAATAAAGAGTTCAACACCACATTATCCAAGCTTGGGTCGGGTTGGGTCAACCGATCGACGTGCGTGCATGTGATGGTCAGCATAGTCTCCCTCCTCAATAAAGGAGAAAACATTGGATGCCAAATGGCTCATCCTTTCTCTTGTGAATTCCATATTTAAATAGGAACACTCTATAATTCCCCACAACGGGAGATTATTAAATAAGAGAGATTTCTATACTCTTTTCAATATTTTTAATAATTCATTTTTAAAACCAATTTTTTCAACAATTACCGACTTGAATTTTTAAAAATATTTTTCTCGAGCAATTTCTGATTTTATAAGAATGCGCATAAAAATAATTATCTTTCGATTTGAACCTTTGCGTAGTGAGTAAGATCCAGATTATACTAGAGTAACTCATAGTCTTGAACTCTATCTCTGACATCAAACTACACATAACCTTTCTACGATGTAGTCTATAGTCCGTGCGTTAAAGGCCATGTGCATCTATCCCAGTTTAGCAAACATGATATGAATTTTGTCCAAAATTTCATAGGAAACGACCACATTTCCATAATTATATAGGTGAATCTACCAAGAGTACTTATGTAGCTAGGTACTCCACTCCACATAGAGTATAGATTTCATTAAGAATTAAACTCATCCTTTTATCACTTCAGTACTACATGCTTCTATCCAATGAAACTATGATGTTTAATCAATGTCATTTCATAACTTGTTATTACCTATTGAACCTAGTTTTTAGGATATCTAGTCATTAAGTTAGATTACTATTATGAGTGACTACTCATTTTCTGAGTTCTCATTTTGTAGAAAATAATCTCATTCTTTTAAATGTTTAAAATGACTTTCTCTCTGACCAATCCTTTCGTCAAAGGATCCGTCGGATGTGACGATTCGTCGAACTCTCATCAGTGCGTACATGATCCACTCTTTTAGGTCCTGAAGAGATATACTCTTTTACAATACTATGCTTACGATGAAATTTTCATGTCTTGCCATTGTAACAAGGGTTCTCTACTTTTACAAAAGTCGCGTTATTATCGCAATGGATCAACACAACTGGTATGTGTTTTTCGCATAAGGGGATCTCAGCTAGCAGATTTCTTAAGTAATGTATGTGACAGGTATTAAGCTTCGATGTCAGTGATCTTCTTATTTATCAGGTTTCCCCTTTTCAAGTCAGAAGGGACCAGTGCGGGAGGCGACGACAACGGCCCATCACAATAGGTAGAGCGTCCCATAGTAACATTAACGTATAAAGCGAGCAAATAAGTATCAAATATATTGCAGAATCATAAATATTTTGCGTATGATATATTATTCATGATTTATTAAAGGTCTATGTCGTATTTAATACAGCGGTATTGAGCTGTAGCACAAGGAATTTATTCTCGATGTTTTCAAGGCTGCTTATAAGAGCAGAATGGATGCATGCTAGCCTAGGTGGGATAATATCCCATCCCACATCTCAGAGTGTATCTGGCAAGATTTCATCATAAGTGAATCTATATTTCATTTTATATATTAATCTTTGTACAATTAGTTTACTAGGTATAAATGTGTAACTTTTTTTTTCAATGCGCAGAGGGCGATAGACTTACATGAACAATACCTTTTCCTTTATAGAAATTACTAGATGAGAAAAATGAGGAAAAACTACTGCGATACGATGTCGACCATAAAAAAGGGAGGGAAAGCTCGACTGGATGAATGGAATCGTATGGCAAGCTTGGGCTGCTTTCTGGGAAAGCGACGAAGCAAAGTTAAGTTTTCTAGTTTCGTATATTTATTCAAAATTTAGTAGGATTAGTATAATAATTGCATAAATTTACAAATGTGAAATATACTGTGCAATTTTAATTTAGAGGCAAAGTCATAGAGGAACACTGCAAATAGAAATAAAAACATAGTCATGTACCGCAAGGGTTCGAAGTCATTCCAACGTTACCGTCAAGAGCTGATAAATTTATTAATTGCAATTACAGATAGTTATTACATTGTATAATTATATATATATATATATAAAATAATATATAATAATTATTTCAAAAGAGAGAGCGTGTCATTTCGTCTCCTACATGTGTTGGAACTGGGCCAGCCCGTAAAGGAAGTTATGAGTGCATTTCAAAAAAAATTCCCTTATTGGATCTTTATTGGGCATATGAAGTCTAATTTATTTAGAATATTTAATCCTAAATTTGTTTTAAACAAAATCATTTATTTTATTTAAATTTAAATATACATACATACATGTATGTATGTATATATATTGTATTACTAAATTAATTTGTTTTGATTAAATTTATATACATGTATCATATACATATATATGTGTGTGCATATGCAACATAATAGTCCGTGATAGGTTTAACATGCCCATATATAGATGCTGAGATTTGCATCGCACCGGACATATTGGTTCATTATATGTATTGTTTGTTGTCTATATATATAAATACATACACACACACACACGTGCACACACACACATTCCAAATATTATACATATAAACATATACATACATACATACATACATACATACATATATTTATTTATGCATTCATTTAACAATATATGTATATATATAATAACACCTTAAAATGTTTATATATATGTATATAGTTAAATGAATGTATGTATGTATATTACATGAAATAGAAACCAATTATATATATTAATAATAAATATATAATCTAATGGTAAATTATTTCATGATTTAATTTATATACATAAATACAAAATAGAAATATATATGTGTATATGTGTGTGTGTGTATATATATAAAATAATTTTAAAGTTTTTCAGTTCGAAATAAACTCAGGCTTTAATATATTATAATTTTAATATATTAGTATATATTTTCTATAAGTCATTTAACTGTTTCGGCCATAAATAATTAATAAAAATAATTATATGATTAAAAATTCAAATTTTAAATTTTCATAAATTTAATATCACAATATAGGGTTTAAGAAATTATTGTGATTTTTCTGAAATGAAATATTATTTTTGATTAAATAATCAATATTCGGCCAAAAATTAAAGTAATTACTAAAAATAAAAAATAATTTTAAAACATTTTGAATTTTTTTTCTAATACTTCCAACGTGATGTAGTAATTTTAAAAATTATTAAAATGAATTTTATAAATATTATTTATTTTACATGAATTTATCATATCAAATAATCATTGAATATTGATTATAAACACATAATAAATATAAAAAAGCATGAATAAATTTTGAACCAAAATTATATGATATATAATCATATTTACATTTATACACATATCAATATTATGTACATAATTTAATTAACATAAAATTAAAATAATTTTTCTAAAGATATAGTAACTAATTATATAATTAAATTATGAATATAAACATCATATGTTATGCACATAACCAATCTGATTGTGACAAACACATTTACATGCAAAAATCTCACCTAACTAATTATATAACAATGATATACACATATGAATTCATGGGTGCATAATTATCAAATTATAAACATGATATTAAATCTAAAATATAAGTAAACAAAATCTCGATAGATATCTTTGAGTCCACGTTGAAAGAATGAATTCCCTTCTCTGAATATGTCTCGATCCGTCAGATTGTTAGTATGGAATCGCTAACCTTTCACTATTGAATAGTTCCACTTTATATGATTTTGATTTGAGATTTTGATTTGAGATTTTGCGAGCTGTTTGGGTATGAGTTTTGGCCAAAAAAGGAAGAAAGTGGCGGCTAAAAGGAGAGCAATGAATTAGGTTTGGAGACAAATATATATAATATGAGATAAGAGAGGAAATAGAAAATATCTCATACTCCTCTCTTAATCTCAACCATACATCTCTAAACCAAATACCTGCACCTTAGGTGCCCCTACCCTTGCTATAGAAGCCGACTTGAACTTCTAAATATCTTGCGTTATGATCCCATTTAACCCAAATTAAATATATACAATTGCGTTTAATTTAATCTGTTATCGATATCTCATACCGATCGATATATTTATAGCTATTATAAATACATACAATATTTTTTATTTCTCAAATCCAATTCAAATTTCGTAATATTTCATAAATATTAACTAATTTAATTAATTTATAATAATTACAAATTAACTAAATCATTTTCTCTAAAGAGAATTCATCATTTCGATTGTGTGACTCTTGGGTATAAATTCGGCTAGCAATTAATGTGGAACCATTCGAATGTTTACATTCACACGTCACATAGAAGGTGATGTGACATTATCGCAAATTTATCGCTTACTCGGTTTCGGTAAAATTCAATTTTAGTTTAATAAGCGTTATCCGGTTGTGGCATAAATTTACACCAATTCTCTTCGTTAAAACTAAATCACTTTGGACTTATAGAATTTGGTAATGGTCAAAATTTTAATATCATCCATATTCAACTCTACATAGTCCAAACAAAAAATCCTGGATTCAATAATAACAATTATTATTAACTGAAATGCTCTGGCCAAAGACTTTGACTTTGAGTTGATCGTGATACTAACCTCATATAACCAAGGAGATGAATCCTCTCTTGAATAGTGCTTCACTTCCAATACTTCCACTCTACCCAACTATAGTCACTTGATGGACATCATGCCATGATTTAGCTATAATCAATGCGAAGCTTTCATACTGAAGATCCATGGTATTCTCAGGTTGAGAGAGTTGTGTAATCAGTCACATCGATATTTTTTGTGTGACCTTAGTTATATTAACTAACAGAAAACTATCGACTGAGTCACTCCATAGTTATCCAATAACTATCAGTACGTAACCCTAGGCGTCCCCCCTCCGCAGTCATGGGTAATACACTGCCCAACATTTGGAGAGCATTTCGTACTCTAGTCTCAACGGATACATCGATATCCAGTTTCAATGCATCTTGACTAGGAACATTTAAAATGGTATATTTATATTCATTGCGATAAATTACTCACAGTTACAACACTTTGTATGTACTATCATAAAATATATCATTTATAGATTTTCTATCAAATATTTTTTAATTAAATTAATTAATTAATATAACCATATTATATCAAGCATATAATAGAAAGAAAAATATCTTTAATTTTGAACAAGATTGGTTATTGAGTTAGATATATGTAACAAATTATATAATTGCTCATAGGGCACACCGCTAACTCTATCAATCTCCTATTTGCACTTGGGTTCAATTTATGCAATCTTATTCCAACTTCTCAATCGGTTTTCTCAAAACCAATTATGTCAGTCCCTTAGTGAACGGGTATGTTATTATGTTTTAGTCATCTACTTTGTCGATTAACTCTCTCCAATGCTAATAAACTACATTTATCAAATGGAACAATTTGGAGTATGTCTCTCGACCTCTAGTAAGCTCTAAGTTCTATTACGAACTATGTCATGACTTTGTTATTATATAACAATGTTACGGAATTCTCAACTTCCGGAACCACCTCAGTTCGGTTATAAATTTGTGCATTTATATTTATATACATTGGTTTTATTGATGCACTATTCCAATCAATGAATTAGCCACAATCTTTCATTTGGAACATTTCCAACTTACAAATTCTTAATATGAATTTATTATTGACATATTATACTCAATTTCACTTATGGGAATTTGAGTTTGAACATTCCTTCATAAGGAGTTCACTGTTTCTATAAACAATTCTCTAGTATGTCATAAATACACGAGAACACTACAAACTACCATTTAGTGATATCAATTTAGATTTGATATTTGCTTCATGTATCAAATACACAAACAAATTATGATATCGTAGACACCATAATAGGTATGAAAATTCGTACTACCAATGCATAAGGAATCCATCTTACATGTTCCTTATTAAACATTTTAATATGGTGTCCTTGCATATAATTTTGGGACATTGCTTATATCTTTTATACTTTCTATAAAAGACATCATTTTCAAATCCAAAGTTGAGTATTAAAACATAAGGTTAATTTAAACACAAGTACATTATTAAAATTAACAATGCGTTGTTTATAGTTTAGAAATATAAATCTACATTTTCAACATTCTTTCTTATGAGCACATGCTTACTCTGCATTTTGGTTACAATCAAACTATTTGATATTTTATCAAAACACTTGATCAATTTTAATGCTTATTAAACGATACTTTCATATCTATTCTTTGACCATATCCAAACACTCACAAACCCAAATACTGCTTCTGTTGACTTTGAGACACTTTAGTTGTTATATGCAAACGGCTATTCTAAACCATTATTTAGAAAATTTTCATTTTAACACATATGTACCAAATCACAAAGTCTTGCAAGTCGATAATTTTGTGAGTAAATCTGAAATAACTTGATCATGTTGAATGATGAATCTATTATGCCAATTTCAACGTTTAAAATTTATAAGATTATTCTTATCAATACTGCTTATTTAATTCCAACTGCATTAGTCTTGCTCATAAAGACAATATCGCGGGCGATGGATTGCATCCCTTAGGTTTCGACTACCAAAATCATATCTTGATAACTTACTTGGAATTCATTTTCAGATCTTCGCATCATACCGTATTACAGACTCAATACTTTAAAGGATAAATTAAACAACCAAGGATTATATATTCTCGACATTTAAAAGAACTCATAATTTCCCTTCAATGTGTGAGAATACTTATTAAACGCTCTAATGTGATGTGTTCATTCAGGTTAGTTAATTTCATTTCATCTGATGTAATCATCTTTACCTTTAGATTGTATCTATTTTACTGCCAATAATTTCTCAAAGAAATTCCTTCACTATGAAGTTGGTATTTCTTGAAACAACAATTGCTTCTCAGTGCAATGAAACGGGCATTCATAAACATTTTATGAATTGAGTTATATAAAACCGATTTGGTTTTAGTACAACACATATGTTCAAAAGATAAATATTTCATCCAATGACAGTCCTTTACAATATCCTTTTGGGGAGATTCATACAATATCCCCCTCGAACAATTATTACGTGCAATCTTTTGACTCGCACAACTTGCCAACTCCTTGGCCTAGGGTATGTTGGGGTTTCCTTTAAACCCTTATCTTATATGATTTTGTAAACTGTTAATAATATTAATCTTGTGTACCACTCTTAAGTACATGACCTTATAGAATGAAATTAACCCAACTTCACCCACAATTAATCATACTTTGTCCAATAAAGTTTGTTTACTCCTTATCGATACATCATTATGTATCATATGGAGGAGTGACTTTTGATACCAAATCTTTATTCATTTTTAGGTGCGCTCGGAACTCTTTCCAATATACTTACCCATTCGATCCATTCAAATCATTTCTATCACATTTACATTATTTACTTCTGCTGTATATTCTATGAGCTTACCATAGACTTATACATGCATATCAAATACACATGTCCATATCTGTGGTAACTCATTGGTGAATATGATGAAGTACGTAGAAATGTTTTGTTATTCATAGACTTATGACTACAAACATCTATATGTACCAATCCGAAAATTTCATCAACTCTTATGGTGCTTCCACTAAATAGGTGCATAGCCCTTTGTTGTTTGAGATATAATTGATGAATATCATATGATTCATCACAATATAATAAAATTATTTCTCAAAACTACAACTTGGTATGTACTTTCAAAATAATTGTAAATAATATCAGATACTTATGTATTCTCCAGTGCATCATTTTGTTACGAAAACACATATCACATTATTTCATAACAAATATTCATAATACTCACACTTAAATATAACTATATCTATTTTTAAATCGACATTGAAAATAGTCATTATTTCTCAAATAATGTTCGATATATTTTACGAAACTATTTTCGTAATTTTATGCAATCAATAAGTGCTATATGACATGCTTCCACTGTTTCTGCCATTAATATAATAGTGTACTAAATTCGAATGTTCATCATTACTTAATATAGATTATTCATTTCATATACTACAATTAGTTTACAGTTGAGAGTTCTTTGATCAAATATCTTGAACTCAAAGAAATAAGTCTCATAGAAAATAATTTTCTATATGAAAATGCATTTAGTAATAAAAATCATATTTTATATTCCAATATTAAGTATCAATTGTTATTACAATTCTCGTTTCCTATGTTTCTTTTAAAGCATAAGTGACTATTCATTCTCTTCATCCCAACTATACCTTAGATCATATCTACACTTATAGTTTCGTTTTCCTTTCTAAATGGTTAGACCATTAAAAAAAAATCTTTACTACAGTGTCATAATGAATCTTTACAAAAGCGCATTCGATTATCCTCATCGTTTAATGACATCATATATGTTTCATTTTATGTAAACTGATCAAACTGACATTTCAACAATTGAGTTCTTAGATTTATATTGTATTTTTGGTCTTATGTCACACTAAACAAAATACGATCCTTTTGTAATAAATCAAATTGAATATTCAATCTCGCACTATGGTTTATTTGGTTTTTCAGATGAACTAATTTCATCAAAATATTATACATTACAAACTTTGATCGTTTACCATATAACATTTATATGTGATTGTATATGGATCAAATATCCATAGTCTTATATTGCCTTTTGAGTTTGGAACTCATAGAATGTAGTACAAACACGTAAGTCACCAAACTACGAATATATTTAGTAACTATAAAATCAGGCACTTACATGGGTGTTGAAACGTTAACATGCAATATGCCTTTATTGGTAAGTACATGTTATATTTCTATTTGTCAATCTTCAATTCATTTGTATATCTTAATTGATAAATAATTTATCAATCAATTTAAATGCACAAACTTATCAACGTAGATTATTATAACATTATATAACATATGTTTTTACAACATTTGAAATGTTAAATGTTGTCATTTCATATTTCTAATAAGGCTCCCGCTAGTCTTTTATGTTTCACCAAACCCTAAGAGAAACATAGAAGTATATCGACTTCACCAGTGGGTGTTAGGACTCATTTTTCATAGGATTTTGACCTTGGGTCTACTTAACAAATCATAGCCCCACAAATAAAGGATAACTCCTTATCAGTTGTATCACATACAACTCCATACCCTTTGGTACCTTGTCCTGAATCCGCTTCGACCTTAAATCTAATTAACAAATTGAACGAAATTACTCACTCGTACCTACAATATCGCTATGGCCTAAGTGTAGTATATGTACCTTTAGTGTGCTAAAAAAATACATAAAGTTATTTGATCTTGTCTATTCAATATATTAATACTACTACACATAACATCCCTTGCTTAAGTCTGCTCAACAACCAAGGAGTATGCAAGCACTACAACAAAAATACCCTATTACAACGTCGTTTTTACAATGGTCTTTAAATGCCCATCGTAATAGAAACCTATTACAACGCTTTTTTCAGGCTCGTTGTAATAGATATCACTTTTCAACAACTTTTTTACTTTGCACGTGGTAATAGATGCATATTACAACGTTTTTAATTTGACCGTCGTAATATATGCCTATTACAATGGTTTTTTGCCCGTCGTAATAGATACTGGTTTTCATCCCTATTTGCCTATTGTAATAGATGCATATTACAACTATTTTCTTTTGTCGGTTGAAATAGATGTCGATTTTACAACGACATAAAATGCATGTTGTAATAAATGCCTACTGCTAATTTTTGATAATTAATAATTAATAATTACAATGCTTTCTTTAAAAATATTAATTATTAATATTTAATAATTAGTTGTGAATAATATTAAAATTGATCATCATTATCTTCAATTTTTTATACATACTTAATAATTTACAAATGGTAATTTATAATTAATAATATAAATGATAACGTACATAGGTCATTATTTATAATTTATCACAATTAATGATTACTAGTAATTAACTTGCTAACAATAATACTAATTGATCTAGTTCGTAAGTTTTCAGATTGCAGTTCCTTCCGAAACAAAGATAACTGTTGCAGTCCAAAGCCCCATTGTCAGCTGACCTAAGACATATAATTCACAGATATTAGTTATTTCTTATCCGACAGTTTATCGAAAACCTACTGTTTGGGTGTTGAGACTTAGCTTGATCTGCTCATAATTATCAACCTAACTGTAGCAGCTAAGGATCAGCCACAAGTTCATTTGGGTTTCAGATCTTGGTTGCAGATCTGAGAGAAAAGTAAAGTAATTGGATTAGCTTCTTGAATAAAGGTTAAAGAACTCTTTTTTAAGGGTTGCTGAGACTTATCTTGCTTAGATCTGCGGGGATCTTCGAGAAGACGTCTCTGCAGTTCTCAGATCCTTCTCGTGTGACCTAGTAACAAAAAAGTTAGTTAGTCTCCCTATCAAAGTTTAAAAGAGTATCCTTTTTAGGGATTCAGAGACTTATCTTCGTTTCGAGCAACACTTAAAGCTGCAGTCTGTCGGTTCGTCTTCCTTTGCATTTTGCTTCCATGACTTAGATGCGTAACCTCTAGGAGCAAAGACATGCTGTAAATTACTGTTATAAAGCTAAAAGACTCCTCCTTTTCGAATGATAGAGGCTCACATGCCTTTGTCACTTTAGAAGAGGCTCTGATAGAAGGTTTTGTTACTTCTGGAGTGCAGACTGTTTGGATCTTGCAGTAGAATACGAAGTCGAGAATTCTTTTCTCGCGCCACCATTAAAGTTATAGCTTTGAGCTTCTGTTTTAGTTGTTTTATCAGTAAGGAGATTAGGAAGTGGGTTAGATACGAGATGCCTTTTTAATTCGCGCATTGTCTCGAATCTTCTGGCACACGGGTTTCGGTAGGGTATAGGAATGCAGGCCTTTTTATTTTAATGGGCCTAGATATGTATGGGGATGTATTTGCTTTATGCAAATAGTTTGAGTTGTTTTGAATTTGCCTTTATTAGGCCTTTGTATATACTTTTGGGTTTCCTTCTTAATAGAAAAGTTTGAACCACCTTTCAAAAAAAATGATTACTAGTAAATAATTTATAATTACTAAATATTATCTATAATCAATATTTATTTTTTATATCAATAATTTATTATAGTTAATTATTAATAATCAGTAAATTATAACTAATATTTATGACTTAAAATTAATGAATATTATTAATACTTATTAAAATAATTAATATTGAATAATTAATAATTAACAACCAAGACTTATTGGAAGTTTTTCATAAAATTGTTTAGATTGATTTCCACTATGAAGGGGGGTCCAGAGGGGTGGCAACCCCCCTAGGTGGGGGGTGCAGGGGCAATGCCCCCATTGACGGTTGACGGCGGGGTGTGGGGCAGCGCTCCGTCCGAAAACGGTACATTTCGTTTATTGTTTGAATTATATCTAATAAAAAATCTATTAATAAACAGTAATTAAATAAATAATACTTAAAAAATAATTGGTAACAAATGTATAACAATTAACTTTTAATAATTAATATTCAATTATAGCTAAGAAGTACTATTTAATAATTAGTAGTTTCAATTAGTAATTTCTATTAAATAATTAATAATTAAGACTGATATTTAATATTTAACACGTAACAAGTTATATTTAAGAATCAAGAATTTATTCTTCAGCATTTAATATTTAATAATTATATTTAGGATTTAATGTTTCAAAAAAGTAAAAAAATTAAATTTTCGAAAATAAACTTAGAATTGCTAATAATTTTTTTTGGATTCTCTTAAAATTTGAAAGTAAATGTTTATAATAATATTTGTTTTTGCACTTATTTTGGTTAAGAAACTACTTTTGCTCCATTGCCTCCAAAATTTTCATTTCCCGCTTCTTCCTTTTTCTTAACCCTAAATTCCTATTTCCACCAGCGATATGCCAAAATAAAATATCGATCCCTATTCATTTACACATCTTCACCGGCTCCTTCATCGAGTTCCTCCTCTTCACCATCCTAGAAGGCCTCAACGAATCCACTATCCGAACCATCTCCAAACTCAAATCTGAACCATATTGGCTCCTCAACTTTCGCCTCAACGCCTATACCCGCTTCCAGTCCATGACCGAACCTGCTTGGTCGGACAATAGGTATCCACCTATCGATCTCAACTCTATTTCCTACTACTCAAAACCTAAGAAGAAACCTAAGATGAATAGTTTAGATGAAGCTGATCCGAAATTGATTGAAACGTTTAAGAAATTAGGTACTCCCATAAACGAGCATGAGAGGTTGGCTAATGTGGCCATGGATGTTGTAATAGACTCTACTTCTATTGTGGCCACACATAGAGAGACCTTGATGAAAGCCGATGTTATTTTTTGTTCCATTTCAGATACGGTTAAGGAGTATCCGGATTTGGTTAAAAAATATTTAGGGAAGATTGTACCTGTTGGTGATAACTATTACGCTGCACTGAATTCTGTCATGTTCAGTGATCGTTCATAGCGTGATATTCTCCGATACGATTTCCGATGCTACTTGTTTCAAAAAAATTCGACCTTGTATTAATGGATTGTAAAAAAATTTAAACACCCGAACTAAAAATTATACGATATATATATATATATATATATATATATATATATATATATATATATATTTACAATTTTCATTGAATCAAATTACAGTCATTACCTTATTTAATACCTTAATCCTCCTCTCCATCCTCGTCACTGCGCACTAATGCAGCACCCTTCAATCGAACCCTTCGGCCAACACGTATGTGCCCTCCACCTGGTAGCAAATCCAAGTTGCGACTACTGGAATCGCGAATACCCTCACCAAGACCTAACCCTAAATCACCAGACATCGCCAAGATCCCTCATCTCCCTCCTCCTTCCAGGCCAACAATATCAAGCTTCACATGTGATCTTTTTTTTAGAGTCGAACGTCGTCCTTCAACCAACCCTACACACGCCTCCGCCTCGCCACTATGAGATCCCTACGGGTGCGCGTACGCACGACGATGAACTCCACCGAACCCAAATAAACGCTAAACCTTCGCCTTCAACTGCCACCACGCGCTCGTGACTAATCCGCTGCCGCATTCTCCCCCCTTCCTTGTGCGCATACGTAGAGTTGCGAACTTCGATCCCAGGCGCTCGCATGCTAATTTTTCTTCATGCGTGGATTTGATTTTCATTGATACTAGGAGATAAGGGAATATATGCGTTAAAACTGGAGGGGAAGGCGTGAACGAGTAGATAGGCTCGCAAATAAATTTGAGTTGATTTTTGACTTGAGCTGATTTGAAGAATGAAGAGAAAGGAAATGTGATTTAAAAGGAAAGGAGGCGGCTACGATTTTAATTTTATTTATAAATTTTAATATTGAAAATATCTCATTTTGGGAAACTAAAATTTTACAATACCTATCGAGGCATGGCGTTCCTAATGTTATACCACTATTCCGAATCTAATGGAACAAGTTTCGAGTCCTAATTTGGTCGTATGGAGAAGATAGCTTTTTAAATCAACTATTTAAATTAATTTCAATTAAATTATTTCTAGGCATTTTAAGGTCGTACGACCAAACTGTAAATCCAAACGCTACGAAATTTAAAATCCGATAATAATACACTATTATGGATCCAATGGAACATGTTTCATCAAATTCTGAAACTATGTCCCGGTTTGCTATTTTAACGCGTCGATTAAATCGACGATTTCGAAAATTGTTGAAATCACTTGAAATTTCAGTTTTAAAACTCATCAACTAAATTACAATTCAAAATCCAATATTTAAACCATTTAAATATTCCAAATTAGACATCGAAAAATTCGGGTCGTTACATTTGAGTCGACTCACATATCGTATAACACTAAATGTAGAAGCTCGTATCTCTATACCCTTTGAGTCGACAATAACTCACATCAATTCAACTCAAATAAAACGGAAATATGAATCTTTAGGGGTGAAGAAGAAAACAAGGTATAAGAAGAAACAGAGAACAACAACACAGGATCCTACAATCATTGCGGAACAAAACATAATATATAATAATAGATTTTAAATACAAGAAATGTACTACTAATATACATACCATTATCAGAGTACAGTAGACAACAACCAATCTGGACAGTTTAATTACTTGTCCTCACAAAGCGGAAATAACCAAGTACGTGAAATAGCCTGAAATCCTCTAGCTCATCTCCTGAGCTCCATAGCATCCTACCCTGAATCTGCAATACTCAGTCTGACTCGAGCATTATAATAAAATAACACCCGAGTCAGTCTGGAAAAACAGCTTGAGAAAACACACTCAATTTGAATTATTAAATTTACCAAAATCCTTTGAAAACAATATATCTCGTAAGACCACGTCAGACATAAACACGACAGGTTTTCCCTTACGATAACCAAAACATTTAATAGAAAATCCAATGATATTATAATAATGTCTAAACACAAATACTTATTCAAATAGCCAAAATTGTTATATTAATTAAATTGCAGCATATTAGGCTCTACAAACAAAACTGTAAAGGCTCGTATTGGAGAATGGATTCCATATAATAACTGGGCTACCGGGGTACTGCCCTTTATAGTACACCTCTTGAAAAATGTACCGAGGACCTTGCAGGGATCCCCTGCCACACAAGATTGGCATACCCCTAAATTGGATAGAACTGAATATGTTATCACCCCGAGTGTTCCCACCCTTAAAAATCGAGCGCTTCCTTTTTCATGCACAACTATATCTGTAATATATATATTTTCGAGGGTATCTAGAAAAGTGATAACATACCGTAATTGGGTGCGACCCACTTAGCCTTGCTGCATCTCCCCTGTTTTAGTCATTCCCGATTGATGAGGCTTGAGGCTAACATTACCTTTCAAGTACAATTCCACTTAGAATGCTCATCGTCCTTCAATGACGATGTACTGATAGCATTCGTCCATACAAGTTGTCCTGGGTATGAATAAACCGAATCATCATCTTCACTATCTTCACAATATCCATTTATAACGTTCAAACCGGATCGAAGTGGTTTTCGAATAATTAAATTTGATCCTGGTCTCTTCGAAACGACTAATGAAATCGGTCAATATTTGGTAGTCTGTTTTTTAACTATCAAATAATATCCATAAGCAGTCACTAGGTCATTGTTTATAATTCTTTATGACATTCATTTCAAAATATCTCTACAAACATTCCGAATAATTGTTTCCATAACAGGATATCTCAACCCGTACCTCACTTCAACACTTAGTGCAATATTTTCAACCTCGGTTTATAATCCATTACTTAGAAAATATCTCGATATAAATCCTTCGTCCTTAAATATTTTCAAAAACTTTCGTTTTCTCACTTAGGAAATATTATAATCCATTTTTCCGAAATCATTTCTAATATCAATACTTAGAAGTTTTTCTTATCCTGTCTCCTACATTTTCGGAATTTATATTAATTCCTTTACATTTTCCAAAGTCAATTATACTCACTTATAATCCCGTCTATCCATTTACAACTTCTAAAAATCATATTTGTTTCCACACCTCGAGAGAGTTTATAAATAAATTCAAACCATTTTCAAAACTCTATATATGTATAACAAGTATTTTTAAAGAATGATAATTAATTTTTAAAAACACGTTTAAGTAATTATTTAAAATTTAAAATACTTTAATAAACATTGATACTTCATTCCCTATTTCTTTTTCAAATAAAAAATTGATTTACGAAGCTTATTACAATAATTAGAAATTTATTTCAATTAATATTAAATATTTGAACAAAAATCCACTTCCGAAGTATTTCAATACTGACTAGTTCGAAATTACATAGTTAAATAAATAGAATTTCCCTTTTCAAATCAAAACTTAACTTCTTATAAAAATATATCTTTAAAATCCCTATAACCAATTCAATTTATAAATCCCTCTCGATTTACAACGCATCGATACCATTCCAGTTCTCTAACCATCCTCACTTTTCAAAATAGAATTCACTATTTTTCCCAAAATCTATTTTTCATATCTCAATATAAATTTACCCTGTGAAATTATATCCCAATTTATCAATTAATTTTCATTTTCCCTTGTTTATAAACGTTGCTTATAAACCTATAACTCCTTTGGGTTTCACTTGCTTATAAAAACTAATCCCATTTACAAAATCTCATTTTATATATCCAATACTTAATAAATTTCATATATTTCTCAAATCTATTTAAAGTATCGATTTCAACTCCTTTTCATATTTTCAGTAATATCGTTTCAAAGTCCAATATCAAAAATCCTTTTTATATAAATTATTTTAAAATCTCCATTTAAAATATTTTACAATAGTTAAGTAAATTTCCAGAATCAATTTTTTTTATCCAACTCAACTTCCTTTAAAATAATCCGAACTCCACTATAAATACTTTTTTTTATCCAAATTCTCTTTTTAATTCTTTCAAATAGAAAAATAATATTTATGGAATTTAAAATACCAAAATCAAAGGCCAGTGCTACTATAACATCTACTAATTCAAATTACAACAATAATCTACAACAGATTATCAACACACATAGTATATCACTATATGAAAAGTAAATAATATATTTAAGGAATCCAGTTGGATCCCTCCAACTTGTTTCCCTGCATCCACAGATGTTAATACAACATAAAATTACCCATCCCACTTCGAGGGGATATCGCGGTATATAGGGTCACCCGCTATTTAGGGTCTCATCCGCCAAAATAAGCGGGAACATCAATCTAACTACTAATATATATACTATATATATATAATATAATATCATTCAATAGATAATAAATTCAACCAAACATCCAGAATTAATTTAAACTATTTAAAATTAAATTCAGTAATCCAAATGAGTGAGAATTTCTCACCTTGATTTTATTTGCAAATTCGTTCTAATTTTGAATTAAATCGAACAACATTCGATTTAAATTTAAAATTCCTGCCGACTTTGAAAATTCCAAACCAAATTCCTAAGCATAGCGTCTGTTGACACGAGTCCAATGCAACTCGATTTATTCAATATCGACCTCGTACAACAAGATATAAATTTTATAAGTTATTGATACTTTTTAAATTAAATAATATAACTAATCAAATTAGAAGTTCAAATTTTTTTAACGTCTTTGTCATCTTCTCACTGCTCTGCCTTCACCTCTGCATGTGCCAACAACCCCATACATGCCATTGCCTCCGGATCGCACCCTCCTCCGGCGAACGTACTCGATAGAACGCTAACATCCCAACCTCAACCTGCTTGCTCCGCTGCCTTACCCATGCCTCAAATTTTCGAATTTAGCAGAGTCTTCTTTATACGGAGAGCCTGTTGCAATATGACAAAAGAGATAAAAAAATATATATCGACCCACACGGTCGGAAAACACAACATATATCAGCATCTGTATATTTTCCGATATTTAATCCGAAAACATACCTTATTTTAGCGTTTTTAAGCAAGTGGCTTATTTTATATGCAATTTTGCACAACCAAAAATGAGCCAAACGGCCTCCGGGTACCTATACTTACTCAATTTAAATCCGTAAGTACCAAAACATCAAATTCAATAATATTTCACTTATTTAAATAATTACAACACATAAACTTCATAACCCAATCATGCCAAACATATATTATAAGCAATTATAAAGTTCTGACACTAATTTAATTGCTTTTAATCGATTCATATTCAATTCGAATGATTTACAACTCAATTTACTTGCGTTCACTTCATATTTATCTCAAACACCCATATCCATTCCAAATTGATTTAAAAATCAATTTATTCGCTTTCTATTAACTTACATAATTTTATTTACTTCCGTTTACGTCAAACGAGAATTTTTCTATGCAAATTCTACGACAGTCATTTAATAAAATAACCAATTCAGCATATAGTTATTTTTAATTGATTCCAAATCAATTTATTTTCAATTCTATTCCATTTCAAATTGATTCTCAATCAATTTATTTACATTACATTCGTATCCACATTCATTATAATCAAATCCATTTTATTTAGCTCGGAATCGTTCCATGTTTCTTCATTCTGAACCATTTCATAAATTTATTTAAGCCAAGCTAGGGCTGTCAATGGGTACCCGAAAAATCCGATATCCGTCCGAATCCGTATCCGAAAATATGAAAAATATCCATTATCCGAAAAGCGGATACGGATATCCGATATCCAAAAAGCTTTTCGGATACGGATATGGTTATAGTGGTATCCGTATCCGAAAAATATCCGTCCAATTAACTGATGCATATTTATATAATTTAAAATAGGAAAATAGGGCTATGAGTGTTTAACTTTTGAGTATTTTTGGATACACATACATATATTAGTATAAAACAATGTTTTATCACCATATTTTTTATTTCTTTGTTTTTTTATAAACAATAGTATAAAAAATGTTTTATGTTGATCTAACCTTTTTTGTTTATAACTTTAAATTTATCAATTATTGGCGGAGCGGATAAATATCCGATATCCGTCCGTATCCGAAAATTAAGCGGATACGGATATCCGATATCCGAAAATTAAACGGATACGGATATCCGATATCTGAAAATGATTTCGGATACGGATACGGATATGACACTATCCGTATCTTAAAGCATCCGTTGACAGCCCTAAGCCAAGCTTCCATCCCAAAATTATTAACTTAAGTTAACTTGTTCATTCTCCATTAATTCAACTATAACTTAAGTTTTATTTCCATTGCAACAAATTCCATTTCCGTTTTAGATTGATTCTTATTCAATCAATTCCATTCCATTTACTAATTAATTTAATTAGTTCATTCACTTAATCCACTTCAAATTTTAATTCCATACTCAATTCATTCTCGAATTCATTTAAATAATATCCAAGGCCATATTCAATTTATTTACACTTAAATTGAATTTATTTATAGCTTAAGTCATTACTATTTCAACCCAATTCCATTTTTATTCGATCATGTTTGCAATTTTACTTAATTCGCTTACCATTTAGGTCGAATTTTATTTATAACTCCAGTTCCATATTTAATTTCAATTTATTCAATTCCATTCAACTCAAGTTCCATTTCAATATCCGATTCACTATTTAATTTTTCTAATTGGTTTGTTTCCATTTTATATCTCGTAATTGGATTTCTATTTCAAAAATTATTCCATTTAATTTACTTGAGTTCAAATTTATTTTATAATTCAAGTTTGGATTTTATTTCTTCAATTTAAAATATCACACCATTTTTATTTTTAGCTGTTCTATTTCATTTTTTCCAATTAATGAGTTGCATGGCTTATTTTTCCCATTTTCATCAATTTTATATTCGAGTATGTCCATATTTTATTTTTAACTCGAGATTATACATCTATTTATAGCCTAAGTATAATTTTATTCCATTAATTTCCATTTTTATATGCTATATAAACTTATTTATTCACCATCCCATGATTTTTCCCTTAAATTCTATTCCATTCGAAATTTATACTTTATGGTTATATAATAATTTCAAAACTCAAAATTATGTATTATTTCTAATCCTGTATTATTTCTAATCCAATCCTATTTTAATTTAATTTAAATTTCAATTCCTTTTAAATAACATCTCAAAACCCTATTCGAGTAATTCATACTTAAATTAAATTTCACTCTAAACAAATTTATTTTTACTTCATTCAATTTAACCAAGTAAGAATTCAATTCCAATTTCAAATTTTCCACACTTCCTTACTTATTTTTATTTGTTCCATTCACTTATACACATTCCTTGTTCACATTCACATGTATTTATATTTAGTTAACTTCACTACATTCTATTCATTTCACTCCATTTAACTTTACTTAGGTAAATTCCCATTTCATTTATGCACCTCATTAATTCAATTCAAACCCACATAAATTTTATTTCTAAAATTCAATTCATTCAACTCAACTTAAGTTGAATTCCATTTAACTTTCTCAATTTAAATTTTAGTTCTAAAATTCAATTTTCACACTTCTACATCATTCTCCACTTATAAGTTCAAAAACTTATTTCCTGGTATTTCCTAAAACATTTAAGTAAGGATTCCAAAATTCAAATACCTGACTTCACTTCAAATCATTTTGAAACCAATATATAGCGTTTTGGTTTTAACAAACCATTTCTTTGAAATTTTCAAAGTCAACCTGATTTTATCCAAAACAATTCCTTTCAGAATTCTAAAAACAACACTTGTTTTCCCCAAAAATCTCCGTAACGAATTACTACAGTAGCAATTCGTCACTTATAAACTCGAAAATGAATACTGCTGATGCTGCGCAGTCATCACTAGGATTATTTTCCAGCGGCTGAAGTGAGTTCAGTGCTTTATCACTTTCAAAATTCATTTAATTTCAAAAAATATTCCAAATAATATTACTATTATTAATTTCAAATACTTTGAAAAACATTCCCAAAAATCTCCGAAATTTAATTTTCCAAATTCTGGTTTGAATCCATTTTTAGTTTTAACTCATTTGTGTAATTTATTCTTGTACAATTTTATTTTTGGTCTCTATAAGACATAACCAGTTTTATAATATTATTTTGATTATATAATAATAACCAAACACACCAATATACAATAATAATTTCAGAAAACTATTGTTTTATATCCAAATATAATTTTAGGCAAAGTTATTTCATTTACCCACTTCAAAACAACACTTGTCAGTTAATCATATTTAAGTGTTTAGAAACTTCTATCAATGTCGTGGCATCCCACTACTCGACCATAATTTATATGCCACTCAACAGATAAATCAACACAATAAAAAACATTTTATATTCACTACCAAATACGCTCTCATTATTTATTAATACACTCAACTCATTCTAGGGTACTACTGACCCTATCTCTAATGAGTAATCCCCACCAAAGCCAAGTTTCTCACTTAATATTCAGCTTTGATACCAAATGTAAAGGTTAGTAGGCTTTTCAACCATCCTAACAACTACCACTTTCCACCGTGGCTCTATGTTGGTGCCTCGAATTTCCTTTTACGGCCAGTCTCTCGACTGCAACCAACCACTCTGGACATGTAGGGGTAAGAGTCTCCTTCTCGCCACCAAACACGAAGCGAGAACCCCCTATCATGTTGTAATGAAGCAAATCCGATCTCGGTCTCTTTGAAACGATTAACGAAATTGGTCAATATTTGATAGTCGGTTATTTAACTATCAAATAAAATCCATAAGCAGTCACTAGGCCATTCTCTATAATTCTTTAAGACATTCCTTTCAAAATATCTTTACAAACATTCTGAATACTTGTTTCCATAACAGGATATCTCCACCCGTACCTCACTTCAACACTTAGTGAAATATTTCCAACCTCGATTTATAATCCATTACTTAGAAAATATCTCGATATAAATCCTTCGCCTCTAAATATTTTCAAAAACCGTCATTTTCTCACTTAGGAAAATATTATAATCCATTTTTCAGAAATCATTTCTAATATCAATACTTGGGAGTTTTTCTTATCCTATCTCCTACATTTCCGAAATTTATATTAATTCCTTTACATTTTCCAAAGTCGATTATACTCACTTATAATCTCGTCTATCCATTTACAACTTCTAAAAATCATATATGTTTCCACATGTCGAGAGAGTTTATAAATAAAATCAAATCAATTTCAAAACTCTATATATGTACAATAAGTATTTTTAAAGAATGATAATTAATTTTTAAAAACACATATAAGTAGTTATTTAAAATTTTAAAATACTTTAATAAACATTGATACTTCATTCCCTATTTATTTTTAGATAAAAAATTGATTTACGAAGCTTATTACAAAAATTAGAAATTTATTTCAATTAATATTGAATATTTGAAAATTTCCACTTTCGAAGTATTCCAACACTAACTAGTTCGGAATTACATAGTTAAATAAGTAGAATTTCCCTTTTCAAATCAAAACTTAACTTATAATAAAAATATATCTTTAAAATCCCAATAACCAATTCAATTTATAAATCCCTCTCGATTTACAACACATCGATCACATTCCGATTCTCTAACCATCCTCACTTTTCAAAAATAGAATTCACTATTTTTTACAAAATCTATTTTTCATATCTCGATACAAATTCACCCTGTGAAATTATATCCCAATTTATCAATTAATTTTCATTTTCCCTTGTTTATAAACATTGCTTATAAACCTATAACTCCTTTGGGTTTCACTTGCTTATAAAAACTAATCCCATTTACAAAATCTCATTTTATAAATCCATTCCTTAATAAATTCCATATATTTCACAAATCTATTCAAAATATTGATTTCAACTCCATTTCTTATTTCCAGTAATATTGTTTAAAAATCCATCGTTAAAAAATCCTTTTCATATAAATTATTTTAAAATCTCCATTTAAAATATTTTACAATAGTTAAGTAAAACTCCAGAATCATTTTTTTTTACCCAACTCAACATCCTTTAAAATAATCAATACTCCAATATAAATACTTTTATATCCAAATTCTCTTTTTAATTCCTTCAAATAGAAAAATAATAATTTTGATATTTAAAATACCAAAAATCTAAGGCCAGTGCTACTGTAACATCCAATAGTTCAAATTACAATAATAATCTACAACAGATTATCTACACACATCGTATATCAATATATGAAAAATAAATAATATATTTGAGGAATCCAGTTGGATCCCTCCAACACGTTTCCCACGCTAATAATTCAATTTCAAAGATGAGTTTTAAATTAGATTACGCCAATAATTCAATTTCAAACCATTTAAATATTTCTAATGCGACCATAATTCCAAATGTAAAGGTCCGTATCTCCGTACCCTTTGAGTCGACCATAATTCACATCAGTTCCACTCAAATTGAACGGATATACACATCTTTAGGGGTGAAGAAGAAAAAGGTTGAAGAAAAATATGAACAACAACACAGAATCTCACAATCGCAGCGGAAAAAAATATAATATATATGTAATAACATATTTTTATACAAAAGAATCTGTAACTGTTTATACTTACAATCATCAGAGTACAAGAATCAATACATCAACCTGGACAGTTATAATAACTTGTCCTCATATAGTGGAAGTATAAGTCAAGTACGAAAATACGTCTCTGTCATCTAGCTCGTCTCCTGAGCTCGATAGCATCCTATATGGAATCCGTAATACTCGGTCTGACCCGAGCATTATAATATAATAACAACCGAGTCAGATTAAAAAACCAGCGTGTAAAAACACATTCAAATTGAATTATTAAAGTTATCAAAACCCTTTTAAAAACAAAGGTATCTCGTAAGACCGCATCAGACATAAACATGACGGGTTTTTCCCTTACGATAACCAAAACATTTTGTAGAAATCCAGTGATATTATAATAGTGTCTAAGTAAAAATACTTATTCAAATAGTCGAAATTGTTACATTAATTAAATTCCAGCGTACTAGGCTCTACAAACAAAACCGTAAAGGCTTGTATTGGAGAATGGATTCCATACAATGATTAAGCAATTGGGGTACCGCCCGTCACAGTACAATGTGCCAGGGACCTCGTAGGGATGCCCTACAACACAAGATCTGCCTACCTCTATCTTGGATAGTACCGAATATGTTATCATCCCTGGTGTTCCCACCATTAAAAATTAAGCGCTCCCTTTTCATGCACAACCATAACCATAATTTATATATATATTTCCGAGGTTATCTAGAAAAGTGATAACATACCTTAATTGGGCTCAACCCACTAAGCCTTGCTGCATCTTCCATGTTTTAGTCATTCCCGATTGATGAAGCTTGAGGCTGACATTACCTTTCAAGGACAATTCCACTTAGAATGCTCATCGTCCTCCAATGACGATGTTCTGATAGCATTCGTCCATACTAGGTGTCTTGGGTCTGGACAAACCAAATCACCGTCTTCACTATCTTCACGATATCTGTTCGTAACATTCAAACTGGATCGAAGTGGTTTTTAGATAACCAAATCTGATCCCGATCTCTTCAAAACGATTGACAAAATTAGCCAATATTTGATAATCGGTTATTTAACTATCAAATAACATCCATAAAAAGTCACTAGGCCCATATTATAATTTTCTTCCAAAATATTCGTTTCAAAATACCTTTACAAAGGTATATATTCAAATTCCTTTCCATATTCCAATATTTGAACAAATACTTAAATCCATAACAGGACATTCCCAAACCATTTCAACACTTAGAAATATTCCAAATTTCCATTTTAATACTTAAGAAAACATTATAAGTCTTATTTTCCAAAACATTTCAAATATCAATGCTTCAGAGAATATTTCGTAACTATCTCATAAGTCTTCGGAATCATTAATAAATTCCCTTAAAAAAATTTAAAACCCAGTATACTTATTTATAACCCCATTCAACAATTTATAACTTCTTTTATAAATTAAGATTTCATTTTTCGAAGTTCCCATATTCATCATTTTGAACTTCCATTTCCTCTAAATCCCTTATAAAATTCCTCTCCTCAAAATCATATCCATTTATAAGCCACATTTACGAATCTTGGGAGAATTTATAAATAAACTTTTCAGTCGCTTCAAAACTATATATATAAGGGAGAATTAATTTAAAGGACAAAAGTTTGTATATTTTTAGCCTCAAGGACACGACCTCAATATGTTAACCACAAGGACAAACATTTTCTTAAAAATTAATCAAAGGGACAAACATTGCTTTAAATTATTCATAAGGACAAACATTCTTTCAAAACTGCTACCGAACTAAAAACTGATACCTTAAAACTGCTACCGATAACTAGAATCTGATACCAAAAACTGCTATCAATAACTAAAAACTGATACCTAAAGAAAGTTGTCCTTCAGGCTAAAATATTGAAGGTCTATCCGTGAGGCTAAAACGCTGAGAAATTTTGTCCTTGACAATAGTTTCCTGTATATATAATAAGTATTTTAAAAAAAATTATTTTTAAACAAGTTTAAGTAGCCATTTAAAAATATCGAAACCCTTTTTATAAACATCAATAACTCATTTTTTATATAAAAACAAATCAATTTCCAAGTTGATTTTTAAAATTAGGATTTTTTAAAATAAATATTAAGTATTTGAGAAATTCACTTTTCGATGTACTTTAATTCTACTAGTTCAAATTTCATAGTTTGATATTAACATTTTCCTTTAAAAACAAACTTAAAATTTTAAATTAAAGATATATTTTTAAAATATCAATAACCAATTCAATTTATAAATCCTCGATTTACAGCCCATTGATTCAATTCCAGTATCCTATCCATTTCCACTTTTCAAAAATAGTATCCACTATTTTTTTTCCAACCCTATTTCGATATTTTAAGATAAATTCACCCTATGAATTTTATATTCCCAAATTTTCATCTGTTATCGATTTGCTTTATTTATAAACATCGTTTATAAATATATAACTTCTCTTAGTTTCACTTTTAATAAAAATAATCTCATTTATAAAATTCTATTTTATAAATTCAATTCCTTATAAATTCTATTCATCTCTGCCAATCTATTTTTAATATCAATTTCAACTTCATTTCATATTTTTCAGAAATACTGTTTAAAAAATCCATCTTTTATATAAAAAAATCTTCTATATAAATTATTTTAAAATCTCTATTTAAAATATATTTTTCGAATAGGTAAGTCCAACCCAAAAACCAATTTATCGTTTTACTCAAGTCAATTTCTTTTAAAATAATCCAAAAACTTGATATAAATATTTTTATATTCAAAATCTTCTTTTAATTCCTTCAAATTCAAGAATAATATTTATGGTATTTAAAATACCAAAATTCAGGCCAGTGCTACTATTGCATCCAATAATTCACATCCCAACAATAATCTATAACAGATTATTCTAATATATCATATATTATTATATACGGAAACAATCAATATAAATTTGAGGAATCCAGTTGGATCCTTCCAACCTGTTTCCTTGCATCCACAGATGTTAATGCAACAAAAAAATACCAATCCCACTTCGAGGGGGATATCGCGATATATGGTCATCCGTTATTATGAGGGGCATATAGGGTCTCATCCGCTCCAATCGGCGGGAAATAAATCCAACTACTAATATATATATTATAACATTCAAGTGATACTAATAATTATCAATTCAACCAAGCATCCAATAATTAATTTTAATAATTTAGAATAAATTCTAGTAATCCAAATGAGTGAGAATTTCTCACCTTGATTTTTGTTTGCAATCCATTCCAATATAATTCTGTTGCACAGATCCTACAGCTCCGAATCAAGCGTGACTGATTCCTTGATTTTTTTGACCTCGTATAAACAAATTTCGAATTATATAAATTAAAAATTACAATTTTAATCAACTAATTACTTAATTTAACCACTTACTTACTGACGGAAAATATATTTTTTTTCTTTAAATTTTTTAAAAAGTTAAACCATGATTTTCCAAAATTAAAAAGGTTTAAATTAACTTACCCTTCTTATCAATTCCACGTTACAGCCACACACACGAGCTCAACTGAAAAATCACGACCTTGATCATGGCTGCAATGCCTATTACCTATCGTGCACTGACCACCCGCCGTCGTACGTGATCGAACTGCTCCTTCCCCTGCCATCAACACGCGATCGAAGTGCTCCTTCCCCTTGCCAACTTCACCTCGCTACACCTCGTGAATCAACGAGAAAACCTAGATTGCAGATGAGCACAAACGCGGCCTCACCTATCGTGTGCTGCCCTTGCCTACCCTCTAAGTCCACGCATGTGGTGTCGCACATCCCATACCTTGAACTAAGCCATCGCCACCCGATCACGACTACATCCCGAGACGCATGCTTATACCCAGCACATTGCCCGTCCACTGCTCGCCTGACATCACACGCCTCCTATCTACGCGATTCGATTTTCTCTTGGTGGAAGATAAATGAAGACGAAGGGGATGTGCTCATCATTTCGTTTGAAAATAAGGGAGAGAGTTATGTGATTTTACTGGAGATACTCTTTTTTTTCCTTTTGCAAATTGGTTTGTGAATTCTGGAGAAAGGAATTGAGTGAACACGCAAATTATAAGATAGAAGGGAAGTGGATTACAATTTATTTTGAATTGACTTTTATTTGAACTAATTTGAAGAAGATGTGATTTAAACGTGAATAGGCGGCTAGATGTTGACTTCTGGCTAGATATATGTATATATATATATATTCAAAATGTCTCTGCTAACATATAGTGAAATCTCGATCTCCTATTGAGGCATGCCGTCTGGCGTTTCTAATGTTATACCGCTATTCCGAACCCAATAGAGCAAGTTTCAGAAACTAATTCGATCGTATGCGAAAGATAGCTTTTTAAATCGACCATTTAAATTAAATTCAATAAAGTTATTTCTAGGCGTTTTTAGATCGCGCGATCACACGGTAAATCCAAACATAATGAAATTTGAAATTCGATAATAATATACTATTACAGACCCAATGGAACTGGTTTCATCGAATTCTGAGACTGTGTCCCGGATCGCTATTTTAACGTGTCGATTAAATCGACGATTTCAAAATTGATGAAATCGCTTGGAATTTCAGTTTTAAAGTCTTACTAACTAAATTATAATCCCAAATCCAATATTTAAAACCATTTAAATATTTAAAATAAACATCGAAAAATCCGGGTAGTTACATTCCTCTCCCTTAATAGAATTTCACCCCCGAAAATGCTAAGGCAGGAAAACGCTCAAACCCACTAACTTATCAAAACCTACTTAGTTAAAACCCAATATTCACTTTTCTAAACCCTTTAGTTCCATACAAAACACTTATTTTCCATTTCTAACCCAAAATCCTTTGTTTCGATTTCAATTCAAAAATCAACCTTATTAGTTAACAAAAAATTTCAAACATTTTCAAAAAAATTCCTAACACCTAAATTTCTGAATTATTTTGGCAGAGTCACCTTTGTACGGAGGACCTTTTGCAATATGATAAGGGAGATAAAAATATGTACATCGACCAACCCGGTCAGAAAACATAATATATATCAACATTTACATATTTCGCGATATTTAATCCAAAAACATACCTCATTTTTGCATTTTTAGCGAGCGGCTTATTTTATGTGCAGTTTGAGCGACCAAAATCAAGCAAAACAGCTCCTTATACCTATACTTACTCAATTTAAACACGTAAGTACCAAAAACATGAAATTTTCTAACATTTCCTTTATTTAAATAGTTAAAACACAAAATCTTCATAACCCAATCATCTAAACATATATTATAAGCAATTATAAGATTGCGATACTAATTTAATTGCTTTCGATCATTTCACGTTCAATTCGAATGATTTAAACTCAATTTACTTGCATTCACTTCATACTTACACCAAACAAACTCATGTCCATTCCAAATTGATTTAAAAATTAATTTATTCACCTTCGATTTATTCATAGAATTTTATTTACTTCCGTTTGCGACAAATGGCAATATTTCCATGATAATTCGGGAATATTCATTTAATAAAATAACCACTTCAGTCTATAGCTATTTTAAATTGAATCTAAGTCAATTTTTATTTTTTCTATTCCATTTCAAATTGATTTTCAATCAATTCATTTACATTCCACTCATATCCACATTCATTATGCTCAAATCCATTTTATTAAACTTGGAATCATTCCGTGCTAATTTATTTATGAACCATTTCATAAATTTATTTAAGCCAAGCTTCCATCCAAAATTATTAACTTAAGTTAATTCATTTACTCCTAATTAATTTAACTCGATAACTTCAGTTTGTTTCCCTTACCATCAAATTCCAATTCAAATTTTAATCCCATACTCAAATTCATTCTCAAATTTATTTAAATGATATCCAAGGTCATACTCGATTTATTTTTACTTACATTGAATTTATTTAAAACTTAAATCATCAATATTGTGACGATCCAGAATTTCAGTCATTTGAAATTTATATATTTAATTGATTTTAAGTATTCACAAGTTAATATTATAAGCTGAATAAATAATATTTCGAATATAAGGATTTAATTGGATGATTAAATCGTTAATTTAATATTTGAAGCTACGTAAATAATTAGAATTTGAATTTAATGTTAATAAAAATGATTTATGAACTTGAATAAAATTCTATTTGAATTAGAATGATGTTAGAGAACTATTAAAAATGAATTAAAAGTTGATTTGTAGAGATTGAATATTTTGATATTTAATCAACGTGTAAAAATAACCATTTTTCAAACAGTCTCGGATTTCGACGAAACTAGTTTCATTGGATTCATAATGTTATATTATTGTAAGATTTCAAATTTCGTATCAATCGGATTTACGGTTTGTGCGGAGGAAGCTAAAACGCATAGAAATCTGTTTAGCGAATTTTAAATTTAAATAGTCGATTCGAAAACCTATCTTCCGAAATGATCTAATTGGCTTTCGATATATATTTCATTGTGTTCGAAATAAGGGTAAAACATTACAAACGCCAAGCGGCATGCTTCGTTTGTAGTTCGAAAATTTTTCGGATGAACAGTGTTTTGGAATTTTATATAAAAGGACTCATTATTTTTATATTTTCTCAAACATTAACCTAACTAGGGCAAGTCGCCATTATAATTTCAAACGACCGAAAATCACTCTTCTTCTTCCTTCGATCTCTCCTAATCCATGCAATATTTCAACAAACCTCCAACACGAAAAATGGAGAGTTCGATGAGTACTTCAATCTCAATGGTGATGATGGGTTTTAGAGCTACGGATCGACGGCAATTTAGGATTGAAGGCTTTGCATTCATGCGCGAATTTCCACACACAGGGGAGGCCGAGCTTCATAAGGCTCTGGTCGTGGGTGAGGCTCGGGTAGGCACATGTATTGGTGGAGTTCGATCAACCTATAAGCGAACGAACATGGAGCATAAATGGATGGTAAAACGGTGGCTTTTGGGTTTCGTTCACATTTTTAAACGATGGGGAAGAAGCAAAGTTCGGCAGCCAAGATTCTCAGATGCGAAATCAATGGCCTGATTTATGGAGGTTTAAAAAAATAAAAAGAAATTATAAATTTATTTGTTGTAAAATCGTATAAACTTCTAAAATGCATAACTTTGTCATGCGAGGTTCGTTTTTGACGAAACAAGTTACGTTGGGTCCGTATTGACGAGCAATACATTTTAGAGCTGGTTTGGAGTTAATTGGAGCTAGTGTAAATTTTGGGTAAAATTAAACGGTTGTTTAATTTTATTCGAAATAAAACACTACAACAGCTACTGGAACCAAAGTGAGTACAACTCACTCTTTCTGACTCACTGATATTTTTTATACAAGTGAGAATAAATATTATTTATGCTGATTGATGATTGTTTGGATGATATATGATATATTATATATATTGATTGGTATTTGGATATATTCCTGCCTATTGGAGCAGATGAGACCCTATACATTCCCATGTATGAGCGGATGACCCTTTATACGCGCATCTGCCTTGAAGCGGACATTATACATATTTTCTATTATGTATATTTATTGTAGGTAACAGGTTGTAGGGATCCAACTGGATTCCTCACCAGTATTGATTTATTTACAGATATTGTGATATATGCTGTTATCATGTGATATATGATATTTTGGATGCCGTGATTGATGTATTTGGTGTTGTTGCAGCATTGGGCCAATTTTGGTAATTGAAAAATATTAAAGTGATGATTTTAAATTAAAATGGATTTTCAAGTGATTTTGAAAATAGACGTTTTATTGAATTTTAAATTGTTAAAGCAATTGATTTATTTTAAATAAATAAAAGTTATAATTTTTATGTTATAAAAATTATGATTTTTGGGAAGTATAATTGAAATTTGATTTTTGAAATATGGAGATAACTATTTTGTAAAATAGTTTAAATGGAGATTTTTGACTTGTTATAAACACTTTATATATTATAGATTTATAAAATTGATATTTTATAAATCAAAGTAATGGAATTATAAAGGAGTTTTAAAAAGTGTTTAATATGAAGTTATAAATGGATTTATAAGTAAATAAGATTTGTGAATTTGTGAAGTTATAAAAAGAATGATTTTGGAAATAAAGAGATTTATAAGTAATTAACTTCTAAATCAAATTTGAAATGTAAATGAGATATAAATGGAATCGGTTAATTAAGGGATTTGATAAGTTGGAGTTTTTATAATATATAAATGGAATTTATAAACATTGTTTTATAAATCCAAAGTCAATTGAATTTGATAAGTTAATTATTATAGTTTATTAAAGGAATTTCATCCACGATTTTGGACAGTGGATAATCCTTTAATTAAATGTGCGATAGTAATGAATTGGGTAAAGAAGCTATATCCACAATTTTGGATAGTGGATTATCTTTAATAAATGTGTAGAAATATTGGATTTGATAAATGGACTATATTCACGATTTTGGAGAGTGAATAATATATTGAATAAAATGGATATTTTTGGGAAGTGATATTTTGAATGGGGTAAAATGGTTTGAAGATGTTTTAAAAATGTGTTAAGTATCGAAACCATAGGTTTCAACATTCATTGTTGAAATAGACGTTTTCGAGAAGTAAAGAAATGATGGACTATAACACTGTTGTTATAGTAAATGATTTTCGAAAGGAAATGTTTTGTATAGTATATGGGATTTTTATATCTATCTTATTTTCGAATCCATATACTAGTGATTTTGGGTTTTAGTAACGATGTTTTATGCAACATTCGTTTTGACCCAAATAAATGTGTTTAAAGAGAATGTTTTCCTTAAAGAATAAAATATATACTTAATCGTGATTTATGTATATGGAATATTTTCGAAGTGTTGAAAATAAAATGAATTGTGAATTACTTACTATTAAATAAGTATTTGGAAATGTTTTCCAATATAGAATGTTGAGATGGTTCAAGATTATATCTTTTAAAGATAATTTGAAGTGGATATTTGGCAAATGATTTAAATAATACAAGATTAATTAAAAGGGCCTAGTGATTGCATATGGTGCTAAATATTTGTTTGTTTGCTTTGATAATTAAATAACCGACTACCAAATTTGGCTGTTTAGTTCCTCGACTTGATGTGGGAACTATTTAGTCGTACACTTAGTACGTAGCCTTCTCTGTGTGTTGAGGATGCTGATTCGTGTAGTATGGAGTATTACTCCAATCTATCGAGCTTCCTTCTTGGCCCGAAGTATAGGAAGTTGAAAGTTAGAGACGTGATAAGTCTATGAGACTTGGTTTCTGTGTTAGGTTGATAAATGCTTTTGCGTTGTTGGTGCAAAGAGACCGAGATCAGATTTATCTGAAAACCACTTCGGACCAACGTATATGCATTCGATTGAGCAGGTTATTGATGATATTGATATTCAAGATTTTCATAGTGGGGGACTGCTTGTTGATCTTTTGGGGTTAAAATACCAATATACATATAGTAGCAGTGGTCTCTTCATTATGGAATATCCAATGCAAGGACTATTCGCTACTAATCCTATGGATTTCCCGGCAGGATGTGGTAGGAAAGTACCTTCGGTTTGTCCTATTCCTGGACAACTTGTATGGATGTTTGTCTGACATTGCATTTCTAAAGATTACTTACATTGGTTTTTACAATGTACATTAGTGGTGGCGGTGAAGGCAACTTCTCTTTGTCTAACACCCTCCTTGAGATGTATGAGTTTAAGGATTATATTTTTGTGGAAGGCAATTAGTAGTCAACGGAAATGGCTGTGTGGCATTCAAAGTGCCGTGATTTGTGATATGTGAAAGGTAATTGTTACCTCAGGCCTCATCAACCGGAAGTGACCAAAACAGGGTTAGATGAGGCAAGGCTAAGTGGGTCGCTTCCAAGTAGGGTATGATCATCCTCTTCTAGATATATGTTTACATGCTATGACGTCGTATATCTTATTATTATGGTTTGTATGCTATGAGGGCCCTCGGTAAAGGTCGGTAACGATCGGAGGATGATATATTCGAAACCATTTAGTGATAGAGGTGGGCCGGTCTTGTGTTGGTAGAGGATCCTTTGTGATGGTCCTCAGTACATTCTTCTAGAGATGTACTGCCGGAAGGTAGTCCCTTCACCTGGTCATTTGTATGGAAATCCAAACTCCACTACGTACCTTCCATTTTGATTTTATTACCCGTTCGGGCTATATGTTAAAATTTAATCAATGTAACAATTTCGACTATGATTAATATTATTTGTATACTAGACATTAGTATAATATCAGATGATTTGATATAAAATGTTTTAATTATCGTAAGGTAAAAATATGTCCGTGTTTATGTGCGGACTTGTCTTATGAGATACTTTTGTTTTGAAAAAAGAAAAGATTGGAAATTTAATAAATTTAGTTCAATGTGTTTCTCATGATGGTTTACCTGACTGATCCAAGCGTTCTTCCCTTTTAATGCTCGGGTCAGACCGAGTATATTTACAGGTTTAGATTTAGTGCTTTTGGAGCTTCAGCAGAAGAGCTGGAGATTTTCATTTTCATATACATGTATCTGTTTGTTTTGATTATCCATTTTGCTTAGTTGTTGCTTATATTATCGATAATTATGAGGACAGGTTATTATAACTGTCCAGGCTGATAACTATTGATTGATTGTTGAGCTCTGATTGATGTATGTATATAGAGTTTATGTTGTATAAAGATCATTGATATGATATTATATGTTTTTACGCTGCGATGTGAGATTCTGTATTATTCTGTTTGGTTCTATCTTCTCCCTTTCTTCTCTTCTCTTCTTCTCTCTTCTTTTCTTTCTCTTGACTTTTCGTCAATCTGTGTTTTTTGGGTCGAACATGTATGGTTTATTGTTGATTCAAATGGTACGGATTTGCGGTTCGTCACAACTATTTCAATTTATTTCTATTTTATTCGACAACATTTCGAATATAATTTATTTTCTTACTCTTTAAATCGAATTTCATTTATAACTCAAGTCCCACATTCAATTTAAATTTTCATCCACAATTCCATTTACTTAACCAAGTTAAGTTCCATTCCCATATTTAATTTAACTAATTAATTTATAAAATTAGTCCACTTCCATTTTATAGTTCAAAATCCGATTTTCCTTTCAAGAATCACGTTATTCAATTTACTTGAGTTCAAATTTTTATTTTGGTTTTCTATTTCACCTTTCAATTTTATAAGTTACACAACTTATTTCCTTCACAATTCCATAATTTACCACTTTAAATTTTATTCCATCAAAATTTTATAACTTATAGTTATATAACTGCTTTACAATCCAAGTTATATATACAATTCCACCCGATATCATTTCTAATTCTAATTGAATTTTTATTTAACTTAAGTTAAATTTCCAATCACTTTACTTACCCAAGTTAAAATTTATTTACAAAATTCAATTTCCATATTTTTCTTTAAAATCATTCAATATTTATAAGTTCATAACTTATTTTTTGATATTTCTAGAACATTTAATAAGGATTTCAAAATTCAAATACCTTGTATTTATTTCAAATCATTTTGAAATCATATATATATACTCTCTTTGGTTTAACAAACCACTTCCTTGGATTTTAAAAATCAACCTGATTTTTTCCCAAAAAATTCCTTTTGGAATTTCCAAAACAACACTTGTTTTCCCAACAAATCTAAAATATATCAATTATTGTAGCAATCCATCACTCAAAAACTCAAAAATGAATATTGATGATGCGGCCGTCATCATTAGAATTATTTTCCAGCAACTGAAGTGAGTTCAGTGCTTTATTACTTCCAAAATCCATTTTTAAATCCAATTTAAAGCATTTTGAAATCCAAAAATGATATCACCATTATTTATTTCATAATGCCTTGGAAAACCTTTCGAAAAATCTTCGAGATCTAATTTTCCAAATTCTGGTTTGAATCCATTTTTAGTTTTTAACTCATTCATATAATTCATACTTATACAATCTCTATTTGGTTATATATGTAACCATTTCAAATTTTATAATCTGGTTTGGATTATAATATTAACAGCCAAATACACCAATATATTATGATAATTCCTAGAAAATTATTTCTTCATATCGAAATATAATTTGGGTAAAATTATTTCATTTACCCACTTCAAAACCATACTGTGTCGGTTAATCGTGTTTAAGTGTTTAGAAACTCCTATCGATTTAGTGGCATCCCACTATTCGACCAAAATTTATATGCCACTCAACAGCTAAATTAACACAATATAAAACCATTTTATATTCACTAACAAATACGCCCTCATATCTGTTAATACACTCAAACTCATTCTAGAGTACTACTAACTCTATCTCTAATGAATAATCCCCACCAAAGCCAAGGTTCTCGCTTAACCTTCGGCTCCGATACCAAATGTAAAGGCCCATATCTCCGTACCTTTGAGTCGACCATAATTCACATCAGTTCAACTCAAATTGAACGGATATACGAATATTTAGGGGTGAAGAGGAAAAAGGTAGAAGAAAAATATAAACAACAACACATAATATCACAATTGCAGCAGAATAAAATATAATATATAATAACATATTTTTATACAAAAGAATCTGTAACTATTTTATACTTACAATCATCAAAGTACAACAATAAATACATCAATCTGGATAGTTATATTAACTTGTCCTCATACAGCAGAAGTATAAGTCAAGTACAGAAATATGTCTCTGCCATCCAGCTCGTCTCCTTAGCTCCATAGCATCTATCCAGAATCTGTAGTACTCGGTCTGACCCAGGCATTTATAATAAAATAACAGCCGAGTCGGTCTGGAAAACCAGCATGAGAAAACACACTCAATTTGAATTATTAAAGTTATCAAAACCCTTTGAAAAACTAAGGTATCTCGTAAGACCGCGTCATACATAAACACGACGAGTTTTTCCCTTAACGATAACCAAAACATTTTATAGAAAATTTAGTATTATAATAGTGTCTAAGTACAAATACTTATTCAAATATTTGAAATTGTTACATTAATTAAATTCTAGCATATTAGGCTCTATAAAAAATCCGTAAAGGCTTGTATTGGAGAATGGATTCCATACAATGTTTGGACTACCGGGGTACCGCCCGTCGTAATATACTTCTAGAAAAATGTACTAAGGACCACGTCGGGATCCCCTACAACACATGACCGACCTACCTCTAATCGGGATAGTACTGAATATGTTGTCACCCTAGGTGTTCCCACCATTAAAAATCAAGTGCTCCCTTTTCATGCACAACCATACTCATAATTTATATATATTTCCGAGGGTACCGAGAAAACTGATAACATACCCTAATTGGGTGCGATCCACTTAGCCTTGCTGCATCTTCCATGTTTTAGTCGTTCTCGGTTCATGAAGCTTGAGGCTAACGTTACCTTTCAAGAACAATTCCACTTAGAATGCTCAACTTCCACTAATGACGATGTTCTGGTAGCATTCTTTCATACAAGTTTTCCTAGGTCTAGACAAACTGAATCACTGTCCTCACCATCTTCACAATATCCATTCGTAACGTTCAAACCGGATCGAAGTGCTTTTCGAATAATTAAATCTGATCCTGGTCTCTTCGAAACGATTAAGAATATTGGGCAATATTTGGTAGTCGGTTATTTAACTATCAAATAACATCTATAAGCAGTCACTACGTCCATATTACAATTTTCTACCAAAATATTCATTTCAAAATACCTTTAAAAAGGTATATATTTAAATTCCTTTCCATATTCCAACATTTGAAAACAATTTCAAATACTTAAATCCATAACAGGGCATTCCCAAACCATTTCAACAATTAGAAATATTTCCAAATTTCCATTTTAATACTTGGAAAACATTATAAGTCTTATTTTCCCAAATCATTTCAAATATCAACGCTTCATAGAATATTTTGTAATTATCTCATAAGTCTCCAAAATCATTAGTAAATTCCCTTAAACAATTTCCAAAACCAGTATACTTATTTATAACCTCAGTCAACAATTTATAACTTCCTTTATGAATTAAGATTTCATTTTTTAAAATTCCCATATTAAACATTTTGAAATTCCATTTCCTCCAAATCCCTTATAAAATTCCTCTCCTCAAAATCATATCCATTTATAAGCCCCATTTACGAATCTCGAGAGAATTTATAAATAAAATTTTCAATCGCTTCAAAACTCTATATATATAGATAATAAGTATTTAAAAGAACAATAATTTATTTTTAAACAAGTTTAAGTAGTCATTTAAAAATATCGAAACCCTTTTTATAAACATCAATAACTCATTTTTTTAATAAGTTAAACCATGATTTTCCTAAATTAAAAAGGTTTAAATTAACTTACCCTCCTTATCGATCCCACGCTACAGCCACATACACGAGCTCAACTAAAAAATCACGACCTTTATCACGACTGCAATGCCGACCACCTACCGTGCACTGACCACCTGCCGCCTTACGTGATCGAACTGCTCCTTCCCCTTGCCATCAACACAAGATCGAACTGCTCCTTCCCACTGCCAACTTCACCTCGCTACACCTCGTGAATCAACGAGAAACCATAGATTGATGATGAGCACAAATGCGGCCTCACACATAGCGCGCGGCCCTTGCCTACCCTCCAAGTCCACGCGTATGCTGTCACGCATCCCAAACCTTGAACTAAGCCATCGCCACTCAATCGCGACCATATCCTGAGACGCGTGCTCCTACCGAGCACATCGCCTATCCATTGCTCACCTGACATCACACACCTTCTCTCTACGCGATTTGATTTGCTCTCTGTGGAAGACAAATGAAGACGAAGGGGATAGGCTTGCGATTTCATTTGAAAGTAAGGGAGAGAGTTATGCGATTTTACTGGAGAAACTCTTCTTTTTTTCCTTTTGCGAGAATTCTAGAGGAAGGAACTGAGTGAACACTCAAATTATAAGATAGAAGGGAAGCAACTTGCAATTTAATTTGAATTGAGTTTGATTTGAACTAATTTAAAGAAGACGCGATTTAAACGTGAACAGGCGGCTAGATGTTGACTTATGAATATATATATATATATATATATATATATATATATATATATATATATATATATATTCAAAATGTCTCTAATTACATACAGTGAAATCTCGATCTCCTATTGTGGCATGCCGCCTGGCATTACTAATGTTATACCGCTATTGCGAACCCAATGGAGCAAGTTTCAGAAGCTAATTCGATCATATGCGAAATGTAGCTTTTTAAATCGACCATTTAAATTAAATTCAACTAAATTATTTCTAGGCGTTTTTAGATTATGCGATCACACGGTAAATCCAAACGCAACAAAATTTGAAATTCGATAATAATACACTATTACGGATCCAATGGAATAGGTTTCGTTGAATTCTAAGACTATGCCCCGGATCACTATTTTAATGCGTCGATTAAATCGATGATTTCAAAATTTATGAAATCGCTTGAAATTTCATTTTTAAAGTCTTACTAACTAAATTATAATCCCAAATCCAATATTTAAAACCGTTTAAATATTTCAAATGTAGCGAACCATCGTTCTGTACCCCATGAGTTGATAATAATTCACTCTTATTTAACCCATACTGTACAAAAGAGCAAATAACTAGGGTAAAGAAGAAGAAAGAGCAGAAGAAAATATTAACGACGGCGTAGAATCTCACAAACGTAGTGGAAAAAAATATAATATATAATAACAGATTTAAAATACAAGAACTATATTGTTGATATACATACCATTATAAGAGTACAATAGACAATAATCAATCTATATAGTTTAATAACTTGTCCTCACATAGCAGAAATACAAATCAAGTATGGAAATACGTCTTTGTCATCCATCTCATCTCCTGAGCTCCATAGCATCCTATTATGAATTTGTAATACTCGTTCTGACCCGAGCATTATAATAAAATAACACTCGAGTCAGTCTGGAAAACCAGCGTGAGAATACACACTCAATTTGAATTATTAAAGTTATCAAAACCCTTTGAGAAACAAAGGTATCTCATAAGACCGCAAGACACATAAACATGATGGGTTTTTCCCTTATGATAACCAAAACATTTTATAGAAAACCCAATGATATTATAATAGTGTCTAAGTACAAATACTTATTCAAATAGCCAAAATTGTTACATTAATTAAATTGCAACATACTAGGCTCTACAAACAAAACCGTAAAGGCTCGTATTGGAGAATGGATTCCGTACAATGACTGGGCTACTAGGGTACCGCCCATCATAGTACACCTCTAAGAAAATGTACCGATGACCTCGCCTGGATTCCCTACAACATAAGACTGGCCTACCCTTAACCTGGATAGAACCGAATATGTTATCACCACAGGTGATCCCACCCTTAAAAACCAAGCGCTCCCTTTTTCATGCACAACCATATCCATGATTTATATATATTTCTGAGGGTATCTAGAAAAGTGATAACGTACCCTAATTGGATGCGACCTAGTTAGCCTTATTGCATCTCCCATGTTTTAGTTATTGTCGGTTGATGAGGCTTGAGGCTAACGTTATCTTTCAAGAACAATCCCACTTAGAATGCTCATCGTCCTCCAATGACGACGTTCTGATAGCTTTCGTCCATACAATTTGTCCTAGGACTGGACAAACCGAATCTCCATCTTCACTATCTTCACGATATCCATCCATAACGTTCAGACCGGATCGTAGTGGTTTTCGAATAATTAGATCTAATCCCGGTCTCTTCGAAATGATTAACGAAATTGGCCAATATTGATAATCAGTTATTTAACTATCAAATAACATCCATAAATAGTCACCGGCCATTATTTAAAATTCTATAAAACATCCATTTCAAATTATCTTTACAAGGTATATATTGAAATCTTTTTCAAATTTATCAATTATTTGAAAACATTTCTGAATACTTGCTTCCATAACAGAATATTTCCACCCGTACTTCACTTCAACACTTAGTGAAATATTTCCAACTTCGATTTATAATCCATTACTTAGAAAATATCTCGATATAAATCCTTCGTCTCTAAATATTTTCAAAAAACGTCATTTTCTCACTTAGGAAAATATTATAGTCCATTTTTCCGAAATCATTTCTAATATAAATATTTAGGAGTTTTTCTTATCCTATCTCCTATATTTTTGGAATTTATATTAATTCCTTTACGTTTTCCAAAGTCAATTATACTCACTTATAATCTCGTCTATCCATTTACCACTTCTTCTAAAAATCATATCCGTTTCGACATCTCGAGGGAGTTTATAAATAAGTAAACAAATAATTTAAATCATTCAAGACTATATATATAATAAGTATTTTAAAGAATAAAAAATTATTTTTGAAACATGTTCATATAATTGTTTGAAACATCAAACACTTTTTAAATAAAACATTAATAACTCATTTTTCAATCCAACCTTAATTAAAACTAACTGATTTACAAAACTTGTTATAAAACTTAGAATTTATTTCAATAAGAACTTATATTTGAATAATCTACTTCTTGAAATATCCTAATATTCACTAGTTTAAAATTTCATAGTTAAATAAATAAAATGTGGCGCCCCACCTCTATACCCATGCTAGCCAAAAAGACTACGGTGTAATGCTGTCAACTAGCACGGAGAATAAGGCTGTTGAGGAGCGACCATCCGTGTAATTTCTTTGCGTGAGCACCGATATGTCAAATAGTATAACATGCATTCCATTTCAAGAGGAAATCCGACATACCGATACAAACACAAAGTTATTACACAGTAGCTATAATAATATTCGGAAACAAATATAGAAATAAGCATAACACAAATCAGTCACAGATAATTCATATCACAAAGGCGGAAATAGATATGAATATTACACATAAAAGTGTACCTCAGAGTAGTGGTCAAATAAGATCCACAACATCAGAAAAAGAATAGTTACAAGAGCTACACAAAAGAATAAGTATACATCATAGAGTCTATATCTCAATTGTATACAATCCAAAAACTACTAATCTAAGTAGTTAACCAAAAGTCAGAGAAATCAATCCCAAGTGAGAAGTCAAGCTGAAGCACCTGTAACATCTCGGTCTGACCCGAGTATTATTTAATAAGATAATAATAAACAGATCAGTCTAACTATAAATATCAGATGAAACGATAAAGAATGAGAGATATGACTAAACACATAATAATCACAATGCCAAGCTGTGATATATACAAGTAATTGAAAATCAACGAGAGATTAATCAATATCACAGAATCTACACAAGAATCAAAGAAATGTCATACTCCTTATTTCGTTCACCAAACCATAAATATTGACAATTATATCAATGCCAATCACAAAAGTCAATGTCACACAAATTCACCAATGCACAAATATTGGTAGAACCTATCAATGGAAATCACGAAAATTGGTGAAGCACAAATTCTAGAAATCATCAATAGAAATCCAGAAATCACAAAAGGGGGGGAGGCCTATCACAAACGGGAGCATAAAGCTCACCAACACGTGTATCACAAACGGAATGCTAATTCCATGGTTGTTAACCATCACAAATTGAGCCGAAGCTCCACAAACGGCCCGAAGACCATGGGTTGCTACCCCGCCAAATTTGAGTCGAAACTCCACAAAACGGGGTTTAGTCTCCCTCGCAGACAAAGAGACATCGCACATTGCTAGTCTAAATCACAAAGATGATCGTCATGATCAACGAGAAGTGTCAATTACACTAAGCTAGTAAATATATGAGTTTAGCTTCATGTCCCATAACCACTTGCTTAACTTAAATATTTACGAACAAACTGTAGATTTCCACTAGAAAATTGTCACAAGATTTTCAATCGAACAAGTCCAAGAATTAACCGACGAAGTAAACGCAAGCGTTTCATACCACTTGTTTTACTAAGTCGTTTAATTAGATTTCTCATACGAGTGAGGTAAATGTTTGTATATACTAATAGATTGGAAATCGGTTTGAGAAAACGAGCTTTGTAATAAAATAGTGTTGAAATCATTTGAAGAAAGAGTTTTGATATTTACTATTAGTATAGAAAACCTTTATATTTTAAAAGTGACAAATCACAGACATGATTATAGAAACAATCAATCACTAAAATTCACGTACGAAGACGTGAATAAAATCCAAAGAAATCGATAAAGGATCCATCGAAATGGATATTCAAAAATCCCTAAAAAGGAGTCATCAAAGTCATAACAAATAATAACAACACATAGGAAACAACACGAATCGATTAAAGTTGGAAATTCAAACAACTAGGAAAAATAGGCAAAAATGCACCAGGTCGGTCGGCCGGCTACGAGCTTGGTCGACCGGACCCTATTCTGAAAAATCCTCGGGAAGCAGGTCGGTCGACTGAGCTCTACAGTCGGTCAACCAAACCAGAGACAGAAAGGTGCTTATGCACCTTAGTAGCAGGTCGGTCGACCGGCCCAGGGGTTCGGTCGGCCGAACCTGATGTTCTGTAATTTGACGCCCATTTAATTGACGTGCAACCTCCACCAAATCGCAACCGAACGAGCACGGATGCTAGAGAATTATGCCCAACGGCTACCCGGTCCTATAAGCTCTTCGATGCATCAGAAAATCATAATCAAAGGTCAAAGCTATGATTTTTAAGGATTTGGCTTTCAAACACTAAAATTGGAATATTCTCAAAACCAATCCAAATCAAAACCAAATGCACATGAATAAGTGTTAGGAATTCATACCTAACAATCGAAGATAATTTCATAGACTTAGATGTGAGATTAAAAATCTCACCTTTGAAATCACACAAATGAAGAAGAAGCTTGCGAGCAAAAGGAGAATCAACCACTCTTCAAATCCAACTCAAGAAGCTTGATTCTAAGCTAAAAAGAGAAACATTTCCTAAATTAGATTTAGGAATTTCTGAATTTGATAAGAGAATGAGTTGGAGAAGAAGAAGAGAAGCTTACCAATGGGTTCTTCTATTAGTTTGGAGCTAGAACTTGATTTGCAAAGGAAAACTAGGGCTTGAGTTTTAATTTCCCATCTCTCCCACCATTGTTGCTAAAGCTAGAGTATTACGAATATGAAATGAAGTAATGAAGAGTTGGAGAGGAGTTGGGTTCATATGTTAGGTTAATGGGCTGAAACCCAAACCAAAGCCCTAAGTGAAAAAGTAGCGAAATTCTACTATCTCCAAACATATCAAAGTTTATACTCAAAAAGGTTGCAAACGACATTTTAAACTCAATGGGGGTGGTCTCGAGTCCTAATTCGGCCGTGTGCAAAAAGTAGCTTTTTGGACTAAATTCCGAGTATCGATAAAATATTTAAATAAAATATTAAAATATAAAAATCGATAAATATGCGGGTTGCTACAGACTCTCCTCCTTAAAGAAATTGCGTCCTCGCAATATTTAAGAAGAGAATATAAAGTAACAACCATAAAAGCATATTCAACACAAAAGAAGTTTGAAATAAAAGTTCAACTCAAAGAGCACGAGAAAGTAAGTCCGGATGCATTCGCTCGATGAATTCTCTAGATTCCCAAGAAAAATCCTTAGGATTTGAAGACCATTGAACTTTAACAAGCGAAACATCTTTATTTCGAAGGCATTTGACTTCCGAAGCAAGGATACGAATAGGATGTTTCTCATAAGTCAAATTAGTCGAAACTTCAATTTCTTCCACAACACCGGGCTCAAGAATAGAATCGGAATCTCGAAGACATTTCCGTAATTGAGAAACATGAAACACGTCATGAATAGCAGAAAATTGAGCCGGTAATAAAAGGCGATAAGCCAAGGAACCAATACGTTCGGTGATGGAAAATGGACCAATATATCGAGGTGCTAACTTTCCCAATCGACTGAAACGTACAACACCCTTCATAAGTGAAACACGAATGAACACAAGATCTCCCATAGAAAATTCTAACTTCCTTCTTCGGTTATCGGCATAGGATTTTTGTCTACCCTGGGCTTCTTTCATCCTATGTCGAATAAGTTCAATCTTTTCTGTGGAATCACGAATAAAGTCTGGACCTAAAACCAGCTTATCACCGGCCTCAAGCCAACAAGAAGGAGATCGGAATGGCCTTCCATAGAGTGCCTCAAAAGGTGCCATACCAATACTAGATTTGGAAGCTATTATTATAGGAAAATTCAACAAGTGAAATATGATCTTCCCAACTTCCGCCAAAATCAAGAACACATGCACGAAGAAGATCTTCAAGAGTTTGATTCACACGCTCGGTTTGTCCATCGGACTGAGGATGATAAGCGGTGCTAAAATTAAGCTTCGTTCCTAAAGCTTGTTGAAGACTCTTTCAAAATACACTAGTAAACAATGGATCATGATCACTAACAATAGAAGTAGGAACTCCATGCAATTTAACAATTTCTTTAATAAAAAGTTTGGCCAAAAGAGGTACGGTTCGATTAGATCGAACGGGAATAAAGTGGGCGGATTTAGTAAGCCTATCAACAATCACCCATAAGCTATCATGACCCGAACGAGAACGGGGAAGGCCATCAATGAAATCCATGGAAATTTGATCCCACTTCCAAATTGGAATTTCTAAAGGTTGCAATAACCCACCGGGCCTTTGATGTTCGGCCTTAACAAGTTGGCAAGTCATGCAACGCTTAACAAAGTTAGCAATATTAGATTTCATTCCCTCCCAATAATAAAGTCGATTCATATCCGCGTACATTTTATTACTACCGGGATGAATGGTAAATTTAGAACGATGTGAATCTTCTAAAATATCTTTACGAAGATCACAAATATTTGGCACGATAAGTCTACCAAATTTTCGAATGCTGCCACGAGAATCGATATCAAAGTCTTTCAAACCTTCAATATCAAATTTATCCTTAATATTTTGGCCAAGAAGAGCCAATTCGGGATCTAGCCTTTCAGTTTCAAGAATGCGGTCCAAAAGAGAAGGATGAGCCTCAAGGCTACATAAAACAAGAGATGAACATAAATCGGAAACACGGTCTCGAATTTCACAAGCAGATAAAACCTCGAGATCGTTCCATTCGGATATCATCATAGAAACAACCGCTTGTTGCTTTCGACTAAGTGCATCCGCAACGCGATTTCCCTTTCCGGGAGTATAAAGGATATCAAGATCATATGGTGCAAGAAATTCGAGCCAACGCTGTTGATGCAAATTAAGTTCCTTTTGAGAGAATAAATACTTCAAGGATTTATGATCGGTATAAAGAATAAATTTCTCTCCTAAAAGATAATGACGCCAAATCCGAAGAGCAAAAACATTACCCGCGAGCTCTAAATCATGAGTGGCATATCTAGTCTCGGCTGGCTTCAATTGCCTAGAAGCATAAGCAATAACACGTTCTTTTTGCATAAGAACGGCACCCAAACCAACGCGACTAGTATCAATATAAACAACAAAATATTGATTCCCCTCGGGAATAACAAGAATAGGAGCGTCGGAAAGGAGTTCTTTTAGTTTCTGAAAAGAAGTTTCACATTTGTCTGACCAAATGTATTTAACACCTTTTTTCGTTAAGCTAGTGAGAGGCACGACAATTTTAGAAAAGTCCTTGATAAAACGACGGTAATAACCCGCCAATCCAAGGAAACTACGAATTTCCGTCACACTCTCCGGTCTCTTCTAATCTTGAATCGCTTCAATCTTTGAAGGATCCACGGAAATTACGGATTCGGAAATAATATGCCCAAGAAACTTCACATGAGATTGCCAAAAATGGCATTTAGAAAATTTTGCCTTTAATTGATTACTCCTAAGAGTTTCCAACACAATCCGAAGATGCTTTTCATGCTCCTCCTCGGTTTTTGAATACACAAGAATATCATCAATAAAGATGAGAACAAATCGATCGAGAAAATCTTTGAAAACTCGATTCATAAGGTCAACGAAATATGTCGGAGCATTCGTTAGACCAAATGGCATAACAAGCCATTCATAAGATCCATAACGAGTAAGGAACGATGTCAAAGGAATGCTATCCTCTGCAATACGAAGCTGATGAAATCCAGTAGCTAAGTCTAATTGTGAAAAGACTCTAACACCACTAAGTTGATCGAATAGATCATCAATCTGAGGTAAAGGATATTTATTTTTGATAGTAAGATCATTAAGCTTGCGGTAGTCAACGCAAAGCCTAAGTGTACCATCGGATTTCTTCACAAAAATAGCTGCAGCTCCCTAAGGCGAGGAACTAGAACGAATAAATTGCTTCGTCTCCAATTCGGATAATTGTCTACGCATCTCCTCATTTTCTTTATTGGACATACGATAAGGATGACGAGTAATAGGTTGAGCTCCAAGGATAAGATTAATTCTGAACTCAATTGCTCGCTTAGGTGGTAATCCTAAAACGGGCTCAAATATGTCGGAAAATTCACGAACAACGTGAATAAGAGAAATAATATCTTCCTCATCGTCATTAACGTCATCACGAGGATTTAAAGAATATAAAGATGCAACCAAGCTGGAATCTGAATCTTTAAGATTAATAGAAATCTGCTTAACAGATTGAGGATGTCGAAGATGAATAGTCCACTCAGGACATAGGATATGAGCTTCATAACGGTTAAGCCAATCCATTCCCAAAATCATTCCAAAGCCTAAATAGTGCATAACATGCAAATCGGCTCGGAAGGAAAAATCACACAAAATAATCTCGACATCTTTACACAATAAACTGATTGTTGCGGATCCACCAACCGGATTCGCAATCCTCAAAGAAGTCATTAAACACAAAACATCCAAAGAAAAAGTATCAACAAGTTCTTTTGAAATAAAAGAATGGGATGCACCTGTATCAAAAAGAACACGAATGGGTTGATCACGAAATAAAATAATACCATCAAGAATGGAATGAGAAATACCTTGGCCACGAGATGTGTTGCCAGGGGCTTGAGCAACATTTAACTTTCCCTCCTTCCTGCCTTGAAGCTTGGGGCATGAAGGTATAACATGGCCGGGACTTTTGCAGTAGCGGCAAGAGAGGGGCTTTGAACACTTGTTCGCGTAATGGTCCTTCGAACCACAATTATAGCATTCCCCACGACCAAAGGAAGAAGTCTTTGCTACAGGGGTTGCTTGCTTCCCTTTCTTATTGGGATAAGGACCTTTGAATTTGTTTGGCCTTTTCTTATTGTTGTTGAAGTTTGGTTTGGAACCCACCACTTCAACATCATTTTCCCTATCCTCCTCTTTAAGACGAAGAGCGATATCAATGAGTTGATCGAAAGGAACTTCTAATTTTAGAAGTAATGGCTTCTTGAGATTTTTGTTTAAGCCATAGACGAACCTCTGGTTCTTCTTTATAGGGGTGTTGATGTATTCAACCCCGTATTTAGAAAGCGACTCGAAGGAGGCGACATAATCAGTCACAGAAGAATCACCTTGAACAAGGTCTATAAATCGTCGAGCCAATGTCACTTTCTCTGCTTCTGGTACAAATTTCAACTCGAAGCGTTCCCGGAATTGCTCTCATGTGAGATCCGCTTCATTAATCTCAGAAATAAGAAGTTCGTAACAGTCCAATGCTCTTTCTTGGAGCATACTAGAGGCCACCTGAACTCGGTGAATGTCAATAAGATTCATGCGAGAAAAGATTCGATCGCATGACCTTAGCCAAGCCTGTACTTCAATAATAGTTTCAGAACCTTTGAATGGCTTCCCGCCCAGGTTGGAGTAATCACTGCACAAACGTGCACACCCAGATTTAGGGTGAGTAGGTTCCGGATTAGAACCAGCTGCTTGAGCATTCATGACAAGGCCAAGAAGTTGTTGGGTAGTCATAAAAACTCCATCTTGGGGTGGAACACTAGATTGACCGGCGTTGGGACGGCCAGGTCTAACCATTTATTTTCCCTTAGAAAGAAATAAAGAAGAGGAAAAAGGTTATTCACCAAATGAATATCAAGCAATCTTGATAGATAAAACAAGGAATCATAAGAAAAATAGGATGAATCAGTACGAAGACTCGAATTAAATCCTAAAGCACGACTCCTAAGAAAGACTTAGGACGATCATCCTTGTTATGATTTTCCATATTGTTTCGAAGTTTGGCTTTGATACCAAGCTGTGACGCCCCACCTCTATACCCATGCTAGCCAAGAACACTACAGTGTAATGCTGTCAACTAGCACGGAGAATAAGGCTGTTGAGGAGCGACCATCCGTGTAATTTCTTTGCGCGAGCACTGATATGTCAGATAGTATAACATGCATTCTATTTCAAGAGGAAATCCGACATACCGATACAAACACAAAACTACTACACAATGGCTATAATAATCTTCGGAAACAAATATAGAAATAAGCATAACACAAATCAGTCACAGATAATTCATATCACAAAGGCGGAAATAGATATGAATATTACACATAAAAGTGTACCTCAGAGTAGTGGTCAAATAAGATCCACAACATCACAAAAAGAATAGTTACAAGAACTACACAAAAGAATAAGTATACATCATAGAGTCTATATCTCAATTGTATACAATCCAAAAACTACTAATCTAAGTAGTTAACCAAAAGTCAGAGAAATCAATCCCAAGTGAGAAGTCAAGCTGAAGCACCTGTAACATCTCGGTCTGACCCGAGTATTATTTAATAAGATAATAATAAATGGATCAGTCTAACTATAAATATCAGATGAAACGATAAAGAATAAGAGATATGACTAAACACATAATAATCACAATGCCAAGCTGTGATATATATAAGTAATTGAAAATCAACGAGAGATTAATCAATATCACAGAATCTACACAAGAATCAAAGAAATGTCATACTCCTTATTTCGTTCACCAAACCGTAAATATTGACAATTATATCAATGTCAATCACAAAAGTCAATGTCACACAAATTCACCAATGCACAAATATTGATAGAACCTATCAATGGAAATCACGAAAATTGGTGAAGCATAAATTCTAGAAATCATCAATAGAAATCCAGAAATCACAAAAAGGGGGGAGGCCTATCACAAACGGGAGCATAAAGCTCACCAACACGTGTATCACAAACGGAATGCTAATTCCATGGTTGCTAACCATCACAAATTGAGCTGAAGCTCCACAAACGGCCCGAAGACCATGGGTTGCTACCCCGCCAAATTTGAGTAGAAACTCCACAAAACGGGGTTTAGTCTCCCTCGCAGACAAAGAGACATCGCACATTGCTAGTCTAAATCACAAAGATGATCGTCATGATCAACGAGAAGTGTCAATTACACTAAGCTAGTAGATATATGAGTTTAGCTTCATGTCCCATAACCACTTGCTTAACTTAAATATTTACGAACAAACTGTAGATTTCCACTAGAAAATTGTCACAAGATTTTCAATCGAACAAGTCCAAGAATTAACCGACGAAGTAAACGCAAGCGTTTCATACCACTTGTTTTACTAAGTCGTTTAATTAGATTTCTCATACGAGTGAGGTAAAGGTTTGTATATACTAATAGATTGGAAATCGGTTTGAGAAAACGAGCTTTGTAATAAAATAGTGTTGAAATCATTTGAAGAAAGAGTTTTGATATTTACTATTAGTATAGAAAACCTTTATATTTTAAAAGTGACAAATCACAAACATGATTATAGAAACAATCAATCACTAAAATTCACGTATGAAGACGTGAATAAAATCCAAAGAAATCGATAAAGGATCCATCGAAATGGATATTCAAAAATCCCTAAAAAGGAGTCATTAAAGTCATAACAAATGATAACAACACATAGGAAACAACACGAATCGATTAAAGTTGGAAATTCAAACAACTAGGCGAAATAGGCAAAAATGCACCAGGTCGGTCGGCCGGCTACAGAGCTCGGTCGACCGGACCCTATTCTGAAAAATCCTCGGGAAGCAGGTCGGTCGACTGAGCTCTGCAGTCGGTCGACCAAACTAGAGACAGAAAGGTGCTTATGCCCCTTAGTAGCAGGTCGGTCGACCGGCCCAGGGGTTCGGTCGGCCGAACCTGATGTTCTGTAATTTGATGCCCATTTAATTAACGTGCAACCTCCACCAAATCGCAATCGAACGAGCACGGATGCTAGGGAATTATGCCCAACGGCTACCCGGTCCTATAAGTTCTTCGATGCATCACAAAATCATAATCAAAGATCAAAGCTATGATTTTTAAGGATTTGGCTTTCAAACACTAAAATTGGAATATTCTCAAAACCAATCCAAATCAAAACCAAATGCACATGAATAAGTGTTAGGAATTCATACCTAATAATCGAAGATAATTTCATAGACTTAGATGTGAGATTAAAAATCTCACCTTTGAAATCACACAAATGAAGAAGAAGCTTGCAAGCAAAAGGAGAATCAACCACTCTTCAAATCCAACTCAAGAAGCTTGATTCTAAGCTAAAAAGAGAAACATTTCCTAAATTAGGTTTAGGAATTTCTGAATTTGAAAAGAGAATGAGTTGGAGAAGAAGAAGAGAAGCTTACCAATGGGTTCTTCTATTAGTTTGGAGCTAGAACTTGATTTGCAAAGGAAAACTAGGGCTTGAGTTTTAATTTCCCATCTCTCCCACCATTGTTGCTAAAGCTAGAGTATTACGAATATGAAATGAAGTAATGAAGAGTTGGAGAGGAGTTGGGTTCATATGTTAGGTTAATGGGCTGAAACCCAAACCAAAGCCCTAAGTGAAAAAGTAGCAAAATTCTACTATCTCCAAACATATCAAAGTTTATACTCAAAAAGGTTGCAAACGGAATTTTAAACTCAATGGGGGTGGTCCCGAGTCCTAATTCGACCGTATGCAAAAAGTAGCTTTTTGGACTAAATTCCGAGTATCGATAAAATATTTAAATAAAATATTAAAATATAAAAATCGATAAATATGCGGGTTGTTACATAAAATTTCCCTTTTAAAACAACTTAATTTCTGAATATATATATACATATATTAAATTCTCAATAACCAATTCCAATAAATAAATCCCTCTCGATTCACAACACATCAATTTCCTTTCCAACTTCCAAGCCATTTCACTTTCCAAAAATAGATTCTACTATTTTTCCCAAAACTATTCCGATATCTTTGTATAAATTCACACTATGAATTTTTATTCCAATTTGTCAATAATTATCATTTCTCTTATTTATAAACATCGTTTATAAATTTAATAACTCCTTTGGGTTTCACTTGTTTATAAAACTAATTCCGTTAATAAAATATCATTTTTATTAATCTATTTCTTAACAATTTCCATATATTTCACAAATCTATTTCAATTATCGATTTCAACTCTTTTTCATATTTTTCAGAATATCACATCAAAATTCCACTGTTAAAACCCTTTATATAAATAATATTTTCTTAAATTCTAATTAAAACATTTTACGAATAGTTAAGTGCAATTCCAAATCAAAATTTTATTTTATCCAAATCAATCTCTTTAAAAATAACCAAATTTCTATATAATATTTTTATATTCAAAATCTCCTTTTGATTCCTTCAAAATTTCAAAAATAATATTTATGGTATTTAAAATACCAAAATTAAGGCCAATGCTACTATAACATCCAATAATTCAAATCACAACAATGATCCATAAAAGATTATACTAACACATCATATATCATTAAATATGAAATTAAAATCAACATTTTTGAGGAATCCAGTTGGATCCCACCAATTTGTTTCCTTGCATCCACAGACGTCAATACAACATAAAAATGCCAATCCCACTTCGAGAGGGATATCGCGGTATATAGAGTCATCTGCTATTACGCAGGGCGCACAAGGTCTCATCCACTAAAATATGCGGGGATATCAATCCAATTACTAATATATATACTACTATATATGTTAGCACCGAAATTGGTCATTAACACCCTTGAATAGAGTTGTGTAGAGAGATTAATGGAGAAAGTAAATTAAAATAGATAAATAACGTAACTGAATGCAAAAAGAACAACAGAAAAGGAAGACACCAGATTTATAGTGGTTCAGCGCAATTGCCTAAGTCCACTTTGAATATGATCTTTATTACTTTTCCACTCGTCTAAGTACAGACACAATCCGTAAAAAAACAACTTGAATGCAAGTTTGAACTTAAGAAAAATGGGTATAAAAAATGGCAAAGTATCCCTGAAGTTCCCGAAAAAAGGTCCCTTCAACTGTACCCCTGCCCCTCTATTTATAGACGAAGGTCGGCTGGTTCTCCTGTGCAGGCCCACGACCAAAATAGCTCGACCCACTAGTATCAGTTCAAACCGACCGACCTAGTCAATGTCGAACCAGTATGGCCGAACTAGATGTTGCTGAATCTCTATGGATGAACTGTCGTCGTCTAGTAACTGACTCGAGGCAAGCTCTCAAGAGACTCGGAGCGACTCATGGTGTATCTCGAAGCAAAGCAATGTCGATCTCCTCACCTTACTGTAGACCCCAAGAATATGCTAACTCCCTTATTATGCACCGAACCAGCTACGCCAATCTACACATGCTGAACCATTGAGGCCGAACCATCAATGCCGAGCCTCAATCGACCGAAGCAGCTTTGGCTTTCCTTCCTTGACCGAGCGATGCACGACCTAATACTTCTAAGGCCAGACCACAATTAGCCAAACCACTAGAGCTGATCCCATCTACACTGAGCCACTAGGACTGAACCCATCTCGACCGAACCACTTTGTCATGCCTATCTTGGTCGATCCACCTTGGCTACACTCCAACACCGATCCACCTTGGCCAAGCCACCTTGGCTACACTCCAACACCGATCCACCTTGGTTGAGCAAATGCCAAATATACTGATCCATGTGTATAGGCTGACCCAAACTTAAGTTACACCGGTCTCTTATACTTCCAATCCTCTCTTAGTTTGAGTCCCGTTTAGGTTCAACCATAGGCTCTGCGACTATCGCCACGTAGCCGGGCCAAAGTGCCGGGTAACATTTGCCCTGTAATTGCATCGTGTGAATAAACACGACGTGCTTTGAATCAGCAATCGGTCCTTGGTTTCAGGAGCTATTTCATTCAGAATGATAATCATCTGTCATTTAAATCCTATTTTTAATTTTTCAAAAGTTGGGTGTACACAACCTTTCGAAGGTCGAATCGTGGTGGATTATTCTAACATTATATATGCATGTGTGTGTATATATATATATATTTCTTTTTTAACAAAGGATGAATTAGCATATAAAAGCCGACCCACACGGTTGGTTCACTTGCCGAACCACACGATCGGTCTGCTTACTGACCGACCCACCAAAGCACAGTGACCGGTTCTACAGGGGAATACCTCTTCAACTTCCCGTCCTCCATAAAAAAATCCACTCCTTCGTTCTTTTCTTTCCACTTCTCATTTTATATCTCATCTTCCCTAGCACTGCTCCAAACTCCATCCCTTTCACTCCACCGAACTATCTCGCCCTTTCGTTTTAACATTCTCCAAACGCATTCCACCACACTCCTCGAGTCCAAACTCCGAGAATCACTCACCCCAACCCCGAATTAACACACATATAGGTGAACTTTCACATATTATTATGAATTCATAGGCCATTCCCTTTTTAACTCGAACTAGGTTTGAACCCTAGGCGCATAAATCCATGCATAATAAAAAGGGGAGAGGAGAAAAACATGGTGAGGTATGAGTGGTAGGAGCGGATAATGGAGTGTTTTTGACGTGATTTTACACCAGACGGAGAGGAGTTATCATAGGCTTTGATAGGAGCTGACGTCGATGATGTATAGGAGAAGAGAGTCGTGTTTCGTGAGAGAGAGGAGTTCTACACTTTGAATGGGGGAGGGTCAGTAGGTCGTCCAAGGAGGTCTAGGTCGGTAGGATTTTGTCAGTAGAATAGGTCGGTAGGAGCCTAGGAGAAGAGTGTGTTGGCATAGGTTAGGTGAGGCTGGTTTGGTATAAGTTGATTGAGCGAGTGGACAGATACTTCATAGATGGGTGGATTAGTTATTCTTTATCTAGGTAGGAATTCAGTAGTCTGTAAGAGAGTGGGGCGGTGAGTAGAGAGAGGAAAGGAGTGAGTGAATCGGGATAAATTTTAAGGGTTCTTTCGGTAGCTAGGAAATGAGTGGGTCGGTACCGAGCAACGCGGTATGGCACGACATATGTACACCTGAATGGACGAACGAACCTTGGTACGAGGATCGACATTGGCAAATAAACTTACCTTACCTCGAATCATATAACATAATGCAATCGCTTATTTCCATACCTAATCATATGCTAATGAATTCATGATAAGAACCTAAGCTAAAGGGCACATGGCACTAATTAGGACTAATAACTTCACAACTTGAACCATTATAAATGTGAACTTAAAGCTTTTAGGGATGACAAATTAAAGCTTGTCGCGCTACATTTTACTCTTTAGAACTCTAATTTATCCGTACTCTTTGCTTGAATCATCGCACTAGCTCACACGCCACACGAGGAGAATATTTTTTTGTTATATATGACATCTATTTCCTTTCAAGTATAGCTTAAACAGGTATCTGTTCACATCCACCGTTCTTTAGAGATGTCCAAAAAATCAAGCTCTGCCATAGTTTCTGACAAGCCTGAGCCAAGTTCTCCGCAAGAGGCAATGGAAACTTCAAATCATTGTCAGTCCCTATGCTTGGAATCCTAGATCCGCCTATTGCGGTTATAGGCTCGGCTCCCGATGTTGTAGACGGGGTCGTTGTTCTGGATGATCCTATAGACTCCCAAACCTCACAAATCGGTGAATCTGCACTCCGCCGATTATGTTCTATCCATGGAATCCTCTTTGAAAATGTTCTGGTCCCGTCTGCACTAGATCGGCCTCACTTATCCCTAGACGGATATACAAAGTGCAACAAATTTATGTGCTGCGTCGAAAGTGTGCCACGGTTCAATTCCTTTCTCCAGTGTTGCGGGATATCGGGATTGCTCCGGCACAGCTACACCCGAATAGCCATGCATTTATTCATGGTACCTACATCCTCTTTATGAGCACCTTATTCAGACTTCCTACTCCCAAGTATATTCGTTATATTTACCACTTCAAGAGACATTCCGACAGTCCATCCTTCATATTTCTCGAGCCACACTCCAAATGCCAAATCCTGACGGGTGCGTGGAGTAAATTTTCCCAGCATAAACAAGAGTGGTTTTACGTATGTTGTCCTCTCGGGTTTGCGAGAAGATGGCTAGAAGGGAGTAAATCTCATTTTTATTTTGATCTTCTTTTAAGGCTTGAAGTGCACCTTTTCTAAACTTCTTTCAACTCTTATAGATATCTGCCCACGACATGAAGGTGCTGGATATTCTGAGGCCATTAAGGCCATTCGAGCTATTCCCGTGAGAGATCGGGACATCAAATCCGTTATCTTCAATGAGATGCTTTTGAAGTTTGGATTACTGGAGGAGGGCCGTCGAACTAGCTTTCCAATCGGCACCACTACAACCGGACCCACTGCGGAAAAAGGCAAAGAGAAAGCCGGACATAAGGTGCCCCCTTAAGGAGGGTATCCCGACATAATTGAGGAAGGTGAAATCAAAGAAACCAAGGTGCCGGAGGCGATCGATGAAAACTTAAGTTCCGGCCAAGCGCTAGGGTCTGATGCACCCGGTGTTGACGAACCACTGCCTCCTTCGAAGAGGAAGAAGTGCCTGGCTTACAAGATGAAAAAGAAGAAGGTTGGCAGAACTTCAAAGGTTACAATAACTACGATCGAAAAGAAGTCGTCTTTCCAAAACATAGAAGGATCATTAAAAGGATTACCTGACTTGACCATTCCTGATGACATACTAAATTATGGATTCAATGACCCTAAGGCTATGGGATTCGATTCGCCCACGAGGAGCGATGTAGGTGCTCAGACTCACCCTCAAAGAGAGAAAACTCCACTCAGTAATGCAAAGAACACTGGTCCGTCGGGGGGGGGGAACACTAGGACACACATAAACATTTACACTCCACCATGCAGTCGAATTTCACTCATCGCGTGATTCCTACTAAATCGTTCTCATTTGGCTTTCTGTGCAAGTGACATGGGGCGTACACATGGCATTAACCGCCTTCGCGGTTCTTTCGTCTTTTATCATTCCAGTCGAGATTCCAGACCAGGGAAATGGAAAAACAGTGACGACATCGGTGATATAGATTATCATCCCAGAGAGTCATCATCTTCTAGAAGGAGAACTTATAGCCATTCTTCATATCCAAGTGATCCTCCTCCTCACCCAAAGCATAGTAGGGAGAAGACTACTCAAAAGGGATCTCATTCCGAAGTTCCCCGCGACCAACATTCTGGCTCTTCGAGTACTAAGCAATCTCGCGAGCCCTATAAGAAATCTATGACTTCGATTAGGTAGACTCCTCCAGGCTCCGTACACGATCCATCGACAACAGAAAAATTAGCTGATCTCAAGGCTACTTTCCTGAAGATATGTTCCGATGGATTGAAATTTCTCCTTATGATTCATCCTATCCCCGGACATGTCAAACAAAGCACCATCGCTTGCAACAATGATGCTTATGTTCGACATAATGCATTCGTACACTTGGCGGAGAAAGTTTCAGAGGTTTCCATGGAATGTCAACATGAAATTGGTCGCCTAAAACTCAAAGCTATTCATGACAAAGATATCATTAAGGTTCATGATGAAGAGTTATCCTCATACAAATCTCAACTTGAGGCCACCCAAAAAAGGCCAAGCAAACGGCCGAGGCAGTTAATCACTTGGAATCCACTCACAGAAAAGATATCGATGAGGCGATCCAACGCAACGGAGGTCAAGCTTTAGAGAAAGACTCTATACAGAAAGAAGAAGATATTCTCGCTCAACAAGTTAAAGAGCTGGAGGATCTTCTCTCTAAAGAGAAAGAAGAGAAAATTGTTGTGCGGAAGAGTCACAACGATATTGCGATGAGATTGTCGCAACACGACTTCTAAAGACGAAGCTCGATGAGGAGCATTCTAGGGTTGAAGCACTAAAGGAGGCAGCTCGTGAGGAGGGTAAGAAAATGACGCTCACAAAAGTCGACTCTCATCTTGAGGCAGCTACTGAGGCTGACAGAGAAGATATTAAGTGCTTATTTGATCCGCTCATTTCCGAGTACAATGCACGAGTTCTCATGCACCGTGACCTATCTTTTCTAGGCAATGGTTAACCCGAATCATTGGCCGAAGCATGGGACACTTTGATAAAGATTAAAAAGGTCGAGTTGGGCGTCGAAGAGGTTGATGAAGAAGCTCTTGTGAGGGAAGTGCTTCGAGGAGACGAGCCTTCAGACTTATCCGTGGAAAAAGCCCTCTTCGAAAGAGACTCCTCGTCATCAAAGGATATGGCGGATATTGCTGGCCCGTCCGGCACTGTGCCTCCAGTTCCTTCTCCCGTTCAACCGGTCGATAGCTTGTCACTTGGGCTTCCCAAGCAGCATATTGGTTATGACCCGAAGAAGCCTGGGTTTGGTGTTCACATCCTATCCCCTATTTTGGAGGTTGATACACCTAAGACGGCTGAGAGTCAACTGGAAGCTGGTATGTAGTTTTTCCTTCTAGAGTTCAAGAAACCATCGCTTTTGGCATGTATCAGATGTATTCTAACATTTGTTTTTTATGACTTAATGTAGGCCATTCTAACCCCGAACCAATTCCAAGGAGCGATGTCGCCACGGAGAGGGAAGGGAAAGTGGCTGAGGCACTTCACTCTGGGGATACCCTTGGACCCGATGACCAAGTGAACGGGGCGATAGATGAGGATAAACTTGAGAATCCCCTGCCTATAGATGAACATGACGAGGTCAAAATCACAAGCGCTTCCGAACATACTTTGAAGCTTAGCATGAAGGAGCAAATTGAGGAAGAGGAGAAAAAGAAAGCCGAATTCAAGATAGAACCTCAGGTGGTGGAACTCGATGACCCCTAAATAGGCCCCTAAGGGTCATTTTCCCTGGTGGGACCACACCTTCTGAGGTCCCTTTTCCTTCTTTGGATACCACGTCGTTGGAAAGCAAGGGGTCTAGGGGAAAATGTTCAGCTGAGGAGACTTCGGAGAAGCTGAAGAAGGAGAAAAAATAAAAAAAGTAGCTATCATCTGGTCATGCCTCGCTCAGCTTAAATAAGCGAAAATTATGTAGTTGATTCTTTTCTTTTTTATAGTCGTCGTAGATAAACTTTGGCTCTAGACTTCGGAGAAGTTGCAATGGAACTTAATCTTTGATTAGTAAATAAAATTGTGTTTCTTTGTATTTCACTTCTGACATTGTTTAACTTATCACCAAACTTGTAACTGAAATTCCGAGTCATGTGGGTCACGTAAGCTCTAGTTCGCTTTCACATGACTCGGTGATTTTTGAATTAAAATTACTCTAGTTAGCGCTCTAGGGATTCAGAGTACTGTAGTCCACACTCTGGGGACTTAGAGATTTTTTGAATCGTTTATACTCTAGTCCGCACTTCGGGGACTCAGAGCACTTTAGTCCACGCTCGGAGGACTTAGAGATTTTTGAATCATTTATACTCTAGTCCGCACTCTGGGGACTCAGAGTATTCTAGTCCGTGCTCTAGGGACTTAGAGATTTTTGAATCGTTTATACTCTAATCCGCACTCCGGGGACTCAGTGTAATCTAGTCCATGCTCTAGGGACATAGAGATTTTTGAATCGTTTATAATCTAGTCCGCACTCCGGGGACTCAGAGTACTCTAGTCCACGCTTTGTGGACTTAGAGATTTTTGAATCATTTATACTCTAGTCCGTACTCCAGGGACTTAGAGTACACTATTCCGCGCTCCATGGACTTAGAGATTTTGGAATCATTTATACTCTAGTCCGCACTTTGGGAAACTCAGAGTACTTTAGTCCGTGCTCTGGGGACTTAGAGATTTTTGAATCATTTATACTCTAGTCCGCACTTCGAGAACTCAGAGTACTCTAGTCCGTGCTATGGGGACTTATAGATTTTTGAATCGTTTATACTCTAATTCACATTCTGGGAACTCAGAGTACTCTTGTCCATGCTATGGGGACTTAGAGATTTTTGAATTGTTTATACTCTAGTCCGCACTCCGGGGACTTAAAGTACTCTAGTCTGCGCTCTGGGGACTTAGAGATTTTTGAATCGTTAGTCGATTGACTTTTATTTTCATGCATGCGTTCATACGCCAGACAGATTAACGCAATTTTATCTTTCCATGAAATTACAAAACACTAATAGTTCATAGGAAAACAGCTTCAAGCCTTTATTAATTGTGGAAAACAATGACAAACCGAATTGTCTTATTACATGTCGGAAACCGAGAACAACAACAAAAGAAACATTTGCTAAAAAAATTGCCATAAAAATGCAAAAGAAATGGACTAAGTATAATAACGGCGCAAATGCTCGCTATTCCATGCTTTGGGGAGTGTCATGCTATCAACAGTCGCTAACCTGAAGGTTCCTTCTCCAAGCTTCCATTCGATGACATGAGGACCTTCCCATGTGGGATTCATATACGATGGGACCGGAAAACACGCTTCAAAATTAGGTCGCCCACATCGAAGGTTCTCGGTCGAACTTTTTCATTATAATATCGAGCGGCTCGGCGCCAATATGCGACCGCCCTTAAATCAGCTTCTTCACGCTTCTAGTCGACAAAGTCCAACGATTTCAGTAAAAGATCTCGATTCGTCCAAGGATCATAATGAATCACCCGGTGAGAGGGAAATTCAAGTTCCATTGGTATAACAGCTTCAGTGTCGTATGCCAAAGTGAATGGAGTATGGCCAGATGCAGACTTATGGATGGTGTTGTAGGCCCAAAGTGCTGTTGGGAGTTCCTTCACCCACTTTCCTCTAGCCTTCTCCAAAAGCATTTTTAATATGGACTTAATTATCTTATTTACAGCTTCAACTTGTCCATTTGCTTTGGGATGAGCGATTGCTGCAAACCTTTTCTCAATGCAATATTTTTGGCAGAACTCTTTGAACTCTCTACTTTCAAATTGAGTTCCTTTGTCATTAATGATAGTTCGTGGGAGGCCAAAGTGGCATATAATGTTTCACACAGCAAAATTGATGACCTTCTTGGTGGTGATCGTGGTTAAGGGCTTCGCTTCTGCCCACTTGGTGAAGTAATCGACTGCGACAATTGCGTATTTCGCACCACCTTTGGAGATTGGCAAGGAGCCAATTATATCGATCCCCCATATTGCAATTGGCCATGGACTAACCATTTGCGTGAGTTTTGTCGGTGGTGCTCTTGGGATTTTTGCGTACTTTTGACATCTATGGCACTTCCCTACATGGTCTGCGGTGTCCCGATTCACAGTCGGCCAATAGTATCCATAGCGAAGGATCTTTTTGGCTAACGTCTGCCTCTCCAGTATGGTCGCTGCATTCTCCTTCGTGAACTTCTTTCTAGACCCGCTTTATTTCGTTGTGGGTAATGCACCTAAGTAAGGGAACTGAGAATCCCTTCCGATACATTATTCCATCCGGCATTATATACCGCGAGGCCTTGCGAATGACTTGTCGCCTCTCGTTCTTTTTCTCGGGAAAGGTTCCATGTAGCAGGTATTCTTTGAATAGGGTCATCCACGACTCCCTTTCAGTTTCTGTCCCTAACACAAAATCTACTTCCGTTTCATTTATACTCGGGGCATGAAAGGTTTCGGTGGGAAGCAAAACCATCTGTTATGCATTACGAGTATTTGCGAATTTCGCCAATGAGTCGGCTTCCCCATTTTGTTCATGCAGGATATGCGAAATATCGTAATACTCAAGGTCCTCCAATAGTTCTTGACCGCGAGCAAGGTATGGGGCAAGCCTTTGCCCCTTTGCCTGATAGTCTCCCCGTACTTGGTACACCACCAACTGTGAGTCATAAAAGATTTCAATTGATTTCACTCCAAGTTCTTTGGTAAGTTTCAACCCTGCAATCAACAATTCATATTCATCTCATTGTTCGTAGCAGGGAATCCAAGTTTCAAAGCATAACGAATCAAACGCTTCTCGAGAGTTACAAGAATAACACCAGCCCTAGAACAATGGTCGTTGGATGCTCCATCTGTATATAGCTTCCATCGAACAGCGGGAATTACATCATTACCACTTGGCTCGTCTAATATGGTGAACTATCCAATGAAGTCTACTAGTGCTTGTCCGTGGATTGCCCTCCGTGGCAGGTAAGTGATATCGAACTGACTCGGCTTAATGTTCCATTTGAGTAGCCTTCCAGAGGTTTCTGGTAGAGCGCCTGTTGCAGAGGTTGATCAATATAAACACTGACCGGGTGTGCTTGAAAATACGGACGGAGCATGCGTGAGGCGATCACCAAGCAGTAGGCTAGCTTCTCAATCTTAGGATAATTTCTCTCTGCTTCCGTTAAATGCTTACTAACATAGTACATCGGCTTTTGGATTCGGTCCTCTTTGCGAACCAAAGTTGCACTAGTGACATGCTAAGATACGACCAAGTAAACATATAACTCCTCATGGTCTACAGGCTTCGACAGAACCAAGGGCCTCTCCAAGTGTCTCACCAGAGCTTGGATATCATCCTCATAGTCTGGCGTCCATTCAAAATTTCTCTTCTCTTTCCTTATCACGTCGAAGAAAGGAATACACTTGTCGATCGCTCTGGATATGAATCGACTCAACACGACGACTTTTCCATTCAGGCTTTGTACTTGCTTTATAGTTCTGGGTGCTTATATGTCTCTAATAGCCTGAATCTTTTCTGTGTTGGCTTCGATTCCTCGCGTATTGAGAATAAAACCCAAAAAAATTCCCGACGCAACATCAAAGGAACATTTTAGTGGATTGATTTTCATTCTATAATACCTGAGTATATCAAACATTTCCGCTAAGACTCGAATGTGGTCGTTTAGTCGTTGTGACTTCACAAGCATGTCATCTACATAGACTTCCATCGTTGTACCAATCCGGTCTTTAAACATTCGATTCACCAAACGCTGATAAGTTGCTCCTGCATTCTTCAACCCAAAAGGCATCACTACATAACAGTACAGTCCAACGTTTGTAACGAAACTGGTGTGCTCCTGATCTTGAATGTGCATCGGGATCTGATTGTATCCTGAATTTGCATCCATGAATGACAATAATTGGTATCCTACTGTCGAGTCGACCAGCTGATCAATTCTGGGCAATGGAAAACTATCCTTAGGACATGCCTTGTTCAGGTCTGAGTAATCAACACAGGTCCTCCGCTTTCCGTTTGCCTTCCTCACCAGTACGGGATTAGATACCCATTCAGGATAGAGGGCGTCGCGGACGAACCCTTGGCTTTAAGTTTATCCACTTCCTCTCTGAGAGCAGCAAACCTCTCTAGGTCCATGCCTCTTCTCTTTTGTTTCTCTGGCACATACTTCGAGTCAATGTTCCACATATGACCTTTAATGGCAGGAAAAATCCCGCACATATCAGAGTGGGTCCAAGCGGAAACATCCAGATTCGCTCGTAGGAAATCGGTAAGATCCTCAATCATCGAGGGGTTGAGTTGTGATCCAATCTTAAGCACCCATGATGGGTCATCATGGCTGACTGGAATGTCAATCGTCAGTTCAGCCGGTGCTGCTTTCGCCTCCTTGGGTTGTTCACCATCGTCTCTCGGATCTATGTCTTTATATATCCGATCTTGTTGCCCGAGCGAAGGCTCGGGCATTAGTTGTCAATTTTCAGCAACATGGATGCAGACAGAGTTATCCATACCCTTTTCCTTCTCTCTTCGCTGGGCCACTCTCAGCTCAGCCACATAACATGCACGACCATTCGCTTGATTGCCATGCACCACACCAACTCCTCCATCCATTGGAAATTTCAAGGTTGAACACCATGGGGATAAAGCTGCCTTAAACTCCGCCAGGGTCGGCTGGCTTAGAAAAACATTATATGGGGAATCAACATCCAAAAAAATGAACGGTAGGATCCGTACCCTCCCACGTTCACCTTCTCCTAACTCAACTGGCAATTCAACTATACCTACCGCATCAGTGATTGTACCATTAAAGCCGTGAATGCGGGCTTTAGATGGTTTCAGATCTTTCAGCTCCATCTTCATTTGGTCATATGCCTTTTTGAATATAATATTAACAGAACTCCCACAATCAATCAGTATTCTTCTCACAAACATCGGCCTAATCGTGGCTGAGATGACCATCGGGTCAATGGTAGGTGCCTCCACCTAATCGGCATCCCCGCTCCTGAATACTATATCATCCGTCACCATTTGCTGCTATTGCGCTAGAGTCCAGTCTTCTATGTTTGAGTAGCATTCGAAGTCTGCACGCTTTAGTGAACTAGCATAGCGTTCTATTTCTTGCCAAATCTTGTCTGCCAGGTGGGGCCTACCGACTATCGTGTTTTTATCAGCCTACCTCCAGTCCAAGCGGGTTCCTCAGGTCGATGTAGAGCCTGCCCACGATTGGAGGTCGGATGTCCCCTGTCCGCCTTCCTGCGGGTTCTTAACAAACTAATGTAACTTCTTCTGCCGAAGAAGTTTTTCTATAGCATCATGGAGGTGCATACATTCCTCAGTGTTGTTCCCAAAGGTCTCGTGAAATCGATAGTACTTTCCAGTCTGTTTTTGTTCCTCATTGGATTCCTTTGAGTGCGACTTTCGGTATTGGAATGTATTACAAGTTGATACATAAATATTCTCCAGAGATGTATTCAGAGGAGTATATTCGCCATAGGTTGGGATTCTTGGTTTTCACTTTCCTGCTTCACTCTTTCTTTTGGAATTTCCTCCTCTGGATCCTTTAGACTACTTCGGCTTATTTTGAACATTGACTTGGACCTTGCTAGAGTTGTCTCCGAATTTCTTTACCGCAATGTTGCTTTGCACCGTCTCCTTGTTGGGCCCTGGAGCACTGCTTCGCATTGTCCACCTGGCCTCTTCCCTTCTCGTGAATTGGTTCGCCTTTGAAAAAAAAGTGTTCCAGGGTAGTCGGAGATTTTCCTGCCTGCCAATCACCAAATTCTGAGTCCGGTTCTACTCCTCGCATCACGGCCATAAGAATAGCATGGTCATTCGGGTTGCTAACTTCGGTAGTAGCAACGTGAAATCTTTGCAAATAATCCTTTAACGACTCCCCCGGAGCCTGGATCACACTGGATAGAAACATCATGTCTTTTGGGCAATTGGCAGGATCTTAAACTATTCCACAAATTTCACCGCTAACTCACCAAACCTGGAGATTGATCGCGGAGGAAGCAAGGTGAACCACATGGTAGCGATCCCGGATAAGGTTATCGGGAAGCATTTGCGTTTGGTCACATCATTTGCCCGAGCCGAGTCCATCATCCACTCGTATCTCATTATATGCTGCCGGGGATCAGTCTTCCTTCGTAAGATAGAATAGTAGGCATACTGAACTTCCAGGTGTACTCAGCCTGTTGGAATGGTATCTGTGAACAGAGTATGGCTCCTAGATCGCCCTAATCATCGTTCGATAAGCCTTGATTTTTCCTCATCAGTTGTTTGACCATAGTTCATAAATCCGGGGTCTGGATGGGAGGTGGCAACTTGGAGCCCATCCTGCATGATCGTTCCGGTTGGTGCCTCCTTGGTAGGCAATCTCCCAAGTGCGTGTCATGAGGGCCCACTTTGCTTCGACCCTGGTGAGATGGTGGACCAGCTTCCACTGGTGCTCCAGATCCTAAGTTTCCCACTCCAACTTGAGTGCGATTCCCAAGGCGCAGGTGAGGGGCCAAGGTTCCGTTCGATTTAAACCTCGTACAAATTTAATATGAGTTAGTGAAATTCCAAATAAATTAATTGATAATCAATTTTAAATTTTAAATTTTTTTCTATCTTAAATTACCTTCCTATATTCTTTCACCCAGGTACGAACACAAATAAACAGCACCAAACCAAATCGCAAACTCGCCTTCAACCCCACACCATTTCTAATATGCACCATCGTCATGACTGTTATGCTTCAGCATAGATTGAATGGCATAAAACACCAGAACTGTCGTCATTACAATTAAACCTATCCTCATTTGCACTTCTCAGAACTGCAATTCCACTTCACCGCATCGCCACCAAGCCTCTTTCATCCACTATGCCACAACCCTTCTGGTCACAGCTGCAAATAAGGAGTCGCACCTCTCAAAACGTTGATCGCCTCTACTACATGCCATAGCCATCTTCATTCCACGTTAGCACCGCCTAGACTCTTCCCAGGCCAAGGCGCACACGACCAACCATAAAATTCCCTCAACTACATGCCCTGAACTGTTGCGCCTGGCCTTCCAGCATCGCCACCACCAGCGTACGCGCGTGAAGCTTTTTCCCACTTTGTGGCGATTGAATAATCGAGCTCAGCCGCGGCTTGATTCAATCGCTCCGAGCCCTGCCTTCATACCTCTCTACCTTCGATGCTCACTGACGTGGTCACGTCTCTTCTAGGATGCAATGATCCTTTTTTTTGTGGAGTTGAACGATTTTAATTGTCATCTTTTTATTATTATTTTACAAGTTCAAACAAAATGATTTTGATTTCATTTCATGATTTTTAATTAAAGAAAAGAAGGGAATGGCACATTTTTAAAAGGATAAGGGAGAATGGGCTTCGGTTGGAAGCTAAGCTAAGATCATCATTTTAACTTATTTATTTTATAATCAAATATCTCGTATACGCAACTTGGAATTTTGATTTCCTATAGAGGGACGCCGCTCGGCGTTTGTAGTGTTATACCTTTATTCTGAACCCAATGGAATAAGTCTCGAGCCCCAATTCGATCGTATGTGGAAGATAGCTTTTTAAATCAACTATTTAAATTAAATACACTTAAATTATTTCTAGGCGTTTTCAGATCGTATGACCAAAAAATAAATCCAAACAATACGAAAATTGAAATCCGACAATAATACACTATTATAGATCCAATGGAACTGGTTTTGTTGAATTACGAGACTGCGCCTCGGATCGCTATTTTAACGCGTCGATTAAATCGACATATTTCAAAATTTTGTGAAATCACTTGAAATTTCACTTTTAAAAATCTTACTAACTAAATTATAATCTCAAATACAATATTTAAAACCACTTAAATATTCAAAATCAAATGACAAAAAATCCGGACCGTTACATTCCTCTCCTCTTAAAAGAATTTCGTCCCCGAAATTGCTAAGGCAGGAAAAACGCTCCAAACCCATTAACTTATCAAAACCCACTTAGTTAAAACTCGATATTTCACTTTTCTAATCATCTAGCTTCACCCAAAACAATTAGTTCTCAATTCTAATTCCAAAACCCTTTATTCTAATTACAATTCGAAATCAAATTGTTGTTAACAAAAATTTTCCAAAAATTTTTGAAATTTTTTTAACGCCCTAAATTTTCGAAACTTTTTCGCAGAGTCCCTCTTGTACGGAGAGCCTTTTACAATATGACAAGAGAGATAAAAACATATACATCGACCCACACGGTAGGAAAACACAATATATATCAACATTATATTTTGCGATATTTAATTCGAAAACGTACCTTATTTTATCATTTTTATGCGAGCGGCTTATTTTATATACAGTTTGCGCAGCCAAAATCAAGCAAAATAGCTCCATATACATGTACTTGCTCAATTTAAACACGTAAGTACTAAAACATAAAAATTTAATAACATTTTATTTGTTTAGATAGTTAAACACATACTTCGCACAACTAAACATGTTAAATATATATTTGTAAGCAATCACAAAGTTCCAATCCTGATTTAATTACTTTACATTGATTCATTTATCATTTTATTCAATTCTAATGATTTGCAACCAAATTTGCTTACATCAAACTTACATTTATACCCAACATATTCATATCCATTCCAAATTGATTAAATATCAATTTATTCACTTTCCATTGATTAATAGAATTTTATTTACTTCTGTTTATGTAAAATGATAATTTTTTCTATGCAAATTCGGCGATATTTATTTAATAAAATAACCATTTCAGTTTATAGCTATTTTAAATTGATTCTAAATCAATTTATATTCAATTCTATCCCATTTCAAATTGATTCTCAATCAATTTATTTACATTCCAAGTATTTTTCAAAACTATCACTTTCAATGTCTGCTCCTCCTGACCCTCACCTTTCCCCTCACGTCTCCTCAAATACCATACCTACGGTCAACTCAGCCGTATCTCCCCTTTCCCTTGTTCTCAACGTACAATCACCAGTTGTACTTCCTCTTCCACCGTCCAAGGTGGACCATGCTCCTGTCAGTACTCCATCAATCTCCCCTCACCTCCACCCCCCTGATCCACAACCTTCAGCTTACAAGCCCCCAATTGCTCTAGCCGATTCCCCCCTTCCCTCTGTTTTTGGAGAGCGGAAATGGTCTTCCTTATTTAAACGCAAACCGAGGAATGCTGGGAAGTTCATCCCTGTCGACCTTTCACCTATTTATGAAGATGAAGCATTAGTGCCCCCTGTTGAAGTTATTGCAGCTGGAGCAGCCATCTGGAAAGAAACTCTAGTCGGCTTTTTCCTCGACAAACCACTATCGTATACAGCTGTTGTCCAGAAGTTAAAGTACATTTGGAAGCTTAAAGGTGATGTTTCTGTAAAATCGGATGGTATCATCTTCTTATTCAACTTCTCTTGTTGTGAAGATAGGAGATCAATACTGCAGAGTGACCCTATCATTATGAATAACAAACTTTTCATAATAAAACCATATGATGCGGCGGTGAGTAATGTCACAGGCTCTGTAACATCAGTACCAGTATGGGTTCACTTGTATAATCTTCCTTTATTTGCATGGTCACCCCTAGGAATTAATTGGCTAAGTAGTCACTTGGGTAAATTGTTATGTATGGACGAGATGACAGAGAAGCAAGAAAGGCTAAGCTATGCAAAGTGCCTGATTGAAGTAAAGCCGGAGAAGGAGCTGGTTGAGGAGTTTTTAGTTAAACTGGTTGAGGGAGGATATCAAAAAATTTATGTTGAATACCTATGGAAACCAGATGTTTGTGTTTTGTGCAAGAATTTTGGACACAAAACTGAGAAATGCGATATTAAAGATAACTGTGATGCTAAGGATGTGACAGAGCAGAAAACAAATGGTGTAGTGGAAGACAAAGTTGGATATGCTGGAAGGTACAGAGTCCATAATAATGTGGTTTCAAACAAGAAGCAAACTAATAGTAAATGGCAACGTGTTCAGGGAAAGAGAAAAGTAGTTACGAAGGAAGCTAATTTGGATCAAATAGAAGAGAAGGAATGTGAAGGTAACAAAGAAGAAACTAGTGTTGTTATTAATACTAAAGAGAAGGATTGGGAGAATGTACAAGTGGAGAAGGAAAATGTGCAATGTTCTACTGATGATCGGGGTGGTATACAAAGGAGTGAAACTATAGCAGTCAACTATCAGGAGAATGCAAACATAATAAATGTGGAGAAACTAAAAACGCCAGAGATGAATAAGGAAGGCGATGATTTTATAGATAGTATTCAACAACACAACAGATTTGAAGTTCTAAATGAACTAGAAGCTGAGGACATCACACTTAAAATGTGTGAATCACAACAAAGTGTGAACGAGAAAAGTAAAAGTTTAAACGAACACAATGAGGACGAAGGCAAAAATGAGAATGTTCAAAGAGATGCTCAAAAGAAAACTAGTATCAAAAATCCAAAAGGCAAGGAGGAACATTTGGTGCAAATATTTGATGAAGTAAACACTCTAGAAGTCAACACAAGTAGTGATACTGAAAGTAAAGACAATGGGACGAGATGTGAAGGAAGAGGCATACAGGGGAATAATTCAAGTGATAAGAAAAATAAGAAGAAAAAACAAATGAATGCTTTTCACAGGAAGGAAAATGAAATGTGTCAGGACTTGCACATGCATGATCACTCGTGCAAACTGGGTTCCCTGATCATTCCCAAACAAGCTAATGGAGAACGAAATGTTCCACCACTACTCAATGTATACTCTAAAATAAAACCTCCAAATGCTTATAAACCCCCTCCAGTGCCTATCATGTCACCAACCTCTCTTACATCTTCACCTTCATCACCAATAAACCCCAATCAAGTCAACCCCCCAACTAAAGAAGGTACATCCAATTGTGAAACCACACCACTTTCAGTTGTGATACCTAACTACTTGAACTCTTCTCAAGCAGTGACTAGGAGAATGAAAATTGAAATTATCAATGCCAGTGTTCATCAGTGATGATACACTTTGGAATATGGACTGTACGTGGGGGTTACCATGCCAGCTATTTTGAGCAATGTAAACTTCTTATCACTGTGCCTACGTATTTGCTGAAGCACACTGACAAGCCCAGAAGGAAATGGAGATTGAGAGCTTGGAATGAGGAAAATAGTATGAGAGGAAACAATTTTCTCTGGAAAATACAACAACGTGCCAACCTAAATAAAGCTAAACTGGAGAGATATGGTACGAATGACGATGTTATGTGTTCTTTCTGCCATGACATAGTTGTATCTGCTGTGTATTTATTATTCGAATCCAAGGATGTTATTCAGCTATGGTATTCGGTTATGGCCACACTTGGTAGTGTTAATATTTCATATGATAAGCAGAAAGAATGGAACATAATACGTGCGAAAAGGGGTTGCAGGGAACAATTTAGGAGTTATTTTCATGCAGTTATGAAAATATTGTTTGCTGAGGCTTGGAGAGAAAGTAAATCTCGGGTTTATGTTAAAGACAATAGGAAAGCTGAGTTTTCCATGAAGAATTGGGTTGTACACGTGATAAGTGACTCTCTGGAATTGCTTCCTTTTGCCTTCGCTCTGGGCATTAACCAAACGTTATGAGTCTTTACCTTGTTTTTATTCTTTGTTTTTTCTTCTTTTAGTTTCTAGTTTTTTGTAGCGCTTAGTTCTCCTTTGTGTTCTTCGAGCCTTGCTCATTGTTTAATCTGTTGTAACTCTTTGGTGCTGCAATAAAATGGTCGGGGTCCATTCAACCCCGTCGGCCTTGCCAAAAAAAAATTTATTTACATTCCATTCATATCCACATTCAGTATATTCAAATCCATTTTATTAAGCTTGGAATCATTCCATGCTAATTTACTTATGAATTATTTCATAAATTCATTCAGGCCAAATTTCCATCCAAATAATTAACTTAAGTCAATCAGTTCATTTTCAATTAATTCAACTATATAACTTAAGTTTATTACCCTTGCAACCAAATCCCATTTTAAATTTAGATTGATTCTTATTCAATAAAATTCCATTCCATTTACTAATTTATTTAATTGGTTTATTCACTTAATCCATTTCAAATTTTAATTCCATACTCAAATTTATTCTCGACTTCATTTAAATGATATCCAAGGCCATATTCAATTTATTTACATTTAAATTGAATTTATTTGTAACATAAGTCATGACTATTTCAATTTATTTCTATTTTATTTGACAACATTTCAGTTATAATTAATTCTCTTACTATTTAAGTCGAATTTCATTTATAACTCAAGTCCTACATTCAATTTAAATTTTCATCCGCTATTCCATTTACTTAACCAAGTTAAGCTATATTCACATATTCAATTAACTAATTAATTTATCTAATTAGTTCACTTCCATTTTATAGTTCAAAATTCGATTTTCCTTTCAAAAATCACTTTATTCAATTCACTTGAGTTCAAATTCCTTTCATAATTCAAGTTCATATTTTTATTCCTTCGCCAAAATATAAAACCATTTTTATTCTGGTTTTCTATTTCATTTTCTCCAATTTTATAAGTTACACAACTTATTTTTCACATTCCCATCAATTTTATACTTGAGTATATTCACATTTTATTTTTAACTCAAGATTTACATCACTTCATGGCTTAAATATATATTTATTCCGTTGATTTCAAATTTTATAAGCTATTCAAATTTAATCATTCACAATTCCAAATTTCACTTAAATTTTATTTCATTCAAGATTTATACCCTATGGTTATATAATTATTTCACTACTCGAAATTTATATTTAGTTCAATTCGATATTATTTCTAATCCAATCCAATGTTTATTTAACTTAACTCAAGTTATATTCCAATTCCTTCAATCCATTAAACTTGCACAAGTGAAAATTTTAATTCTTACTTCATTAATTCCATTCAAAATCACACATCAATTTAATTTCTAACATTTTATTACTTCAACTTAACTTAAGTTAAATTCCATTTTAACTTTCTCAATTTAAATTTTAACTCCAAAATTCAATCTTCACACTTATTTCCTTATAAATATCATCCTCCACTTACAAGTTTTAAAAACTTATTTCTAATATTTTTCTAAAACATTTAAATAAGGAATCCATAATTTTTAAACGCCCGGTATTTATTTCAAGTCACTTGGAAATCAAATATATATACATACTCTTTTTGGTTTATCAAACCACTTCCTTGGAATTTTCAAATTCAACTTGATTTTTTTCTGAACCAATTCCTTTCAGAATTTCAAAAAACAACACTTGTTTTCAGCAAAAATCTCCATATCGATTTACTATGGTAGAAATCCGTCACTTAGAAACTAGAAAATGAATACTGATGATGCTGCAGTTACCACCAGGATTATTTTCCTGCGACCGAAGTGAGTTCGGTGCTATATCACTTCCGAAATCCATTTAAAGCAATTTTCTTTCAAAAATCTCTCCAAAATAATATTACTATTATTATTTTCAAAATACTTCAAAAACCATTTCCAAAAATCTATGGGATTTAAATTTCCAATTTCGGGTTTGAATTCAGTTTTAGTTTTCTATTCACTTGTATAATTCATTCTTATACAATCTCCATTTGGTTTTATAACCATTTCAACTTTATAATCTTGCCTTGATTATAATAATAACCCCAAACACACTAATATACTATAATAATTTCAGAAAATTATTCTTTTTATATCAAAATATAATTTGGGTAAAATTATTTCATTTACCCACTTTTAAAACAATACTTTGTCGGTTTATCGTGTTCAAGTGTTTAGAAACTCCTATCGATTTAGTGGCGTCCCACTACTCGACCAGAATTTATATGTCACTCAACAGATAAATCAACACAATATAAAACATTTTATATTCACTAACAAATATGCGCTCATATCTATTAATACTCTCAAACTCATTCTAGGGTACTACTGGCCCTATCCCTAATGAGTAATCCCCACCAAAACCAGTGTTCTCACTTGACCTAGCTCTGATACCAAATGTAGCGACCTAGGCTTTTCAACCATCGATAGCGGCCACTTACCACCGTAGCTTACACTGATACCTCGAATTTGCTTTTACGACCAGCCTCTCAACTGCAACCAACCACTTAGGGACTTGTAGGAGTAAGAGTCATCCGTTCGCCGCCTAACAGGAAGTGAGAACCCCCTATCATGCGTGAACCTATCAACAAGCAAATCTGATCCCGGTCTCTTCGAAACGATTAATGAAATTGGCCGATATAGATAATCAGTTATTTAGCTATCAAATGACATCCATAAATAGTCACTAGGCCATTATTTAAAATTCTTTAAAAAATCCACTTCAAAATATCTTTACAAGATATATATTCAAATCTTTTTCAATTTTATCAATATTTGAAAACATTTCCAAATACTTGCTTTCATAACAGGATATTTCCACCCGTACCTCACTTCAACACTTAATGAAATATTTCCAACTTCGATTTATAATCCGTTACATAGAAAATATTTCGATATAAATCCTTCGTCTCTAAATATTTTCAAAAACATCATTTTCTCACTTAGGAAAATATTATAATCCATTTTTTGTAATCATTTCTAATATAAATACTTAGGAGTTTTTCTTATCCTGTCTTCTACATTTTCGGAATTTATATTAATTCCTTTATGTTTTCCAAAGTAAATTATACTCACTTATAATCTCGTCTATCCATTTACCACTTCTAAAAATCATATCCGTTTCCACATCTCGAGAGAGTTTCTAAATAAATAAATAATAATTTAAATCGTTCGAGGCTATAGATATAATAAGTATTTTAAAGAATAATAATTAATTTTGGAAACATGTTCAAACATTGTTTGAAACATTAAACACTTTTTTAAATAAAACATTAATAACTCATTTTTCAACCTATCCTTAATTAAAACTAATTGATTTACAAAACTTGTTACAAAAGAATTTATTTCAATAAGAAATTATATTTGAATAATCCACTTCCTGAAATATCCCAATATTAACTAGTTTAAAATTTCATAGTTAAATAAATAAAATTTCGCTTTTAAAACAAACTTAATTTCTGAATAGAAATATATATATATATATATATATATATATATATATATATATATATATATATTCTCAAATTCTAATCTATAAATCCATCTCGATTCACAACACATTGATTTCCTTTCCAACTTCCTAGCCATTTCACCTTCTAAAAATAAATTCTACTGTTTTTCCCAAAACTTTTCTCATATCTCGATATAAATTCACACTACAAATTTTTATTCCAATTAATCAACAATTATCATTTCCCTTATTTATAAACATCGTTTATAAATTTTATAACTCCTTCAGGTTTCACTTGTTTATAAACTAGTTCCGTTTATAAAATCTCATTTCTATAAATCCATTTCTTAATAATTTCCAAATATTTCACAAATCTATTTAAATTATCGATTTCAACTCTTTTTCATATTTGATAGAATTCCACTATTAAAATCCTTTATATAATTAATATTTTCTTAAATTCTAATTAAAACATTTTACGAATAGTTAAGTCCAAATCAAAATATTATTTTATCCAAATCAATCTCTTTAAAAACAACAAAATTTCTATATGATATTTTTATGTTCAAAATCTCCTTTTATTTCCTTCAAAATTTCAGAAATAATATTTATGCTATTTAAAATACCAAAATTAAGGCCAATGCAACTATAGCATCCAATGATTCAAATCACAACAACGATTTATAACAGATTATACTGACACATCATATATCATTAAATATGAAATTAAAATCAACATTTTTGAGGAATCCAACTGGATCCCTCCAACCTATTTCCCTACATTCAAAGATGCTAATACAATATAACAATACCAATCCTACTTCGAGAGGGATATCGTGATATATAGGGTCATCCGCTATTATGTCGGACACGTAGGTCTTATCCACAAAAATATGCGGGAATATCAATCCAACTACTAATATATATACTATTATATATACAATATATTAATCTAAATGAGTGAGAATTTATCACCTTGGTTTTTAGTTTGCAACCCATCCAAAATTTATACTTTTTTTTTGCATAGACTCCGTTCCGCTTAAACCTCGTACAAATTTAATATGAATTAGTGAAATTCTAAATAAATTAATTGATAATCAATTTTAAATTTTTTCTATCTTAAATTACCTTCCTATATGCTTTCACCTAGGCATGAACAAAAATAAACAGCACCTAACCAAATCGCAACCCTTGCCTTCAACCTCACACCACTTCTAATATGCACCATCTTCATGACTGCTATGCTCCAGCATAGACTGAATAACATAAAGCACCACAACCGTCGTCATTACAATTAAACTTATCCTCATTTCCACTGCTCAGAACTGCAATTCCACTTCACTACATTGCCACCAAGCCTCGTTCGCCCACTATGACACAACCCTTCAGTCACAGCTGCAAATCAAGAGTCGCACCTCCCAAAACGTTGACCGCCTCTACTGCATACCACAGCCATCTTCAGTCCACGACACCACCGCCTAGCCTCTTCCCTGGCTAAGGCGCGCGCGACCAACCATAAAACTCCCCCAAACACATGCCCTGAACTGCCGCGCCTGGCCTTCCAACGTCGCCACCACCAACGTACGCGCGTGAAGCTTTTTCCCAATTTGTGGCGATTGAATAACCAAGCTCAACCGCGGCTTGATTCCATCGCTCCAGTCCCTGCCTTCGTACCTCTCCACCTTCATGCTCACTGATGTGGTCATGACTCTTCCAGGACGCGATGATTCATTCATTGATTTATTTTTTTATGGAGTAGAACGATTTTGATTATCGTCTTCTTTATTTTTACAAGTTCAAACGAAGTGATTTCAATTTCATTTTGTGATTTTTAATTATTGAAGAACAGAAGGTGAGTGGCATGTTTTTAAAAGGATAAGGGAGAAGGCGCTTCGGTTGGAAGCTAAGCTAAGACTGCCTTTTTAATTTATTTATTTTTATAATCAAATATCTCGTTTAAGCAACTTGGAATTTTGATCTTCTATAGAGGCATGCCGCCGGCGTTTCTAATGCTATGCCTCTATTATGAACCCAACGGAAAAAGTTTTGATCCCCAATTCGATCGTATGTGGAAGATAGCTTTTTGATCAACTATTTAAATTAATACAATTAAATTATTTCTAAGCGTTTTCATATCGTACGACCAAGTGGTAAATCCAAACGATACGAAAATTAAAATCAAATAATAGTACATTATTATGGATCCAATGGAACTGGTTTCATTGAATTCCGAGACTGTACCCTGGATCGCTATTTTAACGTGTTGATTAAATTGACAAATTTCAAAATTTTGTGATATCACTTGAAATTTCAGTTTTAAAAATCTTAGTGACTAAATTATAATTCCAAATTCAATATTTAAAACCATTTAAATATTCAAAATCAAGTGACGAAAAATCGGGGTGGTTACAGTTTGGTGATTAAGTCACCAAATTTGGGATGATTTTTCAATAGTGGGTCACTACGCGTAGTGTAAATATTTTGGATGCGGTCTGATCGATTTTTTTCCCCTCTCTTATCCAAAAAGGGAGCCTCTGTAACGGTGGCTTATTTTTATTATATTTTTTGTGTAAACATGTTCGTACCTTCTTTGATAATCTTATATTTCTAACTATGTTAGTAATGTAGATATTAAATTGGTATTTGTCGTATTATATTGGTTGACATCATTGTAATTCATACATGCATATATGTATATGTGTGTATTTATATATATTTGTGTATGTTATGTTATGTATTGAATTTATAGTCCGAGCACCTTTTGCTTTGCAAACTATACTGGAGTTGATAGGATTCGAGCCTTGATATTTATTTGTTATAGTCGATAGTTCTGAAAAATAACCTTTCTTGTTCATTGTTTACATAAAAATGTAGCCTATTCTAATTTAAGTCAGGCTAATTTTGGACTTTTTATTTTTCACATCCTAGCAATATTAACTCGTGCAGGTTTCAAAGAATGTATTCCAAACATAGCTCTTCTTTTAAGATATTGACAATGCATTTTAAAGGGTTTTATAATTTCACACATTGCATTTTCTGTAAGTAGTTTCAAATTTTGTTCTTTTTAGACATAAACTTATATTTTTGATTAGTTCCACTATTGAAGTTCCACAATTTTAGATAGTTGTAAACTTCCCTTCTTCAACTGGATTATGCTTCTCAATATTACAAATTGAATTTATAGTTTAAAAAACCTTTTTCTTTGCATGTTCCCTTTCCATGACAAATTCCAAAATTAATATTTATTCTAAATAATTTATAGTTGTGAACAATAATGTTTACATATTGCAAATTTCATGAAAATGTATTCTATGATGATTTAACTCAACTTGGTTCCAAACTTTTTGGTTTCCCCATCTCTCTCACAATGTTATCATTTCTGGGTTCACAAGAATGTAATCCAAGCTTAACCTTCCATTTGGAATTAAATCCTTTTTTAAAGCTATTTATAGTTATTGGAAATGAATAGAGATGGACAGATACGAGAAGTTACTTTCACTTGAGTAGATCAGCACCGTTACTCAACAATCCAACAGCAGAGAAGTATAGTGATATTATAAGTTGCGGGTCTGTGCTATTTGCTTAAAGCCCAATATGTATAATACAATTCTTATAAATAGCAAATCATTGTACAGAGGAGAGATTAGTTTTCTGTATCATTTCAGTTTACATTCTGATAATAAAGATAATTCACTTTTCTTCTTTGTTCAATTATCTTTACATGGTACCAGAGAAAGAAATCAACCTAACGGTTGTTATCATCTAAAAGTGCCTTGCCAAACCATTATCAGAAAATATTCATCACCTAATGGGGGCTGCACCAGTGCTCCTCTCAGATCAATATCATCATCGAGGAAGCTGTTGACTTTAACCATCAAGTTTAATTCTTACCCACTGTTGTTTTACAGTTCTTGATCAAGAACTGTAAATCTTTCTAACATCTGATCAGTATTCAGTTTATTTAGCAGCAATGCCTCGCCCAGAGGTCATCTTCAGAGTCTATCTCATCATTAGAATTCTCTGGCTGCAACATCTGTTGATATCAGAATATCAAGATTCTTCATCTAATCATCTGTTTTTTCTGTGTACAAGTTCTTAACATGGCAGGAGACATTGTCAATGATGTTTAAGAATCTCTTAATACTACAAGAACTGCCACTTCTCATCAGTCTAACTCACAAGATCTGATGAAGTCAATAATCAAACCAAAAAGTCGGTTAATATTAACTATTCTTGATGAATCAAATTATATATTGTGGAAATTTCAAATTGAAACAGCAATAAGGGGATATGATGCTGAAGAATATGTGTATGGAACACTTATTACTCCAGCAAAATATATCATAGGTAGTGAGGGAAAGCTTGTAATTAACAAAGATTACTCAAACTATCAAAAGCAAGATAGTCTTATTAGTTCTTGGCTATTATCTTCTATTGGTCCTACCATTCTACCTCAACTTATAGGTTGTAAAACATCTCCTGAAATATGGCATTCAATAGAACATAATTCAACACTTAGTCTGCAGCAAGAGTTCTTCATTATAAAAGACAACTGCAAAACTTGAGAAAAGATGGGTTAAATATGAGAGAGTATCTAACCAAGATCAAGAATCTATGCAGTCAATTAGCAGCAGCAGGTCATAAAATGTTTGATGCAGAGCAGGTACTGTCTATTTTATGTGGTTTAGATGATGATTATGAAGCAGTTGTAGCAATAATTTCAAGAAAAAACACCATCTATTGAATATGTTAGTTCTATTCTATACTGTCTCATGAAGGAAGAATAGAACATAAGAAATCTGTTCAAGAATTTTCTGTTAACTATGCTTCAAAAAATCAAGAGAAGACATACAACAGCAAAAGTCAAAGAGGTGGGTCATCTAATAGAGGTGGTTCATCCAACAGATCAAGAGGCAGAGGTGGTAGATTTTACAATAACAATAACAATAGACTAAGATGTCAAATATGTGAAAGGTTTGGACATAGTGCTAACAAATGCTATTTTTGATTTGATGCAAATTATGTTCCATCTCAGCCAGGAAACAACAATCAAAAGAATCATCAAAGTGCAAACATGATCAGCATTCAGCATGATTCATCTAGTCAGAAAGAACATACTGCCAGTATAGATGATTCTCAAGATCAAAGCTGGTTTCCTGATTCTGGTGCTACTAATCATGTAACAAACAATCTTGGGAATCTGAATCTTGGAAACCAATAATACAAAGGTAAACAATGTATTCACATGGGAAATGGTAAGCCCATAAGTATTACTTACACTTGCAGTGTATGTATTAAAGGTGCAAGAAAATTATGTCTTAACAATCTTTTGAGAGTGCCTTTAATTACAAAAAACTTGCTTAGTGTGTCACAATTTTCCAAAGATAATCAAGTATATTTTGAATTCTTTCCGACTTACTGTCTAGTCAAAGACATTAAGTCTAATGAAATTCTTTTGCAGGGTAAAGAGTGTAGAGGACTATACAAATTTAGTGTTGACAATTCTGAAAGTCAAGCATGTAGAGAGAAATGGTGTAACAGTTCTGAAATAACTCAAGCAAGTAATTGTAAGACTTTTGATATATGGCACAACAGACTGGGGCATGCCAATGCAAATATTGTAAAGAAAGTGTTGAAGAATAATAATATTTCGTTTCCTAACATTTCTATGCCTTATGTATGTACACATTGTCAAATGGGTAAGAGTCACAAACTTGTTTTTTCTGATTCTGAGACTGTTTATACTAAACCATTAGAGTTGATTGCAACTGACTTATGGGGTCCTACATCTGTAACCACCGATTATGGTTTTAAATATTATATTTCTTTTGTAGATGCTTTCTCTAGACCTGTATGGATATACTTCTTAAAATCTAAATCTGAAACTTGCAATGTTGTAGTTTAGTTTATTAATTTAGTTGAAAATCAAACTAACTGTCAGGTTAAGAATTTTCAAACTGATGGAGGAGCAAAATTTCATCCTTTGAAGTAATATTTTCAGAAAAAGGGAACCAATCATAGAATTACTTGTCCTTATACTTCTGAACAAAATGGCTTAATAGAAAGAAAACATAGACATATTGTAGAAACTGGTTTAACACTTCTTGCTCGGGCTTCTTTATCACAAATTTTTTGGCCTGATGCTTTTTCTAATAGTGTTTATTTAATAAATAGACTGCCAACAAAAACTCTGCGGTATAAAAGTCCTATAGAAGTGCTTTCTGGTGTTAAACCAAATTATCATGATCTTAAAGTTTTTGGATGTCTATGTTTTCCTTATTTAAGACCATATAATTCACATAAGTTGAATTTCAGGTCCTCCCCATGTACTTTCTTAGGTTATGCTACTAATATGAAAGGTTACAAATGTATAGATAGCAATCGAAAAGTGTTTGTGTCTAGACATGTTGTATTTAATAAACAAAATTTTCCTTTTAGTCAAACACATATGAAAACTTCTCATAAAATATGAAACACGAAAAATGTTGTATCTTTATTACCTGACTTGGTGGAGCAAGTTGCAACAGAAAGTAACCAAAATGTTCCCTGTCATCAACAACTCTTATCCAACTCAAGATCAGATGATAATCAGAAAAGCAATGAAGCAAGCAGTTCTGAAGACCTACATCATAGTAGCAGTCACACTAGCAGACATTATGATCATTGTCAACCAATAAGAAATTTAGAATTACCTATTGATCAACAAGATCCTTTAAGTCATAATATTAGTTAACAAAGTGCTACAGATGTTGTTCCACAAATAATTTCAGAAAGTACTGGTCACCATATGATCACAAGAGCAAAGAAGGGAATATTCAAGCCAAAAATATACAATGCAACAATTCAAAATGAAGAACCATGCACTTATCATCAAGCAATTCAATGTGACAAATGGAAAATTGCCATGAATGAAGAGTTTGAAGCATTACAAAGAAACAGAACTTGGGATCTTGTCCCAATACCATGTGACAAAAATATTATTGGATGCAAATGGATATATAGATTAAATAAAAATTTTAATGGTTCAATTTCTAAGTATAAGGCAAGATTGGTGGCAAAAGGGTATTCACAACAGAATGGTTTTGATTTTAATGAAACATTTTCACCTGTTGTGAAACCTACATCAATCAGAATTATATTTACAATTGCCTTACATAGAAACTGGACCATAAAGCAACTTGATGTAAATAATACTTTTCTAAATGGTGAATTGCAGGAAGAAGTTTACATGGAGCAACCAATTGGATTCAAAAAGGAAGGAACATAAAAGCTTGTGTTCAAACTGAACAAAGCCATATATGGTCTGAAGCAAGCACCAAGGATTTGGTTTGACAAGTTAAAATCAACCTTGGCCATACTGGGATACAATCACATAAAATCAGACAACTCCTTATTTACTAAATTTTATAATAATGATGTTACTTATATTCTAATATATGTTGATGATTTTTTAATTACAGGAAATAGTGAACAAGAAATCAACTATGTTACAAATTAGCTGAATAAAGAGTTCTCCATAAAAGATCTTGGCAATGTTAACTATTTCTTGGGAATAGAAGTCAACAAAATTTCAGCTACAAAAATTAAGTTGAGCCAAAAGAAATATATTACTGAAATTTTTATGAGAGCAGATATGGAAAATGCAAAAGCTCTACCAACTCCTATGATGAGCAGTTTACATTTATCAAAGAACAAAGGAGAACATATATCAAATGTTAAGCAGTACAGAAGTATAGTAGGAGCTTTGCAATATGCTACCATCACTAGGCCAGAAATTTCCTATAGTGTTAACAAGGCCAGTCAGTTCATACAAAATCCTTTAGATGAGCATTGGAAAGCTGTTAAAAGAATTTTAAGATATCTAAATGGCACTCTGGATCATGGTTTAACTTTACAATCAAGCAATGTAATTAATTTCACAGCTTATGCAGATGCAGACTGGGCAACAGATATTGATGACAGAAAGTCTACTATGGGCTATTGTGTAATTTTAGGTGATAATCCAGTATCATGGTATTCAAAAAAACAAATAACTGCATCTAGATCCAGCACTGAAGCTGAATTCAGGAGTGTAGCAAGTGTTACAGCTGAAATCATGTGGATAGAATCATTACCACATGAATTAAAGATCAAAACTCATAATAAAGCTACGATCTGGTGTGATAATATGAGAACAATTGCACTTACTGCAAATCCAGTATTGCATTCCAGAACAAAGCATATAGAGCTAGATTTATACTTCGTTAGAGAACAAGTTATTAAAGGCAATCTCAATGTTAACCACGTACCTACAGCTTACCAAAGGGAAGATATTCTCACAAAACCCTTATCGAAGAAAAAATTTCTTCGATTAAAGCAAGATTTGAAAGTTGAAGATTCTGGAAACAAGTATGGTAAGAAAGCAGAAGTTATAATTCTCCCAAAAACCTCAGACTCTCTTCAACTTTCAGATCCATGTCCAAAAGCCTCAACTTTGCATCTGAAGCATACAACTTGTCTCGAAGATAGTCAAAATCAGAAGTCTGGATAACTATTCACACACTTGAAAGCATATGAACAACCATGTCGTCGACTTCAAGATGATTTTAATGTCTTGATTCAGAATGGATAAAGTATTGAAGCAAGAAGCTTTAGACTCTCTGATTGATTGTCATTTCGAACAACAATCAACCAAAGTTTTGTCTTTGTGTGCTGTTCTCATTGATCTTCACTTTCTTCGTGTTTCTCACAATCAAATTTCATCAGATTCGCAAGTTATTGTAGTAGAAGAAGATTTAGAAGCTAATCGCAGAAAACCCTAGCCGTAATAGGGTTTGAGGGGGGATATTGGAAATCAATAGAGATGGACAGATACGAGAAGTTAATACTTTCACTTGAGTAGATCAGCACCATTACTCAGCAATCCAACAGAAGAGAAGTATGGTGATATTATAAGTTGCGGGTCTGGGCTATTTGCTTAAAGCCCAATATGTATAATACAATTCTTATAAATAGAAAATCATTTTACAGAGGAGAGATTAGTTTTCTGTATTATTTCAGTTTACATTCTGATAATAAAGATAAATCACTTTTCTTCTTTGTTCAATTATCTTTACAACAGTAGAACAAAAGACCTTTATATTTATACACAGTGCGTTTTTACACGTTAATTTCAAAAAAAAATGTTTTCGGATCTGACCGTAGTTTGTTAACCAAATTTTCTTTTGAACCCTAGTTGTATTCCTTTACTATACATAATTTCTACTTATAGTCGTTTTGCTAATACCATTTCAAGAAGACTTGCTAGAAATTTCTACAACATTTTTATGCATACTAATTACTACTATATGCAATTTTTCCTTCAGTGTTAATAAAAGAATATAATTAATGTCTTTTCACATTTCACATATTGGTTGAAAATACTTAAAACCTGCTTTAGGATTGTATGTATTGACTCCGACTTTAAAAACCATTTGAGTATTGTACTTCGATTTCTTTCATGATACATACGCTGAGTTCTTCTGTTGTACGTTGGATTTTCTATCGGGATAACATTGCAAGTTTAGAAAATAGTATGCTTTAGGTGTTCAGTCATTGTACATGCTGATTTAACAGCTTTAAATTGCTTTTATGCTTTATGTGTTGAAGTCAAAAACATAAGTCTTTTTATGTCTAATATCGATTTCCTCGAAAGGAGATTTGTATTTTTATTATAATACTTTATCTCCTTGTAGTATTTACCTTCAATATGGAATTCAAATTCTTTTTTTACCAATTGAAATTAGAATAGAGTGGTTTCCCATTTTTCGTTTTCTATTATTTTCAAGATAGTTTCCATAACAATTTTTTGCGGCGGTTTTACTAGTGGAACATACCTCTTTTTTTTTCTTCAGTTAACATTACTTAATTCCTACTCTCTATAGCTTGGATAGAATTGTAGTTCATACTAATTTCACTATAATGTTTGTTGTCAAACAAATGCCGATTAACTATTACCCCGACTATTATTTTTTGGTTTTCTTTTGACAATTTCGTATTAGAATATACCTAATGCATACCCTGGTCTTTTAAATATTGTTTAATATTGCACGTGAAATAAATACTTAGATTTTCAGTCATTTTACATACTGATTTAAAAGTTAAATATTATTATCACATTTTAGCATCATATTTGAATTCTTTTAAATTTTAATACGCACATGAACATGATTTAGTTGCATTATGACATTTAAATCTTTTATATTTTAAATATGCATTTTTTATGAATTAGCTTTTGAACCATTCCTTTTTCTACTATTATACTTTTTTACAGTTGGATTTATTTGTTAGATTTTTGGATAATTTATTCTAAATAACTTTAGAAGCTTTTGAACTTATAAGTTGTAAATGTCAAAGTCAGGGACTTCTTACGTGCCTTTATTAGAACTGCTGTTGAATTATGATTGGTTTGGTGCTGTTCCGTATTGTTGGTGTTGTCTACTCTAAGTTTTATTGACAGGATCTAAGTGTTAGATAAAAATTTTGTTATGGGCACACATATTAAAATGTATAATGCTATTATTATTGGGGTATAAATAAGTGGTATTTACAATTTGTTGAGGGGCCAAATTGTAAATGTTACATAATTGACTTTAGTCCGTTATAAAATGCTCTGGTCCCCGACAAACAGTACGTACCTTTTCATCTTTCTCTTTTCCCCGTCAGAGAGAAATAATCCAAAAAAAGGAGAACTGTATTCTTGGAAGATCCTAGCCTTTGCAAATCGATTCAATGGACTCCGGTATGCTTCTGCTAATCACCTTTTGTTTATCGTTTTGATCTCTCTTGAATTGATTAGGATTAATTAGGGCTGAATTGAAATTCTCATCAATTGGTATCGGAGCAAACCCAAATTGATTCTTGAGACTGTAGCATTGTTTTGGTCTTCCGAACACAGTAATTTCGTGAAAATAATGTTTTGAATATCCAACACATACGATCAGCCTACATATGGGATAATAGGTTCAGGTTGACTTTGTGTATCAGTAACAATGCATGGAATGCACTTCTGCCATATGTTATGGTGTTGAACAATAAAAATTGGACTAGATGCATCACTTGGAAATGAAGCTTTTCACCTTAAGAATCCTCCTTAAAATAATAATTTCTTGTGGCTGCTAATACATTGATCTATGGGAAAATTAAAAGAAGAGTTGACAAAATCTTTCACCCTTTTCAAGTTGCTTCAGCAAATAATTTATTTTGATCCCAAGAAGATAATTCCTTAGTCCTATTTGACAATTTTGAATAGATCTGGTTATTTTTGTATCATTTTGACAACCATGATCCCACTATTAGTTCATGCAAACTGCACACAATTTCATGAAATGCTTGTCTTATATATGCCTAATTGTGTCTTGCTGTCATATAATATGACACACTGTTTGATTGCATTTGAGTCAATGTGCAGTTGTCCATATTTGGTTTCTAGTTCATCAAATACAGATGGATCCAATAGTTTATCGAAAAATTCATTGTACTATAGACCAGAACCTTCAAAGTACATTTTTTTACTGGGAAGAGAATACTGTTCTACTTTTCATGCCTAGAAGAAATCAAAGCCTGGTAGAAATGAATAATAAACTTGAAGCCAGAGAAAATCATACTTTTCCAAATTTAATAAAAAAAACAGAAGCATGCAAAAGTGAGGCATTGCCTCATGTACAAACAGAAGCATGCTTGTTTCATACACAAACTGACTCAATGCAAAATGCCTTTTGTTGTCAGCCTATCTCTTACCAAATTTTTAGAATACCAAAATATCAAATATTGTCATAAAATGTACTGACAGAATTTGCATGCTCAAGTTGCGATATATCTTCAGTTAATGAATGTTCAAAATAATGAGGGAAACTGCAACAATTTGAGCATATTATTATTATTTTAAAAAATATTACTACAGTTATAAAAAAAATTATATTCAAATTTGGTTTCAGATTTTCTTAAGGATATTTTATATTTTAAATAGTTTAATTGAAACAAAATATCGCCAAAGTGATCACTTTTGTGTAGATTATTCTAATTAAAATATCAAAATAATTGTGTGTATGTAGTTCATGCATTTATTAACAAGCCCAAAGGTGAATTAATATTTGATCGAATTTCATACATACTTGTGGTGATAAATGTGTGACAATTATAAGGTATTTTATGTGAGCACTATGACAGTCCAAAGATTGCATATTGTTTGACATAATTTATTGTCAACGTTTGATTGCTACAACAGGAGTACCGCTTACAGTTAATATTACTGTGACTTGATATTAATGATGTGTTGGTATCTTGAGATGTGATTAACCATTATTTGAATTTTTTTGTTTTATATGAAGTCGTTAAGAGCATGTAATTTATATAATTTTATTCGTTTTCTATTTTAGCTGTTGCCACTGTATCTGCTAACCTTAATTCAGTACCGGTCCTTAATGGTAATAACTTTAAGGACTGGAAGGAGAACATATTAATTGTTCTTGGTTGCATGGATCTGGACCTTGCATTAAGGATGGATCGGCCTGCCTCTCTTATAGATGCTAGTACCTCCGAGGAATGGAGAATTTTTGAGAAATGGGACCGTTCAAATCGCATGAGTCTTATGATCATTAAATGGGGCATACCTGAGGCTTTTAGGGTTGCGGTATCCGAAGAGATTACCAATGCCACAGATTTCCTTGCAGAAATTGAGAAACGCTTTGCCAAAAGCGATAAGGCGGAAACAGGTACTCTTTTGAAGAAACTTATTTCCATGAGGTTCAAAGGCAAGAAAAACTTAAGGGAGTACATTATGGAAATGTCTCACATTGCTTCAAAATTAAAGACACTAAAGCTTGAGCTTTCGGATGACTTACTTGTGCATTTAGTTCTTATCTCACTTCCTCCACAATTCAGTCAACTTAAGGTCAGTTATAATTGTCAAAAGGAGAAGTGGACTCTCAATGAGCTCATTTCATATTGTGTACAAGAGAAAGATAGGCTGAAGCAAGATAAGACTGAGAGTGCCCATTTGGCAAGCACCTCTAAAGCAAAGCGCAAGAAAAGAAAATTTAAAAATGAAGCTGCTAAGGATCCAGGTCAAAAGAAACAACAAAAGGAAAAAAGATGGTTGTTTCTTTTGTCACAAACCTGGACATATGAAGAAGGAATGTACCAAATATCATGCATGGCGTGAAAAGAAAGGTATGTTTGTTACTTTGGTCTGTTCTGAAGTTCATTTATCTTCAGTATCTAGAAACACTTGGTGGATAGATTCTGGTGCTACCACTCACATAAGTGTTTCTATGCAGGGTTGCCTGAGCTATCGAAAGCCAAGTGATGGTGAAAGACACATCTTTGTGGGCGATGGACAATCGTAGAAGTGGAAGCGATTAGACATTTTAGATTGTTGTTAGGAACTGGGTTTTATTTGGATTTAAAAGACACTTTTGTTGTACCGTCATTTAGACGGAATTTGGTTTCTGTTTCTGTATTGGAAAAATTTGGATATTGTTGTTCATTTGGAAACAATCAGTTTACTTTGTCTTTGAATTCAAATGTTGTTGGAACTGGTTATTTAAATGCGTATGATAATCTTTATTTGTTAGAAACAGTTGCATCCTATAATGAAATCTTGCATGTAGAATCACGTGGTACTAAACGTAAATTAAATAAAGAAAATTTAGCATCTTTATGGCATAAACGCTTAGGTCATATCACAAAAGGTAGAGTTGAGCGCTTAGTATTCGATGGTATTTTAGAATCTCTTGACTTCACAAACTTTGATGTTTGTGTAGATTGCATCAAGGGAAAACAGACCAAAACTAAAAGATTAGGTGCTAACGGATCTTCAGACGTCTTAGAATTAATTCATACAGATATTTGTGGACCTTTCCCTATGGCATATTGGAATGGTCAACAATATTTCATATCATTCATAGACGATTACTCATGTTATGGCTACTTATATCTAATTCATGAAAAATCACACTCACCGTATGTGTTCAAAGCTTATAAAGTTGTACTAGAAAATCAACTCAACAAAAGAATTAAAAGTGTCAGATCTGATCGTGGTGGTGAGTATTACGATTGATATGATGGTTCAGGTGAACAACTTCAAGGACTGTTTGCTAGATTCCTAGAGGAATGTGGTATTGTCCCACAGTACACCATGCCAGGATCACCTAGCATGAATGGTGTTGCTGAAAGACGAAACCGAACTCTTAAGGATATGGTAAGGAGTATGATTGCTCATTCCACCTTACCAGATTCTCTCTGGGGAGAAGCATTAAAGACAACAGCTTATATTCTTAATAGAATACCAACTAAAGCAGCTGCAAAAACACCTTATGAACTTTGGACTGGTCGAAAGCCTAGTTTAATGCACTTTCACATTTGGGGTTGTCCAGCTGAGGCAAGGCCTTATAGGCCACATGAAAAGAAGCTGGATTCCAAAACAGTGAGCAACTACTTTATTGGTTATTCTAAGCGTTCTAGGGGCTATAAGTTTTATGATCCCATATCTAAGAATATTTTTGAGATGGGAAATGCAGTATTCTTTGAGGATATTGAGTTTGGGGGGAGAAATAAAGTTAAAGACGTTTATTTTGAGGAGGAATTGGATTTAAACCCGGTTCCTATTATCACTTTTGACAATATTCAGTTGCCTACACCTATCATTGATCAAGAAGTGAATCTGGAACCTCAACAAGATAATGTTATACAACCCCTTATTCAGAATGAAGCTAATGTTCCAGAAGAACAAACTCAACAACCTCAAGAACCTGTGCCATTAAGAAGGTCCATGAGAGAAAGGAGAAGTGTTATATCAAATGATTACATTGTATTTCTCCATGAACAAGAGAATGATAATGGAATGAGGAAGATGACCCAATCAACTTTTATCATGCCATGAAAAGTTCTAACTCTTAAAAGTGGATGGATGCTATGAATGAGGAGTATAAGTCCATGCAAGACAATAAAGTTTGGGAACTTGTCCCATTACCAGAAGGTGCAAAACCAATTGGTTGTAAATGGATATTTAAAACCAAGACGGAGGCAAAGGGTAATGTGGAGAGGTATAAAGCATGTCTTGTAGCAAAAAGCTATACTCAGAAAGAAGGCATTGATTTTATAGAGACTTTCTCTCCAGTTTCATCGAAAGACTCTTTTAGGACAATTATGGCACTTGTTGCTCATCTTGATCTTGAGTTACATCAGATGGATGTTAAGACGGCGTTTCTCAATGGAGACATTGATGTGACAATTTATATGGCACAACTAGAAAACTTTGTGTTGGGAGATTCAAAGAATATGGTTTGCAAATTAACAAAATCCATCTATGGACTTAAGCAAGCTTCTCGTCAATGGTACCACAAATTCCATCAAGTAATCATCTCGTTCGGTTTTAAGACGAATATTGTTGATGATTGTGTGTATCACAAGTTCAGTGGGAGTAAACATATATTCCTGGTTCTATATGTCGATGACATCTTGCTTGCCACTAACGATATAGGCTTATTGCACGAAACCAAGAAATTTCTATCTAAACATTTTGAGATAAAAGATCTTGGGGACGCCTCTTTTTTATTGGGTATTCAAATACTTCGAGATCGATCTCGGGGTATTCTTGGATTATCACAAAAGAGCTATATTGATAAAGTACTCAAAAGGTTTGGTATGCAAGATTGTAGACCAAGAGATACCCCTGTTGCTAAAGGAGATAAATTCAGTCTTAGTCAGTGCCCTAAAATCAATCTTGAAATTCAAGAAATGCAAAAGATTCCCTATGCTTCAGCTGTTGGGAATCTAATGTATGCTCAAGTGTGTACATGTCCAGATATTGCATACATTGTTGGGATGTAAGGAAGATACTTAAGAAACCCTGGTATAGACCATTGGAAAGCAACCAAGATGGTTATGAGGTATCTTCAGAGAACAAAAGATTACATGCTCACTTATAGAAGATCAGATCATTAGGAGGTCGTAGGGTATTCTGATTCTGATTTTGCTGGATGCTAAGATAGTAGAAAGTCTACATCAGGCTATATTTACCGGTTGGCTGGAGGAGCTATATCTTGGAAAAGTGTTAAACAAACACTTGTAACTTCTTCGACTATGGAACCAGAATTTGTAGCATGTTATGAGGCATCAAACCATGGAATATGGCTACGCAACTTTATCATTGGGTTGCACATTTTGGAAAATGTAGAAAGGCCGCTGAAGTTATATTGTGATAATAAGTCAGCAGTGCTATATTCTAATAATAACAAAAGCTCAAATAAGTCAAAGCATATTGGCATAAAATTCTTAGTTGTGAAAGAAAGAGTGCAGAGTGGACATATATCTATAAAGCATATTGGAACAAACTTCATGATAGCGGATCCGCTCACAAAAAGTTTGCCACCCAAGGTCTTTCATGACTACACTGCTTATATGGGTGTTGTATTACTGAAGGATGTTATGGTTTAGTGGGAGTTTGTATTTTTATGCTTTATATTTGCCTTGAGACATTTATGTATTTGGTTTTCTGATCAGAATAAAGTATTTAGTTCATTCACTCTGTCTGCTATTATGATTCTGACCTCACTTAAGTTTAAAGAGGACCAGTTGAAAATAGACATGTTTTGTTCATATTACATGTAATTTTCATGCTATGTATTCATGATTGATCTATGTCATTTGACTATATATATGTATGTGACCATTGATGGGTTTAGTCATGATTAATATGGCAAAGACCACTATGATCCTATATAGATATAGTTGATGGACAAGATTGTTAAATATTACCTTTATTTAATAGCAAATTTCGAGCTCGTAAGGTTGTACATTTATAAAGAAACATATGTTGCCCAAGTGGGAGATTGTTAGATTAAAATTTTGTTGTGGGCACATATGTTAAAATGTATAGTGCTATTATAATTGGGGTATAAATAAGTGGTATTTACAATTTGTTGAGGGGCCAAATTTTAAATATTACATAACTGATTTTAGTCCGTTATAAAACGCTATGGTCCCGGAGAAACAGTACGTACCTTTTCATCTTTCTCTTTTCCCTGTCAGAGAGAAATAATCCAGAAAAAGGAGAACTGTATTTTTGAAAGATCGTAGCCTTTGTAAACCAATTCAATGGACTTCGGTACGCTTCCGCTAATCACCTTTTGTTTATCGTTTTGATCTCTCTTAAATTGATTAGGTTAATTAGGGCTGAATTGAAATTCTCATCACTAAGCAGTTGGCCTTTTAATGTTACATATCCGACCTGCGTTTAGAAAAAAAATGAAATGTATAAACAAACAAGCAAGAAATTTGGTATGTTTCTTTGTTTTCTTGCATGATCTTCTTCATTCACAACCATGATCGGAAGGGGTATTATTGATTTTATGCCTTAATTTTTGATTAACATTCAGTTTATTAGTTGATGATAATGTTCCCTTAATTTCACTTGATTCATTGTTAGGGAAGAAAAACTTAGGGATTTCAATATGCAATGGTGATAGCGTAACATTGTATGTGGTTCTCCCACCGGATATGAAAGATTTAGGTTTCATCATCTTTTGTAAATGTTGTTTGAATTTTTTTGGTAAATTATTAAATATATTCAGCAACAATTTTTGAGCCTCCACATCAATCGCAAAGTGTATTCCATTCCATGAAGTTTTGAATCTTTTGCATTGTTATAGATTTCAGTTTTATAACTACAAAACGTAATGCAAGCATTTAGATATATGAAACTTAAACACTGCTTAATGGACAGCTTCGTTTTCATATGATCGTTTCATGTTTGTTGGTTGAGTTTTAATATGAATTTATTAGAATATTCATATATGGATCTAAAATTTTCATGTGTTTTATGCCAACTACTTTAGTAACAATTTAACAAAGATCTTTTGTTTAGAAATATAGAAAAGTTTTCCTACAATTGATGGTTGGTTTCTCTGCAAAAAAATCAGGTGATTGTTGCTCTAGGTATTAGTACTGGATATGTTTTTTGAGAAAATGGGCGATCCTCCTTCATAGAGAACACTCATTACTACAAATATATTAGATTTCCCACTCAGGCCTAGTTTTAGGGCTAGGTCACCTAGGCAACAGTATAGGGCAACCCCTCTCGACAGGGCGAGCTGAAGGTGAGGAAAGTAAAAACGACTACATTAGAAAATATAAAGGATGGCATATGTAGCTAACTCATAATTATCTTTAGCTTGGTTGGTTGGGAAACATTAACAGTAATCGTGGTGCAGGTTTGATTCTAGGTTGTGTCAACTTTAATAAAGAATTTTTTCCCCCTCGCCTAAGGCAACCTAGACTAGAGAGCCAACCATGCTCATATTATAACGGATGTATGCATTAAGTTACTTTATACTCCAATGTAATATCGCTTAACCATATTTCACTAGTAATAGCGTACCTTTTGTTGGTTAGCAACATGACATCTTAATACCTTTGGATGGTAACCAACTTAACATCTTAATTGATTGAAGTTGATATACTAACCGAATCGAACATAGTAAAGCAGGTGTTGTTGCCACATAAGATTTTTTTTTAATTCATCTAAAACAGATACAAAGTGGCTGTCGAATACAATTTTCAATTAAAGTTCATTTCTCTAGGACCATTAACAAAAGTCAAGGTCAAATACTAGAAACTATAGGCATTTACCTTCTTCACCCTGTTTTCTCACATGATGCAAAGGTATAAATAATTTAATTATCATTAATAGCGGACATCATGACTATACAATAAATATTGTTTACCAAGAAGTTTTCTGCAATCTAAACCAAGGTTGGTTTCTAATTTGCTGCCTCATCTACACTATTTAGGTATCAAAATTTTATTTTATACTCGATTTGATCGACTTATGTATTCCAATTTCCATGTCCACAATAATAGGAAGCACGTACCAATACTTATCTAACTTGATTTTAAGGAACAAAATATGTACTGTGTGAGCAAGAATTGCAAGAATTTAGGAAGCTATTAACATGAATGCTAATGTAAAGTTCAAACTACATAAGAAATTTTTTAATGAACAGGTAATACCGGTAAATTATATATATATATATATATGTATGTATGTATGTATGTATGTATGTATGTATGTATAATGTATTAACTACTACAAAGTACACATTGGCCAACGTGTTCAATGCACCAAATTAGCTTCTTTTATTTCTGCAATGATGATTCTAACAAGTTTGAGTATCTATGCTTTCTTATAAGTATGTGTGAGCCATTTTCCCTATTAAACCATTGCAAATTTTGTTTGATTTAATATTCTTCAAACATCGACCTAGTCGATGCATTTCAAAATTTACGAGTAAACGTGTAATTTCCTCATTTGTGCATTTGATAGTTTGCATTTTCCATGATTTTAAAACATATGTTTACTTCCATTGCAGTTTATCTTGTTTTCTAGTTATTGCTAGCTCTACACATTGTGCATTTACATAGGCCCATCAATGCAGACCCAAACCCATTTACCCAACCTACTAAACCTAATATTAAAAGAGTTGGGTTTAAACCATGTAAATATTTTTTTTAACTCAACCCATTTATAAACAACGGTGAAACCATCTCAAAACAAACTAACCCTCTTACCCATTCAGCCCTGCTTCTCTATATAAATCATGATAACCCTAATTATTAGTTCTCCTCAAATCTGCAAAATACGATAGAAGAAAGGGGGTGCTTTCTCCTAATCTTCGACAATACCTTGTTTGAGATGACGATGAAGTCCCTTCGTTTATTGTTTAGAACTACCTAAGTTCGCCAAAGATAAAGCCTTGTTTGAGACCTTGTTTGGGGTGATTTCTTCATCTTCGTTCGCCAATTTAGTACTTATGTAATTCCTTACCGTTGTTGTTCTTTTTGTTCATAATATAAACTTATTTTTTGGATGCTTTTTATTTTAATATCGAACTACACCAAAAATTCCTTTTTTTAATTTGGTGAAATATTGACTCTTCCTAATAGAATATAGCATCGAAAGAGGTGGGTTGCTTTGATGTTTTGTTCATGGAAAACTGAGGAAGTTCTGATGAGGATATGAGATGAATTGATGAAGTGAGGTGTTGATATAGAGGCAATGTACATATGCAGGTATCAGAAATGCACAAGAAATGATGATATGGTGATTGCTTGGTGTACCAACAATAGAATTGAATCAAGATTAAACTGAATTGGTTTGTACTTAAGCAACTATGATAAGGAGTATTGTGTTGAAGTAGGTATATGAACAAGAGATGATCAAAACTTATAATGATGGAGCAATTGCATTGTGAGTGGCAGTGACATGAACAAGAACATATTTTCACAAGATCAAGAACTGATTATTGTTAGTAGCAATAGAATGACTCAAACAAAGGAAGGCGGTGAATAATAGTGTTAAAATATAGAGATCAAATAACAATTTGCTAGAGATTAACAAGAATAAATAGCAAGAAATTGGACAAAGAATGGAATTACAAGGTTTCACAAAGTAAATGGTAGAAATGTAACAACAGAATTTGAAACTACAAGGTTTAACAAGAAAATGGAAACTATAAGCTGCAGGCAACAAAAACTGAAATTAAAAGAGCAAGTAATTAATAGAAACAAGAATTGTAATGATAAAGGTGCTGGAATGTAATAAATAAGGAATGATAAGTGAAAAATAGGAGCAAGAATGAATTGTAATTGAAATAAGATCTAGTCTAACAATTGATAAAACTAAGTAAAAGATTAAAGGAAAGAAACTAATAGAAGGTTTGTAACTGAAATGAATGAAAAAGAATTGAATTTCTTTTTGAATTCTCACATACAATGACCAGTGCATGTACATCCATATATATATATATACACTCATGCATACATATAACTTGACCCAATCAACTCAAACAAACCACTATCGACCAGTTCAACTCATAAAACAAACCCATATCACTCCACAACATACTACTCAACACAGACCCAAGATCTGGTTATATTAGGTGTGCACGTGCATGCATGCATAAACATGCACACACTGATACATCCTAATATATCACTCCTCGGACCCTGATTCCAGCAACTTCCTCCTCGGACACATCACTGATACCCTTCAACACCTTCTCCGACGATCCCATGGCCAACTCTAGTGAATTTCACCTGAATTTGATTTCTTCTCCTTTTTCTGCCTGTGAACCACAGCTCTCCTTTTCGTAAATCATGGCAACTAATCATTGGTTTGTACATCTCCCCTCTTCTTCATGAATGGACCTTGTCCAAGGTCCAAAGTGGGAAATCTTTGAACCAAAGGCTAATGATGCACCCACATTGCCTCTTCCCATGGCCTATCCTTTTACTAAACCAAGATTTGCACCATGACATCATTGTTCCAAGGGACCATTCCCCTATCGGAAATTCTTTCTGACTGTTCCACTATCTCCTCCATAGAACTCAAGACACCTTCTTGTATTACTACATCATCAACAATCCTTATTTTTAGTTGTGATACATGGAAGATAGGGTGTATTTTGGCATGAACCGGTGATTGCAACTTATAAGCAACCTTTCCAGATTTATTTTCAATTTTATATGGCCTAAAAAACTTCGATTAAAGCTTATGGGTCTTGTGATTCCTTGCTATTAATTGCTTATATGGTTGTCACCTACTTCAAATTCACTTTCTGTTCTCCGCATATCTGAGTACTTCTTCATTCTCTGTTGGGCCATCACTAGACTATCTCTTAGAAATTCAATCATAATATCCCTATTATATAGGACTTCTTCAACTTTCTTCACCTTAGCAGTATTTAGGACATAGGAATGCAAATTAGGGAGGTCTATTCCATAGACAACTTTGAATGGTATGTTGTTTATCGGTGCTTTCCAAGTTGTGTTATACAAGTACTCAGCCAATGATAGCCATTGACACCAGTCTTGGGGTTTATAGCATACATAACATCTCAAATATCTTTCCAATATTTTATTTACAATTTCAGTTTTCCCGTCGCTTTGAGGATAGTAGGCTGTGTAAGCTTTAAACTAAATCCTACCAGAATTTACTAGTGAAGAGGGCATCTCAGTTACTAACTATTGACCTCGACGTACCATATAATTTAAAGACTCCATTGAAGAAAACATTAGCTTCTTCTTTGGTTGTATATGGGTGGCTTAGCGGGAAGAAATGAGCATATTTGCTTAATCTATCAGCTACCACAAAAATAATAATATACTTTTGACTTTTGGGCGTTATGAAGTTCAATTAGATATTCACCTATATTCTTTTAGGAGTTGGAAATGGTTGCAATTAACCAGGGATTAAGATGTTTTCAGCTTTATTTCTTTGACTTATTTCACAAGCCTTGACAAGTGCTTCAATATTTTTCTTCATTTTCTTTTAATAAATGATGTGCTTAAATTTTTTTTGAGTACCTTTAATACCAAAATGTCCCCCTAATTATGATGAATGATGCTCTTTAATGAGCAGTTGCAAAAGTATCCCCAAATGGTGATCAATTAAAATCTTCCCCTTATAAAATATCAAATTATCCACTACTTTATACCATCCTCATGGTAATTCCTGCCTCTGAATTTTTGATAGTTGTTTTTGGTACCAAGGTGAAGATTGTAATGTGTGTTTCGATTCTTGTAGCCAATGGGTTCGTACCACTGATATTGCTTGTAGGTGCTTTTCTTCCAAAGTTTCGCCTTCTCTTCTAGATAGTGAATTAGCAATAACGTTCTCCTTTCCACTCTTATACTCCCCCCTATAATCAAAGCCATGCAGTTTATCCTTCCATTTATCTTATAGTCCAGTGGATAATTTTCGAGTTAATAAGTATTTTAGCTTTGTTGATCAATTTTGATAATGAATTGTCAACCCATCAAATACTATGCCCATCTTTTAACTGCAGTGATAATTGCTAAGAGCTCCTTCTTATATGTAGATAATACGAAAATTTTCCCATGCACGGCTTTGTTTAAAAATGCCAATGGTCTACCATTTTGAGTCAACACAGCCCCTACATCTTGTCCACATGCATCACACTCTATAATAAACAGCAAGCTAAAATCAGGCATGGCTAGTCATTCAAAAGCTTGTTTTATCTTTTTCACTGCACTGAAATGCATTCTTCTTCAACATTTCTATTAAAGGCTTGGAAATCACCCCATAGCTTTGGATGAACCTTTTGTAGTAGCCTGTTGGACCTAAGAAACCCTTCAATGCCTTTAGATTCTTAGGTAATGGCCACTCCAACACTGCTTTAACCTTGCATGGGTCTACTGTTATGCCTCGGTGAGATATGATATGGCCCAAATATTGTATAGTTTCTTTGGAAAATTGGCATCTAGACAGCTTGATCGTCTGTTGATTATGGTTCAATACCTAAAAGGTAAGTTTGTGGTGTTCCAAAAGCTTATACCAAGCATGGCTATATATTAGCATGCCATCAAAAAATACTGATATAAATTTTCTTTAAAATGGTTTATAAATATCATTCATGAGAGATTGGAAGGTGAAAGGAGCATTGACCAATCCAAATAGCATCACCAAAAATTCATAATGACCCTCTTGTGTCTTGAAGGTAGTTTTGTGTATATTTGACTCATTTATCCTGATTTGATGGTAGCCCGACCTTAAGTCTCGTTCAGAGAAGTAATGAGAACCATGTAATTCATCAAACAAGTCTTCTATCAAGAGTATGTGGAATTTATCCTTCACTGTTTGTACATTCAAGCTTCCATAATCAACACACAGTCCCAATGTGGCATCTCTCTTCCTTATCATCACAACTAGGGATGAATATGGACTGCTAGTTGGCTTGATAATTCCAGACCCCAACATCCCATGGTTGATCTTTTCCAACTCATTCTTTATGTGGTATGAATGCATATAGGGCTCTAAGCACATTGGTTTGGAATTGGGTAGTAGTGGGATTTAGTGGTAGCGTGTTCTTAATAGGGGAAGGCTTGGGATATGGCATGTGATTTCTAGGTATTTCTTTAGGAGTTCATCAATTTTCGGTGGCGTAGGTGTGTTACGCATTTCTGCAAAAATAACTTAAAAGCACAAAATTATGACAAGTTATCCCTATGCACATTCTTGATCCATTTTCTTCCTATTAACAACCTTCATTTCATCTTGCTTCAATCCTTTCCATACATATGGCTTGTTGTTGTAATGAAATTTCACCTATAACTGATCCAAATTAAGAGTGATTTCACCCAAACTTTTCAACCATTGAGCACCCAATACCACCTGACATCCTTCTAAAGGGAACAAGAGTAGATCTTCCGGTAAGGTACACCCTTGACATTTGAGTATAGCATCATTGGACACTCCAGACTCTGTTAGCTTCTCTTTATTGCCACCACTACAAAAAATTTAGACTCATCAATCTTGAAACCAATTTTTTGGCTAAGTCTTCATTGATAAAACTGTGGGTGGACACAGATTCAACAGGGATTTTGACTGGCTTACCCTGGATGTACCTATTGACTTTAATGGTGGATGGAGCAGGAATTCCACATATAGCTTGCAGGGTGGTGGATAGGGTTTCCTCAATATTAGTTTCAAGATCTGGCACATCATGTGCTTCATTATCTTTTGGATAGTCTTCATCTTGTAAAAGGAAGTATTCCCTCCAGCACATAAACTTGGGGATTCTTGCATTTATGATCTCTCTGCCAAATTTCTTTGCATCCATAAGATAGGTTTTGCCTCCTCATTTCAATCATCTGACTGGGGTTAATCCTTTACCTTTGGCCAAAGCCTCTAATTGGGTATCTCTAGGATTTGTCATGAGGTTTGGGATTAGGGTTAGGAGGATTTTGAGGATACTGGGAGGAATTTGCAGTAGCAGTTTTTGGAGTGATGGGATTGGAAGCAGGGTGCTTGATGCTTTTCTTTGTATGTATATATTTACTTTCAAACATCTTGGCTATGGACACTGCTTCTCTGAAATCAACATGCCTTGAAGTAAGCATATCATAATTTATTTCTTCTTTTAAACCACCAATAAATTAGTCTAATAAGAACTTAGGAGGGAGGGAAACAACGGCTTCTCAAAATTGCTCAAATTTACCGAGGCATGCCATGGAAGTGGTGGTTTGTTTCAATTCTGCCAAGGCTTTGTAATGACCCGTATTTTAAACTATTTTAAATTATTAAATTTAATATGATGATTGAATAATAATAATGGTTAGAAATAAAAACTTCTAATGCTTACTTATGTAATTTATTAAAATTGAATTTGGATAAAATTTTGAAATAACCAATTTCGATGATTTGGGCAATAATCAGTAATGAAATGGAATTCTACATATTGAATGGGTTATAATCAATAGTTGGAATTGAATAATGAATATTGAATGACTGCAAAATGAAATTAGTTGTTTTATTACTTGAATTCATTTTAAAATTAAATCTTATAAGTTATAACTTATATTGAAATTTTGTGATCCATTAGATAATTAAATTGTTTAAATTTAATATTGCAATTTTTTAAATAATTGAATTATGGATTAATGTGAATGAAAATGATGTCAAAAGATGATTTAAATTTTATTTAAATAACAATGAAGATTGTTAAACTTAAAAATTGAATTTAAAGTGATTAAAATGAAATTTGGAAATTTCTGGTTTTAATTAACGTGCAAAAATAGCTATTTTGACAACTGTCTCGGATTTCGATGAAACTAGTTTCATCGGATCTGTAGTAGTGAATTATTGTAGGATTTCAAGTTTCGTAGTGATCAGACTTGTCATTTTGCCATATGAGCTTGAAACACATAGAAATTAATTAAAGAAATTTAATTAAAATTAATTGATTTTGAAAAGTTGTCTTCCGCATATCATCAAATTAGGGCTTGAGACTAGTTCCACTGCATTCGGAATGGGGGTAAAACATTAGGAATGTCAGGCGTCACGCTTCGTTTGGAGTTCCAAAATTTCGTGGGTAAATTGGGTCGGAAACTTATATAATAAGCCGTTCATTTCCATTTCATCAAACCCAAGCTTCAAACGCCGTTCGAAACAATTAATGGCCGAAAATTCATCCATCTTCTCTCCTCATTATCTCTCAATCCATTCAACGAAATCAAAAACTTACAAAAGGGAAAACGTGGATCTCGATGATCTACACATCCAACGATGGAATCGTGGCGTAACATCTCAGATTCGCCAAAATCGAGGCATATAGGGTTGCACGTTTTTGGGTTTTTTGCACGAATGGTGGAGGCGGAGGCTGCTACGCTTGGAGTGATGGAGGAGGGGACCGAGGCGCTTCGAGTGGTGGCAGTTGATCGTCGTCTGATCATCTCTGGTTGTGCACGTCTGTGGTGTAGTTAATCACGTGTGTGGGTTTTGGTGTTGCCTAAGTCGCGTGAGAGAAGGGAAGAGGCGGTAACGTGTTTTTTTATATTATTATTATTATTTTAATTAAATTTAAATTATATCGTACAGTAATAAATTTCATAACTTCCTCGTACGATGTCTAATTCGAGCGAAACAAGTGGCGTTAGAATCGTATCGACGAAGGCTACGCGTGGAGTTGGTTTGAATTTACTTGAAGCTAAAAGAATTTTAGATTCTAATAAAAGGTTTAGTGTTTTATAACGCTTATGACGTACTAAAATAATTTTTATGTTAGTTAACTTGACATCATAAAGTAATTTAATTTTTATTAACTATTGTTTGGTAAATTTAACTAACATTTAAACTGGTATGAATTAAAATGTTAGAAATTTGAATTGACAGTTCAAATTTGAATGGGAATCAAATTGCTAGTTAAATTCTTGATTATTGATGACTAGTAAGTTGGTGTTATATTTGACTGATTTGGATGTTGATTGTGATTGATGTTATTTATTGATATTTTGGATGATTTTAATGTTTATTTATTTTGATATATCTTGTTATCACCCTGTATATTATTTACAGTATGTAAAACTGTAAATCGAATTATTTCGAAGAAAATAAGAATTAGGTTGAAATGATACAAAATGTAACGATCGCGATTTTTCGTCGCTCGAAAACCGACATCAATACGTCCACTGTATCAACTGCCGAGCAATCGAATGCCGGAAAACCGTACCGTTATGGTTAAAGAAGAAGAAAAAGATAGAAGAAGAGAGAAAAGGATAGGACAGAACAGAAAGAAACAACATAACAATATCAGAATCTCACAATCGCAGCGGAACATATAATAGATAAATGAATAATCTTTAACAAAGAACTATATCAGTTATTACATTACATCATATTACATTACATTACATCAGAGTGTACAACAACAAACAACATCAAACAGCGGAAAAGAAATATTATATACTAGTAATACGCCGTGCCATCCAGCTTGCCTCCAGCAACTCCTGAATTCCAGAATATCCTGATAAACCTGACTCTTGACTGCCCGTGTGGAAATTGGTGGGCACCCAGAGTTTAGGAAGGAAAACAATAAACTCCGAGTCAGTCATGGGACTGGTGTGAGAACTTAAAACAGTTTATCTTTAAAACAAAGAGCAGGATAATTTTAAAATAGATTTCGCAATGCTTTTTAGAAAATGAGACTACCATAAGGCCTCCCGCACACACACACAATGCAAACGCAGAATCAGAGGAGATTTCTCCTTATGATAGTCAAAGATGCTTGATACGCATTAAAAGGAAACATTTGATATTATTACTAGTGCATAGTGTAGAAAAATCATTTTGAAAGTAAAGATATAAATCTTAGCCAACATACGACCATTATCGTATGCCTACTATAGCTACCACGTTCAATAGCAGGTTACCGCCACATTCCATGGCAGGTTATACAACTAAAACCGTACAGGGTTCGTATTGTTTCTTTGGATTTCCAACAAATGGTCAGGCCAAGGAACTTCCCATTGCCACATGGGTACGCCTCTGGAAAGACGACCCGAGAACCTAACCGGATCTCTGCCAACACAAGGTCGGGTTACCCCTAACTGGGTAACTACTGACACGAATATGTCATCCCCCGATCGTAACCGATCTATCCGAGGATCCTCGATTACCAACAACCACAAAGCAATAAATTTGCAGCAACAACATAGGTTAAGTATCTGGGCTCCATACAATGATACCACCTCTATCCAAAAGGAATGACATACACTAAAGGGGCGCTACCTCCTAATAACCTTGCTGCATCCTTCCTGTTTTGACCATTTTTGGGGTGTGAGGTCTGACGAAGTCTCGTCCACAGAGCCACGCTTTATACAAAAGCCGTGCTTTGATCATCAAATGCTCAACAGCACTTCGTATGCCACATTACCAATTTGGAAATGTATCACTAGTAACCATCAACTACATAACCTCTGAGCTCGTACGTCTCAGAGAAGGGTGTTAAGCTAAGAGAATAAATTCTCCGCCACCAACAGAAATATATTTGATAGAAATCAGCTTTACATATCAAATTGTAACGTCAGACACACAATCCATACAAGTTTGTTCCGGGCTCAAACAGAACCGAAGGCACTTCCAAAGAAGTCCTTGCAATCCGGATATTCACTAATCACGACCGGACTTCCCGTCATGAAGGGTGATAAAACCTTTATATCGGAGATCAGCCGATGCAGAGTCATTAGACGGTAATCCTTCCGCTTTCACAAATGTCCGGTCTTCAACACCGGTCTTCAAATGCAGTCCATAACGACGTATCACATATTCGGAATGGGTTATACGACCCCAAGGTCCTTTCCCGGCTAACCCGAATAGTGAGCGCTTATTCAAAAATAAGTGTAGCATTCAAATTCAAGCAATTCACAACAAATACCTATTTAAAGGTAAATATTGATAGTCGGTTATTTAATTATCAATAGGCATGCTCAACATCACCAGATTCCAAATAATTTCCCAAATTATTTATTTTCCAAAAATATCTTTACTAGATATATAGTTTTCCACACTTCAACCATTTGAACACAATTTTCAAATCACTTTTCACCATTACCACTTTAGAAAACAAATTTCAACCATTTTCCTTACGCGGAAATACTTTCATTTCAAAATGGTTCATTTAAACCAATTAAATAAATCCTTACCGATTTACTTTATATTTACGTTCCAAATCCGTAAATTTATTCCCACACTTCAAAAATAAATCAACATTTATTTTTAATCAAATTCCCCTTTCTTTTATAAATTCCATGATGAATTTACAATTCCAAAATATCTATGAATATACGATTTCCAAATCGATTTCTAATATTCATTTTCAATTTATTTTTAAAAGATAAAATCTTAAAATATTCACTTCATATTGGAAAACATTTCCATACTTATTTAATAATAATAAGTAATTCACATATTCATTTATTTCCAACACTTGGAAAATATTCAATATACTTAAATCGAAATTAAGTATATATTTCATTCTTTAAAGAAAACGTTCGCTTAAACACATTTATTTAAGTCAAAACGAATGTTGCGTAAAACATCGTTACGACAACTCAAAATCACTAGTATAGGGATTCGAAATTAAGATAGATTTATAAATCCCAATACTATATAAAACATTTCCTTTCGGAAATCATTTACTATAACAACAGTGTTATAGTCCACCATTTCCCTATTCCTCGAAACGTCTATTTCAACAATGAATGTTGAAATCTATGTAATCGATACTTAACACGTTTTAAAACATCTTTAAAACAATTTACTTCATTTTATGATATCACTTTCCCAAAAACATATCCATTTTCTTTAATAATATATCCACTGTCCAAAATCGTGAATATACTTCACTAACCAAACTTCAATGTTCTCTACACATTTTATTTCAAGAATTTATCCACTATCCGAAATCGTGAATATATCTCCTTCAGTAACCTCCTATATTGAATTTATCAAGTTCAATTGATTTCGGATTTTATAAACAGTGTTTATAAATACCACTTCTGTTTATAAAAACTTCAATTATAAAAATCTCTTTTATAAATCAATTCAATTTATAACTCAACTTTATACCCAAAATCTGATTTATAAGTTAATTATTTATAAATCTTTTATTTTACAAAATCTATTCACCTCATAACTTCACAATTTATAAATCTATAATTTCTATTCACTTGTGAAATCCATTTGTACTTCATTTTAACACTTGTAAAAACTCGTTTTACAATTCCTATATTTTTAATTTATAAATATTAATCTTAGAAATCTTTTATAAAACCGTTTATAATAATTCAAAATCTCAATTTAAATAAACCAATCCTTTTAATAATTTACAAAACGTTATTTAAAACTTATATAACCCCAAAATTATACTTAAGTATTATTTTCCAAAAATATAACTTTTATAACTATAAAGTTATAATATTTATTTATTTTAACAATTCAAAATTTAATAAAATGTATACTTTCAAAAATCACTTTAAAAATTCTTTTAAAAACCAAAATCATTATTTTAAAACATCAGAAATGGATCCGTTGATGCAGCAGCACCAAATAGTCAATCACGACATCCAAATATCATATATCGATATGATAATCAACAAATATCACGATATCTGTAAATAAATCAATATAGTTGAGGAATCCAGTTGGATCACTCCAACCTGTTTCCATGCATCCAAAGATGTTAGCACAATACCAATTCCGTTCCAGTACGGAGTATCGCGGTATATAGGATTTATAAAATATTATCCGCTATTATGCGGCGCAATAGGGTCTCATCCGCTATATAATGCGGGAAAATCAACTCCAAGTACATAAATAATACCAATTCCAAATAAGATGGAATTATCGCGGTATATATTTTTAATAAATAACATCCGCTTACTAACGGCGTATAATGTCTATTTTAACAATCAATAGATAATAATTTATTATCCAGGCATACAATCAAAAATTTTAAATCTAACTATTTAAAATTTAAAATCAAAACTATTCGATTGAGTGAGAAGTTCTCACCTTGATTTCAATTTCGGTTTCAGCGTTTTATTTCGAGTAAAATTAAACGTGTATTTAATTTTACCTGAAATTCACACTAGCGACAAACCACTCCCAACCAGCTCCATTGCGTAGTGCTCATCCATACGAACCCAACGCAATTCGTTTCGTTAGATTCCGACCTCGTATGAACAAGATATCAATTTTTAAAGGTTGAACGAATTTAAATAAAATTAATTTACAACTTTCTTATTCAATTTATAACCTAAATCTATCTTAGCCGTCCGATGCAAGCCCTAGGATCTTGGCCATATGTTTCCTTCTTCTTCTCCCCAGTGAAAACCATGCAACCGAAGAACCCACGGCCGTCACCTCCTCTCGATTTTTCGTGACCAATTCGAGCTACATGAAGATGATCAGGGAGTGCCATTCCAAAGCTCGTCTCGCGCTCGACACTCGGCTCGAATTTGGTGGAGCTCGGCCTCCTATTGGCCTCGAACGACGTGAACGAATGGTGCGACTTCCCACGCGATTTGTCGATGATTTCCTCCACTATAACCGATCATATTCGTATGGATTCGAAGATCTTGCTCCGCTCTACAACTTTCGTGTTGATAAGTTTTCATAAATGTTTATGGATTGAGAGGAATTTAAGGAAGAAAATGATTCAATTTCGGCCATTAATCTCTGAAGGAGGCGGCTAGGGTTTTAGTTTAGGGTTTGGTGTAGAAAATGAAAATAGAGGTCCTTTTATAGAAAATTACGCGACACTATTCATCCTGAAATTTTCCGAACTCCAAACGAAGCGTGCCGGCTGGCGTTTCTAAGGTTTACCCCACTTCTGGACACAATGGAACATGTTTCGGAAGCAAATTCGATCATCTGTGCGAGTTACGGTAATAAACGATCGATTTTAAATTAAACTGATTAAACGAATTTTCTATGCGTTTTGGCTTGCCCCGGACAAATGATAAATCCGATTGACTTGAAATTTGAAATCTTACAATAATATCACATTACGGATCCGATGAAACTAGTTTCGTCAAAATCCGAGACTATTTGAAAAATGACTATTTTAACTCGCCAAATTAATATTAAAACAATTTCGATGCGTTTCGAGCTTCCACGGTCAAAGGAAAACTCCGATTGCTACGAAAATTGAAATCCGATAATAAAAAACTATTACGGATCCAATGGAACTAGTTTTGTCCAATTCTGAGACAGTTCGAAAAATGGCTAATTTCACTAGTCGATTAAATATTAAAATATTCAATTTTCACAAATTAACTCTAAATTCAATTTTAAAAGCTCCATAACATTTTTATAACTCCAATATGATAAAATAAAATTTTACAATCATTTTCAATCATATTAAACTCGATTTCCAATTATTTCTGTAATTTGAAATATTAAATTATCGATTTAATTATCCAATTAAATCCAATTATTCGAATTTAAATTCATTCGTCTTATAAAATTTACTTATTAATATTTAAAATCAATTAAATATATAATTTTTAATTGACAGAAATTTTGGGTCGTTACAATCTTCCCCCCTTAAAAGAATTTCGTCCTCGAAATTACCAAGTAAGAAAAAGTTACAGAATCCATTTACTTTCCAAAACAAACCATTCAAATTGGATTTACAAATCTCCTAAGTGTTTAAATTTTTCAAAATTCATAGTTAAACTTCTTACAATAACTTTACTAAGTTTTCAAATCATACTTAGTTATCTTTTCAAACTTTTCCAATTTTTCTCAAAAATATTCTAACGCCTTAAATTTTCGGAAAAAATTGCCAGAGTCTCCTTTGCGTGGCTTGATCCGAAAAAAAATGACAGTATATATATCACAAATATACATCTCATCAAGTGATGAGGCATCCCGCAGGGAAAAAAGTGTAAAAGTACGATATTTAATCCGAGATATGTACCTTATTTATTATTAGCGAGCGTATACGGCTAATATAGCGCGAAAGCGAGCTCCAAATGCGAAGCAAGCGCAATCCGCACCTACTAACATTCAACAAACCATGAGAAACATGTATATATGAAAATAATATCAATATACATCATATAGAAACATAACAACTACATGTGCCAATATAGCAAATGCAATCAAAACAACAATTGCAACTACCAAACAACTATCATCCAACAAATCCATATCAAATCAATGTACATTCACTTCTCATTAATATTCAATGAATTGATTTTCAATTTAATCACATTTGATTTATTTACATTGGATTTAATTAACATTCATTTGTTTATTTTCCAATTAGTATACATTCACTAATTTATTCACATTAATTCACTTTCAATCCAAATCAAATCCAATTCTATTCAAATTTATTTACTTCCAATTTGGATTCAATCATATAGCTTTTAATTTCGCTAATTCAATTTCATTAATTTAACTTCATCAACACTTAATGAATTTATACATAATCAATTAACAATCATATAACAACCAATGTATATTCAACACAACCAAATTATTTAATTTACATTCTATTTGGTTTAACACTTTTTAATTCCAATTGGTTCATATTAATTGATTTTCATTCAATTTATTCAACTTCCAATAACATTGGCTTTTAATGAATTAACACTTATATTCATTATTTCATATCAACTTATTTACATTCAATTGATTAATATTTCATCCATTTATCAATTTAATTGCTAATTCCTTTAACAATATAAGGTTGAATTTCATTTATATAACTCAAGTTCAATTCTTAATGACTTCATTTCATTAATTCACTTATTAATTTACTTTGACACCAAAAATCAACTTCATTCAACATCACTTAAGTTATATTCCATTTCAAACATCTTATCAAATCCAAATCAATTTATTTAACTTTCCTTTTGTTCAATTTCATATTACATGTCTTTGATGACAACTCAAATTTATTTCAACTTGGATTTTATTGATTTACTTATACTTTCCTTTAATTTAACTCCATCCTTTAAGTTAAATTTATTCTATCAAAATTCAAATTGTATAAGTTATCAACTCATTTATCATTTCCATAATATTTTAAATAGGATTCCAGAGTCTTTTCGATCTTTCAAAGCCATTTTTTTTAAATCAATTCAAATTATCCTTTGAATTTCAAAACCCAGACTCAAAATTTTCCAAACAACTTTCATTTAAACAATTAGGCCGCAATCCCTCTTTTGGAAACCCGAAAATGAACACCGATGATGTCATGATCATCATCGGAATTATTTTCCAACGACCGAAAAGAGTTTAGAGCTTTAACTTCTCCAAAACAATTTTCCAAAATATCTGATCCTTTCAAAACACGTCTCTGGAATTTTGTTTTTAGATTATAAATCACATTTATAAACCTTTTTCTTATATAATTTCACTTCTTATATATAAGATTATTTCACAAGTGTAAATCATTTTAATTATAACTTCATACTTATAATTCATTTGCTTAGACAATTCATTCTTTTACAGCTGTTGTTTTTATTTAACTTATTCAACAACCAAACAATCAATTCATATACACTTTAATAATTCTGAAAAATTATTCCTTTATATATAAAATATAATCAAGGTAAAATTATTTCATTTACCCAATTTAAAATGATACTATGTCGACTTGCCACGTTTAAGTGTTTAGAAATCCCTATCGATAATATGGCGTCCCACACACCGACCAGAATTCACAAACAACTCAATGGGTAAGCAAACACAATATAAAACAATTTCATAATCACTAACAAATACGCGCTCGTATCTATTATTACACTCAAACTCATTCTAGAGTACTACTGACTATATCTCAAATGAGCAATACCCAACAGAGCCATGGTTGTCGCTTAACCATATGCTCTGATACCAAATGTAACGATCGCGATTTTTCGTCGCTCGAAATCCGACATCAATACATCCACTGTATCAACTGCCGAATAATCGAATGCCGGTAAACCGTACCGTTATGGTTAAAGAAGAAGAAAAAGATAGAAGAAGAGAGAAAAGGATATGACAGAACAGAAAAAAACAACAGAACAATATCAGAATCTCGCAATCGCAGCGGAACAACATATAATAGATAAATGAATAATCTTTAACAAAGAACTATATCAGTTATTACATTACATCATATTACATTACATTACATCAGAGTGTACAACAACAAACAACATCAAACAGCGGAAAAGAAATATTATATACTAGTAATACGCCGTGCCATCCAGCTTGCCTCCAGCAACTCCTGAATTCCAGAATATCCTGATAAACCTGACTCTTGACTGCCCGTGTGGAAATTGGTGGGCACCCAGAGTTTAGGAAGGAAAACAATAAACTCCGAGTCGGTCATGGGACTGGTGTGAGAACTTAAAACAGTTTATCTTTAAAACAAAGAACAGGATAATTTTAAAATAGATTTCGCAATGCTTTTTAGAAAATGAGACTACCATAAGGCCTCCTGCACACACACACAATGCAAACGCAGAATCAGAGGAGATTTCTCCTTATGATAGTCAAAGATGCTTGATACGCATTAAAAGGAAACATTTGATATTATTACTAGTGCATAATGTAGAAAAATCATTTTGAAAGTAAAGATATAAATCTTAGCCACCATACGACCATTATCGTATGCCTACTATAGCTACCATGTTCAATAGCAGGTTACCGCCACATTCCATGGCAGGTTATACAACTAAAACCGTACAGGGTTCGTATTGTTTCTTTGGATTTCCAACAAATGGTCAGGCCAAGGAACTTCCCATTGCCACATGGGTACGCCTCTGGAAAGACGACCCGAGAACCTAACCGGATCTCTGCCAACACAAGGTCGGGTTACCCCTAACTGGGTAACTACTGACACGAATACGTCATCCCCCGATCGTAACCGATCTATCCGAGGATCCTCGATTTCCAACAACCACAAAGCAATAAATTTGCAGCAACAACATAGGTTAAGTATCTGGGCTCCATACAATGATACCACCTCTATCCAAAAGGAATGACATACACTAAAGGGGCGCTACCCCCTAATAACCTTGATGCATCCTTCCTGTTTTGACCATTTTCGAGGTGTGAGGTCTGACGAAGTCTCGTCCACAAAGCCACGCTTTATACAAAAGCTGTGCTTTGATCATCAAATGCTCAACAGCACTTCATATGCCACAATACCAATTTGGGAATGTATCACTAGTAACCATCAACTACATAAACTCTGAGCTCGTACGTCTCAAAGAAGGGTGTTAAGCTAAGAGAATAAATTCTCCGCCACCAACAGAAATATATTTGATAGAAATCAGCTTTACATCTCAAATTGTAACGTCAGACACACAACCCATACAAGTCTGTTCCGGGCTCGAACAGAACCGAAGGAACTTCCAAAGAAGTCCTTGCAATCCGGATATTCAGTAATCACGACCGGACTTCCCGTCACTAAGGGTGATAAAACCTGTATATCGGAGATCAGCCGATGCAGAGTCATTCAACGGTTATCCTTTCGTTTTCACAAATGTCCGGTCTTCAACACCGGTCTTCAAATGCAGTCCATAACGACGTATCACATATTCGGAATGGGTTATACGACCCCAAGGTCCTTTCCCGGCTAAACCGAATAGTGAGCGCTTATTCAAAAATAAGTGTAGCATTCAAATTCAAGCAATTCACAACAAATACCTATTTAAAGGTAAATATTGATAGTCGGTTATTTAACTATCAACAGGCATGCTCAACATCACCAGATTCCAAATAATTTCCCAAATTATTTATTTTCCAAAAATATCTTTACTAGATATATAGTTTTCCACACTTCAACCATTTGAAAAGAATTTTCAAATCACTTTTCACCTTTACCACTTTTGAAAACAAATTTCAATCATTTTCCTTACGCGGAAATACTTTCATTTCAAAATGGTTCATTTAAACCAATTAAATAAATCCTTACCGATTTACTTTATATTTACGTGCCAAATCCGTAAATTTATTCCCACACTTCAAAAGTAAATCAACGTTTATTTTTAATCAAATTCCCCTTTCTTTTATAAATTCCATGATGAATTTACAATTCCAAAATATCTATGAATATACGATTTCCAAATCGATTTCTAATATTAATTTTCAATTTATCTTTAAAAGATAAAATCTAAAAATATTCACTTCATATTGGAAAACATTTCCATACTTATTTAATAATAATAAGTAATTCACAAATCCATTTATTTTCAACACTTGGAAAATATTCAATATACTTAAATCGAAATTAAGTATATATTTCATTCTTTAAAGAAAACGTTCGCTTAAACACATTTATTTGAGTCAAAACGAATATTGCGTAAAACAGCGTTACGACAACTCAAAATCACTAGTATTGGGATTCGAAATTAAGATAGATTTATAAATTCCAATACTATATAAAACATTTTCTTTCGGAAATCATTTACTATAACAACAGTGTTATAGTCCACCATTTCCCTATTCCTCGAAACATCTATTTCAACAATGAATGTCGAAATCTATGTATTCGATACTTAACACGTTTAAAAACATCTTTAAAACAATTTACTTCATTTTATGATATCACTTTCCCAAAAACATATCCATTTTCTTTAATAATATATCCACTGTCCAAAATCGTGAATATACTTCACTAACCAAATTTCAGTGTTCTCTACACATTTTATTTCAAGAATTTATCCACTATCCGAAATCGTGAATATATCTCCTTTAATAACCTCCTATATTAAATTTATCAATTTCAATTGATTTCGGATTTTATAAACAATGTTTATAAATTCCATTTCTATTTATAAAAACTTCAATTATAAAAATCAGTTTTATAAGTCAATTCAATTTATAACTCAACTTTATACCCAAAATCCGATTTATAAGTTAATTATTTATAAATCTTTTATTTTACGAAATCTATTCAACTCATAACTTCACAATTTATAAATCTATAATTTCTATTCACTTGTGAAATCCATTTGTACTTCATTTTAACACTTGTAAAAACTCGTTTTACAATTCCTATATTTTTAATTTATAAATATTAATCTTAGAAATCTTTTATATAAACCGTTTATAATAATTCAAAATCTCAATTTAAATAAACCAATCCTTTTAATAATTTACAAAACGTTATTTAAAACTTATATAACCCCAAAATTATACTTAAGTATTATTTTCCAAAAATATAACTTTTATAACTATAAAGTTATAATGTTTATTTATTTTAACAATTCAAAATTTAATAAAACGTATACTTTCAAAAATCACTTTAAAAATTATTTTAAAAACCAAAATCATTATTTTAAAACATCAGAAATGGATCCGATGATGCAGCAGCACCAAATAGTCAATCATGACATCCAAATATCATATATCGATATGATAATCAACAAATATCACAATATCTGTAAATAAATCAATATAGTTGAGGAATCCAGTTGGATCCCTCCAACCTGTTTCCCTGCATCCAAAGATGTTAGCATAATACCAATTCTGTTCCAGTACGGAATATCGCAGTGTATAGGATTTATAAAATATTATCCGCTATTATGCGGCGCAATAGGGTCTCATCCGCTATATAATGCGGGAAAATCAACTCCAAGTACATAAATAATACCAATTCCAAATAAGATGGAATTATCGCGGTATATATTTTTAATAAACAACATCCGCTTACTAACGGCGTATAATGTCTATTTTAACAATCAATAGATAATAATTTATCATCCAGGCATACAATCAAAAATTTTGAATCTAACTATTTAAAATTTAAAATCGAAACTATTCGATTGAGTGAGAAGTTCTCACCTTGATTCCAATTTCGGTTTCAGCGTTTTATTTCGAATAAAATTAAACGTGCGTTTAATTTTACCCGAAATTCACACTAGCTCCAAACGACTCCCAACCAGCTTCATTGCGTAGTGCTCATCCATACGAACCCAACGCAATTCGTTTCGTTAGATTCCGACCTCGTATGAACAAGATATCAATTTTTAAAGGTTGAACGAATTTAAATAAAATTAATTTACAACTTTCTTATTCAATTTATACTAAATCTATCTTAGCTGTCCAATGCAAGCCCTAGGATCTTGGCCGTATGTTTCCTTCTTCTTCTCCCAGTGAAAACCACGCAACCGAAGAACCCAGGGCCGCCACCTCCTCTCGATTTTTCGTGACCAATTCGAGCTACATGAAGATGATCAGGGAGTGCCATTCCAAAGCTCATCTCGCGCTCGACACTCGGCTCGAATTTGGTGGAGCTCGGCCTCCTATTGGCCTCGAACTGCGTGAACGAATGGCGCGACTTCCAACGCAATTTGTCGATGATTTCCTCCACTATAATCGATCATATTCGTATGGATTCGAAGATCTTGCTCTGCTCTACAACTTTCGTGTTGATAAGTTTTCATAAATGTTTACGGATTGAGAGGAATTTGAGGAAGAAAATGATTCAATTTCGGCCATTAATCTCTGAAGGAGGCGGCTAGGGTTTTAGTTTAGGGTTTGGTGTAAAAAATGAAAATAGAGGTCCTTTTATAGAAAATTACGCGACACTATTCATCTCGAAATTTTCCGAACTCCAAATGAAGCATGTCGGCTGTCATTTCTAAGGTTTACCCCATGTTCCGGACACAATGGAACATGTTTCGGGAGCAAATTCGATCATCTGTGCGAGTTACGGTAATAAGCGATCGATTTTAAATTAAACTGATTAAACGAATTTTCTATGCGTTTTGGCTTGCTCCGGACAAACGTTAAATCCGATTGACTTGAAATTTGAAATCTTACAATAATATCACATTATGGATCTGATGAAACTAGTTTCGTTGAAATCCGAGACTGTTTGAAAAATGACTATTTTAACTCGCCAAATTAATATTAAAACAATTTCGATGCGTTTCGAGCTGCCACGGTCAAACGAATACTCCAATTGCTACGAAAATTGAAATCAGATAATAACAAACTATTACGAATCCAATGGAACTAGTTTCGTCCAATTCTGAGACTGTTCGAAAAATGGCTAATCTCAATAGTCGATTAAATATTAAAATATTCAATTTTCACAAATTAACTCTAAATTCAATTTTAAAAGCTCCATAACATTGCTATAACTACAATATGATAAAATAAAATTTTACAATCATTTCCAATCATATTAAACTCGATTTCCAATTATTTCTGTAATTTGAAATATTAAATTATCGATTTAATTATCCAATTAAATCCAATTATTCGAATTTAAATTCATTCGTCTTATAAATTTTACTTATTAATATTTAAAATCAATTAAATATATAATTTTTAATTGACAGAAATTCTGGGTCGTTACAAAACCTATGACATTTATTTGGATTGGAATGATATATATATATATATATATATCCTTGAAATTAAACTAAAATTACTATTCACTTGGCCATATCACAGAAAATTATATACGGACACAAGATTGGTTAAATTAAATGATTTTAAAATGCTGGGTTAGAAATTATTTAAATGATTTTGATTTAAAGAAAAAAATCGAAATATGTGAATTGAATTATTTTCGAACTTGATCTTGAAATGTGAAATTAAAATTTGTTAAACGAAATTGTTTAAAAATGGAACTTGAGATTTTGAAGTTATAATTGAAATATGATTTGAACTTCGAAATTTGATTTGAAGTTAAAAGATTTGGATTTTTTTACTTGAACTTTGAAGTATTGACAAGTAAAAGTAATTTAAATCAATATTTCAAAATTTGAGCTCGGAATTCAATTATTTTGCAAGATCCGAACCTTAAATTGAATATTGAAGTTTAATTTGATTCAAGTGATTTAAATTGGTATTTTGGAATCGAACACGAAATTGATATAAATTGGAATAGTTGGAAATTGAGAATTGAATTGAATTAATATTAAAATCAAAGTTGTAATTGATTTGAATTGGAATTGGAATCAAAGTAAATTCGAACTGAAATCAAAATGGAGTTGGTTTGAACTGGATTGAAGTTGAAAGTTTGGAATTGAATCAGTTTGACTTTGAAACTATCTTCAAATAAATTATTTTGATATAAACTATTTAAATCTGTCTTTTTAAATATTCAAATTTTTTTCCAAGCTCTTTTACTATATAAACCATTTTCAATACTCAAACTATTTTATATTAAACTATTTTAACTTTTTAACTATTTAAAAAAAATAAACTATTTTCTAGAAATTCAAACTGGTCAAAGTAGGAACTATTTATATTTAAATTATGGATTTAAATATGAATTGGGTTAAAATGAAGTTATAACCTAAATAGTAATTTGAATTGAATTTTGAATTGAAATTGACACATCAAACTATATTGATATATTTTGAAGTATGATGATTTCGGAATTAAATCGATTTTGAAGTGAATATGATATTTTGATATCAAATATGAATTGTTTTCGAAATGTAAAAGTACCAACCGGTATGTAAAATGACTTTTTGTTGTTAAAGAGATCGGGGCCTCTTATTGGCATGCTCTCTGTCAATATTGGAACCACTTTAACAATTGTGTACGCGAAGGAGACTCTAGGACGAAGTGGTTGGATTTGGCATCGTTTGCAAGATTTGAAGAAAGAGAACGATGATGGATACACCCTGGCACTTGTGCCAATTTAAAATGTCAAAAACAAGACGGTTTGATAGGGCCAAGTAGGCTAATTACCCCTAGTGGGCATCCGTTCTTCGATTTTCTAGGACTTGGTTGGTATTATTACCTTTGTTGTTGGTTTCGATTGGTGCACCTTGATTTTGGGATAGCCCCCTGACTCAATATGGGATGGATGGACGCGGTGGGCGGTCGTGGCTATGATGCATTACCACCAGCCATGCAACCCGAACTGTTAGTATCCTATCTTGGGCATTGTCTCACGTGCCTTGTCGTACTTTTATCCCTATGTGTGACCACTAAGATTTTCGTTTAGTGTTCTCGTGTCACGGTGGACCTATTTCCCGACGTGCTATTGGGACGTTATATGCAAACTGTACGACAAAGCCTTAACACTATGAAAAATATTTATTTCACTGATTAGACATTATATATATATAGCGTATTCCACTACATATAAATATTTTGATGGATCCTTAAGAGATGGAAAATCCCGTAACATCTCTTGAGTTATTGCATGCATGTTATACACTACATAGGAGATGTGAAATCCCGTAAACATCTCCGACGCTATTATACTCATGTTATGTGATATCGATTTGACTCACGCAAGGATATTTTAGTCCTGACTCAATTGTTTTATTTTTCATTACGCATGGGTTTGTCCTGAGTTTTTTAGCACATTGAAGATTATTCTCTAGAGGACGAAGACAAAGATTAGGTATATTATTATTACTAATAGTATCCCAGCATCATGTTGTTCTGCTGCATTATATTTTGTTTCTATTGTATATGTATAACTCTAATAAATGTTGTATAAATTATAATCAAATGTATAGTAAATAGCTTCATGAACTGTTTATTTGATTATTATATTTTGTCATTCCGATGTGAGATACTATGTTTGTTTTCTTCGTCTTTTCTTATTTTACTTAATTAACTTCAATTATCTATGTTTCGGATTGTTTGAGTTGGACATGTGTGGATTATTGTCAATTTAAACCTTTTGAAATGTGGGTCGTCACAGTTGGTATCAGAGTTTTGGTTTAGCGAAAACCTTAGCTTTGTGGGGTTTGACTCATTAGAGATAAGGTACTCATACCCTAGAATGAGTTGTTTGAGTGTATATACATGAGAGCGCATACTTGTCAATATTAAAAATTGTTTTATATTGTGTTTATTTATCCGTTAGTTGTTTATGAATTATGCTCGATGCGTGGGATGCCTTGTTATCGATAGGGGTTTCTAAACACTTAAACGAAGCAAGTAGACGTAATACTGTTTTAAAATAAGGCAAATGAAATAATTTTACCTAAATTATATTATATATATATAATGATAATTTTTAATGAATGTTGTTGTTAGGAGATGATAATATTTAATTATCATCAATTATTGGTTGAATTAAAATCAAACGAATACTTCGTGAATTTTATTTCACGAAGCATTCGATAATTAGATTGGATTGAAATATAATTACAATAAGACTTGTTTATAATGACAAAGATGTAAATTAATGAAATATTTTCATAATAAGGTAATGAAATTATATAAGTATATTTATAATATGGCTTATAAATAGAAGGATTTAAAAATTGAGAATTTTTGAATTTAAATCTCATTGCTTTGAAATTTTGTTTTCAAAGCCTTCAAAGATTTAATAATAATATTATTTGAAAGTGTTTTGACTAGAAATATATTTTGAAAAGATTTTTGAAAGAAATAAAAGCATTGAACTTGCTTTAGTCGCTGGGAAGTAATTCTGGGGATGACTGCAGCATTGCTAGTATTCATTTTCGAGTTTCTGAGTGAGATGCGACCAAGGGAAATTTATTTTTGATTAAAACCAGTTTTGATTGTGGAGAAAATATTCCAAGTATGATTTTATAAATATATGAAAATAGTTTTGAACATATAAATTGGAAACAGTATAAACAAAAAAAAGTTTTAACTTATGAATTTGACTAGGAAAATAAGATCGAATTTCAAAAACGATCGAACATTTGGTTAAGCAAACAAAAGAAAATTTGAATTAGAGATATAAAATAAAAGAATTAACTTAAGAAATGTTAAATAAAATTGAGTTAGTGAAATGAAGTAAACAAAATGAAGTTTGACTCAAGAAAGCTTAAATGAAAATGAATTGTATTTGAAATGAATTATATAAAATAATAAAATTAAATTTTAAGTGAATTAATTTGTATAACTTATAGATTTGAGAAAAATTAAGCTAAAAACAAATTTTAAATTTGTTGAATGTCAATGATAAGAAAGGGAAAAAAAGGTTTATCTTAAATAATGTTGAATAAACCGAGTAATGGATTAAAATGAAGTGAAGTTTAACTTAACATTAAATAAATTGAATTGGATTTGTATGAAACTAGATAATTAGTCAAGTGAATTAATTCCACTTAAGCCATAGAATGAACTAATAGAATGAATACGAACTTGAATTATAAAATGATGAATGCAATTGGGGTGAAAGAAATTGAATGAGAATAAATGAGTGTAAGAATGTTAACGTGGGTAACTGAATTTGATTTAAATTGGATGTAAATAAATTGAATGCAAATGGAATGATTTTTAATAAATTGATTGATAACTAATTGAATCTGAAACAAGTTAATGAAATGAATTGAAAGATGAAAATTAAATTAAGAGAAGTTGAATAAATTTATTGTGATAAAAAGAAAGTTATTAATGTGAATTTGAGCTATAGAATAAAATTTTCTTAAGTGAAATTAATAATAAACTAATGAAGTGAATCATTTTATAAAATAATTGTTTTGAAGTAAAAAATTATTAATATGAACTTGAATTTATTAAATGAACCAATGAAAGGAATCAAAGAATTAATATAAACTTAAGGTATGAAAAATAAATATGAAGTGCATTTTATAAAATGGTTGCAATAGACTTAAATGGTTTATAAATGAGATTGGTTTCAAAGAGAATATATTAAGTGGTAATAAAATAAAATTTAACTTAAACAAGTTTAAAAGGAATAATTTTATAAAATGGTTCATAAATGTATTTATATGAGATATGTTAAACAAAAAGTGAAACAATTGAAATTTAACAAATTGAATGTGAATGAAGTAGATGAAAATAAATTAAAAGTAAACCAATTAAATGTTAATAAAAATTGGATGTTAGTAAGAAACGTAGTGTATAAATTAAATATTGACATTGAATAATGTAAATTCATATAGTTATGAATTAATTGGATGAATATTGTAACGTCCCGCCTTTTCGCATGGTTTAAATCGACACACATGTCGATTCAAAGCATACGGAAGGGCGGATTGTTATGGGGTAAATAAGAAAAGCAAGAAAGAAATAAAAAGAAAACAGAATCTCACAGCGGAAGGATAAAATATAATAATAAATATACAGTTCATAAAACTGTTTACAAACATTTGATTCTTCTTTGTACAATAAATATCAGAGTTCACATACCAATATAACAATGCAGTGGAACAAAATGAGTGTAGTGGAATATAATAAATAATAATAATACAAATCTTTGTCTTCGTCCTCCAGAGCTAAATCTTCAAATCCTGAAACGCTCGGACTGACCCGAGCGAATTGAAAAGACAAAACACTCGAGTCAGAACTAAAAGATCTTATGTGAGTTAAATTAACAGAAATAAATATGAGTGCAGTAACTCAAGAGGTGCTTAGGATTTACATCTCCTAAGGATCCGTTAAACTATTTACTATATAGTATATTGCGCTATTATAATATTGTCTATTTGTAAAATAAACTTACTTTTTAATAGCATTAAGGGGTTACCCATATAGCCCTTAACACAAATAATGCCAATAGTCTATACAGTACCGCAATACCTCCTGATCTGGAGGCTACCAGAGGATACTCCATAGGTACGACACAAATAGAAACTCATACAAGGCGCGATAGGGTAGGTGACACGGCACAACTATGCAATGCCAGGGTAGATATACCAATTACGCTTCCGGGTCGGTGGTAACACGTAGCGTGCAGCTACTGCCCACCTCGAGCCACACCCCCAAATAAAATCAAAAGTGGCCACAGAATCAATCCAAAAGTCAAAGTATAATATCGAAGGGATGTGTCTGATCAAAGGTGCTACCTTATTAACCCGTCGATCGCTCCTGTTTTAGCCACCTTATGCCAACTCACGGGAGTTGGGTCCACGTATTTACCTTAAAGGAAACGCCGCCAACATCCTACTGCATTCTGGAATCTCCATCGCGTACACGGTTGTTAAAGTTGTTTTTGGAGTTGGCAGAGAGTATGACAACTTCCGATCCCGGTCTCTTCAACAACCAAACGTTATTATAACACCGCGATCATTTAAAAACAATTATACTTTCAAAACCAGAATATAATATCCATTTCAAAATCATATAAATACGATATCATTTCCTTTTAAAAACCCAAATCAATATGATATCATTGTTATTTCAAATATATTTCTTTTCCAAAATCATACCACTTTTAAAATTTATAATACCTCGAAACCAAATATTTGAATTTTAACTTTCAACATAATACTTCGAAATCTATAGTTTTTAAACCATAACTTTAAAAACTTAAATGGTTTGGATATTCAACGGTATATAAAATAAAATAGTTGAATTTAAAATTTCTTTAAAAGTAAATAATTTCCACACCTTCACAATTTTTATTCACTTTAAATTCATTCTAAACCCATAACTTTTAGATTCACTTTCAGTTTGAATAAAACACTTCGATTTCAATATTTTCAAACTTTGAGTATTTAATGAATTTCAAAACTAAGGTTGGGAATTTCAAATCAACAATTCATTTTCCTATTATTTAGTTTTGAAAGGTTTACATGATAAATCCATAACCATTTAAAATAAAACTAAATTTATTAACACTAAATATTTCCTTCCATTTATTTATACTAGAATTATTCATTAAAATCCAGTTATAAATAACATACCTTTAAAATTTCCAATTTTTATAAGTCAACATCAACTCATGGAGTTAAATTTTTAAATAAGCTCAATTCCAATTAAATTTCCAATTTATATTTCAATCTTAATTGATTTAAATCATTTAAAACTCTCTCTCTCTCTCTCTCTATATATATATATATATATATATATATATATATACACACACACAAGATGTTAAACCTGTACTTAATCATAAAATATAAACTATCAAATTCCATTTCCAACTTATTCATTTTTATTTAACAGATTTATGCATAGCTTAAATTCAACAATTTAACTATATATGTATATATAAAATATATTTATATCATATCCAAATTTAATATTTATTAAACCGTATCATATCTAAACCATAAAAATCATTTCAAAATAATTATATATATATATATATATATATATATATATATATATATATATATATACCGCGATGCGTGTATATAATTTTCTATCCTATGGTCAAGTGATACAGATATTTATCATTTCAATCCGCAATTTAAAAATAAAAATGCGGTTGTATATCATTTCAAATCGTAATCCCGAATGAAATGAAAATGCATAATAACTTGCAGTTTATATAAGATAGAACACATCATCCATTCATCCAATATCAATCATCAACCAATTTATTTCAATCATCATCAATTTAAAACAATCATCAATATATAGCGTATAAAAATAACAGATATCAACGAACAGTTTATATTCAATGGTAAATTAATAACTGTTAAATTGGAAGTTTATATGCAAAATAAATAAATTTTAACTGTCAATTTATATGCAATAATAAAATTAATTAACAGTTAAATTAGATAAATGCGATTTAACTGAGATGATGAATAAAAACATGCCAAACAGTCATAAATAAATTTCAACTCATATCATAAATCATTTTAATAAACATAAGAAATTTTAGAAATTGTGAGTGGGTTAAAACACTCACCTTTTGAATTTAAATTGAATTTAAATTCAATTTAAACCAAAAATTTGACAGTCTCCAAATCCGTCCAAACGAGAGTCAAAGTGTCCAGAATTTAATTACGATCCTAACAAAAAAACGCGCGTGAAACGGAGTCCGTATGCAAAAGTTATACGATTTAAAGGATTGAAAACAAAATTAAATTTAAATAAACAATAAAAAAAAATAGCCCATTACCACGCGGCCACGTAGGCTTCTTCAAGCGTTGACCCAGGAAACGCGATCTCCCCATTCGAACCGAAGGAAACCCTAGCCGCCGCGGTTGCTCAAATTTTTACGGCCAACCCGCACGTCTTCAACGAGATTAGGCACCACCAACGAGACCACCACCTCACGCCGCCCCTCTCCTTGCCATGCGACGCCACCACGTTCGCCCAGAACGAACGCGATCGCGCCCCCCCTTAACCTCCATTTGCCACGAATCCAGACACCAATAGAAGTAGATAGCTGTATGGATGAGCTCAGCTCATCGATCTCTTCGAGCCCAAAGCCTCTAATCGTTGCAAGATCGAAGATCCGTCGTTAAAACGACAAAACTACAATGAACGGCCAAAGATAAAACATTAAATTCTGGACACACGAAAACTCAAATCGAAAAACTAATACCTCCAAAAGATTACGCACTTCGAGAACTTCAACATATATTTTTTTGAGAATTTTCCGAGGACTTTGAATTTTGACTTTTGATTTTGGATTGTAATTGGATAGGGTTTGCATCCATTGAAGAAGAAAGGAGGAGTTGAGGAAAATGAACGCACAAAGAAATGAGAATAGATGGAGACTAGGGTTTGTAATTGGGTTTATATAGGTAGTTTAGAAATTTGAATAGATGGATCGAGTTGGATAGGTATACGTGCTTCCGCTAACGTGGCCCCAAAAACTCGTTCTGCCCCCGGAACGAAGTAGGGTAAACCAATATAACGAAATAGGTGTTTTAAAATATTTCGAACGCGATGGAAAAAGTTTCACGCCCAAATTCCATCGTATGAAGAAGTTATGCTGAAATCAATATTTTCAAATTGATTTCAATTTAAATCGATTTCAAGGCTTTTCGCGTTCGTACGATCAAACGACAAGTCCGATCGCTACGAAACTTGAAACCCTACAATAATTCACTGTTACGGATCCGATTAAACTGGTTTCGTCGAAATCCGAGTACGTGACCAAAATGGCTGTTTTTATATTAATTAAATAAATTAAAATAAATTAATTAAATCAAATTTCGCGTTAAAATTCCAAAATTTGCAATCTTTATCACTTTAAAATCCTCAACATTTACAATGATTTTTTTTAAAAATTTTAAATGTCAATTTATTAAAGATAAATAAATATACATCTTCAATTTCATAAAATTCCATATTATAGATAAATTCCTATATTACCATTAAATTAAATTTACCCCTAATTATTCTATTCAAAATTTCAAATAGAAAGGTTTACCATTGGATTTAAATTTATTACAAAATGTTATCCAATTTCAACTTAATTTTTATATTAACGTAATAGTTAAATATTTGATTTTATTCATTTTCAATAAATCCAATTATTATAAATTAAATCAATTAACTCACTATTTAAAATTCAAATTCTAAAATTCATAAATCTTATCATCTTGTATTTCTTATTAATTTATAATTCCTTAAACAAATTCCCATCTCAAATTTTTAAGTGCAAATTATTTCACCAATTATAGTATTTATTTCAATTTCTAAAAATAATACCTTTATTACACTTTGAATCCAATTTATTTTATTAAGTTTCCAATTAAACGGATTAGATTCAATTTCAACCTTACACATAAGTTTAGGTTATAACCAATTTATAACGTATTCCTTTCTTAGTTATTACTTTACATACCAATTAAACATAATTTTTAAAGTAACGCTTATAATAAATACGACCCTATAATTACTCAACATTTAAACGAACGTTATTTCATTTTCCATCAGTGTAACATTCATTTATTTTATTATCACTTATTACAAATACTAATTCCATTAACAAACAAGCAGGTAATTTATAATATATGTTACACATTTTGAATTAATCACTATTCATATTATTGACTTAATTTAGCATTACTTTCCTTGCATTAACATTGTTACTAAAAAAATACCTATCCAATTGCAATTAATATTCTAATGAATACATTTACTCTTTCCGTTATGTTATTAATTATCAACAAAGAAACGTTTCTTAATTTCAACAACATTGTAATTACTAATTACCTACATTGATTGTATATGTTTTCCATTATTATCATTCATTAGAATTCTATTCAACTTTCCATTTCTTGCAATAACTCATATACTATACTTTTTCATATAAATAAACAAGGTTCCAATAAATAGGATTTATTCAATTCACTCCCTTTATATTAAGTCTACTACAATCAATGTAATATTTCATCAAATACCAATTGACCCAATTATTTCACTTATACTAAGTCATATTATTTAAAGTAATTTATCAAATTTAAATGCTCATTCAAGTTTATAGATTATTACTTGCGTTACAAAATTCCTTAATTTATTCCAATTACTGTTTAACAATGTTTTATTCTATTAAATCAATATAATATTTTCCTTAAATTTCTCATATTCAATTTATATACAGGTAAAAATCTTTTCACTACTTAAATTCATTTGAATTAAATTCGAATTTCTATAAATAGGTTTTAATTACCATTGCTATAGTTAAATTTAGTGTTCATTCCAATATTAATTTATAAAGTTTTTTTTACTAAATTAAACTAAAAAAGTCTTATTTAATTAACAAATTTAATTGTCGAAATTTACGGGTCGTTACACTCTCCCCCACTCAAAACTTTTCGTCCCCGAAAAGAAAAAGAAGGGAGAATGAAGAATTAAATAAACAATACATCTTATTCAAAATATTAACTTATGAACAATAATTTACAAAATTTATTACTTTATATAAAATATATCCATTTAATAATCATTATATCTTCTTATACTTAAATAAATAAAGTTTGGGAAAAAACATTTTCAAAATAATTTCTAAGTCCAAAAATTTATGAAAAATTTCAGCAGAGTCTCCTTTGTATGGAGAGGCTCGGGAGAAAATATAATATAAAAATATAACAATTATTTTACATATATTATCCAAAATATAATATCCCAACTCGGGAAAATATATAAAATAGTGCTATAAACCGAAATCCGAAACGTACCTGTTTGTCGGGCAATTTACGTTTAATTTATGGAACCAAAAACAGTAGCAATTGCTTCCATAACCTGCATTTCACTTATAAAATCCAAAGGGTTAACTATTTATATAAAGTGAAATATTTAAGTGGTTTCAATCACTAACAACAAATGAATACAACAACCAATAATTTCAACAAATAGCATACACAACGAATACAAAAACAACCATTCAATCAAACAACACAATTCAAATAAAATTTACTTATTATTAATTTTATTTCATACGTTAGTTGTTTAATTTCCTTTCTTTCATTCATTTCAGTGATTCTTTTCATTTATATAACGGTTTATCTTTTTATTTTTCATTTATTTCTTTCAATTTTATTTTCATTTTATTTCTTTCAATTTATTTAGAAATAACTCCAACCCTTTTACTTAAATTTACAATTCCTCTTTATTATATTACATTCATTTAAAATTGCATGACCTCATCTATTTACACTTTAATTACTTTAGTTTATAATCATCTATTTGTCATACTTACCTTTAATTATATTTACTTGGTAAAATTTCAATTATAACTTAAGTTCATAACATCAAAATTCTCATTTCTTTTAATTAATTCATTGTTCAATAATTTTTTATCCTTTTTCTTATATGTTACAATTTCAACTTCCTTTTTATTTCCTTTATAACTTGGCATTAAATCTCTTACCTAAATTAGAGGTTTCAATTATTAATTACTTACCTTTCATTTCACTGCACTAATTTGAAACGATTAATTAATGGAAATTTAAGAATTTAATACCGGGTTAAATTTTTAATTTATTTTAAAACAATAGATAAATATATTCTTACAACTATATATCTCTAATTATATTTAAAAAAATTCAAAATTTATATATTTTTTTCAAAAATGAATCTGCAATAAAACTACTACAGTGGCCTTCCCCCTTCGAAACTGGAAAATGAAAGTCGATGATGCGGCTGCCATCACCGAAATTATTTTCCAGCGACAGAGAGGAAAGTACAAAACTTATTTTCTACAAAAATCTTCTTTAAAACAATTCTTCCGAATTATATTCAAATATTTATTTCAGAAAATACTTATAAACAATATTATTATATTCCAAAATTTATTCGGAAAAAATTTCAAAACCCCGGATCTTAAGTTCTAAATTTCCAAATTTCATTTATTTTTATTTTTCAATCTTATTTCTATTATTATTTATACACTTTATTTCCTAACAACCAATCTATTGCAGCCAAATATAGATATCATTTAAAAAATTTATTTTATATATAGAAAATATAATAGGCAAAATTATTTCATTCACCTATATAAAACAAATATTATGTCGGTCTGTCCTATTAAGTGTTTAGAAATCCCTATTGATGTCACAGCGTCCCATGCATCAACCAGAATTTATAAATACAAAACGGAACAAATTAACACAATATTAAAACCTTTATTATAACACTAACAAATACGCTCTCTCATATATATACACTCAACGACTCCCATATGTTATTATTACCTTATTAATAAAGAATCAAACCCCACAAAGCTAAGGTTTATCGCTAAACCAAAGCTCTGATACCAGATGTAACGTCCCGCCTTTTCGCACGATTTAAATCAACACACATGTCGATTCAAAGCATATGGAAGGGCGGATTGTTATGGGGTAAATAAGAAAAGCAAGAAAGAAATAAAAAGAAAACAGAATCTCACAGCTAAAGGATAAAATATAATAATAAATATACAGTTCATAAAACTGTTTACAAACATTTGATTCTTCTTTATACAATAAATATCGGAGTTCACATACTAATATAACAATGCAGCGGAACAAAATGAGTGTAATGGAATATAATAAATAATAATAATACAAATCTTCGTCTTCGTCCTCCAGAGCTAAATCTTCAAATCCTGAAACGCTCGGACTGACCCGAGCGAATTGAAAAGACAAAACACTCGAGTCAGAACTAAAAGATCTTATGTGAGTTAAATTAACAGAAATAAATATGAGTGCAGTAACTCAAGAGATGCTCGGGATTTACATCTTCTAAGGATCCGTTAAACTATTTACTATATAGTATATTGCGCTATTATATAGTGTCTATTTGTAAAATAAACTTACTTTTTAATAGCGTTAAGGGGTTACCCGTATAGCCCTTAACACAAATAATGCCGATAGTCTATACAGTACCGTAATACCTCCTGATCGGGAGGCTACCAGAGGATACTCCATGGGTACGACACAAATAGAAACTCGTACAAGGCGCGATAGGGTAGGTGACACGGCACAACTAGGCAATGCCATGGTAGATATACCAATTACGCTTCTGGGTCGGTGGTAACGCGTAGCGCGCAGCTACCGCCCACCTCGAGACACACCTCCAAATAAAATCAAAAGTGGCCACCGAATCAATCCAAAAGTCAAAGTATAATATCAAAGAGACGTGTCCGATCAAAGGTGCTACCTTATTAACCCGTCGATCGCTCCTGTTTTAGCCACCTTATGCCAACTCACGGGAGTTGGGTCCACGTATTTACCTTAAAGGAAACGCCGCCACCATCCTACTTCATTCTGAAATCTCCACCGCATACACGGTTATTAAAGTGGTTTTCGAAGTTGGCAGAGAGTATGACAACTTCCGATCCCGGTCTCTTTAACAACCAAACGTTATTATAACACCGCGGTCATTTAAAAACAATTACACTTTCAAAACCAGAATATAATATCCATTTCAAAATCATATAAATACGATATCATTTCCCTTTAAAAACCCAAATCAATATGATATCATTGTTATTTCAAATATATTTCTTTTCCAAAATCATACCACTTTTAAAATTTATAATACCTCGAAACCAAATATTTGAATTTTAGCTTTCAACATAATACTTCGAAATCTATAGTTTTAAAACCATAACTTTAAAAACTTAAATGGTTTGGATATTCAACAGTATATAAGATAAAACAGTTGAATTTAAAATTTCTTTAAAAGTAAATAATTTCCACACCTTCACAATTTTTGTTCACTTTAAATTCAGTCTAAACTCATAACTTTTAGATTCACTTTCAGTTCAAATAAAACACTTCGATTTCAATATTTTCAAACTTTGAGTATTTAATGAATTTCAAAACTAAGGTTAGGAATTTCAAATCAACAATTCGTTTTCCTATTACTTAGTTTTGAAAGGTTTACATGATAAATCCATAACCATTTAAAATAAAACTCAATTTATTAACACTAAATATTTCCTTCCATTTATTTATACTAGAATTATTCATTAAATCCAGTTATAAATATCATACCTTTAAAATTTCCAATTTTTATAAGTTAACATCAATTCATGGAGTTAAATTTTTAAATAAGCTCAATTCCAATTAAATTTTCAATTTATCTTTCAATCTTAATTGATTTGAATCATTTAAACCTCTATATATATATATATATATATATATATATATATATATATACAAGATGTTAAACCTGTACTTAATCATAAAATATAAATTATCAAATTCCATTTCCAACTTATTCATTTTTATTTAACAGATTTATGCATAGCTTCAATTCAATAATTTAACTATATATGTATATATAAAATATATTTATATCATATCCAAATTTAATATTTATTAAACTGTATCATATCCAAACCACAAAAATCATTTCAAAAATAATTTTATATATATACCGCGGTGCCTGTATATAATTTTCTATCCTATGGTCAAGTGATACGGATATTTATCATTTCAATCCGCAATTTAAAAATAAAAATGCGGTTGTATATCATTTCAAACCGCAATCCCGAATGAAATGAAAATGCATAATAACTTGCAGTTTATATAAGATAGAACACATCATCCATTCATCCAATATCAATCATCAACTAATTTATTTCAATCATCAGCAATTTAAAACAATCATCAATATATAGCATATAAAAATAACAGATATCAACGAACAGTTTATATTCAATAGTAAATTAATAACTGTTAAATTGGAAGTTTATATGCAAAATAAATAAATTTTAACTGTCAATTTATATGCAATAATAAAATAATTAACAGTTAAATTAGATAAATGCGATTTAACTGAGATGATGAATAAAAACATGCCAAACAGTTATAAATAAATTTCTACTCATATCATAAATCATTTTAACAAACATAAGAAATTTTAGAAGTTGTGAGTGGGTTAAAACACTCACCTTATGAATTTAAATTGAATTTAAATTCAATTTAAACCCAAAAATTTGACAGTCTCCAAATCCGTCCAAACGAGAGTCAAAGTGTCCGGAATTTAATTACGATCCTAACAAAAAAATCGCGCGTGAAACGGAGTCCATATGCAAAAGTTATACGATTTAAAGGATTGAAAACAAAATTAAATTTAAATAAACAATAAAATAAAATAGCCCATTACCACGCGGCCACGTAGGCTTCTTCACGCGTTGACCCAGGAAACGCGATCTCCCCATTCGAACCGGAGGAAACCCTAGCCGCTGCGCTTGCTCAAATTTTTACGGCCAACCCGCACGTCTTCAGCGAGATCAGGCACCACCACCGAGACCGCCACCTCACGCCACCCCTCTCCTTGCCGTGCGACGCCACCCGCGTTCGCCTAGAACGAACGCGACCGCGCCCCCCTTAACCTCCAATTGCCGCGAATCCAGACATCAATAGGAAAATATAGCCATATGGATTAGCTCAGCTCATCGATCTCTTCGAGCCCAAAGCCTCTGACCGTCGCAAGATCGATGATCAGTCGTTGAAACGACAAAACTACAATGAACGGTCGAAGATAAAACATTAAATTCTGGACACACGGAAACTCGAATCGAAAAACGAATACCTCCAAAAGATTACGCACTTCGAGAACTTCAACATATAATTTTTTGAGATTTTTCTGAGGACTTTGAATTTTTGACTTTTGATTTTGGATTGTAATTGGATAGGGTTTGCATCCATTAAAGAAGAAAGGAGGAGTTGAGAAAAATGAACGCACAAAGAAATGAGAATAGATGGAGGCTAGGGTTTATAATTGGGTTTATATAGGTAGCTTAGAGATTTGAATAGATGGATCGGGTTGGATAGGTATACGTGCTTCCGCTAACGTGGCCCAAAAAACCCGTTCTGCCCCCGGAACGAAATTGGGTAAACCAATATATTGAAATAGGTGTTTTAAAATATTTCGAACGTGATAGAAAAAGTTTCACGTCCGAATTCCATCGTATGAAGTAGTTATGCTGAAATTAATATTTTCAAATTGATTTCAATTTAAATCGATTTCAAGGCGTTTCGCGTTCGTACGATCAAACGACAAGTCCGATCGCTACGAAACTTGAACCCTACAATAATTCACTGTTATGGATCCGATGAAACTAGTTTCGTCGAAATCCGAGTCCGTGACCAAAATGGCTATTTTTCTATTAATTAAATAAATAAATTAAATCAAATTTCGCGTTAAAATTCCGAAATTTGCAATCTTTATCACTTTAAAATCCTCAACATTTACAATGATTTTTTTTTTAAATTTCTAAATGTCAATTTATTAAAGATAAATAAATATACATCTTCAATTTCATAAAATTCCATATTATAGATAAATTCCTATATTACCATTAAATTAAATTTACCCCTAATTATTCTATTCAAAATTTCAAATAGAAAGGTTTACTATTGGATTTAAATTTGTTACAAAATATTATCCAATTTCAACTTAATTTTTATATTAACGTAATAATTAAATATTTGATTTTATTCATTTTCAATAAATCCAACTATTATAAATTAAATCAATTAACTCACTATTTAAAATTCAAATTCTAAAATTCATAAATCTTATCATCTTGTATTTCTTATTAATTTATAATTCCTTAAACAAATTCCCATCTTAAATTTTTAAATGTAAATTATTTCATCAATTATATTATTTATTTCAATTTCTAAAAATAATCCCTTTATTTCACTTTGAATCCAATTTATTTAATAAGTTTCCAATTAAACGGATTAGATTCAATTTCAACCTTACACATGAGTTTAGGTTATAACCAATTTATAACGTATTCCTTTCTTAGTTATTACTTTACATACTTCTCGTATAAATTTCACAATTAAACATAATTTTTAAAGTAACGCTTATAATAAATATGACCCGATAATTACTCAACATTTAAATGAACGTTATTTCATTTTCCACTAGTGTAACATTCATTTATTTTATTATCACTTATTACAAATACTAATTCCATTAACAAATAAGCAGGTAATTTATGATATATTTTACACATTTTGAATTAATCACTATTCATATTATTGACTTAATTTAGCATTACTTTCCTTGCATTAACATTGTTACTAAAAAAATTCCCTATCCAATTGCAATTAATATTCTAATGAATACATTTACTCTTTCCGTTATGTTATTAATTATCAACAAAGAAACGTTTCTTAATTTCAACAACATTGTAATTACTAATTATCTACATTGATTGTATACGTTTTCCATTATTATCATTCATTAGAATTCTATTCTACTTTCCATTTCTTGCAATAACTCATATACTATACTTTTTCATATAAATAAACAAGGTTCCAATAAATAGGATTTATTCAATTCACTCCCTTTATATTAGGTCTATTACAATCAATGTAATATTTCATCAAATACCAATTGACCCAATTATTTCATTTATACTAAGTCATATCATTTAAAGTAATTTATCAAATTTAAATGTTCATTCAAGTTTATAGATTATTACTTGCGTTAATAAAATTCCTTAATTTATTCCAATTGTTGTTTAACAATGTTTTATTCCATTAAAACAATTTAATATTTTCCTTAAATTTCTCATATTCAATTTATATACAGGTAAAAATCTTTTCACTACTTAAATTCATTTGAACTATATTCGAATTCCTATAAGTAGGTTTAATTACCATTGCTATAGTTAAATTTAGCGTTCATTCCAATATTAATTTATAAAGTTTTTTTACTAAATTAAACTACAAAAATCTTATTTAATTAACAAATTTAATTGTCGAAATTTACGGGTCGTTACAAATATTAATAATTGCGAATGGTTTCTTTTGTTGTAAATCAACTATTTTATTGTTTTGGCTGCATAAGATTGTTTTGTCGTGTATTGGTGCTAATGTCTATGACTTGGATTCAAAATTCATGCTATGTGGTTTTATTTAACTCATACATGTTCTATATTTTACTTCAAGTGACTAATATTCAAATTTAAGTTGAGATAGATACATACGAAGACAGTTTGGACGTATATGCAGATTTTATTTTTCTTTTGCTTGCTTAATATGAGCGAACTCGCTCGTATTAATAATAATAAGGTACTCGGATTACATACTGCATTTTTATATTTTTCCCTATGGGATGTCTCATCATTGAGATGAGATGTATATTTGATATATGTTTAGGTTATATATTATATTGTAAATAAATTTCGATCGAGACACACAAAGGAGACTCTGCCGAAATTTTCTATAATTCTTGATGTTAGAAAATTTTTGAGGTTTTAAAATATTGTAACTTGTTTTTATATATAAGTTATAATTTTCGTAAAACCGATATCGGATTGGCATAGTGAAAGCATAGTAAAAGTTTTGTAAATAATATTTTAAAGTTTTATAAGTTGATAATTTTGAATAAAATATACCGTATGTTAAACTCCTTACTTAACCCCTTTTTGAGGACGAAAAGTTTTGAGTGGGGGAGAATATGACGACCCTTATCTTTAACTATTCTAAATTACTAAATTTAATATGATGATTGAATAATAATGGTAGAAATAAAACTTTTAATGTTTATTTATGTAATTTATTGAATTTGAATTTGGATAAAATTTGGAATAACAAATTTCGATAATTTGGTGAATAACCAGTATTAAAATGGAATTCTATATATTGAATTGGTTATAATTAATAGTTGGAATTGAATAATGAATATTGAATGACTGTAAAATGAAAGTAGTAGTTTTATTATTTGCATTCGTTTTAAATTAAATCTTATAAGTTAAATAACTTATATTGAAATATGGTGATTCATTGGATAATTAAATTGTTTAAATTTAATATTGTAATTATTTAAATAATTGAATTCTGGATTTAATGTGAATGAAAATAATGTCGGAAGTTGATTTAAATTTTATTTAAATAACTATGAAAATTGTTAAACTTAAAAATTGAATTTAAGGTGTTTAAATTAAAATTTGGAAATTTCTAATTTTAATTAACGTGCAAAAATTGCCATTTTGGCCATTGTCTAGGATTTCGACGAAACCATGGTATCATCGGATCCACAATAGCGAATTATTGTAGGATTTCAAGTTTCGTAGCGACCGGACTTGTTGTTTGGTCATGTTAGCTTGAAACGCATAGAAATTAATTAAAGAAATTTAATTAAAATTAATTGATTTTGAAATGCGATCTTCTACATATGATCGAATTAGGCCTCGAGACTAGTTCCATTGTGTTCGAAATAAGAGTAAAACATTAGAAAAGCCAGGCGGCATGCTTCGTTTGGAGTTTGGAAATTTCGTTAGTCAATTGGGTCAGAAACTTATATAATAAGCCGTTCATTTCCATTTTCATCAAATCCTAGCTTCAGCCGCCGTTCAAAAAAATTAATGGCTGAAAATTCATCCTTCTTCTCTCCTCGTTATCTCTCAATCCGTTCAACAGGATAAAAAACTTTCAAAATGGAAAACGTAGATCTCGATGAGATGCATACATGCAACAGTGAAATCGTGGTGTATAGTCACAGATTCGCCAAAATCGAGGCATATAGGGTTGCAAGTTTTTAGGGTTTGGTGCACAAATGGCATAGACAGAGGCTGCCGTGCTTGGAGCGATGGAGGAGGGGACCGAGGCACTTCAAATGATGGCAGTTGATCATTGTCTGGCCATCTCTGGTTGCGTGCGTCTGTGGTGTGGTTGGTCACGTACGTGGGTTTCGGGTGTTGCTTGAGTCGCGTAAGAGAAGGGAAGTGGAGGTAATGTGTTTTTTATATTATTATTATAATTTTGTTAATTAAATTTAAATTATATTGTATAGTAATAAGTTAAATACCTTCCTCGTACGAGGTCTGATTCGAATGAAACAAGTGGCGTTGGAATCGTATCGACGAAGGCTACGTCGTAGAGTTGGCTTGAAATTTATTTGAAGCTGAAAATTTTCTATTTCAAATAAATGATGAGTGTTTTATAATGCTCACGATGTACTAAAATAATTTTTATGTTGGTTAAATTGACATCATGAAGTAATTTAATTTTTAAATTTAACTGACATTTAAATTGATATGAATTAAAATGACAGAAATTTGAATTGACAGTTCAAATTTAAATGGGAATCAAATTGCTAGTTAAATTCCCGATTATTGATAAATAGTAAATTGTTATGATATTTTACTGATTTGGATGTTGATTTTGATGATATTTTGGACGATTTGGATGTTTATTTGTTTTGATATATCATGTTATCATCATGTATATTATTTACAGTATATATAACTGTAAATCGAATTATTTCGAATAAATTAAGAAATAGGTTGAAATGACATAAACCATGACATTTATTTGGATTGAAATGATATATATATATATATATATATATATATATATATATATATTCAACTCTGAAATTAAATTGAAATTACTATTCACTTGGCCATAGGATAGAAAATTATATATGGACATGTATTGGTTAAATTAAATGATCTTAAAATTCTCGGTTTGAAATTATTTAAATGATTTTGGTTTAAGGGAAAAAATTGAAATATGTGAATGAAATTATTTTTCGAACTTGAGCTTGAAATGTGAAATTAAAATTTGTTAAACGAATTTTTTTTTAGAATGGAACTTGAGATTTTGAAGTTATAATTGAAATATGATTTGAATTTCGAAAATTGATTTGAAGTTAAAAGATTTGGATTTTTTTACTGAACTTTGAAATATAACAAAGTAAAAGTAATTTAAATCCATATTTCAAAAATTAAGCTCGTAATTGAATTATTTTGGAAGATCTAAACCTTAAATTGTATATTGAAGTTTAATTTGATTCAAGTGATTTAAATTGGTAATCTGGAATCAAACTCGAAATTGATATAAATTGGAATGGTTGGATATTGAGAATTGAATTGAATTAATATGAAAATCAAAATTGAAATTGATTTGAATTATAATTGGAATCGAAGTTAATTCGAACTGAAATCGAAATGGAGTTGGTTTGAACTGGATTAAAGCTGAAAGATTTGGAATTGAATCGGTTTGACTTTGAAACTATCTTCAAATAAATTATTTTGATATAAACTATTTGAAACCTATGTTTTTAAATATTAAAATTATTTTGACTTTTTCCAAGCTATTTTACTATATAAACCATTTTCAATACTCAAACTATTTTATATTAAACTATTTTAACTTTAAACTAGTCGAAATTTTTTAAACTAATAATCCAAACTGGTCAAAATGGGAACTGTTTATATTTAAATTATGGATTTAAATACGAATTTGGTTAAAATGAAGTTATAACCTAAATTCCAATTTGAATTGAATTTTGAAGTTAAATTGACACGTCAAACTACATTGATATATTTTGAAGTAACTATGATGATTTTGGAATGAAACTGATTTTGAAGCGAATGCAATATTTTGATATTAAGTATTAATTGTTTTCAAAATACAGAAGAACCGATGTGTAAAATGACTTTTGGTTGTTAAAGAGACTGGGGCCTCTTATTGGCATACCCTCTATCAATATTGGAACCACTTTAACAACTGTGTACGTGAAGGAGACTCCAGAACGAAGTGGTTGGATTTGGCGTCGTTTGCTGGGTTTGAAGAAATAGAATGATGATGGATAGACCCCGTCACTTGTGCCAATTTGAAATGACTAAAACAGGATGGCTTGATAGGGCCAAGCGGGCTAATTACTCCTAGCGGACATCTGTTCTTCGATTTTCTTGGACTTGGTCCATATTATTACATTTTTTGTTGATTTCGATTAGTGCACCTTGATTTTGGGATAGCCTCCCTTGACTCGATATGGGATGGATGTACGCGGTGGGCGGTCGTGGCTACGATGCATTACCACCAGCCCTGCGACCCGAACTGGTAGTATCCTACCTTAGGCATTGCCTCACGTGCCTTGTCATACTTTTATCCCTATAGGAGACCACTACGATTTTGGTTTAGTGTTGTCGTATCACGGCGTATCCCTAATCCCCAACGTGCTACTGGGGCGTTATATACAAACTATACGACAATGCTTAAAAACGCGTTAAGGGGGTTTAATGTAAAACCTTAATGCTAAGAAAATATTTATTTACTAATTAGACATTATATATGTAGCGTATTCTACTACATATAAATATTTTGATGGATCCTTAAGAGATGGAAAATCCCGTAACATCTCTTGAGTTATTGCACGCATGTTATACACTAGATATGAGATGTGAAATCCCGTAAACATCTCCGATGCTATTACACACATATTATGTGATATAAATTTGACTCACATAAGGATATTTTAGTCCCGACTCGAGTGTTTTGTTATTCATTATGCTCGGGTCAGTCCTAAGTTTATTCAGCGCATTACAGATTATTCTATAGAGGATGCAAACAAAGATTTGGTATATTATTATTACTAATATTATTCCCAACATCATGTTTTTCTGCTGTATTATATTTTGTTTCTGTGGTGTATGTATAACCCTGATAAATGTTGTATAAATTATAACCAAATGTATAGTGAACAGCTTCATGAACAGTTTATTTGATTATTATATTTTTTTTCATTCCGCTGTGAAGTTCTATGTTTGTTTTCTTCTTCTTTTCTTATTTTACTTAATTAACCCTAATGATTATCCATGTTTAGGATTGTTTGAGTTGGACATATGTGGATTATTGTCAATTTAAACCTTCCAAAATATGGGTCGTCACAGGCTTCATAAGGCCTCTCCATCTCTACTAGATTAAATCTCACCAGGATCTCTTCTTTAAATAGAGGCCAAGCTCCATGATTAGGGTCATTATTGGGGTACTGGTGGTAACACTGCAGTGCTTCCTTTTTAAAGGAAAAAGAACATATATCCACCCGATACCTCTTCTTAATAAGGTGAAATCTAAAAAAAATACTCCAATTGCCTTGACCGGTTAGTCATTCTTTCTACATTAGAGAAGGTAGGAAAGTCAAGTTTCAAGGATGATAGAGGGGAAAATGTTGCATAGTTGTCTAGATAGTAATTAAATTATTAAGGAGGTCTGGGTACATAAGGAGGTAGGGGTGATTCTTGATGGAGGTTTGGAGGGTTTCGATGATTTCTTGGAGCATTTGTAAGGTTTCATAGTGGATGTTGTAGTAGTGGTCGTGGTGGAAATGTTGAAATTTACAAAGGATAAGGGTTTGGAAAATATGGATCTTGAGGTGGTGCAGGAGGTGGCTGAGGAATAGTGGGTTCATGGTGGTCCAGAAGGGGTGGTTGTATTATTACTGGAGGTTGATTCTTGATGTGCCGAATGTCCTGGACAAAGGTGGTGAGTAGACAGTCCTTCAAACTTTGTATTCGGATCTTGATTAGATTGCTCCAAATCTCTGAGGGAAGAGGTTGTTTGGTTATTGATTTCCTCATGTCAAAGCCATGTGGGTTCTTGATTTTGTATTTGCTAAGGAGTTAGGTTTTGATTTTTGGTGGTGAAGTGAGGATCGATCTGAGGGTTTGGAGCATTCTCAGATGCCTGCTTAAATACCAAATTGGAAGAGATGGGTTGCTCTGATGCTTTGTTCATGGTGGATTCAGGAAGTTCTGATGAGGATATAAGGTAAATTAATGAAGCGAAGTATTGATATAGAGGCAATGTGTATATGCAGGTATCAGAAATGCACAAGAAGTGATGGTATGGTGGTATCTTGTTGTACAAGTAATAGAATTGAATCAAGATTGAACCGAATTGGTTTGTACATAAGGGATTATAACAAGGAGTATTGTATTGAAGTAGGTATACGAAGAAGAGACGATTCGAACTTGTAAAAATGAAGCAACTGCATTATGAACGCCAGTGACATGAACAAGAACATATTTTCACTAGGAAAAAATTGATTATTATTAGTAGCAATAGAAGGAAGGCAGTGAATAACAGTGTTGAAATGTAGAGATTTAGATAACAATTTTCTAGAAATTAACAAGAACAAATAGCAAGAAATTGAACAAATAATGGAATTACAAGATTTAACAAAAGTGAATGGTAGAAATGTAGCAAAGGGAATTGAAACCGCAAGGTTTAACAAGAAAATGGAAAATTTTAAGCTACAGCCAACAAAAACTAAAATCAAAAGAGCAAGTAACTACTAGAAACAAGAATTATAATGATAAAGTGCAGGAATGCAACAAACAGAGAATGATAAGTACAAAATAGGAACAAGAATGAAATGAAATTGAACTCAGATCTAATATAACAATTGATAAAACTAAGTATACGATTAAAGAAAAGAAACTAATACAAGGTTTGCAACTAAAATAAAGGAAAATGAATTGAATTATTTCTGAATTCTCACACATGTGACTTGTACATGTACATCCATATATACACACTCATGCACACATACAAGTTGACCCAATCAACTTAAACAAACCAATACTAACCAGTTTAACTCACAAAACAAACCCATATGACTCTACAACACAATTGCAAATACACATTACACAACACCGACCCAAGAACTGGTTATATTAGGTGTGCATATGCACACATGCACAAACATGCATATGCTAATACATCTCACTATACCACACCTCAGACCTAGGTTTCAGCAACTTCCTCCTCTGACACATCACTGACACCCTCTAGAACCATCTTCGACGATCCCATGGCCAACTCTACTGAACTTCACTTGAATTTGATTTCTCTCCCTTTTTTGCTTGTAAATAGCAGCTCTCCTTTTCCAAAATCGTGGAAACTAATCCTTTGTTGTTACAAGCACCTAAACTGTCATTAAAGCAAATGAAAACGATTGTAAATTGGTGGATAAGTATTTGATTGAAATTTGAGCAAATCCAAAACTACAGGTTTCAAAATTTCTCCAAGTTGTAGAATGCTTGCCAGATTCTGCTAGAGATTGCTTTGATGGAGATTATAGAGCTTTAGATATATATCTTGAGGTAATGTTGAATAAACCAGTGTCTTGGTTTCATTCTACTTTTGATGTTAACAGTAGATCGTCTTTTTGAAATATGTTTCACTATCCTCTTACAAATCCATTGATTTCCAATGTACAACTAATGTGATTCACATTATCAAACGGTTACTCCGTATTGATATTTATCGATCAGTAGTTGCATTTGTTGTTCTCAATATTCCATACTGTTCTTATTTTATAACCATGCCTCTAGCACACACACACACATATGCATACACACACACTTGCACCCCCAAACAGTGTAGCACCCCTACCGCCCCTTGATATCCACCCCTGGTTTTATTTCTCTCTTTTCCTACTAACTCTCTCTCTCTCTCCACTCATCCAATTATTTAAGTAGAAACTTATGGATGAAATGGGGATGCTCCTAAATAGGAGTGTCACGGAGCGCTCATACATACATACATACATACATACACGATTGCTTCCATCAAGGAGTTATAATGCAACCAATGTGGTGACATACCCCTAAGGTAAAATGTCTCATATTTTAATGTACAATATATAATGTATTAGAGTTATAACATTAGATACCAGACCAAATGGAATATGACATATAATATTTGTAGTCTTATAGGGGATTGTCTTTAGAAGATAGAACAAGAGTGTAGATGCTTGAACTATGCAAAAATGACTCAAGTAATAAGCAAAGACTCGGTAAATAAACCCAAAAATCCATCATCAATAGCAATTCAAGGAATGGTGTCTCAACAATCCAAGCTTGTATGCATAAAACCTCATCCTCATCTTCTAGTAATAGTCTAAATTCAATGGAGACGCCTAACAGAAATGCATTTAATTATAATACTACTTGGATGTATGGTTACATATAATTTTATTTCGTGTGAATTCTTTATGGTTGTATAATATATATAAAATAAGAATAGTGTGTGTTTGAAGATGCCAAATGATTAACTTGTACATGTATTAGCTAAAAGTCAAAAACTTGACGTAATTATATTAGTGCATCTATAAAGGCTACAGACTAAGTAACAAAAGAAACTGTTTGCACAAAAAATGGGCAAACACCTCCAAGTCGTACGATTTAGTTGATTTTTTTTTGTTCTTAGCGATTTGGGTGATTTATGCAAATATGTAAAAAGCAGGGACTAAACTGTAAAAGACACACAGATTTATAGTGGTTCGGCCAGAACGTGCCTACGTCCACTTTATATGTTATTCTCCTTTACTATTCAGAATATAAGTACAAAGCTTTGATTACAAGCATATAAAAGTTGTTTGAAAGTTCCTTCCGTGCTTGAGCTCTCAAACTTGTCTGCCATTGTTGTACCCTGCCCCTCTATTTATAGAGTGAGGCTGGGGGCAGGGGTCCTGGACGTATATAGCTACTGGTGGGCCTGGGCTGATGCAATCTGGCCTGGCAACGTTGGTTCGGCAAGGCCTTGGTTCGGTGTTGCATGGAAGTGGGTTGGTCCGGTAGAGGTTGGTCCGGTGGTAGGTGAAGTGGGTTGGTTCGGTCGTTCCTGGAAGTGAGTTGGTCCGGTAGTGGCTAGGTGGAGTTTGGTCCGGTGATGGAGGAGAGGGGGCATGGTTTGGTAGGTATTGGAGAAGCGTTGGTTCGGCAGGGAAGTGGTCCAGTGACGAGTGTGTTGGTTCGGTGGTGCCTTCACTCTCTCTGGTTCGGTGGTGGAAATGGACACAACACTTGCCCCCCAAAGTAGGGCATGGGCATGCACATTGCGTGCTTTGTTTTAACTTGGGTGTTTCCATCCGGTCATATGTGCCGAGCCACCCGGTCCGGTCATCCTGCGTTCGCCTATAAATAGGGGCCGTTAGGCCTTCGTTATTCCCTACCAAGTGAAATAGCCGAATCAAATTCCTAATTGCCGAACCAGTTCTGACTGCTGAATCTTAATTGCCGGACCAGGTAAACTTTCTTCTGCTGAATGATTTTTTAAGGTTGAACTTCCGAATGAACCCGAGGGGTTCTAAGTACCGAATGTCACTTTCATATTTGAGTTGCCGAATGAAATTTGTGCTCGAACCACCTGAATGAAAATGGGAAGTGCCGAACGAACTTATACTTGAATCACCGGATGAAGCCCGAGACTCCGAATACCGAATGAACTTTTGTATTTGCTCTACCGAATGACACCAGGAGTTTGAGGGTTTTGAATTATGAGTGAAATTTCAGACTATATACACTTGTTTGTTTATAACCTCTGTTCTAACGATGTACTTTCTTGTGATGCAGATAAATGTCTCGTAAAGTGGAAACTTGATCAGATAAGAAGAAATTCAAGGACAAAGGAGAGTCCACCGTAGTGCCCCCAGCTCAGCCAGGACCGGAACGTCATGGGCCCACCCCGAGATCGCTAGTAGATGGGTATGGTCCTTAAGAGCTTTTGAATTCTCCGCCCGACTGCTTTCCTAGCTCTCTCAAAGAAGAGCAGCTTGATGTTATCTCCCGCTCCTTTGGGATTGATAGAGCACGCATGCTGTTGCCAGGGAAGGGAGTCATGCCATATAATCCCCCTGAAGGATACTTCGCTTATAGTAGGTACCACTGCATGTGTGGGACCATTCCTCCCATCAATGCTTGGATAGTTAGCTTCGTCACCTATTTGAAGGTGGCCCCCTTCCAGCTCCAGCCCAACTCCTACGCTATCTTGGTGTGCCTATTCGTGATTTTCCAGAGAAGGTACGGGCGCCCCCCTTCCAACAGGGAGATTCGGTACCTATATAACTTGAGAGGTTACAAGAAGGGGTCTCCATACATCAGCTTGGAATCGGCCGTGTCCTTCAAGCCGGTCCTGGACTTGTATTCAAAGTTCACGATGTATAAGAAGGAATGGTTCTTCATCCAGGAGGACTCCGTTTCTATCCACCGCTTCACCTCTGGCTGTAAGTTGAAGTTTATTTATAATTTCCGTTCTGACTGAAATGCTTCTTCTTATGTGTTCTTATTTCTTGCTAGCGACATGTGGCTTTGCAGTCGTGGAGAACGATCACCTGGTTCAGATGGCCGCGGAGATAGAAGCCATTTTGGGAAGGGAGAGGTCAGCTTCTTACCTGATCAGGAATGCTACTCTCCTGGGACACAACTTGATTCTACCACATCAGTCCGTGGTCAAGCAGAGGGATACGGCTGAGGAAAGAGCTGCCAAAGCCAAAGGAGGGGCCACGGCGAAGAGCAGAAAGAGGAAACCCTTCTCGATACCTCCAGTCGTCGGGGGGAAGAAACTCAAGAAATCCGATGGACCCTCTCCCAGCACATGCCCAGATGTTCCGGAGGAGGAGAGTGCGGAGGAGGAAAGAGGCGAGGGTGAAGGAGGTGAGGCAGAGAGAGGAAGTGGTAGAGAAGGTGATGGTGGTGGCGATGGACAGAGTGGTAGTGACGTTGGTGCCTTGACCTTTGGGCAAGCAGGTGAGATTCAAGAGTGGACGGATGATGCTTTCTGCCAAGCTTTTGAGGGGTTGGAGGGAGGACCGGCTCCGGTAAAGGAGTTTGAGAGAGCTGACAAGGCCGGGGCTGGTGCCGGTTCATCTTCTCAGAGTATTCCGGCTAAGGCGACTCTGATGATTCAAGGTGAATTTTTGACTTCTGTAGACTCCCTTTATGATAAGGACTTACGAATATTTTATGGCCAGCTCCCGTCCTGGAATGAGATTCAGGACTTATTGCAGTATCCTACTCCCCCTAGGGTTTGTATAATAAATGCGTCTTCTTACTCCTTTTAGCTTAACATATTTCTTGAATTATGGATTAGTGTATGCTTGTAACACTTGTTCTTTATTCCAGGGGCAGGCGAGGTGGCCAAGACATTAGATGTTCGACAACGCCTCGAACAATATAAGCTACTCAGAGCCTCTGCTAGACCGAAGCCTCCTACAAGCCGCCCCGGGGACGTAGTCGGCTATCGTCCTCTTCTCGGGATTATTGAAGAAGATATCCAAAGGAAGAAGAGGGGCCGCTCCTTGTTCGAATCTCCATCTCGTTCTCAGCTTCCAACTCAGCCGCTTCAGGATATTACGGAGGAGACTACTGATTTTGTACCCTCTCTGCATCCATCTGAGAACCCTACCGTTACTCCGATAGATCGTCCCAGCTTGGCTCGTAACCCATTCGCGGGTCATCCGGACCTAGATCCGAACTCCCATGATATTTCCTTCGATGAGGTTACCGGTGAGCACCTCCTACCCCGCAATCCTATGGTAAGGGTGCTTGATGAGGCTAAGTCTTTGGATCTCGACTTGTTGACCACTCGGATTGTGATTATGGGGGATGAGGCCAAGGCAAACATCGATCGGGTGGCTGAGGAGACCAGGAAGCTGATGGTGCATCATGCCCGACTGGTCAAGGCTGGAGAGGAAATCGGAAGTGCTAACATTCGGTTGCGGCTAATGGTTTCCGATCAGGCCAAACAGCTTGTCGATCAGGCCATCCAGATCTCCCAGCATGAGGCGGCCTCCAGACGACTAAAGAAAACCATGGAAGAGGCTAGCAAGGCAGAGTTGCGAAAAATGGAGGCTGCTTGCAAAAAACGAATTGACATGGCCATCGCAACGGTGGATGAGGTTCGGAGAGCGGATCTTGAGCAGGTAGAGGAGTTATCTGGAAGGCTTGATGCCGCAGGGCTTGCTTAGGCCAAGCTAAAGGAGGAGATGGAGGCGATGAGGAGATCTCTTCAGGCTGACTTCTCGCGATACCGATTGGAGAGGGATGCTGCCGTTGCAAAGTTGTCGGCTTCTGAGGCCCGTATGAGGGAGTTTGAGGGGAACGAGGGGATGATTGATGATATGCTGCAGGATATGTATTTTCGTACTTGGAAGCAGGGCAACCTATCCTGGATGGACGATTACCCCCGGGTCATGGCTAGGATATATCTCCGTGCTTTGGAGGAGGCCAAAGCTGATGCGGATAAAGAGGGTGGCATGGCCTTCAGAATGGATGTGGTTACCGCTCAGTTCACCAAGGAGGAGAAGGTGGCGGTGAAGGAGGGCATGCGGCTGCTTACCGCCGAGGATGTGGGCGTGCAGTTGGAGGATGATGATCAGGGAGCAGACGCTGGTAAGTCTTCCCTTTTAATCTTTTCTTAACTTGATTGCTTATCGTTTATCCTGAATTGGACAGGTGCGACCTCTGGTCAGCATGCTGGGAGTTCTGATCCTGCGGTCAAGTAGATCTTGGGGGGTCGGAAGGATAGAGATGAAGTCCTGATGCTGCCGACTATTTTGACTTGATCCGGACATTTTTGGTTTTACTTGACATTCGTGTATATACTAGTTCCAAAACATTAATGTACTTTTGGGCTGTAATTATGTCATTTGTAATGAACGACTTTATTTTTAACATGTAATTTTTATAACATAAGTTGATTCTGTCATATTTAAATGCTGTCGCTATTTTGATGTGTTGCATAAGAAATATAGCCGTGGATGTGCTAGTGAGTCAATTGTGTTTTATATTAAGCTCTTGCTTAAAACATGATTTCATATCTTGCAATGTTTGTGTGATGTGCGAATAAATTATAGTTATATATTTATGTACAAGAGAAGAAAGTACCGCCCTTCAAGTTTTAGCTGTAGACGGTAGCTTTGAATGCCTTGTGTAATCGAATATGGAATGCAGCTGAGTGGCCTGCCATCCAGCTGTGAGTTCTTATTCCCATTAGTGGGTGTCTCCTACTTTGTGTCCTGTACTTTAGGGATCGTTATAGAGGATAGGAGGAGGTTTTTTTATAAATAAAATGGAAATATAAAAAAAAGTAAAACTTCCAATCACGGAAGGCCTTCGATGTGCTTAAGTTCGTGGCAAACGGGTTTTGTAGTCACTTTCCCTAGCTGTGGGTCTTGGAGACATTTGTCACCAATCTTACGCCTCCGCGGGGAGTTTTCTTTTTTACCACAGCTGTACTTAAGACACATCGGAGCCGAGATCGCGCACGGCAACTACCCGAGCCATTATGGCCCGTAATCGTGGGTGTTATTCGATTTACCGTGGCCGGCTAGCGTGGGTGTCGATCGTCAACCGTGAACTACCCCTGGCTGGCCACACCGTATGTTGGGGCTTATAGTCGGTTCACGGTTGCCGGCGAGCCGAACGCCGTAATGAGCTGCCTCGGCCATGGTCGGCCTTCTCAGTGGCTTATACTCGGCTCATTACAGTTGGCTTTAAGGGCCGTCGCGAGCAATGAGTTAACCTACAACAGAGGGATGCTGGACCAAAAGTCTCTCATTGGCGAGGGCATAGATTCGTATAATACCTGTTAGGTTTTGTCCAGTTGAAGTTGTGCAGTGATGCCCTGAATGGGGATGCCGTCTACACAGGATTTTGTTCAACAGAAAAGGATAAAGCTTAACAAGCAGCCAAGATATAAAGCAACAAGTTAAAAAGAGACAAGATTTTTAAAGTGGTTCGGCACGAAAATGCCTACATCCACCGATTCTCTTTGTTAATTCACTTCATATGGGCAGTACAAGTTAAGAAAATTATCGACGAAGGTGTTGGATGTTCCATGCCCTCTGGAACACCTCTCCGTCCACTTTTGACAAAATATAAGCTCCGTTGTGGAGATCTTTATGAATTACATAGGGTCCGTCCCATATTGGATCTAGCGCTCCAAGGCGTGGAAAGATCCGTTTGAGGACAAGATCTCCTTCTTGTAAGCTGCGGTGCTTGATTTTGGAGTTGTATTGTGCTGCCACTTTTTGCTTGTGAGCTGCCGCTTTAAGTGCTGCATCATTTCTTCATTCTTCGATTAGATCCAAAGACATGTGGAGGAGTTCTTCGTTCTCTTCTGGGTTGTAGTGGATTCTATGGTGGGATGGCACTACAGTTTCGACTGGGAGCATGGCCTCCGATCCGTATGCCAAAGAGAAAGGAGTATGCCATGTTGATGTTCTGAAAGACGTGCGGTAGGCCCAAAGTGCCGTAGGAAGTTCATCCACCCAAGCGCCTTTTGACTTTTCAAGTTTCTTCTTGATTAGAGTTTTGAGAATTTTGTTGATAGCTTCAACTTGTCCGTTTGCCTGGGGATAAGCTGCAGATGAGATGCTTTTGTGAATTCCGTGCTCTTGGTACCAGTCGACGAACTCCTCGCTGTCAAACTGAAGTCCATTGTCCGATATGATTTTGAGTGGAACCCCGTACCTGCATAGAACATTTTTGATCAAGAAATTAATAACTTTTGTCGAAGATATTTTATTTAAAGGTTCCGCTTCCACCCATTTGGTGAAATAGTCGACTGCCACTATAGCATATTTGGCTCCGCCTCGGCCCATCGGCAGTTCGCCAATCAAGTCAATTCTCCATACTGCAAAGGGCCAAGGGTTGGTCATTTGAGTAATCTCATTTGTTGGTAGTCGAGGAATCTTAGCAAATCTCTGACATCTGTCACATCTTTTGATGAAGTCTAAGGCATATTTGTTTAAAGTGGGCCAGTAATACCCATATCGGAGTATTTTCTTTGCTAGAGTCTGCCCTCCAGTGTGATCTCCGCAACTTCCTTGATGGATGTTGGACAGGACTTCCTTGGCTTCCCTTCCAGCGACACACCTTAATAAGGGGTTAGAGAAGCCGCACTGATAGAGGATGCCTTGTTGTATTGTGTAGCAGGAAGCTTTCCTCAAGATTTTCTTAACTTCGTTACGCCCGTCGGGCAGTGTGCCACTTTGTAAGTGTTGTGTGCGACTCCACCACCACCGGTCCAAAAGAAAAGGAGACACCACCTCTCCACCTCCATGACGAACCGGACCACTCCACCTCAATGCCGAACCAGCTCAACCACATCAATGCCGAACCAGCTCGTCTCCCCTACATGCTGAACCAGATACCTCCCTCCTTACATAGCCGAACCAAACTCCACTTCCATGCTCCACCGAACCACATACCACCGAACCAAACTACTTCACTTACCACCGAACCAACCTTCCCTCTAGCCACTGCCGAACCAACCCCTGCCGAACGAAGCAAGGCCGAACCAACCTTCCCTCTAACCACGCCTGCCGAATCAACCTCCTATCCACCGAATCAACCTTCATTCCATCCACTACAAATGAACCACCGGTCCAACCATCTCCTACCACCAATCCAACCATCTTAACCACTGCCGAATCAAGGCCAAGAAGACACGACCGAACCAAATTGCCAGGCCAGATCGCAGCAGCCCAGGCCCACCAGCAGCTATATACATCCAAGACCCCTGCCCCCAGCCTCACTCTATAAATAGAGGGGCAGGGGTACGACAATGGCAGACAGGTTTGAGAGCTCAAGCACGGAAGGAACTTTCAAACAACTTTCATATACTTGTATACAAAGCTTTGTACTTGTAATCTGAAAGAAAAAGGAGAATAACATATAAAGTGGACGTAGGCACGTTCAGGCCGAACCACTATAAATCTGTGTGTCTTTTACATTTTAGTCCCTGCTTTTTACATATTTGCATAACTCATCCAAACTTCTAAGAACAACATAAAATCAACTAAATAATACGACTTGGAGGTGTTTGCCCATTTTTTGTGCAAACATTTTTGGCGCTTTCACTGGGAACTAGAGCTCGAAGCTTCAGCTTATCCAACTCAACCTTCTTCCTAACAACATCGTTCGTTGCTTAGAAACATGCCTTCCAAGCAGAGGAAGGATGTTAACAAAGGAAAGAACATCGCAACTAGCAGCATTCCAGATCCGGTAGTCACAGATCAAGAGAATCATCCCATCCCAAAAGTAGTACCAAACGAGGATCAGACAAATTCGACAACCCCTGCCGCGGAACAGCCGGCAGCAATTACTAGGGAAGATCTGGACAGAATTGTGGCTGAAGTAACTAACCGCTTCACATCCCAACAAGAAGCCTTGGTGGACCAACTTATGTCACGCTTAAGGGATGCTGAAGAATCCAACCGCAACACTGAATCATGGGGTGAATCCCAATCCGGAGGATCTGGAAGGCGACAAAGATCTTTCTTCTTCGAAGAAGCTAACAACAGAAACAACAATGGTAGGAGCCGGGCCCGGACTTAGCCCGAATTCTGACCCGAGGAGACATTTGGAACTAGACCCAACAGGGGAGGTACCAGGCAGGGGTCGGATGTACCTGAGCCCGTCATGCTGCCCAACCATGGAAACACCAATGGATGTGGTCGAGCTGGAGTCCAGCCCGAAGTTGGTCCCGAGGAAGTGCTTAGATCAGAACCCAACAGGGGGAGATCAAGGCAAGGGCCAATTGTAGCTGAACCCAGCATGCCCCCGGGAGACCAAAGACAGCCACTGGATAGACGATACCACTCCTACCGGTCATCTGGATGGAATCAATCCCGCAGGGAAGAACCAAACTCATTCCTATCCGCTCCAAATTCTGATGAAAGGATGGCACGATTGTTCAGAGAATGCGTTCAACGGGACCAGAGGGATCGAGGGATAGGCGTTAGGGTGACCAGCCCTTTCTCCTGCAATATCGAACTTGCTATCACCCCCTGAGAATGGAAGATGCCAACAATGGAACCTTACAGGGGAACCTCTGACTCCGTCGTGCACTTGCAGAGATACACGCAGCATATGCTCATGAGCGGAGCCACAGAGGGAGTACTGTGCAAATTCTTCCCACTATTCTTGGCAGATCTAGCTACCTCCTGGTTCTACCACCTACCGCAAGGGTCCATCAACTCATGGGAAATGTTGAAGGAAAAATTCATCAGCCAGTTTCGCATCCATGTGGAACAACCCAAGGACGCTTATTCCTTATCCAATATCAAACAGAAACCCGGAGAGACATTGCAACAATATCTAACCTGATTCAACGCCGCGGCAGCCGCAGTCCAAGACGCCGACGAGAAACTTATCCTAATGGCCCTCTGTAGTGGTGTGCATCCGGATACAAAATTTGCGAGGAGGTTAACCAAAGAAAAACTAGCTACGTTACCTGACTTCTTCCATGAAGCCGGGAAGTATATGAGGCTTGAAGACGCTGCCACTGAAAGGCAGTCAGGACAACAAGCTAAGATAACTCACGGCAGCACACCCGCTCCAGCAAAGGATGTTCGAAGAAACGATTCTAGAGACAATGCTGGGGGAAAGAAGTGAGAGAAACGTCAATACCGGCCAGGACCAAGATTCGACTCTTATACTCCTTTGAATGAAACAATCGAAAACATCTTCCTGGCCACTCAAGACGAAGTTAGATACAAACGCCCCCCGCACAAGAAGGAATCAGATAACGCAATTAAGTCTGGGAATTCTGCCGCTTCCACGAATCGCATGGGCATGATACCAATGAATGTCAGCATCTTCGGGACTTAATTGAAGAACACATCAGAAGGAGGAGACTGGAGCACTATGTAAAAAGTCAGGACAGGACTCTAGCTCCTGCTAATGAAAACCCAAGGCCACCTCCCCCGGAGACAAGCAGAGGAAATCGCAACACCAGTGGCTCCAGTCAAGAAAAGATAGTGGTCCATACCATATCAGGAGGACCGCACATCGCCGACAGAAGCTGGGCAGAGATGGAAAGATATGGAAAGTCACTAAGAAACAGTGAAGACTGCGTTAACTCTGTTATAGAAGAACGCCACATAAAGCGGAAAGAGAATGAAGACATCACATTCAACAAGCGTGATCTGGAGGGTAGGCAATACCCACACATGGATCCTATGGTCATCTCTGTCTGGTTCGGTCCAGCCGAAGTTTTCCGAATTCTAGTGGACACTGGAAGCTCAGTAAATATCCTATTCAAACATGCCTTCGACAAAATGAAGCTGTCAATGAAGGATGTGTCTCCCTGCAACAAACCACTACATGGTTTCACTGGAGATGCAAAGATGCCCCTCGGGCAACTGGATCTCTTTGTCGAAATAGGCAGTCATCCCCGCTCTGCCGTACGAAAACAAACGTTCGTACTAATAGAGAACCATTCGGCCTATAACGCCTTCTTGGGAAGACCAGCCTTGTCCGACTTTCAAATTGTCCTAGCCTCATGGTGCCTAAAGATGAGATTCCCCACAGACAATGGAATAGGGGAAGTAGAAGGAGATCAAGAAGCTGCTCGAGACTGCTACGTGACTGAACTTCGCAATAACCGCAGAAGGGATAAAGGAAAAGATGCAGAGACAACTTTCTGCATGAAAAGCTTGGAAGCATAGCAACTAAAGAAAGCCCCTCCTCTTCTATATACCAGTGATCCTTTCAATGAACTAGACCCGAGGGACAAAGAGGAGGAGGCCACCGCCGAGCCTGCAGAGGCTATGGAATTCGTATTTGTAGACAAACATGACTCAAGTAGACTATTGAAAATCGGATCTCGGCTGAAAACAGAATTGAAGGATCAACTCATCGATTTTCTCCGCCACAACTTGGATGTATTTGCATGGACGCACGCTGATAAGACAGGAATCTCCCCAGATGTAGCATGCCATGTACTGAACATCAATCCCACAAAGGTGCCAGTAAAGCAGAAAAAGAGAAGCATGGGGGCAGAACGATCAGCAGCCCTAGAGGAAGAAGTAAAGAACTTACTTGCCAATGATTTCATACGAGAAGCCATCTACCCAGAGTGGATCGCTAACCCGGTACTAGTAAAGAAAGCCAATGGAAAGTGGCGAACGTGTATTGACTTCTCCAACCTAAATGACGCTTGCCCGAAAGATTGCTTCCCACTCCCCCGAATCGACCAACTTGTGGACAACACAGCCGGGCACGAACTCTTATCTTTCATGGACGCATACTCCGGATATAACCAAATTCCTATGCACGCTCCCGATCAAGACCACACTAGTTTCATCACTGACCGGGGATTATACTGTTACAAAGTCATGTCTTTTGGACACAAAAACGCCGGAGCTACTTATCAGCGCCTCGTCAACAAAATGTTCGCAGAATTAATAGGACGGACTATGGAAGTATATGTGGACGATATGCTAGTAAAATCAAGGAAAGCCGACGATCATGTGAGCCACCTGGGCGAGATGTTTCAGGTACTCCGCCAATATGGAATGAAGATGAATCCTCTAAAGTGCTCCTTCGGAGTATCATCGGGAAAGTCCTTAGGATTCATCGTCCATTCCAGAGGAATTGAAGCAAACCCTGAACAAGTCCGGGCTCTGAAAGAAATAAGGATACCTTCCACTCGAAAAGAAATGCAGAGCCTAAACGGGAAGGTGGCCGCTCTAAGCAGATTCATCTCTAAGGCAACTGACAGGTGCGTCCCTTTCTTCGAAGCTCTAAAGAATGATAAAGGAAAGTTCGAGTGGACTGACGAATGCTTAAAAGCCTTCCTTAACCTAATCGAACACCTCCAGAGACCACCAGTACTCTCAACTCCAAATGAAGGCGAGGAGCTATACCTATACCTCGCTGTATCGTCTCATGCTCTAAGCGTCGCCTTGGTAAGAGAAGATGACCGCACGCAACGCCCGGTATACTTTGTAAGCAAGAGGTTTCGGGGGCAGAAGCCAGATATCCCAAACTTGAGAAATTGGCATACTGTTTACTAATCACATCACGAAAACTGCGACACTACTTCCAGTCTCACTCCATCAGGGTTCTAACCGATCAACCGCTAAGACAGGTGCTCCATCGTCCCGACACTTCTGGGCGACTTCTCAAATGGTGCATTGAACTAAGCCAATATGACATCACCTACCATCCTCGCACCGCCATCAAGGGACAAGCCATGGCCGATTTCCTTGCCGAATTCACTAACAACGAAGGCAAGGATTAGTCTGAAATAGCAAAAGATATCAAGTGGAAACTCTTTGTAGATGGAGCATCGAACGAACAGGGCTCGGGGGCAGGTATTGTGATAATCACGCCCAGGGGAAGGAAGCTGTACTATGCGTTAAGGTTGGAATTCGCTGCCACCAACAACGATGCAGAATATGAGGCAGTAATAGCAGGATTGGAACTTGCCTTAGAAATTGGAGTCAGTTCTTTATGTCTTCGTAGTGATTCTCAACTTATCGTGAACCAAGTACTAGGAGAGTTCCAGACCCGAGGAGAACGACTCACAGCATATCTAAAGAAAACCAAACTGTTGCTCGATCAATTGGACCACTATCTAATCAAACACATTCCTCGAGAAGAGAACCAAGAGGCTGACGAACTAGCAAAGCACGCTACTATGAAGAACAGCACCATTTTCGGAGCATCAACCATCTCAAGACAGCTAGCCTCAAGTTTCGAACAAGTGAATCTGATAACTGCGATTGAAGAAGAAACTTGGATGACTCCTATCCGGGAGTATTTGCAAGATGGCACACTACCCGACAGGCATGACGAAGTCAAGAAAATCTTGAGGAAAGCCTCCCGCTACACCATGCAAGAAGGCATCCTCTATCGGCGTAGCTTCTCTAGCCCCTTATTAAGATGCGTCGCTGGAAGGGAAGCCAAGGAAATCTTATTCAACATCCATCAAGGGAGTTGCGGAGATCACACTGGAGGGCAGACTCTGGCAAAAAAGATACTCCGATATGGATATTACTGGCCCACCTTAAACAAAGACGCCTTAGACTTCGTCAAGAGATGTGACAGATGTCAGAAATTTGCCAAGATTCCTCGACTACCCACAAATGAGAATACACAAATGACCAGCCCTTGGCCCTTTGCTGTATGGGGAATTGACTTGATTGGCAAACTGCCAACGGGCCGAGGCGGAGCCAAATATGCTATAGTGACAGTCGATTATTTCACCAAATGGGTGGAAGCGGAACCCCTAAATAAAATATCTTCAGCAAAAGTTATCAACTTCTTGATCAAAAATATTCTGTGCAGGTACGGAGTCCCGCTCAAGATCATATCAGACAACGGACTTCAATTTGACAGCGAGGAATTCGCCGACTGGTGCCAAGAGCATGGAATTCACAAAAGCTTCTCATCAGTAGCTTATCCTCAGGCAAACGGACAAGTCGAAGCTGTCAACAAAATTATCAAAACCCTAATCAAGAAGAAACTTGAAAAGTCAAAAGGCGCTTGGGTGGACGAACTTCCTACGGCACTTTGGGGCTATCGCACATCTTACAGAACATCAACAGGGCATACTCCCTTCTCTTTGGCATACGGATCGGAGGCCATGCTCCCAGTTGAAACTATAGTGCCCTCTCACCGTAGGATCCACTACAACCCGGAAGAGAACGAAGAACTCCTCCTCATGTCTTTGGATCTAGATGTGGAGAGAAGAAATGATGCAGCACTCAAAGCGGCAGCGCACAAGCAAAAAGTTGCAGCACAATACAACTCCAAAGTCAAACATCGCAGCCTACAAGAAGGAGATCTTGTCCTCAAGCGAATCTTTCCGCGCCCCGGGGCACTGGACCCCATCTGGGACGGACCATATGTAATTCATAAAGATCTCCACAACGGAGCTTATATTTTGTCAACAGTAGACGGAGAGGTGTTCCAGAGGGCATGGAACATCCGACACCTCCGTCGATACTTTTCTTAACTTGTACTGCCCATATGAAGTGAATTAACAAAGAGAATCAGTGGACGTAGGCATTTTCATGCCGAACCACTTTAAAAATCTTGTCTCTTTTTAACTTGTTCCTTTATATCTTGGCTACTTGTTAACTGTATCCTTTTCTGTTGAACAAAATTCTATGTAATGGCACCTCCATTCAAGCCACATCAGGGCACGGCCTCATCTGGACAAGGCCTAACAGGTACTATGCGATTCTATGCACTCGCCAATGAGACACTTTTGCTCCAGCATCCCTCTGCTGCGGGTTAACTCATTGCTCGCGACTGCCCTCAAAGCCAACTGTAATGAGCCGATTATAAGTCATCACAAAGGCCGACTATAGCCGATGGCAGCTCATTACGGCGTTCGGCTCGCCGGCAACTGTGAACCTACTTTAAGCCCCAACATAAGGTGTGGCCAGCCAGGGGTAGTTCACGGCCAACGGCACCCACGCTAGCCGGCCACGGTAAATCGAATAATACCCACGATTACGGACCATAATGGTCCGGGTAGTTACCGTGCGCGATCTCGGCTCTGATGTGTCTTAAGTGCGGCTGTGGTAAAAAAGAAAACTCCCCGCGGAGGCGTAAGATGGGTGACAAATGTCTCCAAGACCCACAGCTAGGGAAAGTGACTACAAAACCCGTTTTCCACGAACTTAAGCACATCGACGGCCTTCCGTGACTGGAAGTTTTACTTTTTCTATATTTCCATTCCATTTAAATACTTTTCTCCTATCCTGTATAACGGACTCTAAAGTACAGGGCACCAAATAGGAGGCATTCGCTCATGAGAATCTGAGCCTGCATGCTGGGTTGCAAGGTACTCAGCCGCATCCATGGTCAGTTACACAAGACGTTCAAAGCTACCCCCTGCAACTAAAACATGAAGGGCGGTACTCTCTTCTCTTGTACATAAACATGTAGCTATAACTTATTCCTAACATTGCAGAACATGAAATTATATTTCAAGCAAGAGCTTAGCACCAAACACAATCAAATCACAAACATATGCATAATTATATTTCTTATATAACACATCAAAATGATGGCAGCATTCAAAATATAACAGAATCAGCTCATGTTATAAAATTACATAAAGTCATTCATCACAAACAATATTATTACAGTCACATCAATGTTTTGGACTAACATAAACAGCAATAAAAAGAAATCAAAAGGTGGCCGAATCCAGATAAGGAACCAGCTGCGTCCATGCTTCGCCCTCATCCTACCAACTCTCCAAGCCTACTTAGCCGCAGGGTCGGAGCTCCCAGCACGTTCATCGGAAGTCCCACCTGTCCAGTTCAGAAGAGGAATTCATTAAACAAACAGTAAGCGATCAAGCTATGAAAACCTAAAAAGAAAAGAAGGGGAAGCAAGGCTTGAACTCAGAACACTCAAGATGAAATGCACATTCATTACCAGCTTCAATCTTCTTTGCATTGACTACACATTTCAACATCGTATACGAAATTACATGATCAGTCCTTCTGCGGTCATGAATAACCAATCGCACTACTTAGACGATCATAATTTTTGGAACGATATTGATGGTCTGCCCAGAGGACTTGATGATGCTCAACTAGATTTCAGTAAAGGATCATTCAGTGGCTTAAACAATGAAGTACCAGATTTGGATGAAATAATCAATGCCATTCCTCTAAACCATCCTTCAGATCCTCGTTTAGCTTCTCTGACCCTTTCTGAAGAGTTCAATATCATCTTCAACGACTTGAGTTATGAGATAGAGAAGTCCAAGTTGAGCTACAGGATATCTAATGATGATCAGAAGGAAGAATCAAAAGGCAAAAAAAAAATAAGAAGAAATTAACGATGAACAAGGAAAAAACGGCCTTAACATTTGAACTAGTATCGAAGTACTTTTACTTGCCAATATCGCAAGCAGCGAAAGAATTAAACATAGGTTTAACTCTTTTGAAGAAGAAATGCAGAGTGTTAGGAATTCCTCGGTGGCCTCATCATCAAATGAAGAGCATGCAGACTCTCGTAAGGAATGTTCAGGAACTAGAGAGAGAGAATGGAGAAGAAGGAGAAGAAAGACTCATGGACGCTCTATCATATGGCATAACTCCAGCACCTGGCAGCACCATGAGCGCTCTATCAATCCCAAAAGAACGAGATATGGCGTCGAGCTGCTCCTCATTGGGGGAGCTAGGAAAAAAGTTGGGCGGGGAGTCTAGAAGCTCTTGGAGACCATATCCGTCCACTAACGACCTCAGGGCAGGTCCATGACGTTCTGGTCTTGGCTGAGCTGGGGGCACGGAGGAAGGCTCTTCCCTGCCCTGGGATCTCTTCTTCTTTGATCGGGTCTCCACTCTTAGAGACATTTATTTGCAAACACGAAAGCGAAAAACATGTTGTTAGAACAAGAAGTATGGAAATACGAGCAAGCAAGTGTATAAAGCGAGCAAGCGTATGTAAGTCTAAGATATCACTCAAGATTTAAATATAGAAGTTCATTCGGTAAATCAAAGCATAAGGCTCATTCGGCATTCGAGCTCCAAGGAGCCCGTTCGGTAATCCAAGGCACAATATTCATTCGGCATACGAGCTCCAAGGAGTTCGTTCGGCAATACAAGACAAAACACTATTTGGCATTTCCAACGGAAATTCGTTCGGCAAGAAAAGGTTAACTCACATGAATCTGGCAACCAAATGGTTCGGCACTTAGGACCGAATGGGGTTATCCGAACTAACAAAGCGGGGCATACACTGGCATATGCCCCACTTTGGGGGGCAAGTGTTGTGTGCGATTCCACCACCACCGGTTCAAAAGAAAAGGAGACACCACCTCTCCACCTCCATGCCGAACCGGGACCTCTCCACCTCCATGCCGAACCAGCCCAACCACATCAATGCCGAACCAGCTCGTCTCCCCTACATGCCGAACCAGATACCTCCCTCCTTGCATAGCCGAACCAAACTCCACTTCCATGCTCCACCGAACCACATACCACCGAACCAACCTACTTCACTTACCACCGAACCAACCTTCCCTCTAGCCACTGCCGAACCAACCCCTGCCGAACGAAGCAAGGTCGAACCAACCTTCCCTCTAACCACGCCTGCTGAATCAACCTCCTATCCACCGAATCAACCTTCATTCCATCCACTACCAAATGAACCACCGATCCAACCATCTCCTACCACCAATCCAACCATCTTAACCACTACCGAATCAAGGCCAAGAAGACACGACCGAACCAAATTGCCAGGCCAGATCGCAGCAGCCCAGGCCCACCAGCAGCTATATACATCCAAGACCCCTGCCCCCAGCCTCACTCTATAAATAGAGGGGCAGGGGTACAACAATGGCAGACAGGTTTGAGAGCTCAAGCACGGAAGGAACTTTCAAACAACTTTTATATACTTGTATACAAAGCTTTGTACTTGTAATCTGAATGAAAAAGGAGAATAACATATAAAGTGGACGTAGGCACGTTCAGGCCGAACCACTATAAATCTGTGTGTCTTTTACATTTTAGTCCATGCTTTTTACATATTTGCATAACTCATCCAAACTTCTAAGAACAACATAAAATCAACTAAATAATACGACTTGGAGGTGTTTGCCCATTTTTTGTGCAAACAGTGAGTACTTCCGGATGGGAGCCATCCAAGTTTCCTCTTCGATTGCAGCTATCAGATTCACTTGCTCGAAACTCGGGGCTAATTGTTTTGAGATGGTTATTGTTCCGAAAGTGGTGCCGTCCTTCATGCTAGCTTGCTTTGCCAGTTCGTCGGCCTCCTGATTCTCTCCTCGAGGAATGTGTTTGATCAAATAGTGATCCAATTGATTGAACAGCAGCTTGGTCTTCTTTAGATATGCTGTGATTCGTTCTCCTCGAGTCTGGAATCCTCCTAGTATTTGATTTACAATAAGTTGAGATTCACTATGGAGACATAAAGAACCGACTCCAATCTCTAGGGCAAGTTCTAATCCGGCTATCACTGCTTCATACTCTGCGTCGTTGTTGGTGGCAGTGAATTCCAAACTTAGGGCATAGTGTAACTTCCTTCCTCTGGGAGTGATTATTACAATACCTGCCCCCGAGCCTTGTTCGTTTGATGCTCCATCTACAAAGAGATTCCACTTGATGTCTTCTGCTATTTCAGATTGCTCTTTTCCTTCGTTGGTAGTGAATTCGGCAACGAAAGCGGCTATCGCCTGTCCCTTGATGGCAGTGCGAGGATGGTAGGTGATATCATATTGACTCAGTTCGATGCACCATTTAAGTAGTCGCCCGAAAGTGTCGGGACGATGGAGTACCTGCCTTAGCGGTTGATCTGTTAGAACTCTGATGGGATGAGACTGGAAGTAGTGTCGCAGTTTCCGTGATGTGATTAGTAAACAGTATGCTAGCTTCTCAAGTTTAGGATATCTGGCTTCTGCCCCCGTAAACCTCTTGCTTACAAAGTATACTGGCCACTGCGCGCGGTTGTCTTCTCTTACCAAAGCGGCGCTTAGAGCATGAGATGACACAGCAAGGTATAGGTATAGCTCTTCGCCTTCATTTGGAGTTGAGAGTACTGGTGGTCTCTGGAGGTGTTCGATTAGGTTAAGGAAGGCTTTTAAGCATTCGTCAGTCCACTCGAACTTTACTTTGTCCTTCTTTAGAGCTTCGAAGAAAGGGACGCACTTGTCAGTTGCTTTAGAGATGAATCTGCTTAGGGCGGCCACTTTCCCATTTAGGATTTGTATTTCTCTTTGAGTGTAGCTTCATTCCCCTGGGAGTGATTATTACAATACCTGCCCCGAGCCTTGTTCGTTTGATGCTCCATCTACAAAGAGATTCCACTTGATGTCTTCTGCTATTTCAGATTGCTCTTTTCCTTCGTTGGTAGTGAATTCGGCAACGAAATCGGCTACGGCCTATCCCTTGATGGCGGTGCGAGGATGGTAGGTGATATCATATTGACTCAGTTCGATGCACCATTTAAGTAGTCGTCCGGAAGTGTCGGGACGATGGAGTACCTGCCTTAGCGGTTGATCGGTTAGAACTCTGATGGGATGAGACTGGAAGTAGTGTCGCAGTTTCCGTGATGTGATTAGTAAACAGTATGCTAGCTTCTCAAGTTTAGGATATCTGGCTTCTGCCCCCGTAAACCTCTTGCTTACAAAGTATACTGGCCGCTGCGCGTGGTTGTCTTGTCTTACCAAAGCGGCGCTTAGAGCATGAGATGACACAGCAAGGTATAGGTATAGCTCTTCGCCTTCATTTGGAGTTGAGAGTACTGGTGGTCTCTGGAGGTGTTCGATTAGGTTAAGGAAGGCTTTTAAGCATTCGTCAGTCCACTCGAACTTTCCTTTGTCCTTCTTTAGAGCTTCAAAGAAAGGACGCACTTGTCAGTTGCTTTAGAGATGAATCTGCTTAGGGCGGCCACTTTCCCATTTAGGCTTTGCATTTCTCTTCGAGTGGAAGGTATCCTGATATCTCTCAGAGCTCGGACTTGTTCGGGATTTGCTTCAATTCCTCTGGCATGGACGATGAATCGTAAGAACTTTCTTGACGATACTCCGAAGGAGCACTTTAGAGGATTCAGCTTCATTCTATATTGGCGGAGTACCTGAAACATCTTGCCCAGGTGGCTTACGTGATCGTCGGCTTTCCTTGACTTTACTAGCATGTCGTCCACATAAACTTCCATAGTTCGTCCTATTAGTTCCGCGAACATCTTGTTGACGAGGCGCTGATAAGTAGCTCCGGCATTTTTAAGTCCAAAAGGCATTACTTTGTAGCAGTACAATCCCCGGTCGGTGATGAAACTAGTGTGGTCTTGATCGGGAGCGTGCATAGGAATTTGATTATATCCGGAGTATGCGTCCATAAAGGATAAGGGTTCGTGCCCGGCTGTGCTGTCCACAAGCTGATCGATTCGGGGGAGTGGGAAGCAATCCTTCGGGCAAGCGTCATTTAAGTTGGAGAAGTCAATGCATGTTCGCCACTTCCCATTGGCCTTTTTTACTAGTACCGGGTTGGCGATCCACTCTGGGTAGATGGCTTCTCATATGAAGTCATTGGCAAGTAGGTTCTTTACTTCTTCATCGAGGGCTGCTGATCGCTCTGCCCCCATACTTCTCGTTTTCGGTTTTACTGACACCTTGGTAGGATCGATGTTTAGTGCCTGGCACGCTACATCTGGAGAGATTCCAGTCATGTCGGCGTGCGTCCATGCAAATACATCCAAGTTGTGGCGAAGAAAATCGACGAGTTGACCCTTCAACTCCGCTTTTAACTGAGACCCGACTCTCGGCAGTCTACTTGGGTCGTGTTTGTCTACAGATACAAATTCCATAGCCTCTGCAGGCTCGGCGGTGGCCTCCTCCTCTTTGTCCCTGGGGTCCAATTCATTGAAAGGATCACTGGTATATCGAAGAGGAGGGGCTTTCGTTGGTTGCTATGCTTCCAAGTTTTTCTTGCAGAGAGAAGTCTCTGCATCCTTCCCTTTATCCTTCCTGCGGTTATTCCGAAGTTCAGTTACGTAGCAATCTCGAGCGGCATCTTGATCTCCTTCTACTTCCCCTATTCCATTGTCTATTGGTAATTTCATCTTTAGGCACCATGGGGCTAGGACGATTTGGAAGTCAGACAAGGCCGGTCTTCCTAAAAAGGCGTTGTGGGCCGAATGGTTATCTATTAGAACAAATGTTTGTTTCCGTACAATGGAGCGGGGATGAATTCCTATTCCAACAAAGAGGTCCAATTGCCCGAGGGGCATCTTCGCATCTCCAGTGAAACCGTGTAGTGGTTTGTTGCAGGAAGACACATCCTTCATTGACAGCTTCATTTTGTCGAAAGCATGCTTGAATAAAACGTTTACGGAGCTTCCAGTATCTACCAGAATTCGAAAATCGTCGGCTGGGCCGAACCAGGCAGAGATGACCATATGATCCATGTGAGGGTACTGTCTTCCTTCTAGGTCTCGCCTACTGAATGTGATGTCATTATCCTCTTTCCGCTTCGGTCGGCGTTCTTCCATGACGGCATTGACGCGGTCTTCATTGTTTCTAAGTGACTTTCCATATCTTTCCATTTCTGCCTAGTTCCTGTCGGCGATGTGTGGTCCTCCCGATATTGTTTGGACCACTATCTTCTCTTGACTGGAACCACTGGTGTTGTGATTTCTTCCGCCTGTCTCTGGGTGGAGTTGCCCTGGGTTCTCCTTGGCAGGAGCCGGAGTCCTGTCCTGACCCTTTACATAGTGTTCCAATCTCTTCCTTCTAATGTGTTCTTCAATCAGGTCCCGGAGATGACGGCATTCATTGGTATCATGCCCATGGGATTAGTGGAAACGACAGAACTTTCTACACTTGATTGCGTGATCTGATTCCTTCTTGTACGGGGGGGGGGGGGGGGAGTTTGTATTTAAGCTCGTCTTGGGTGGCCAGGAAGATTTTTTCGACTGTTTCATTCAAAGGAGTGTAAGCGTCAAATCTTGGTCCTGGCCGATATAGGCGTTTTTCTCCCTTCCTGCCCCCAGTATTGTCTCGAGAGTCATTCTTCTAACGTCCTTTGCTGCAGCGGGTGTGTTGCCTTGAGCTGCCTTGGCTTGTTGCCCTGTCTGCCTTTCGGTGGCAACGTCTTCAAGTCTCATATACTTTCCGGCTTCGTGGAAGAAATTGGGTAGGGTAGCTGGTTTTTCTTTCGTTAATCTTCTAGCAAACTTGGTATCCGGATGTACGCCACTACAAAGAGCCATTAGGATAAGTTTCTCATCGGCATCTTGGACTGCGGCCGCTGCAGCGTTGAATCGGGTTAGATATTGCTGCACTGTCTCTCCGGGCTTCTGTTTGATATTATATAGGGAATAAGCGTCCTTGGGTTGTTCCACATGAATGCGGAACTGGCTGATGAACTTTTCTTTCAACATTTTCCATGAGCTGATGGACCCTTGGGGTAGATGGCAGAACCAGGAGGTAGCCAGATCTGCCAAGAATAGTGGAAAGCATTTGCACAATACTCCCTCTGTGGCTCCGCTCATGAGCATATGCTGCGTGTATCTCTGTAAGTGTACGACGGGGTCAGAGATTCCCTTGTAAGGTTCCATTGTTGGCATTTTCCATTCTCGGGGGGTGATGGCAATTTCGATATTGCGGGTGAAAGGGCTGGTTACCCTAGCGTCTATTCCTCGATCTCTTTGATCTCGTTGGACGCACTTTCTGAACAATCGCGCTATCCTTTCATTAGAATTTGGAGCGGATAGAAATGAGTTTGGTACTTCTCTGCGGGATTGATTCTGTCCGGATGGTCTATAGGGATGGTATCGTCTATCACTCCTGATATTTTCTAGTGGTTGTCTCTGGTCTTCTGAGAGCATGCTAGGGTCGGCTACAGTTGGCCCTTGCCTTGATCTTCCCCTGCTAGGTTCTGTTCCGGGCACTTCCTCGGGTCCAACTTCATGCTGAACTTTAGCTCGGCCCCGTTCATTGGTGTTTCCATGGTTAGGTCGCATGACAGGCTCAGCTACATCCGACCCTCGCCTGGTACGACCCATGTTGGGTTCGGTTCCAAGTGTCTCCTCGGATCGGAATTCGGGCTGAGTTCGGGCTTGGCTCCTACCATTGTTGTTTCTGTTATTTGCCTCTTCGAAGAAGAAAGATCTTTGTCGCCTCTCAGGTCCTCCAGATTCAGTGTTGCGATTGGATTCTTCTGCATCCCTTAAGCGTGATATGAGTTGGTTCACCAAGGCTTCTTGTTGGGATGCGAAGCGATCAGTTACTTCAGCCACAACCCTGTCTAGATCTGCCCTGGTAATTGCTGTCGATTGTTCCGTGGCGGGGGCTGTTGGATTTGCTTGATTTTCATCTGGTACTGCTGTTGGAACGGGACGACTCTCTTGATCTGGGGCCATTGGGTCTGGAACACTGCTGGTTGCGGCGTTCTTTCCTTTGTTAACATCTTTTCTCTGCCTGGAAGTCATGTTTTCGGAGTGATGAACGATGCTGTCGGGAAGAAGTTTAAGTGGGAGAAGCTGAAGCTTCTAGCTCGAGTTCTCAGTGAAAGCACCAAAAATGTTTGCACAAAAAATGGACAAACACCTCCAAGTCGTACGATTTAGTTGATTTTTTGTTTTTCTTAGCGATTTGGGTGATTTATGCAAATATGTAAAAAGCAGGGACTAAACTGTAAAAGACACACAGATTTATAGTGGTTTGGTCAGAACTTGCCTACGTCCACTTTATATGGTATTCTCCTTTACTATTCAGAATACAAGTACAAAGCTTTGATTACAAGCGTATAAAAGTTGTTTGAAAGTTCCTTCCGTGCTTGAGCTCTCAAACTTGTCTGCCATTGTTGTACCCCTGCCCCTCTATTTATAGAGTGAGGCTGGGGGCAGGAGTTCTGGACGTATATAGCTGTTGGTGGGCCTGGGCTGATTCAATCTGGCCTGGCAACGTTGGTTCGGCAAGGCCTTGGTTCGGTGATGCATGGAAGTGGGTTGGTCCGGTGGTAGGTGAAGTGGGTTGGTTCGGTCGTTCCTGGAAGTGAGTTGGTCCGGTGGAACATTGGTCCGGTAGTGGCTAGGTGGAGTTTGGTCCGGTGATGGAGGAGAGGGGGCATGGTTCGGTAGGTATTGGAGAAGCGTTGGTTCGGCAGGAAAGTGGTCCGGTGACGAGTGTGTTGGTTCGGTGGTGCCTTCACTCTCTCTGGTTTGGTGGTGGAAATGCACATAACAGAAACTTAAGAAGAATATATAAATTCTTGCTTCTAATGGTATAAAAATAAATCCATCTGCTCTGTGAAAGCCTTTAAGAAACATTTATCAAACAAGCTCATATTTTTTGACTTAACAATGGCTAATGATTTGTTCTTTGAATGACAGCTGTTGTTTCAATGACAAAGGGAGGTGTCAAATTCTCAACAAGAGGTGACATTGGAAACACTAATATTGTTTGCAGACGAAACACAACTATTGACAAGGTAATGTTATCAGTGTGTTTCTGTTTGTTAAGCGATATAATTTCTTAGTACATAATAAACATGGCTGTAGTATTTTAGTTTCGCCCTTTTAATCTATTATTTTATTCGTGTGTTATTCAAGTAGTTACCGGCCTTTAGCTACCCTTCTAATCTATTATTTCTTAGTTAGTAGTATTTGTAGTCATGCGTTAGTCAATTCTAATTCCTCGTGGTATAGTTTAATGATTCACGTTTTCTTATAGTATCCATTTTATGAGGTAATCACAATTGATTATTTTAGTTCTTTGTGTTTTATGGACTTATGCAGTGTAAGTAAAGGCCAAGTCCATAAGTTAATGCATCATGTGCAAGTCCTTATATTCCTATATGTATGATTTTGGTTACACGCCATTATTACTTCCCAAAAGTAAAAATTTAGTTGGAAATTGATGTGCCAACAACTTCTTGTTTAAAACGAGAGTTAAAAATCATTTAGCTTGTCCTTAATGCTTTGTTTGCTTCATTTCGTTTAATATAAAAATAAGAAGAAAAATAGCACATACATGGCTCGGTATATCATTGGATTCTACTTGAATTAACTATAAATTTAATTATTTCTAAAGGGAAAGTGAAATGTGTTTCTTTGTTGATTATGACTCATCGAGCAACAATATTTGTCTATATATTGCAACAAAAAGCTTATAGCCAATACTCAACTATTTTTCATATGTTTAGTTAGATATATTCTTTTTTTTCTAGCTAAATCCTTACGCAAGTATTCAAATGAATTATACTCTTATATGATTGCTAACTATTCATACTTGCTCTCCAGTTCTATAAGCTATCTTTCTTTACGTGTGTACGCCATTTAAACCTACCTCAACAATGCACCTTTAAGCTGATTTTTTTTAATGCTTGCTTAGCTAATCATTTTTAATCAGGCTTCATATGCAATACATTTACTTAAGCAATGACTCCATCATATTCCTGCTTTTAAACCTAAAAGAATGTTATATATACTTCACAGTTATATTTTTGAATGGAATCAAGATGCATTGATAATATCAATAATATATGATATAATATAGTTATTTTAATGAGAGGAAAGATTGTATCCAAAAGAAAGATTAATTAACTTCATAGTGGGAAATTATATCTACTTTAGGCATGTGACAAAGTTACAGAGTTCGCGATGTATTCATCCATGTAGCCTATATAAAACAATAGTTTAGCTCAATGGTAAATAAATTTATACAAAAACTAGTTTATCAGTTTGGTATATTAATAGATTAATAGTTTGCATAAAGGAACAATGTTTATGATACAGTAATTCAAATTGTTGATTCAGAATTGTCATTGTTGTCATTTGGCTCACTCTTTGCACTTTCAAAGAAAATTTCACTCATGTTCAAAATACCGGAATTTTTTTAAGGCTGTCTATGTGTGTTTGCTGAATTTTAAGGCTGATATAACTGTATCCATACTTCCAGAAGATATAAGATAGGAAATCATTTTTCCATGACATGGCTAGAGCCTTAAAATTCCTACAAATTACATCCTTTATTCCCTTAGAATTTCACTTTCAAAGAAATTTCCATATATCTATAATACACTAGTTTAATGAATTTGTGTATATCCTGGACTTCATATACGGTTAGAGCATGAGAGCAAGAAGCATTATATGTTCACACCAATCCCACAAGTATAAATATAATATATGATGTTTTTCAAATTTGATGATATTTTATCACAAAGATCAATATTTCTAGCTCCACCAGCTTTAGATTCTCCGAAGCAGTGTCAGTATTTCTTTAGCCTTAGAGGGAGTCATGAGACTGTTGTTGAGACATGGTTTTGGACACGTGCATGATAGGTCTTCCATCATTATAGGGTTGGATAATGTTCTCATAAGGAAGATTGTTTCTTGACATTTGGAGAAGGGAGACTTTAGCTGGGTTTGGTCCAGTGTTTGTGTGGCTGATGAGAAAGCCTATGATTTGGAATAAATTCGGGCATCACTTTGGTTCTCAGTTCATTTCTAAGATGGAGAAGGGAATATAGCTTGAGCATTCCGTTCGTCATGAGCGGAGCAGCTTATTAGTAGAGGAGCGTTAACCAATTCAACCTTTTGTTTTTGGGGTTTGAGATGGTCGGTACTTCGTTATTGTGGGCAAAGACATTTTTCTTGGTCCGTAAGCATTACTTGGGGGTTCATTACTTAGCCTTAACCCTATTAGGGCCCACTTTTGAAAGTCTTGTTAGGATGGTTATCTTCCATGAGAATGCCCGTGAGAAACCATTCAAGGTAGTGGAGTGGAAAGCAACCGAAGCTCCAACCATAGCGCAAAGACCATGATATAAGTAAAGATTGGTCTTATGCAAAGAAAAAGCTAGCCTAGTGTGTCACTCCCATGGCATATAAGGGCATTTCGCTATGAGATGTCATCCAGATGAAATGAAGCGTGAGTGCTTCAATTGTGATTGGCTTGATCACTTGAGGTTGACCGAAGGAAAATTCAGTCGATTGAATGTGTTTAAGAACTAGTCCTAAAGACGGAGCCCAAAACATAAGGCTAAGGGTATTGGGCTCATCGACTAAACGGCACCAACTAAACACCTGGGCATGGGATGTCTTTGAGGAATTTTTCCCCATTCAAATGCATTTTTTCATGGGGTCTTGGCGTGGCTTCAGAGAGGCTTCAAGCTACTTGGGAAAGTGGGATGCAAGGTGAGGCACCGAATCCAGATGTAGATACAATTCTCCTTTCGTGGTAGTTTTTAGGGGATGTTAGCTCTCCTATATGGGATATGATGCGACCTGGCAGCGTAGACAGTTGCAACAGGCTTTTGTGATGCGTTAGTGGTAATGTACGGTCCAAAGTACGAATGAGAGACTTAGCATGGGCATTGAACGGTTAGCCATGTGCGCAACGGGTGGGGATACCCACCTAAGTGGATTCTTCAATGGTGGGACATTCTTGGAACAACGGAATCCACGGAAGGATGTCCATAACACCATAGGGATAGATGTGGCATGCATCTTTGTTGCCCTCTGATGGATGCATAGGATCATACCACACTTAATATAGGTCCGATTGAGACTCTTTCAAAATAATTCAGATTCCTTCTCTTTCAAAATAATTCAGATTCCCTCTTTGTATTACATTACGTGTAGATAACATACAACGTGGCTTGTAGCGCCTAGTAGACTTTTTTACTTCTTACATTACATGCAGGTATCGTATTGAATGACTATAGCGCATGATGTTTACGTCGTTGGCCCTTACAATATTTATCGTATTGCTTATTGTTATGATTCATGTTGTATTAGTTGGTTGATTTCTTCATTGTGTACTTTAGATTAGACTAGCATTTATCATCTATTCCCATATTATTTATACCATTGTGAATCAGTACCATTATATTAGTTGTGCTGACTCGTTGATGATAGGAGAAGAGCAAGGTATGATATGATTTTCTATCACCTTGAGATAGGTTTACCTTACGTGTTTATGGACATTCCGGTTTACACCTGAGCCATGTTTGTGGAGAGGACCGGCTGTGTCTCGGTATCATCATGTTTACTTGTATATAGTTTTGATATACAATATTTTGATATAGTTCCCTTCACACCAGAATTTATGTCTGAAACGCGTTTTGTTTTTAACTATTTGCGTCAGGACAACTCTCGGGTACTCGATTGAGTAGTTTTAAAGTCAGGTGCTTTTGGGGATATGCTTTCAAGACTGTTGGAGCATTCTATGAAGGCAATGTCGATATTTTGGATATACTTGATGTTATTGTAGTACACGACAGATATATATTATATTTGAGACCTGAGTATCAGATACTTAATCTGAAACTCCATTTGTGTGGAGTTGATGTATTCTAATTTATCTGTACTGATATTTATTTATCAGTTACTTCCGCTAGTATAGTCTCATATATATTGTTTGTTCAATTTTATTTATGTACTTAGTACATTATATATCGTTTCGATGTGAGATTCTATCGATATGCTTGGCTTTTGGTGTTTTTATCTAATTTTACTTCGACAATATGTCTTTTGTGGTATTCGAGAGTCTGTCGTTGTTATGAGACAGTGACTTTTTTATGGATTATTACACCTTTCATCCTAGTATTATATGAAAAACAAATTTAAATTTATACGTCCCTTAATTTCCCGTTTTGTTAGAAAATACAGCTAATCACCTTCTGCCACATTTATCGTTCATTAATTATCCCCGTATTTCTACTACATATCTTCTCCTCTTCCAACTAGACCTGTTAACAGATACTTTTGGATACGGATGATGTCATATCCGTATCCGCATCCTAAACTATTTTCGGATATTAGATATCCACATCCGCATCCTAAACTATTTTCGAATATCGGATATCTGCATATACATATACTAATATGGACGGATATCAGATAATTATCATATCCGCTGACGACCGATAAGTTAAGAAATATAAATAGAAAATTTTAGTTTAACATAATATTTTTCCTATATCATTGATTATAAAAATGTTAAAAATAAACTAATATAATATTAATAAATAGTTTTGAGCAGTTAATATGCATTAGTGCATATAACATAAACTATTAGCTTAATAAAACAATAAATAAATATATTTCATTATACGAAGATACATATAATTTAAACTATAATCTTGGCAGAAACCACATGGATAATTTTCGGATATGCATGCGCCATGTATTTGTTTCGCAACTGTTTTTTTGGATTTAGGATCGGAATTTTCTACAGCCCTACTTTCAATGTTAAACACAATAAAGCTCTAACCCTAAAAAATTTCCTTACCCGCCCCAATATTTCTACTTCTAATCATGCTTACACACCACTGTTCCCACACCTCATCCCTTTTCTCTTCCCACCGGCTAACCCAAGTAGCTCCTCCTTGCTTCTCAGCGACGTCAATAGTTATCAACGTATAGTACCAATTGAACCGTCACATATGTGCCATAATATTCCGATGGTAAGTAGAAATAACAATATGAAATAGTTTACCACCTTGATCAAAGTATGCAAGGATATTTTGTAAGAAGAAAGCAAAATGAAACACTGAAGGATATGCGGTAAGAGCTTATGTTGTAATATAATTTAATTTAATTAAATACTTGATGTTCATTAGTTGACCCATTGCTGAAAATGTATGCAGGGAATTGCAAAGACATCGGTGACATAAACTAGATGAAGCAACCAGAAAAAGGGAAATAAGTATCAGTGAGAGGAGCAAGATGTCATTACCCACATTGAAATGACTGACTATTCGTATGTCTGGATCAAAATCAAGAAGTAAAACAATCATTAAAGAATGGAATTAAACGGTATCATGTGATTATTATTATGGGATTTTACTTAAGAGTGGAACTATATGATTCACTAATGTTATCATGAAAATCGAAAATTCTATATTTTTATTATTATGATGAATACATTATTATTTTATTGGATGAAATTTTTGTGCATTTCACTTCACGAACATCATGACAGTTGACCGGTTCACGGATAATTGTATATTAACCCAAAGTTTGATGATCTAATGGTACAAAGTAAGCAAGGACAATTTGTGTATCCAAATCTGCATTGTATTTTGAAGTTATGGTGGTGTAAGTTCCTTATTTCTATGCCACTAAATTTAGAATGACATGAAATTGTTTTCCAGTCTATTATGTTGTTTTGAGAGTAGCACTTTTGGCATGACTCAAATCGTTGTCTACTTGCAATATGTAATTCATTTTGAATTGAAAATGTGTTGAAATAAGTATCCTGTGAGAAGGTAACTAGGTATATTTTTTAGCCCTGACAAATATATTCAAATCGTCAGTGTTCAACGCAAATATTATGCATAAAGTTCTATTCTAGGTCGTAAAAGATTTGGTTTAAGAATTATATTTAATGATATTTGCTATTTATCCATATAAAAAATGTATGTTTTATATTTGTTTCGGTGGTTCATCCGAAGTTTAACAGAAATTTTATGTCCTCTCCTGCTTGCTGCTTATGGGGCAAAATATTTTATCAAAAGTTTACAAACTAGGCTTCAAAGGAAAACTTATATCGGTAATACGCTCCGTTTGAAATTATTACAAAAATAATTTTGTTTTCTATAATGTCATAAATTTGTGGTTGTGGGCTTTGAAATTGCAGAAACACAACCTCTTTTAGGAAAAAATAAATTGCGGAAACACTTCTTTTAGAAAAAATAAAATAAATCTTCATAAACATATTCCTTTTGTGCATGCTAATTATGTAATATGATACAGAACAATGTTTCCATCATGAATTTTGACAAATTTGTATCATGCTATCACCTATGCACATAACATCGGAATTTAAAAATGTTCCATTTGATCATGGTGATGTGTTAGAACCTAGGGACTGCTTTAGATTAAATATAGTAGTTGCTAAAGGCATATGTATTTAGGGATGTATTTAGGGTTGGGCATCAATCGTACCACAATATGTAAACCGGTAGTTTGTACCGGATCGCAAAATCAGTGCGGAAACTCACACCGAATCTTCTAAACAAAATAAACACTCCAAACTGGATCAAATCTCATCTATACGATTCGGTTACGGTTTGAACGATTGAACTGACCATATTAAATCGAATCGAACCAAATATTTACACCAATAATTTTATGATAAAATATAAACAACTTTTATCTCATTTTATATTCTAACGATATATATTTTATTTTCAGCTTATATTAATGATGATCGTTGTCATAAAAAAAGAAATTGTAGTTTTAGTATGTTATTTTTCATCTATTTTTTAGATAAATGCTAATTATAATCTTATTCTAGTCATTTTACTTAATGATTATGCATTAATTAACGTTGACGGTCAATTAATCTACTAAAAAAATCTTACTTGTAGCTAAATGTCATATTGAGATATTCATACAATTAAGAAATAATCTTTCATTTCAGTACAAAATTGTATGTTTTAACATTTAAGTGTAAAAGCTTCACACTGTTGCTTTAGTAAATTAATTGTTGATATAAGCAATTCTCTTATTTCATATTAATATGGGTTTAAACGATACTGGACCAAAAGTAGACCGTATTACATTAAAGCGAACCGAAACTAAACCGTTTTAAAGATTAGTATAATAGTTTGTATTCTTGATTAACCATTTGATACAGTGTGAGTGGTTTGAGCTTCAAACCGCACCAAACCAACCTGATGGATTGGTATATTGCCTTGCACTTGTTGTTTTGCAATGATGAACGTTTCTAGCAAGGGTGGTTCATAAAGCACTCTACCTTGCAACAACTTGATTTTTACGATTTTCATTGTAACGCCAAGGAAGCCTTAAAATATATTTACTAATGCCAATTCTTTAAACACCATGAAATTTTGTTTTATATTCTTTGTAATACCTGATTTTTTAAGCGATTACCGAAGTAATTGATTTTGACTTTTTTTGCACCGCGAATAACCGTCGATCAACATCATTTTTTCCGACCATCATCTACCGAACTAGTTCGGTAGTGGATAACCATAAAAATCGATACTGACCGACGGTTGTTCGTCGTGTAAAATGAATTTGCACGGTGGTTGATTGCTGTGTAAAAAGACTTTGTATTGCGAAATACATAAATTTTATTGCGATTATTATTTTCTATGGTATTTGTAAACATTTTTCTGGATGTCATTTGCATCACACTTTTCATTGTTACGCCAAGGGTTCAAGCGTAATCATCTTCAAATAAATTTAACTAGGTGACATACAGTTTAAATCTACCTTTTTGTTCAATTAGCAGTTACCATTCTCGCATAGCATAGACAAAATTTTCACAAATAGCAGCAGCAGCAAGAACAATAACAATGAGATACTTTGGTCAAACAAAAATGCTATAGTACATTACAAACTTGATTATACAAAACTAATAGTGGATCTTTGGTTCTACAACCTGTATAATTAAAATAATCAGTGGAATTTTAAGAATGGTTAGTACGGTTATATGTTTATCTTCATGTTACTTCGGCAAGCATGTCAAGTTGACACATCTATTTGCTTCGATGAGCTTAAAAAATATATTATGGAAATGGTACAGAAACAAAATATAATACTTTGGGATTCTTACACCATTCACCAATTAATGAATACAATCTAATGCTCAAATCAGTTATCATCAAAATAATATCACTACAACAGAGGACAAATAGACTGAAAGTTAATAGAATTGGTTATGGGACATTCAAGAATATGGCATGATACAAAATTGTGTATTCCTACATATATTTGATACTAAATATTAGAAAAACAAAGGCCAAAATCTTACTTTTGATGACCAGAGTTCATGCATAACTTTAAACATTAAAAACTTAAGCAAGCAGATGCAAACAATTGTTTTTGTCTCTCGTTTTTCTATAGCTAAACTTAGTCATATTGGAGATCAAAAGGGTCGACATGGAAGAATGACAGCAGAGGCGTTTAGATCGAAGCGTTCCATTTTGAATATCGAAAACAGTCATACTAATACCATCATCTTCTAAAAAGTGAATGCAATCTCCTTTTAGTCCAGCTTCTTTCGCCAAACATGATCCAGCAATTCTAGTTCCTAATACGAAAAGTCGATGATCGCCTATGCCTTTTACTCTAATCCATGTGTCATTTGCTTTGTCCAAGCTAAATACTCTTACATCAACCACCTTCTCCAACCACATCGTCTGATACCTTTTTATAAGGAACAATTCGTTGCACGCTCCGACAAGCCATTCTCGTCGGCGCCAAGCGGCTATTATTTTGCTGAATCCAGTTTCAATGAAACCGATCTTGAAACATGGAGTGAATTCTATAACAACAAGTTTGTCTTGTAATGTGCATCCATAAAAACGTTTGTTATCCGAAGCTGCAACGAACATGATCTCCTCTTCCTCACTCAAGTGATTGAGGTAGCCATGAACCGCCCATGTAGACGACGAAGAAGATGATGATCCAATCTGAAATGACACAAAGCAGTGATTGAGCTCGTCATGAAGCATAATATGTTATATGTCTAGTATACCAAAACAGAGAATAATCAATTATAAACTTGTTGTACAAGTTTATAACTTAGATTTCCACAACACGTGAATTCTGTAGAAATTAATATAACAATATGAATGTTGTAAATAAATTAAACAACAGCGTTATACTATTTTGAACAAACAGTATAACTAGAATAATGGATAGAATATAGAATAGTGTATATAAATATACAATCAGACTAGAATTCTAACCGGATTACGTCTGAGGCTCGTCGTAACGATTTCCTTAAGAATTTTATTTCAAAATTCTCCCAAGATACAACAGACGAATTCTGCACGAAATTGTAATGAGTATATCACTCTGTGATTTGAATGTAAGAACAACAGTTGTGTTTAGAAGAGAAGAGATAATTCAGATTAAAAATTCGATTAGGAAAGTGATCAGTTTTCCTCCTTATTTATAATTGATTTGTATCCCTTCGAACGGTCGCGTCTGTACCCGCTGGTTCAAACGGTCGCGCCCGTTTCTGCTGCTGTTATCGGTTGCGTCCATTCAATTTGAACAGGCCGCATCCGTTCGCCAAAAATTCCGTTTCTGCTTCATTACAGGTCGCACCTGTTTGTTTTCGCTCCTGCTTCAGAAGCCGCGCCTCTTCAGTCAAAATTCGCGTTCGTCTTCACCCGCCCGGGTCTTTTCAAATTTTCAGACCCAGCCCAGTTTCAGCCGAAGCCCAAAAACTGTTAGACAATGGCCTAGCAAAAAGAATGGTCAATTTAGACCCGTACCCGTACCCGGCCCGGTTCAGTTCGGTCGGTTGGACGGACGGCGCCGGCGCGCGCGCATGTGTGGTGGTGATGCATGATCTCCCTCCTCACAACGAAGCATACATTTAAGAGCCCCAGGCCCCCAACCTCCACTTGAGAAAGCTATTGATATACTTCATTTCTCTTTTGATTTTTGGCAATGTGGGACTAACAGGATATTTCATTCACTTAGTTTTAACAATCCCCCACATGAATGATAATATTCTTTCCCCCACACAAAGTGGAATATCACAGAGTACATATGGAATAATGCTTTATCGTGGATAAGTAGATATTTCGCTTTGAACTTTCCCTAGTTAAAACTTATCGGATCTACTTGGCTAATCGGTGAATTATTTCATCTTGAACCGTCGGCCTTTATTGTATATCCAGACAATAAGTTTTACGAAGCATTGATTCCCTTCTCATCCAATCTCTTGGTTGTGTTCATTTTGGTCCTGAACAATTTTTGGTTCTACGAGTGTTTTAGAGAATAAAAGCCTTTTAATATTCTCATAGAGCCGACCCAGCTCACACTAACATAGGTGATCGCAACCATTAAGAGTATCCTACATGTACCCCATTTGTTATTTCCAAGATATGGCCATCATTAAAAAACATAGTTTTAACCTTTAAATACTTCTGTAGGCATGCATTTATGTTGTGCACCATAGGAATGGAGTTGGACTATGTCCATGCAAAATGCATTACGTCTTTGAGTTATTCAGAACTGGTTTGCTTATTGATCCTAGTCCGTGGGATCTCAGTTGCTAGGATAGGTTTCCGTATAAGGTAACTCTTGTTGGTTTAGGCTTTTAAACCCATTCCCCTCGATGCGCAGTCAATTTTCTCTCTTGATAAACCTTTAGTAAATGGATCCGCTAGGTTATCATTTGTCCTCACATAATCAATGAAAATAGTTCCATTAGTGAGTAACTACCTAACTGTGTTATGGCGACGACGTATGTGTCGTGATTTGCCATTATACATAAGGTTTTTTTGCTCTACTTAGCGCTACTTGATTATCGCAGTGAATACATATGGCCGTCACAGGTTTTGGCCAAAATGGAATATCTTCTAAGAATTGACGAAGCCATTCTGCCTCTTCGCCTACTTTATCTAATGCGATAAACTCAGATTCCATGGTGGATCGAGCTATGCATGTTTGTTTAGTAGATTTCCATGACATTGCTGCTCCTGCAAGGGTAAAGACATAACCACTTATGGATTTTGATTCCTCTGAATCTGCAATCCAGTTTGCATCATTATATCCTTCTAAGACGGCAGGATATTTTCCATAATGTAAGGAAAAATTAGTAGTATTCTTTAAATATCCCAACACTCTCATTAGTGCTTTCCAGTGTTCCTTCCCTGGATTACTTGTATACCTTCTTAGTCGACTTACCGCGTAAGAAATATCTGGTCTGGTGCAATTCATCAGATACATTAAGCATCCTATTACACAAGAGTATTCCAGTTGCATTACACTCTCATTAGTGTTTTTATGCAGTACCTCCGGTGGATTAAAAGGTGTCCTCACTCCTTTAATTCCATACTCTTGGAATTTTCCAATCACTTTGTCTACATAATTTGATTGAGATAACTCTGTTCCATTAGATGTTCTTATTATTTTTATTCCCAAAATAACATCTGCAACACCCAAGTCTTTCATGTCGAAATTGTTGATCAACATTTTCTTTATGGTCTCAATTACCTGAGTATTTGGACCGAATATTAGCATATCGTCCACATATAGACAGATCATCATATATGATTGTCCAAGTTGTTTATAATAAACACATTTGTCACATTCATTTATACGAAAACCATTTCTCATCATGACACTATCAAATTTTGCGTGCCATTGCTTTGGAGCTTGTTTTAGTCCGTATAATGATTTGACTAATCTATAGACTTTGTTTTCATTTCCTTTGGAAATAAATCCCTCAGGTTGCTCCATGTAAATCTCCTCATCGAGATTTCCATTTAAGAATGCTGTTTTTACATCCATCTGATGAATCTCTGATTATAGATGGATGCAATTGCTATTAGCATTCTTATAGAGGTTATTCGTGTTACCGGCGAATATGTATCAAAAAAGTCTACTCCTTCTTTTTGACGATATCCTTTGGCTACTAATCTGGCTTTATACTTGTCGATAGAGCCATCTGCTTTCATTTTCTTCTTGAAAATCCATTTGCAGCCAATTGGTTTTATTCCTGGTGGAATATCAACAATTTCTCAAGTTTTATTACTTAGAATTGAATCATTCTCACTTTGGATTGCTTCTTTCCAACATGAGGATTCAGAAGATGACATTGCTTCCTTGTACGTTTGAGGTTCGTGCTCTAATAGATATGTAAAAAAGTCCGAACCAAATGTTTTGGAAGTTCTAGCCCTCACGCTTCTTCTTAGTCCAGCATCCTCAATTTGATGATGAGTTTCATCTTCATGTGAATCGTTTGATTCTTCTCTTGTCCTTTTTGGGACATTATTTTCTTCATTCCTTTTGTGTGGAAACACATCTTCAAAGAATGAGACATCTCTTGATTCCATGATTGTATTTACATGAATATCAGTTATATCAGACTTGAATACCAAAAATCTGTAGGCACTACTATTTTGGGCTGGCCCAAGATAATAACAATCTACGGTTTTTGGTCCAAGTTTGACTCTCTTGGAAGGCGGAACTGGAACTTTTGCCAAGCACCCCCACACTTTGAGGTATTTAAAGCTTGGTTTGTGTCCTTTCCATATCTCATATGGAATTGTTTCCGTTTTATTGTGAGGAACTTTGTTTAATATACGATTAGACATATTTAATGCTTTCCCCCACAAGTTCGTCGGTAGACCAGAAGTTAAAAGCATGGCAGTAATCATGTCTTTTAACGTTCTGTTCTTCCTCTCGGCTACACCATTTTGTTGTGGTGAATATGGTGCTGTTGTTTGATGAACTATTCCATTCTCTACACAGAACTGTTCAAACGGTGACTCATATTCTCCACCTCGATCAGATCTTAGTATCTTGATCTTTTTATTTAACTGATTTTCTACCTCAGCCTTGTATTTTATAAATGCTGTTATTGCTTCATCTTTACTATTTAAAAGATATACATAGCAATATCGCGTATAATCGTCAATAAAAGTAATGAAATACTTTTTCCCACCTCTTGTAGGTAGTGATTTAAAATCACATAAATCTGTATGTACCAAACCTAATGGTTCGGTGCTTCTGTCAACAGATTTAAATGGTTGTTTGACCATTTTTTCTTCTACACATGTCTCACATTTGTAGTTCTTATCTACTTGGAAATTTGGAATCAATCCCAAGTTTGATAATTTCTTCATTTTTCGGAAGTTTATGTGTCCTAATCTATCGTGCCATAGTAAAATTTTGTGCTCAAGCAAGTAAGAAACTTCAATTTTATTAATAGCACAATCAGAATACATAGTTTTATTGCCGATAACGACTACGTTTGCCTTAAATAGGCCATCACATAAATAACCCCTTCCGGTATACATTCCAGCTTTGAACTGAACCATCTTGTCTGATTCAAACACAATTTTGAATCCTTTCTTTGATAGCACTGAGCCGGAGATCAGATTCTTGCGTATGTGTGGAACGTGAAGCACGTCATTCAATTTGATAGTTTTTCCAGAAGTGAACTTGAGGATAACTGTGCCACTGCTTTCGATCATGGAAACTGCAGAATTACCAATGTAGAGTCTTTCTTTCCGGTCGAATTTCTGGCATGTTGAAAACATGGATTTTTCAAAGCAAACATGACGAGTAGCTCCTGTGTCAACCCACCATTGGTTAGGATTCTGAACCAAATTTCATTCAGAAATAACTGCTGAAAAGATGGACTTATCCATTTTCATTTTGTCAACTGTTGCCATCTCTGTTTTAGTATAAAACAGTAAAATTCTTAAGATGTTATATGTCTAGTATACCAAAACAGAGAATAATCAATTATAAACTCGTCGCACAAATTTATAACTCAGATTTCCACAACACTGGAATTCTGTAGTAATTATTATAACAATATGAATGTTGTAAATAAATTACAACAACAGCGTTATACTATTTTGAACAAACAGTATAACTAGAATAATGGATAGAATATAGAATAATGTATATAAATATACAATCAGACTAGAATTCTAACCGGATTACGTCCGAGGCTCGTCGTAACGATTTCCTTAAGAATTTTATTTCAAAATTCTCCCAAGATACAACAGACGAATTCTGCACGAAATTGTAATGAGTATATCACTCTGTGATTTGAATATTAGAACAGCAGTTGTGTTTAGAAGAGAAGAGATAATTCAGATTAAAAATTCGGTTAGGAAAGTGATCAGTTTTTCTCCTTATTTATAATTGATTCGTATCCCTTCGAACGGTCGCGTCTGTACCCGCTGGTCCAAACGGTCGCGCCCGTTTCTGCTGCTGTTTATCGGTTGCGTCCATTCAATTTGAACAGGCCGCATCCGTTCGCCAAAAATTCCGTTTCTGCTTCATAACAGGTCGCACCTGTTTGTTTTCGCGCCTCCTTCAGAAGCCGCGCCTCTTCTGTCAAAATTCACGTCCGTCTTCACCCGCCCATGTCTTTTCAAATTTCCAGACCCAGCCCAGTTTCAGCCGAAGACCAAAAACTGTTAGACAATGGCCTAGCAAAATGAATGGTCAATTTAGACCCGTACCCGTACCCGGTTCGGTTCGGTCGGTCGGTCGGACGGACGGCGGCGGTGCGCGCGCATGTGTGGTGGTGATGCATGATCTCCCTCCTCACAACGAAGCATACATTTGGGAGCCCCAGGCCCCCAACCTCCACTTGAGAAAGCTATTGATATACTTCATTTCTCTTTTGATTTTTGGCAATGTGGGACTAATAGGATATTTCATTCACTTAGTTTTAACAATCCCCCACATGAATGATAATATTCTTTCCCCCACATAAAGTGGAATATCACAGAGTACATATGGAATAATGCTTTATCGTGGATAAGTAGATATTTCACTTTGAACTTTCCCTAGTTAAAACTTATCGGATCTACTTGGCTAATCGGTGAATTATTTCATCTTGAACCGTCGGCCTTTATTGTATATCCAGACAATAAGTTTTACGAAGCATTGATTCCCTTCTCATCCAATCTCTTGGTTGTGTTCATTTTGGTCCTGAACAATTTTTGGTTCTACGAGTGTTTTAGAGAATAAAAGCCTTTTAATATTCTCATAGAGCCGACCCAGCTCACACTAACATAGGTGATCGCAACCATTAAGAGTATCCTACATGTACCCCACTTGTTATTTCCAAGATATGGCCATCATTAAAAAACATAATTTTAACCTTTAAATACTTCTATAGGCATGCATTTATGTTGTGCACCATAGGAATGGAGTTGGACTATGTCCATGCAAAATGCATTACGTCTTTAAGTTATTCAGAACTGATTTGCCTATTGATCCTAGTCCGTGGGATCTCCAGTCGCTAGGATAGGTTTCCGTATAAGGTAACTCTTGTTGGTTTAGGATTTTAAACCCATTCCCCTTGATGCGCAGTCAATTTTCTCTCTTGATGAACCTTTAGTAAATGGATCAGCTAGGTTATCATTTGTCCTCACATAATCAATGAAAATAGTTCCATTAGAGAGTAACTGCCTAACTGTGTTATGGCGACGACGTATGTGTCGTGATTTGCCATTATACACAAGGTTTTTTTGCTCTACTCAGCGCTACTTGATTATCGCAGTGAATACATATGGCCGTCACAGGTTTTGGCCAAAATGGAATATCTTCTAAGAATTGACAAAGCCATTCTGCCTCTTCGCCTGCTTTATCTAATGCGATAAACTCAGATTCCATGGTGGATCGAGCTATGCATGTTTGTTTAGTAGATTTCCATGACATTGCTGCTCCTGCAAGGGTAAAGACATAACCACTTGTGGATTTTGATTCCTCTGAATCTGCAATCCAGTTTGCATCACTATATCCTTCTAAGACGGCAGGATATTTTCCATAATGTAAGGAAAAATTAGTGGTATTCTTTAAATATCCCAACACTTTCATTAGTGCTTTCCAGTGTTCCTTCCCTGGATTACTTGTATACCTGCTTAGTCGACTTACCGCGTAAGAAATATCTGGTCTGGTGCAATTCATCAGATACATTAAGCATCCTATTACACGAGAGTATTCCAGTTGCATTACACTCTCATCAGTGTTTTTATGCAGTACTTCCGATGGATTAAAAGTTGTCCTCACTCCTTTAATTCCATACTCTTGCAATTTTCCAATCACTTTGTCTACATAATGTGATTGAGATAACTCAATTCCATTAGGTGTTCTTATTATTTTTATTCCCAAAATAACATCTGCAACACCCAAGTCTTTCATGTCGAAATTGTTGATCAACATTTTCTTTATGGTCTCAATTACCTGAGTATTTGGACCGAATATTAGCATATCGTCCACATATAGACAGATCATCACATATGATTGTCCAAGTTGTTTATAATAAACACATTTGTCACATTCATTTATACGAAAACCATTTCTCATCATGACACTATCAAATTTTGCGTGCCATTGCTTTGGAGCTTGTTTTAGTCCGTATAATGATTTGACTAATCTACAAACTTTGTTTTCATTTCCTTTGGAAATAAATCCCTCAGGTTGCTCCATGTAAATCTCCTCATCGAGATTTCCATTTAAGAATGCTGTTTTTACATCCATCTGATGAATCTCTAGATTATAGATGGATGCAATTGCTATTAGCATTCTTATAGAGGTTATTCGTGTTACCGGCGAATATGTATCAAAAAAGTCTACTCCTTCTTTTTGACGATATCCTTTGGCTACTAATCTGGCTTTATACTTGTCGATAGAGCCATCTGCTTTCATTTTCTTCTTGAAAATCCATTTGCAGCCAATTGGTTTATTCCTGGTGGAATATCAACAATTTCTCAAGTTTTATTACTTAGAATTGAATCAATCTCACTTTGGATTGCTTCTTTCCAACATGAGGATTCAGAAGATGACATTGCTTCCTTGTACGTTTGAGGTTCGTGCTCTAATACATATGTAAAAAAGTCCGAACCAAATGTTTTGGAAGTTCTAGCCCTCAAGCTTCTTCTTAGTCCAGCATCCTCAATTTGATGATGAGTTTCATCTTCATGTGAATCGTTTGATTCTTCTCTTGTCCTTTTTGGGACATTATTTCCTTCATTCCTTTTGTGTGGAAACACATCTTCAAAGAATGAGGCATCTCTTGATTCCATGATTGTATTTACATGAATATCAGTTATATCAGACTTGAATACTAAAAATCTGTAGGCACTACTATTTTGGGCTGGCCCAAGATAATAACAATCTACTATTTTTGGTCCAAGTTTGACTCTCTTGGAAGGCGGAACTGGAACTTTTGCCAAGCACCCCCACACTTTGAGGTATTTAAAGCTTGGTTTGTGTCCTTTCCATATCTTATATGGAATTGTTTCCGTTTTATTGTGAGGAACTTTGTTTAATATGTGATTAGACATATTTAATGCTTCCCCCCACAAGTTCGTCGGTAGACCAGAAGTTAAAAGCATGGCAGTAATCATGTCTTTTAACGTTCTGTTCTTCCTCTCGGCTACACCATTTTGTTGTTGTGAATATGGTGCTGTTGTTTGATGAACTATTCCATTCTCTGCACAGAACTGTTCAAACGGTGACTCATATTCTCCACCTCGATCAGATCTTAGTATCTTGATCTTTTTATTTAACTGATTTTCTACCTCAGGCTTGTATTTTATAAACACTGTTATTGCTTCATCTTTACTATTTAAAAGATATACATAGCAATATCGCGTATAATCGTCAATAAAAGTAATGAAATAATTTTTCCCACCTCTTGTAGGTAGTGATTTAAAATCACATAAATCTGTATGTACCAAACCTAATGGTTCGGTGCTTTTGTCAACAGATTTAAATGGTTGTTTGACCATTTTTGCTTCTACACATGTCTCACATTTGTAGTTCTTATCTACTTGGAAATTTGGAATCAATCCCAAGTTTGATAATTTCTTCATTTTTCGGAAGTTTATGTGTCCTAATCTATCGTGCCATAGTAAAATTTCGTGCTCAAGCAAGTAAGAAACTTCAATTTTATTAATAGCACAATCAGAATACATAGTTTTATTGCCGATAACGACTACGTTTGCCTTAAATAGGCCATCACATAAATAACCCCTTCCGGTATACATTCCAGCTTTGAACAGAACCATCTTGTCTGATTCAAACACAATTTTGAATCCTTTCTTTGATAGCACTGAGCCGGAGATCAGATTCTTGCGTATGTATGGAACGTGAAGCACGTCATTCAATTTGATAGTTTTTCTAGAAGTGAACTTGAGGATAACTGTGCCACTGCCTTCGATCGTGGAAACTGCAGAATTACCCATGTAGAGTCTTTCTTTCCGGTCGAATTTCCGGCATGTTGAAAACATGGATTTTTCAGAGCAAACATGACGAGTAGCTCCTGTGTCAACCCACCATTGGTTAGGGTTCTGAACCAAATTGCATTCAGAAATAGCCGCTGAAAAGATGGACTTATCCATTTTCATGTTGTCAACTGTTGCCATCTCTGTTTTAGTATAAAACAGTAAAATTCTTAAGATGTTATATGTCTAGTATACCAAAACAGAGAATAATCAATTATAAACTCGTCGCACAAATTTATAACTCAGATTTCCACAACACTGGAATTCTGTAGTAATTATTATAACAATATGAATGTTGTAAATAAATTACAACAACAGAGTTATACTATTTTGAACAAACAGTATAACTAGAATAATGGATAGAAAATAGAATAATGTATATAAATATACAATCAGACTAGAATTCTAACCGGATTACGTCTGAGGCTCGTCGTAACGATTTCCTTAAGAACTTTATTTCAAAATTCTCCCAAGATACAACAGACGAATTCTGCACGAAATTTTAATGAGTATATACCCGGCCGGACGGACAGCGGCGGCGCGCGCGTGGTGGTGATGCATGATCTCCCTCCTCACAACGAAGCATACATTTGGGAGCCCCAGGCCCCCAACCTTCACTTGAGAAAGCTATTGATATACTTCATTTCTCTTTTGATTTTTGGCAATGTGGGACTAATAGGATATTTCATTCACTTAGTTTTAACATAATAATGCATCCTTGTTCTATTGGAGAAGAAGACAATATAAGCTGACATTCATCCAAGGAACATTCCAGGAATAAAGACGGCAAATCAAACTTATGCATTGTCGTTGGATTCAATAAGCAACAATCCAAAGAGTTTGGATCGTGTATCGGTAACCATCCTTGTGGAGATGATAGACAATTCCCATGTTGTATAGTTTCAGCAATTCCACCTGTAATGTAGTAATACCCATCATGGCTTATACTGTAAAAAGTTATTCTTCCTGAGGATTTAGCATCGACTTCATCTTTTTTCATCTCCTCAATTTCCTTCTCTTTTGAGTCGTTGGGGTATTTACCATCCTGCGGAGTTAAGAACACGAGCCATGGAAAAATTGGTGGAAGCGAAGGTATTTTGATTGCCTTTTCCATTGAATTTATCATGGGTGCTGTTGAGAGTAATGCTGGTTAGATAAATATATAAACATGCCGTTTGTAATTTTCATCTTTAGCAATAAAACTTTGGCTTCTAATTAGTTTTCCAAAATTGATTAAAGCAATATGATTTAACACAATGGAAAGAAAAAATCATGAAGGATCATTAGAAATTATATGAACCGTATATAACTTCAAGTTTTTCAAACAAACATAGCCTAGAAATTAGTCAAATAACTTGAAGATTGATGCGTATTAGAAAGGTTGTAAATAGATCTAAAAAAACGCACAGAAATTTCAGAAGAATTGTAAAATGATAACTAATCTGCAGAGGGAAAAAAAATTAGAAAACCTGAAAAAGAATTCCCCAATGAATCAGGCAGCGAGCTCTCAACAATACGGTGATAATAGTCCTTTGAAGATAAAAGTTCAAAATTGTGAATCTTATTGCAGTCTATTTATTATCTGATTGGACATATCAATGCATATATATCGGGAAGTAACCTCACTAAGTATTTAATAAAAAATACCTGAGATTATGTTCCATATATTCTGCATTAGATATTTGACAAATTCTGCGTTTTTACTTTACATCCCACCAATTCAAAATATATAAAATCAACATGAAATTTTATATAGAGTACTTAACATTGGTTAACCAAACTATATAGTACCATATATAAATCTACTTGAAATATATTCATCTTAAAAGATATTAACCTGGCAATATCTCGATCCTGCATATATAAAAGGATAATACATACTTCTTTATCACACAACGTCTTACCAAAAAACCTAAAGAATAATCACGAACCTTTTCTCCTTCCCGCTCACAACAACAATTTAAGGTGCGACTCCATATTTCTTCTCTCTATGTTTCTATTTTATTCTTAATTCTGAAACCTTTAATTTGCAGATAATATACGTTTTTCTATTGATTGTATGAATATTACTTTGTGTATTTTATTTATTGATTATTTGGGACCCATAACTGTTATTAGTTAATTAGTTGTGAAACTTTTTGCTTCTGAATTTAAAACCTATGAATTTCGCTATCGATTTCTTATAGTGCCTGAACACTATATTGAGCATAGCTTATGTTTTGTATCAAGAGGAGTTAGGTAATGATTATATTTGAGGTAAGGTTTGCTATTATAAATGATGATTTATTAGTCGGTTCAAGATTATCAATGCTAAGTTTTTCTTTGTTGTTGTTATGAATCTTTTAATACTGTAAAAACACCACACATAATTGCAAATTATGAATGTATATATTGTCCTATAATTGATGAAATAAATTTTAAAAAATAATAATGATCTTTAATTAGTTATATGGATATGGCTTAACTGGTATAAATATCCAGGATGCTGAAACATGATGAAATCAAATCAAAGCAATCAGTAAATAGAGAAACAAAGAAAGATATGGATAGTGAGACAGCATGGTCAAGCCTCCCGCTAGATGTACTAAATATGATAAAACATAAAATGATTCTTTCGGGCTGCTGTCTAAATCTTTTTCCAGAGTATGCATTTTCAGTTGACCACAGTCCGTTGATTTTATACAAAAGAAGAATCGAGGATGATGTCCTTCACTACTATAGTCCTATATATCATCGTTCATTCGTAGTGGCATGCCCATTTGATATATCAAATACAATACTCCATTTAGAATCAAATGGTTGGCTTCTACTTTCTAAAGGTGAACTAGAAGTTTTATTGGTAAATCCACTCGCTGGAATATCACATAAACTACCAAACTTGAAGCCACCTTCCCAAATGGGTATATATGCCTTCTCTACTCCTCCATCGTTGCCTTTGCCTGATAATTTCATCATCTTTAAAATCTTCTGTGTTTACACAATGGTAATGATTGGCTTGTTTATTAATGGCGATTGGATAAGCGACAAGTTCTACGAAAGTAGCTACCGTTTTCAGTTATCACATTCTACCCCAATATATCGAAAAGGTTTATTTTACTGCTTCAGTTTAGTTGGAAACATTTTAACTTATAATCCAGTGAAAGATGAGTGGATTTGTCATGATAAACCATGTAACATCCCGCCTTTTCGCACACTTTAAACCGACACACATGTCGGTTCAAACCATACGGAAGGGCGGATTGTTATGGGGTGAATAAAAAAAACAGAGAAGAAATAAAACAAAACAGAATCTCACAGCGGAAGGATAAAATATAATAATCAAATATACAGTTAATGAAACTATTTTACAAAATATTTAATTTTACTTGTACAATGAATATCAGAGTTACCCATACCAATACTATCAATGCAGCGGAATTAAATGGTGTAGTGAAATAATATAGTAGATACTAGTAATACAAATCTTTGTCTTCGTCCTCCAGAGCTAAATCCTCAAATCCTGAAACGCTCGGACTGACCCGAGCGAATTTGAAAAGACAAAAACACTCGAGTCAGAACTAAAAGATCTTATGTGAGTAAAATTAACAGAAATAAATATGAGCACAGTAACTCAAGAGATGCTCGGGATTTACATCTCCTAAGGGTCCGTTAAACTATTTACTATGTAGTATATTGCGCTATTATAATAATGTCTATTTATAAAATAAACTTACTTTTTAATAGCGTTAAGGGGTTACCCATATAGCCCTTAACACGGAATATATTCCCATAGTCTATACAGTACCGTAATCTCCCCCGTACTGGGCGTCGTCAGAGGGCACTCCATAGGTATGGTACAAAACAAAACTCGTAGTAAAGGCTCGGTATGGTAGGTGACACGGCACAACTAGGCAATGCCAGGGTAGATATACCAATTGCTATCCGGGATGGTGGAAACGCGTAGCCGTAGTTACCGCCCACCTCGAACAAACTCCCCCAAAATCAAAAATAGAAGTGGCTACTGAATCAATCCAAAGTCAAAGTATAATATCGAAGAGGAGTGTCCGATCAGAGGAATGACCTCATTGGCCCGAGAATCGCTCCTGTTTTAGCCACCTTATGCCAACTCACGGGAGTCGGGTCCACGTATTTACCTTACAGGAAACGCCGCCGCCAACCTACTTCATTCTGGAATCTCCACCGCGTACACGGTTAGTCAAAGTGGTTTTCGGTATCGACAGAGAGTATGTCCATATCCGATCCCGGTCTCTTTGCCAACCAATCGTTATTATAACACCGCGGTCATTTAAAATAGTTTATACTTTAAAACCAGAATAAAAATTCCATTTCAAAACTATGAATACGATATCATCTTAAAACCCAAAACAATATGATATCATTTTATCCAAATATATTTCTTTTCCAAAATCATACTGGTTTAAAATTTAAAATATCTCGAAACCAAATATTTGACTTATACTTTCAAAGCATAATATTTCGAAATTCATATATTTTAAAACCATAACTTCTAAAACTTGAATGGTTTGGATATTCAACGGTATACGAAATAAATGGTTTAACTTTAAGGTTACTTTGTAAAGAAAATAATTTCCATGGCTTTACAAATATATTTCTTTATTTAAAGTCTAAACCAAAATTTAAATACCACTTTCAAGTTCCAAAACCACTTCAATTTCTATATATATATATATCCATTTGGAGTATTAATATTTCAAAACTAAAGTTGGAATTTATTCCTTCAACCAAATTAAATGTTCTATTATTTAGTCTTGAATATTTACATAAAAATCAATAAATAAAACTCCAATTTCTAGCAATTAAATATTTTTTTCAATTAAATTTTACTAGAATATTCATTTTAAATTTATCTTGGAAAAATCCAGTTATAAATAGCATACCTTAAAATTTTCCAAACTTAAACATATAATATGAATTATCAAATTCCATTTCTCAATTTTCCCATTTTTTATTTAATAGATTTATACACAGCTTAAATTCAAAATTTTTAACTTCATATGTATATATATAGAAGAATAACATTTATAAAATATCAAAATTAAATTTTTTTATAAACCGTATCCCATCCAAACCATAGAAATCACTTTAAAATAATTTATATATAGACCACGGTGCTTGTATGAAATTTTCTATCCTATGGTCAAGTGATACGGATATTTATCATTTCAATCCGCAATTTAAAAATAAAATTTTGTGGTTGTATATCATTTCAAACCACAATCCCGAATGAAATGAAAAATGCATGATAACTTGCAGTTTAATGATATACAATAAAATATCCATTCATCAAAATCATCCATCATCCAAATCACAATCATCATCCAATAATAAATCAATATCAATATATATCTGATAATATATAACAGGTAATAACTGGCAGTTATATTCAAAATAAAATTTAACAACTATTAAACTAACAGTTTATATTCAGTAATAAATTTTATAAATGTTTAACTAGCAGTTTATATGCAAATAAATAAATTCTAACTGTCAATCAATATGCAATAAATAAAATAAATTACAGTTAAATTAAATAAACACGATTTAACAGATGTGATGAATAAACATGCCAAACTGTCATAAATAAATCTCTACTCATATCTAAAATAAATTTAACAAACATAAAAACTTTTAGAAGTTGTGAGTGGGTTAAAACACTCACCTTTTTGAATTTAAATCGAATTTAAATCCGATTTAAACCCAAAATTCGACGGTCTCCAAATCAGTCCAAACCCGTGTCAACAGATCCGAAATTTAATTACGATCCTAACAAAAAAATCTCGTGTGAAACGGAGTTCGTATGTGAAAGTTATCACAATTAAAAGATTTGCAATTGAAATTAAAAATAAACAAAACAAAAATAAAATACCGTGCCACATCCACTCTTCCCTCGTGAAAAACGCGTATGCTTCTTCTTGATTGCTAACTTTGTACCGTAATTTTTTTTTATTTTGATTTACTTTAATTTTCCTCCTTATTATATGAATGTATGTATTTTTAAAAGGTTTGAAAGAAAAAAAAGAAGATTTGAAAAAGAAGAATTGAAAAAAAAATTGATTAAAATAAGAACTGTAAACGGAAGAGAAGATCTAGATTTGAAAAGAAAGAAGAAAGTTTGAAATAGAAGTAAATTTGAAGAAGAAGAAGAATATTTGAAGAGAAAGGAAAAATTAAAACGAGAGATAATAAGGAGCTTTGAGAAGAAAAAGAAGAAAAAAAAAAGAAGAAGAGTAACATGGAGGCTAGGGTTAGAGTTAGGAGAAACAAAATGTAAAAGAAGAATAAGATGTAGGTTATTTATAATAAGGAAATGAATGTGGAGGGACATAAATAAATGTAACGCTTTATTTTTTAAAGCTTCAGGCACTAATAATGCATAAGGAAATATACGTAAGAATGGAAAAGTTTGCAAACGAAAGTTAGATTTTGTATACGTAAAAATGAGGTGGCAAAAAAATAAATATAATCTAAAAGTCTATGCTCAGGTATTAAACGGAGAAAAAAGAAGAAACGAATCAACTATAAAAAATAAGGTAACTATTTTAAAATGTTCATGCAACAATTAATAATAAAGAAATAAAAATGAAGGGACCATCAATCTTTCTATTCTTTATTTTAATGAAATTAAACCTACATTTACAAATGAAACATTCATTTTATCGTTAAAAATCCAAATTTACAACATTAAGTTTTAAATTTTCAATTTATCTAGTGATTAAACTTAATTGCCCATGAAATTCATTTATTTGGTTTTTAAATTCTTTTATTCACTCCATTATCACCAAGTAGATGAATTAACATTGGTTAATGGTCAATATATTGTTATCCTAAATTTTCAACTTACTCCATTAACGTAGTATTTAACATTTTATTCCCATTTAGTTGAAATAACCCTCTTTCCAAAATCTTACTTCAAATAAATAAGCAACTCTTTATATTTCTAAATCAATTACAATAGTTTAACAAATTGAAAGTTAATTGAAAGTTGCTAAATTTTTCGATTTCAGAATTTCCCTTAATTTCATACACGTTCAGAAATTATCTATTTAATTAAATTAACAAATCTTTATTTTCAATTAGATGAATTAAATGTTGGATTCACACTATTGCATTCATATTTCCCGTTTCACTTTTATCCGTATTAACTATTTCATTTTCTCTTATTGTGAATAACTAACATAATTCACTATATAACGTCAGTTTATTTCCTTGCATTAACATACCCCTATTTACACTGATTAGAATAAATTACATTCCTAAGTGCGCTCCTATCAATTAAATGTATAAATTAAGGTTCTTTTTTTTATAATATACTTCACTCACTATAAAAATTTTACACACTAAATTTACTTTCAATTAATTACTTACATTCTATAACTTACTTTACATATTTTCCGCGTTAATTATCTTAATTATCAAAAGTTCAACTTATTCCCCAAAAATTGTCATCTCATAGTTACAACCTACATTGGTTGGTATTTATTCCATTCATCTCTTTAGTTATAGCGTAAATTTCTCATTAATACACATTAAAGTCCATTTAATTTCAACTGCCTCCTAATTTCCATTTATAAGTCTTAACACCCTATATTTTGACAACTTCTAATCATGGTATTACTTCTCATATTATATGTACCCTTTATTTAGTGTATTAACATTTATTTCAATTTAAATTTCATCAACCAAATTAAACATGTAACTTATAACTATTTCCCAAGATATTGCACCCATTGTCATATTCTGAATGGAGTTAGCATTTAATCTCAAAATTCATCTAAATTTTAGATTAAGACAATATTTAGTTCTCCTTGATAATATTAAATCCCCAATGGAATCAATATATCCCACTATACATACTTTACGTGTAAAACTCTTAATTTTTCAATTTCACTTATTTCCCAAATCCAAATAGTTACCTAACATAAATCTATGCTTATATTATATTCACGTTCACCCTTCCGTTATTCTCAAATAAATTACCTAGTAACGTTCATATAAATAAATGCTATGTCAGTTTCCTATTCTATTGCGATATTATATTTATTCATTACTGCATAACTTCATTTATTTCATTCTTATTACTTTAATAAATAGTTAAAGTAACGCTTATCAATACGCGTCAAATTATTTACAATTTACAAAGTTTTGATAAATTGACCAATTTAGTAGGTAATACATACTATAATTATTATACTCATAAATTAATACTTAACTACTCTAATACCTTACCTATACTTTCTATCTTCACATTCTATTCAGGTACAATACTTACACCAATTTATTTAATGAAAATTTATTCATTTGACAAACAAGGCTCAAATTCCCATTTGTTCAATTATCGTTCATTCCAATATAAATTTATCACTATTTATTTATTTCTACTAAATTTTAATTTCAAAATTCTATTAAATAACTAAATTAAATCGTCTAAATATCGGGTCGTTACACTCTCCCCCACTCAAAACTTTTCGTCCCCGAAAAGGAGAAAGAAGGGAAAAGAAGGATTTAGAATCTACATATCTTATTCAAAACATTACCTTAAATTTACAATATCTGTTACTCTTCTTAAAATATACAAATTTACAACATTATCTTTTTATACTTAAATTTATTAGAGTTTGGAGAACATTTCAAAATATTTCTAAGTAGTTTCAATCCCTAACAACAAATCAATACACAACCATCCATTTCACGAACAACATATACATCCAAAACAAGCAACCATTCAATCAAACAAACAAATGGTCGTTCAGGTTCAAAACCTTTAAATTATACGGAATGAAGAATAAACTACTAGCGCATCCTTTACTCAATAGTCTTAGATAAAACTAAGTAGATTATTCATTCACCCAAATCCAATTTTTAAGGTATCCTTGCCCAAACAACCATCAACTAAACACAAATCCAAACAATAATCAAATTAACTTATATAAATTCACCTCGTACTTTAGTTGTTTGATTTCCTTTCTTTTATTCAAACCAAATAATTTTTCCTTTTATAATTTACATTTATTTGTGACAAACTTCAAATTTTATCTTCTCGTTCAGTGGTTGTTTCTTACAATCATTCATTTTTGTTTAATCGGGTCATGTAAGTTTCTTTTATTTGTATTATATTTAATGCACTTCTCAATTTCGATCATTCATTCTATGCTTACATTTATATTATATTTAATTATAGTTACCCTTTTTATTACACTTAAATTCTTAACCTTATAACATCCATTCTTATAGGTAAAGGATTTTATTAATTCTTTGACTAGGGTTTGCAGTCATTTATTTATGTTACCTACTTTCCATTATATTCAACTAGTAGCATTTATATCACACTTAAGTTTATAACCCTACACATCAATCCTTATTTATTAAAGAATTTCATTTTATTTACTTTAGTTTTAAAATCACCTATTTATAATACTTACCTCTAATTTTGGTAAAATTTCAATTTATAACCTAAGTTTATAACATTAAATTCTCATTTATAATAGCAATTCAATTAATACTTCATTATTTCCAAAATTTCTACTTGTATAATATTCTATTCCAATTTCTTATTTAACATTTCAACTTTTCATATTTGGTAAGTTATTTGTGTAAAGAAAAAATGCAAAAGAACTTATACAAGTTTTATCTCATCTTTTAAATTAAATTTAATGTTCAACAATATTACTTTTTTTTTGTCTCATATGTTAAAAATTTTAAATTTCCCTTTATAACTTTGCATAAATTTCCTTACCTAAATTAGAGGTTTACATTCATTAATTACTTACCTTTTATTTCACTAAAATAATTTAAACTATTAATTAATTGAAATTTAAGAATTAAATACCGGGTCAAATTTCAAATTATTTTAAAAATAATAGATAAATAATTTCTTACAACTTTTATATCTCTAATTATATTTAAAAAAATTAAAATTTTAAATAATTTCAAAATAAATCTGCAGTAGAATTTACCACAGTGGCCTTTCCCCTTCGAAACTCGAAAATGAAAGTCGATGATGCGGTCGCCATCACCGAAATTATTTTCCAGCGACAGAGAGGAAAGTACAAAACTTATTTTCTCCAAAATCTTCTTTAAAACAATTCTTCCGGATTATACTGAAATATTTATATCGGAAAATATTGTAACGACCCAGAATTTTAATTTATTAAAATTTGAATATTTAATTAATTTTAAATATTAATAAGTGAATTTATAAGTTGAATAAATTTTATTTCGAATAATTGGATTTAATTGGATAATTAAATCGATAATTTAATATGTTAAATTAGGGAAATAATTGAAAATCGAGTTAAATATGATTGAAAATTATTTGTATAATTTTATTTTATCATATTGAAGTTAGAACGATATTTTAGAACTTTTAAAATCGAATTAAGAGTAAATTTGTGAAAATTGAATATTTTAATATTAAAATCGACTAGTGAAAATAGTCAATTTTTGAACAGTCTCAGAATTGGACGAGACCAGTTCCATTTGGATCCGTAATAGTTAGTTATTACCGGATTTCAAATTTCGTGTCAATCGGAGTTATCGTTTGATCGTGGCAGCTCGAAACGCATCGAATTGTTTTTAATATTAATTTAGCGAGTTAAAATAGCCATTTTTCAAAAAGTCTCGGATTTCGACGAAACCAGTTTCATCGGATCCGTAATGTGATATTATTGTAAGGTTTCAAATTTCGTGTCAATTGGATTTACCGTTTGTCCAGTACAAATTAAAACGCCTAAAAAACCGTTTAAATCGGTTTAATTTAAATTGAATGTTTGTTGCCATAACTCGCACAGATGTCCGAATTAGCTTTCGAAACCTGTTCCATTGTGTCCGGAACGCGGGATAAACCCTAGGAACGTCAGTTTCGACGCGTAAATCGGAGTTTGGGATTTCCGGATGAATAATGTTAGATTTTTTTCCTATAAATAGCCCTTAACCCTTTAGAAATAAATTTTTTTTTTTACAAAACCCTAATATGCGCAGCCGACACCCCATCAACCAATGGCCAGAAAGCATCGTTAATCTTCCCCAATTTTCTCAAAATCCGTGAATCAATTCACGAAGTCATCAACTACAAAGAGGTAGAGCACATCGAGAGCTACGAGTTCAACGGTGGTGATGTGATTTGGAGCAACATAGAGGGAGTAGGGGGGCCGCGTTTGGCTGTAAATCGTGCGCGTGTGTCGATGTCAGGTCAAGGCCGAGCTTGGCCATACTTTGGGCGAGGGGGGAGTCGAGCACGTGCTTTCTGGTGGTGGGTGCCGATCAACGTGGAAGTGCTCGGTTTTGTCGTGGTAATTGAAGCAATGGCGGCGGCTAATGGGTAGGGTTTGTACGTGAATACTGGGAGATGGGGGAGAAGAAGGGTGCGGCTGTGATGGAATGGTCATGGATCTAACGGCTTATGTTTGATTTAGGTTAAAAGTTATAAAAAAATGTTGTAATTATTTATATAAAATCGTGTACAAACTTCATAAATTCATAACTTTTTCATACGAGGTCAAAAACGCGCGAAACCAGTTGCGTTGGAATCGTATGGACGAGCACTAAGCGATGAAATTAGATTGGAGTCGTTTGGAGTTAGTGAGAATTTTGGGTAAAATTAAACGTACGTTTAATTTTATTCGAAATAAATCGCTAAAACGGAAATAAAATCAAGGTGAGAACTTCTCACTAAATCGAATCAGTTTCGATTTTATTTTAAATAGTTAGATTTAAAATATTTGAATGCATGTTTAAATGATGATTGTTATCTATTGATTGTTAAAATAGACATTATGCGCCGTTAGTAAGCGGATGTTATTTATTAAAAACATATACCGCGAATATTTCATAAACAGTGAAATTGGTATTATATATAATAGCAATATATATATATATATTGGCATATGTATATATTGGAGTTATTGATTTCCCGCATTTGTTTAGCGGATGAGACCCTATTGCGCCGTCTATTAAGCGGATAATATTATTAAATCACATATACCGCGATAATTTCGTACTGGAGCGAAATTGGTATTGTGCTAATGTTTGTGGATGCAGGAAAACAGGTTGGAGGGATCCAACAGGATTCCTCAACAGTATTTATTTGATTTCAGATATTTTGATATTTGATGGATTATCATATTGATATATGATATCGTTGTTGTCGTGATTGGCTATTTGGTGTGTAGCATCATTGGACCAAATTTTGGGATTTTAAAATGATTTTAAAGTGATTTTTGAAAGTATACGTTTATAAAATATTTTTGGAATTGATCCATTTTAAATAAATAAACGTTATAATTTTTAAAGTTATAAAAATTATGATTTTTGAGAAATATAGTTAAAAACTGATTTTTGAGAATATGATGCCGATGATTTTATAAAATAGTTAAATCGGAATTTTTGAATTTATTGTGAAAAGTTTAAATATAGGATTTATAAAATTTGATTATTTTATAAATCAAAATGATGAAATTATAAAGGAGATTAAAGATGTTTTAAAATAATAGTATAAATTGATTTTTATAAAGGATTTATAAATTGATATTTATAAATTAAAACATTTGAATTATAAAACGAGTTTTTATAAGTGTTAGAATGAATTGTAAATGAATTTTATAAATGAATGAAATTTATAGAATTATAAACGGTGAAGTTATAAATGGAATTTTATAAGCAGTAGGTTTATAAAATTTGAAAGTTAATTGAAGAATGGATTTTTTTGGATAAATAATTGAATCTTATAAGTTATAAGATTTATAATTATGAAGTTTAAAAGAACGATTTTGTAAAATAATCGTTTTATAAGCATTTAACTTATAATATGAACTTTTAGTTTATAATTGAGTTATAAACTGGAATAGGTTAATAAAGGAATTTATAAAAGGAAGTTGTTATAAAATAAATAGAAATGGAGTTTATAAACATTGTTTTATAAATTCGCAAACGACTTATTTTGATAAGTAAATTGTTGAAACCTATTAATGGAGTTATATTCACATTTTTGACTGTGAGTAATCCTTTGAAACAAAATGAATGGAAATGATGAAAGTTGTTAACGTAGTATATTCACGTTTTTGAATAGTGAATAATATGTTAAATAAAATGTTTAGGATGTGATATTTTAAATTGAATTAAAACGATCTAACGATGTTTTAAAATGTGTTGAGATTCGAAACCATAGATTTCAACATCATTGTTGAAATAGACGTTTTCGAGAAATAAAAGGAAATAGTGGACTATAACACTGTTGTTATAGTAAATGATTTCCGAAAGGAAATGTTTTGTATAGTATTGGGATTTATATATCTATTTTAATTTCGAATCCCTATACTAGTGATTTTGGGACGTCGTAACGATGTTTTACGCAACATTCGTTTTGGCCCAAAATAAATATGTTTAAGAGAATGATTTCCTTAAAGAATGAAATATATACTTAATCTCGATTTAAGTATATTGAATATTTTCTAAGTGTTGAAAAGAAATAAAATTTGTGAATTACTTATTAAATAAGTATGGAAATGTTTTCCAATATAAAGTGAATACTTTGAGAATTTTTTTTTTGAAGATAAATTGAAATGAATAATTGAAATCGTATATTCATAGACATTTTGAAATATAAATTCACTATGGAATTTATGAATGAAAAGGAGAATTTGTTTAAAAATAAATATTGATTTATTTTTGAAGTGTGAAATTATATATCTAGTAAAGATATTTTTGAAAGAATAAATAATTTGGAAAATTATTTGGAAACTGGTGATGTGTGCATATCCATTGATAGTTCAATAACCGACTATCAATATTTCCCTTTGAATGGGTAATTGATGTGAATTGTTGAATTTGAATGCCACACTTATTTTTGAATAAGCGCTCACTATTCGGGTTAACCGGGAAAGGACCATGGGGTCGTATAACCCATTCCGAATATGTGATACGTCGTTATGAATTGCATTTGATGACCGGTGTTGAAGACTGGGTATTTGCGAAAGCGATAGGATGACCTATCGATTGTCTCTGCACTGGGTAGCTCCTGGTATAGAGATTTCCTAAGTGATGGGAAATTCGATCGGGATTGTGAATACCCGGATTGCAAGGGCTTCGTGAGAAGTGCCTTCGGTTTTGTTCGAGCCCGGAACATACTTGTATGGATTGTATGTCTGACGTTACAAATTGAGATATAAAGCCGATTTCATTCAAATATATTTCTGTTGGTGGCGGAGAATTTATTCTTTTAGCTTAACACCCTTCTCTGAGACGTACGAGCTTAGAGGTTATGTAGTTGAATGTTATCAGCGATATATTCCCAATTTGGTAATGTGACATGCTGAGTGTTGCTGTAAATGATCATTGTGTTGATTATTTGTGATAGGATCATTTGTTTGATCGTCTATCTTGGTGATCATTTCTATGATCATTTGTTGACCCAAAGCATGGCTTTTGAATAAAGTATGTTTTTGTGGACGTGACTTCGTCGAGCCTCACACCCCGTGAATGGTCAGAACAGGAAAGATGCGGCAAGGTTATGAGGGGTAGCGCCCTTTAGGATGTGTGCATTTCCTTCTGGAAAAGGGTGGTATCATGGTATGGAGCCCAGATACTTACTCATGTTGAAAACACTTTGTTATGATTGTGTGAATTGATTACGAGCGCTCGGTTGAAAAGGTCCCAAAGGACCGGGGGATGGCATATTCGGTCAGTTGTTACTCAGTTAGGGGTAACCCGGCCTTGTGTTGGTAGAGATCCGGTTTGGTTCTCGGGGATGTCCATCCAGAGGCATTCTCATGTGGCAATGGGAAGTTCCTTGGCCTGATCATTCGTTGGAAATCCAAAGAAACAATACGAGACTTGTACGGTTTTAGTTGTATAACCTGCTATGGAATGTGGCGGTAACCTGCTATTGAACATAGTTAGCTATAGTAGGCATAGTTCGGAATGTCTATGCTGGCTAAGATTTATATTCTACTTTCGAAATGAATTTTTCCTACACTATGCACTAATAATAATATCAAATGTTCTTTTTAATACGTATCAAGCATCTTTGACTATCATAAGGAGAAATCTCCTCCGATTCTGCGTTTGCATGTGTGTGTGTGCGGGAGGCCTTATGGTAGTCTCATTTTTAAAAGCATTGCGAATTGACTTTAAAAATATTCTTCTATTTTGATTTTAAAGATAAATAAACTGTTTTGAGTTCTCACACCAGTCACATGACTGACTTGGAGTTTATTGTTTTCCTTCCTAAACTCTGGGTGCCCACCAATTTCCACACGGGCAGTTAAGAGTTAGGTTTATCAGGATATTCTGGAGTTGCTGGAGGCAAGATGGATGGCATGGCGTATTACTAGTTTATATAGTATTTCTTTTTCCGCTGCACTATTTGTTGTTGTTGTTTTTGTTATACACTCTGATGATGATATGATGAAATGTAACGTATAAAATGTAATAACTGATATAGTTCTTTGTTTAAAGATTATTCATTTATTATTATATGTTGTTCCGCTGCGAATTGTGAGATTCTGTTATTGTTCTGTTGTTTTCTGTTCCGTTCTATTTTCTATTTCCTCTTCTCCCTATTTTCTATTATCTTTCCTCTCTATCTTCTCTCTCCTTATCTCTTCTTCTGTCTTTTTCTTTTTCTTAAACCATAACATTTCGGGTTTTTGGCCTTCGATTTCTCGGCAGTCGATAAAGTGAGTATCGATGTTGAATTTTCGAAAGTCGAAAATTTCCGGGACGTTACAAATATTTATAACAATATTATTATACTTCAAAATCCTTTGAAAGCAAATTTCAAAATCCCGGACTTAAGTTCTAAAATTTTCAAATTTCATTGATTTTAAATTCAATCTTATTTACCTATTATATATAAATTTTATTCCTAACACCCAATCTATTGCAACAAAATATATATATATATATATATATATATAATATCATTTAAAAATTTATTTTATATATAGAAAATATAATAGGCAAAATTATTTCATTCACCTATATTAAAACAGATATTATGTCGGTCTGTCCTATTAAGTATTTAGAAATCCCTATTGATGACACAGCGTCCCATGCATCAACCAGAATTTATAAATACAAAACGGAACAGATTAACACAATATTAAAATCTTTTTATAACACTAACAAATACGCTCTCTCATATATATACACTCAGCGACTTCCATAGGGTATTACTACCTTATTAACAAAGAGTCAAACCCCACAAAGCCAAGGTTTATTGCTAAACCAAAGCTCTGATACCAACTGTAACATCCCGCCTTTTCACACACTTTAAACCGACACACATGTCGGTTCAAACCATACGGAAGGGCGGATTCTTATGGGGTAAATAAAAAAAACAGAGAAGAAATAAAACAAAACAGAATCCCACAGCGGAAGGATAAAATATAATAATCAAATATACAGTTCATGAAACTGTTTTACAAAATATTTATTTTACTTGTACAATGAATATCAGAGTTACCCATAACAATACTATCAATGCAGCGGAATTAAATGGTGTAGTGAAATAATATAGTAGATGCTAGTAATACAATTTTTTTTCTTCGTCCTCCAGAGCTAAATCCTCAAATCCTGAAACGCTCGGACTGACCCGAGCGAATTTGAAAAGACAAAAAGACTCGAGTCAGAACTAAAAGATCTTATGTGACTAAAATTAACAGAAATAAATATGAGTACATTAACTCAAGAGATGCTCGGGATTTACATCTCCTAAGGGTCCGTTAAACTATTTACTATATAGTATATTGCGCTATTATAATAATGTCTATTTATAAAATAAACTTACTTTTTAATAGCGTTAAGGGGTTACCCATATAGCACTTAACACGGAATATATTCTCATAGTCTATACAGTACCGTAATCCCCCCCGTACTGGGCGTCGTCAGAGGGCACTCCATAGGTATGGTACAAAAAAAAACTCGTAGTAAAGGCTCGGTATGGTCGGTGACACGACACAACTAGGCAATGCCAGGGTAGATATACCAATTGCTATCCGGGCTGGTGGAAACGCGTAGCCGCAGTTACCGCCCACCTCGAACAAACTCCCCCAAAATCAAAAATAGAAGTGGCCACTGAATCAATCCAAAGTCAAAGTATAATATCGAAGAGGAGTGTCCGATCAGAGGAATGACCTCATTGGCCCGAGAATCGCTCCTGTTTTAGCCACCTTATGCCAACTCACGGGAGCCGGGTCCACGTATTTACCTTATAGGAAACGCCGCCACCAACCTACTTCATTCTGGAATCTCCACTGCGTACACGGTTAGTCAAAGTGGTTTTCGGTATCGACAGAGAGTATGTCCATATCCGATCCCGGTCTCTTTGCCAACCAATCATTATTATAACACCGCGGTCATTTAAAATAGTTTATACTTTAAAAGCAGAATAAAAATTCCATTTCAAAACTATGAATACGATATCATCTTAAAACCCAAAACAATATGATATCATTTTATCCAAATATATTTCTTTTCCAAAATCATACTGCTTTAAAATTTAAAATATCTCGAAACCAAATATTTGACTTATACTTTCAAAACATAATATTTCGAAATTCATATATTTTAAAACCATAACTTCTAAAACTTGAATGGTTTGGATATTCAACGGTATACGAAATAAATGGTTTAACTTTAAGGTTACTTTGTAAAGAAAATAATTTCCATGGCTTTACAAATATATTTCTTTATTTAAAGTCTAAACCAAAATTTAAATACCACTTTCAAGTTCCAAAACCACTTCAATTTCTATATATATATATATTTATATATATATTTATATATATCCATTTGGAGTACTAATATTTCAAAACTAAAGTTGGAATTTATTCCTTCAACCAAATTAAATGTTCTATTATTTAGTCTTGAATATTTACATAAAAATCCATAAATAAAACTCCAATTTCTAGCAATTAAATATTTTCTTCAATTAAATTTTACTAGAATATTGATTTTAAATTTATCTTGGAAAAATCCAGTTATAAATATCATACCTTAAAATTTTCCAAACTTAAACATATAATATGAATTATCAAATTCCATTTCTCAATTTTCCCATTTTTTATTTAATAGATTTATACACAGCTTAAATTCAAAAAATTTATCTTCATATGTATATATATAGAAGAATAACATTTATAAAATATCAAAATTAAAATTTTTTATAAACCGTATCCCATCCAGACCATAGAAATCACTTTAAAATAATTTATATATAGACCACAGTGCCTGTATGAAATTTTCTATCCTATGGTCAAGTGATACGGATATTTATCATTTCAATCCGCAATTTAAAAATAAAATTTTGCGGTTGTATATAATTTCAAACCACAATCCCGAATGAAATGAAAAATGCATGATAACTTGCAGTTTAATGATATACAATAAAACATCCATTCATCAAAATCATCCATCATCCAAATCACAATCATCATCCAATAATAAATCAATATCAATATATATCTGATAATATATAACAGGTAATAACTGGCAATTATATTCAAAATAAAATATAACAACTATTAAACTAACAGTTTATATTCAGTAATAAATTTTATAAATGTTTAACTAGTAGTTTATATGCAAATAAATAAATTCTAACTGTCAATCAATATGCAATAAATAAAATAAATTACAGTTAAATTAAATAAACGCGATTTAACAGATATGATGAATAAACATGCCAAACAGCCATAAATAAATCTCTACTCATATCTAAAATAAATTTAACAAACATAAAAACTTTTAGAAGTTATGAGTGGGTTAAAACACTCACCTTTTTGAATTTAAATCGAATTTAAATCCGATTTAAACCCAAAATTCGACGGTCTCCAAACCAGTCCAAACCAGCGTCAACAGATCCGAAATTTAATTACGATCCTAATGAAAAAAATCTCGTGTGAAACGGAATTCGTATGTGAAAGTTATCACAATTAAACGATTTGCAATTGAAATTAAAATAAACAAAACAAAAATAAAATACCGTGCCACATCCACTCTTCCCTCGTGAAAAACGCGTATGCTTCTTCTTGATTGCTAACTTTGTTCCGTAATTTTTCTTTTATTTTGATTTACTTTAATTTTCCTCCTTATTATATGAATGTATGTATTTTTAAAAGGTTTGAAAGAAAAAAAAGAAGATTTGAAAAAGAAGAATTGAAAAAAAAAATTGATTAAAATAAGAACTGTAAACGGAAGAGAAGATCTAGATTTGAAAAGAAAGAAGAAAGTTTGAAATAGAAGTAAATTTGAAGAAGAAGAAGAATATTTGAAGAGAAAGGAAAAATTAAAACGAGAGATAATAAGGAGCTTTGAGAAAAACAAGAAGAAAAAAAAGAGAAGAAGAAGAGTAGCATGGAGGCTAGGGTTAGAGTTAGGAGAAACAAAATGTAAAAGAAGAATAAGATGTAGGTTATTTATAATTAGAAAATGAATGTGGAGGGACAGAAATAAATGTAACGCTTTATTTTTTAAAGCTTCAGGCACTAATAATGCATAAGGAAATGTACGTAAGAATGGAAAAGTTTGCAAACGAAAGTTAGATTTTGTATACGTAAAAATGAGGTGGCAAAAAAATAAATATAATCTAAAAGTCTATGCTCAGGTATTAAACGGAGAAAAAAGAAGAAACGAATCAACTATAAAAAATAAGGTAACTGTTTTAAAATGTTCATGCGACAATTAATAATAAAGAAATAAAAATGAAGGGACCATGTACGTTGCACCACCTTTAATTTTATTTTATTTTGTAACGTAACCAAATTAACTTCATTAACTCAATTAATATTCAAATTTGTACGCATTTATGTTTTTGTCTACGCATAATAAAATATTTATACTTACCTTAAAAATGAAAATGTTCAATTTTGATTTCTCAAAATGCTCTTTTATTTCCATCAAAACACCCTTTTTGTTTAACGCAAAACGTGCATTTCTTTTGTTAAATATATTAATTGCAATCAACGTTTCCTTTCCTTTTTATTGAAATATTTGAATTACATTAACTACAGTTACTTACAAAGTTAAAATTTTAAAACAGACAATTAAAATGGATAAAAATATAGAACAATTGTTTATTTAAACACGTTTATAAATTTATTGTTTATACACAAGAGTAATAAATAGATTATTTTTCTATTCTTGTAATCAGTCTGTAAGCTAAAACATAGTTCAAATCATATATTCCTTTCTTTAAAATCAATCTTTCTATTCTTTATTTTAATGAAATTAAACCTACATTTACAAATGAAACATTCATTTTATCGTTAAAAATCCAAATTTACAACATTAAGTTTTAAATTTTCAATTTATCCAGTGATTAAACTTAATTGCCCATGAAATTCATTTATTTGGTTTTTAAATTCTTTTATTCACTCCATTATCACCAAGTAGATGAATTAACATTGGTTAATGGTCAATATATTGTTATCCTAAATTTTCAACTTACTCCATTAACGTAGTATTTAACATTTTATTCCCATTTAGTTGAAATAACCCTCTTTCCAAAATCTTACTTCAAATAAATAAGCAACTCTTTATATTTCTAAATCAATTACAATAGTTTAACAAACTGAAAGTTAATTGAAAGTTGCTAAATTTATCGATTTCAGAATTTCCCTTAATTTCATACACGTTCAGAAATTATCTATTTAATTAAATTAACAAATCTTTATTTTCAATTAGATGAATTAAATGTTGGATTCACACTATTGCATTCATATTTCCCGTTTCACTTTTATCCGTATTAACTATTTCATTTTCTCTTATTGTGAATAACTAACATAATTCACTATATAACGTCAGTTTATTTCCTTGCATTAACATACCCCTATTTACACTGATTAGAATAAATTACATTCCTAAGTGCACTCCTATCAATTAAATGTATAAATTAAGGTACTTTTTTTTATAATATACTTCACTCACTATAAAAAATTTACACACTAAATTTACTTTCAATTAATTACTTACATTCTATAACTTACTTTACATATTTTCCGCATTAATTATCTTAATTATCAAAAGTTCAACTTATTCCCCAAAAATTGTCAGCTCATAGTTACAACCTACATTGGTTGGTATTTATTCCATTCATCTCTTTAGTTATAGCATAAATTTCTCATTAATACACATTAAAGTCCATTTAATTTCAACTGCCTCCTAATTTCCATTTATAAGTCTTAACACCCTATATTTTGACAACTTCTAATCATGGTATTACTTCTCAGATTATATGTACCCTTTATTTAGTGTATTAACATTTATTTCAATTTAAATTTCATCAACCAAATTAAACATGTAACTTATAACTATTTCCCAAGATATTGCACCCATTGTCATATTCTGAATGGAGTTAGCATTTAATCTCAAAATTCATCTAAATTTTAGATTAAGACAATATTTAATTCTCCTTGATAATATTAAATCCCCAATGGAATCAATATATCCCACTATACATACTTTACGTGTAAAACTCTTAATTTTTCAATTTCACTTATTTCCCAAATCGAAATAGTTACCTAACATAAATCTATGCTTATATTATATTCACGTTCACCCTTCCGTTATTCTCAAATAAATTACCTAGTAACGTTCATATAAATAAATGCTATGTCAGTTTCCTATTCTATTGCGATATTATATTTATTCATTACTGCATAACTTCATTTATTTCATTCTTATTACTTTAATTAATAGTTAAAGTAACGCTTATCAATACGCGTCAAATTATTTACAATTTACAAAGTTTTGATAAATTGACCAATTTAGTAGGTAATACATACTATAATTATTATACTCATAAATTAATACTTAACTACTCTAATACCTTACCTATACTTTCTATCTTCACATTCTATTCAGGTACAATACTTACACCAATTTATTTAATGAAAATTTATTCATTTTACAAACAAGGCTCAAATTTCCATTTGTTCAATTATCGTTCATTCCAATATAAATTTATCACTCTTTATTTATTTCTACTAAATTTTAATTTCAAAATTCTATTAAATAACTAAATTAAATCGTCTAAATATCGGGTCGTTACAAACCAGGTGCTATCGATCGTAAAGTGATCGGTAATGAAAATACATGCAACTTTGTTGAGGTGAAAGGAGAGCTCATATCGGTATTCCAAGATGGTAAAAGAAACAGATTGGCTATTTTGAAGCTTAACGAAGAAAGTATGGAATGGGACAAATGTATCAATTGTTTTTTGGATGGCAATATGACATTATTCTTGGGTTATCCGAGGTCGATTGTATCGTCTGTGTGGAAACATAGTATTAGCAACAAAGTAGTTTTTGGAAAAGTTTTTGGAGAAGAAAAGATCGTTCATGTAGAGGTAAGAGAGTGGGAAGGAAGAGTTTACTTTGTTGATAAAACTTCTTGCTTGATTGGTACTGTGGCGCAAGAACAAGAAAATGAAAATGATGGAGAGAAGAAGGGAGTCTGCTGGTGCTCTTTTGCCAATAGCGTTGAGTATGATGATTATAATTCCAAAGAGTTTGTATTTAGCATTTGGTATGAAGCAGCTAAGTCTTGCAAACGTTGATTTGGTGTATATATTTTGCTTAACTTAGACTTTTGTTCCTTCAATTTTTAAAGTGTGTGGGGCATACGAAACTGATGAAATATAGAATTTCTCTCTCTCTTTGTTATATACGATGACATAGAGTTCAAATTTTCTATCCTGAAACATACATCAGTTTTAAAAACATAGGAATTGGTCCAAGATATATGGCGTATGGACAGTTTTTTGCGCCTACAATATTTGTTTAGCCTAATATTGTAAAATATAATGTTTGACTTTTAATATTAAAAATAGAGCTATGTTATGCTACTTGTAATAAATTTGCACTAGTCGGTCCCATGCACACAGATTAAAATATATTGTTAGATGATGTAAAGTTTGTATATTATATTTTGAAGTTATGTAGCTAAAATTGATTGAAACAAATTAATGTTAAAAAATGACCTAAAGCGTAGGTAGAAATAATATAGGAGAGTTGATTTAATGCATCTAATAGATGGTTTGACCAATGAAGGTGTTATCCATAATGTGGCAAAAATAGCAAAACTTCATAAGCTGTTAATGTTTGCTTTAGCAAACAATTTAATCAGCAGTGTTGAAAAATCAATAATAATTAAAATATTAAACCATGTAAAAAATGTATATATTGTTGCAAAAGAAGTGTAATTTGTGAATAATGTATGTTTAGGATGAGCGAAAAATCCGCAAAGAATACAACATGTTCAATGACAATGTTTAATATTTATAAAAACAACAGAAGGGTGGTTCATGTTAAAGCCCTAGCAGTTGTTTTATTTTAGGAGTAAAGTTAAGTCTACATGTTTGTGTGAAATTGCACCATGTGAAACTGATGAAATATAGAAGTTCTCTCTCTTTGTTATATATGAGATGGACTTCAATTCTTCTATCCTGAAGTTGAGTGTGTCATCTTTTCCATAAAATCATAACCATTTATTAAATGTATAAAGAATTAAACATTGGACGCTAAACTCAAAATAAATAATTGTATTTCAAAGAGTATATGAGGCACATTAGTTTTAAAAACAAAGAAATTGATTCTAGTCTATGATGTATAGACAGTTTCTTACACCTAAAATATTTGTTTGGCTGGTAAGGCACTGTAATATCATAAAATATTAAACTTTCAGCGTTAAAATTAAAACTTTATTATGCAACTGGTAATAAATTAATACTAACTCGTCACACACACACAGATTAAAATGCATGCATTGTTAGATGATATAAAGTTGCGATATTATATTTGGAGGTTATGGAACTAAAATAAATTGAATCAAGGACAAAGAAATGTTAAAGCGATCGAAAGCGTAGGTAGAAAAAATATAGGAGGGCTGATTTGATGTATATAATAGATGATTTGACTAATAAAGTGTTATCGATAATACAACAAAAATAGCAAAACTTAATAAACTGTTAATGTTTGCTTTAGCAAACAATTTAGTCAGTAGCATTGAAAATTTAATTGTAATCAAAACATTACACCATGTAAACAAATAATGTTGCAAAAGAAAGGTAGTTTATGAAAAATGCACGTTTAGAATCAGTATTTGTTCATATTTGTATCAGTATTTGCTCCGGTTAGACATATTTTTATGTATTTTTTCATATTTGTAGTATTTCGTGTATCAGATAAACATATTTTTTCATTGGAAAAATATTAAAGATATGCGCACATTGAACAATAACCATAGTAAATAGAAGTTTGCATCACAACTCATATTATAAGGTCTTATGCGAATGAAATTCGTTTTTAATTCGTTTTTAATTTGTTTTTCTTTCTTTGATTAAAAAAACTTGTATACATATGTGTGTGTATATTTATATTTTATTTTTCTTTTCAGGTTGTCAAAGTAGATAAATAAGGAGTTGCTGCTTTAAAACTGCTCTCCTTGCTTGCTCAAAAAAATTGCTGCTTTCATCTATAGTTTTATTTGAATTGCATTGTTGGTTGCTTGAATTTTATAAAAAAAATTAAAAAATTCAGAAGAAGAAAAATCCATTAGTCGTTGCACTGTTAATACACGTTTAATTTTTCATTTCATTTTAGATTTTGATTAATAATAACGGTTAGACATTAATAACACTTAATTGTATATTGAAAAGTTGTCTTCTTTGAACAATTTAATTTTCTGGTGTGTAGACTACGGTAGAGTAATAACCATTTATAAATATTACGGTGATTCGTAAGTATTATAGTGGTTGTTCCTCTGAAGGTATTAAACCTTCGGGGGCATTGCAACGGTGATTCGTGGTGCACCGATAAATCATGTCGTTACCTGGCTGAGAACTATCTTGTTTATCTAAGACAATATGCGATTATACAATTATTTTGGGTTAATTTAGGATAAATCATTTGTAATTAACCACTGCATTCATTTAGTTGCATTAGTTCATGCATATTTAAAAAAATTCAAAATCGAAAACTAAAAAAATATTGTAAATATTACTTTTCTTTTTCATTGAAATTTTTAAATCCTTTTCCTTTGAAATTTCAAAAATCCAAAATCCAAAAAAAAATAGAAAATCCAAAATCCAAAAAAAAAATCTTCTCAAAAAAAAATTCTAAAAATCAAAATAAAAAAAAACAATTTTCCATTTTGAAAAATAAATTTGTAAATATTTTTCCTTTATAAAAAAAAACCAAAAACATTCTTGAAAACGTCAAATTTCTATATTCACTTGAATTTTACAATGGTTGTGAAAATCAATATAATCCATATGATTTCACTCCAAATTCGTATGAATACTTTAACAACAACCATTGTATAAACGATTCAAATTTTGAACAACAAAGTTTTCAAAAAGTTGACCAACCCTCGAATCTCGAAAATAGCATTTCATTTCTACTTGAAATCTCTACACAACAAAATCTAATGATAAATGATTTGTGTAATTCTTTTATGTGTGATAACTCAAGTCAAAAATTTGAAAATAATCAAAATTTGAATTCACTTCAAAATTTAAATCACTTCGAGTACAACCCATGCCACTTCAATTTTGAACTCCAAAATGAATTTCAAACTCAAAATGAAAACAACTTTTCAAACGAATTTGGCAATGGGGATAATCTTAACCACGTTACGTTTGAAAATCTTTGTTCTCAACAATTTCAAAGTGAAAATCCTCAAGTCAATAATTATAAGTTGGATTTTGTTGAACAAATGAACGAAATTTACGATGATCACACAAATTTGTTGTTTGAAATATATATGAAACAACGTGAAAAACAAAACCAAATCCCAACGCGTGATGAGTCGAATGATAATCCATCTTTTACCCAAATCGACGATTTTCAAATAACAACTTTTGAAATTGAAAACGGAAATCTAAACGAAGTTGTTGAAAATTTGGTAATTAAGTTGGATTTCAATTTTTTTGAGGGTGTGGAACCAAATTTAAAATTCGATCTTCCTTTTTTCGATTTTGAAAATTTGAATACAACTTTGGATTTTGAACTTAAGACATGTAATAAAGTTGTTGATAATCCAACAAAGGATGATGAATTTATTGAACACGAATTTTTTGGACTTTTGGACGACGAGTTGTTAAATTTCGACGAGGAAGATGAAAATCACCATTTTGATTTTGAAATCAATAATTTGAAAATGTTTTCAATGATAAGCTTGAATTTCAAATTAGTGGAAATAAATTTGAATTTCAATCAATTGTTTTATCAACCCCAAAAATCATCAAAGATAAAACAACTCGTACGATTTTCAAAACGGCATTCGTTTTTCCAAATCAAGATTCAACTTTGAAATCTTTTACGATTTGGTTTTCCGAACTTAAGCTGTGTCTCGCATACTTGACGGGACAAATGAATCGATCTTTGGAAGACCGTTTCATTTATTTTTTGACAATATACTTTCTGATCTCGTGTAAATACCATTCATTTTCATATAAATAAAGGCTATTTTTATTTTTATTTTTCTCCTTTCACTTGGGTTGACTGTGGGGACACAGTCAAAATCAAGTGTGGGGGGAGACTCATCTTCTTTTTGGTTTTTCATTAAACACAAATATATATATATATATATATATATATATATATATATATATATATATTCAAAAAAAAATTAGCATTTTTATTTTTTTTAAAGAAACACTATGGGTTAAATATATGGTTTTGGTTTATTAAATTGAAATTTTTGAAAATTTATTCATCTTATTAAAAATAAAACAATGGTTTAACTAGTATATAGGAAGATTCATACGTGTTAATTATGAAATACATCCTAATTGGAAATCTTTGTCTTAAAAGTGGTGAATTTAAAGTAAAAGATATAACACTTTTTTTTGTCTTCTAAGTTAAATGGTGCTAAGATGATTTTGCAAAACTCTCTCTCATTTACAAAAAAGAACATATAAAAAAACAAAACATTTGTGTGTGTGTGTGTACATATATTCTATTAACACCTACGATCGACAGGTGTACACACTTGTGTATACACTCGCCATGCTCTGTACCTTTTTCACGTAAGCACGAAAGGCAGTGCATGATCGGTATATCTGACCTCGGTTTATCTGAGCTAGGTGTATGTATATATAAATTCTTTATTAATAATGCCTATAGTCGATAGTTGTTCACATTCGTGTGTTCACTCGACATGCTCTGTATTCCCCTCACATAAGCCCGAAAGCCAGTGCATGGTTAATATATTTGGCCTCAGTTTACCTGAGTTAGGCACATATTGTAAACATTAATAAAAATTTAAAAAAATAGAGAGAGTAAGCAATTGAAATCCTAGCACTATTTTTTAGCTTATTTGATTTGACTTGTTATTGAAAAGACATGAATATACCACTTTGATCAACTTTGATAATCAACTAAGGATCCCTTTTATAATTACATTTTATTATCAACCGAAACAACAAGTTAAACTATAGTCTATTTGTTATGATAACTTCGTTTTTATAGGAATTTTGACAAGTAAATTACTAAAAATTTTCAAGATAATGACCAAAACCTATATTTAACTTATTCGTGTTAATTTGAAATATAAATCCTTCATTTGTAAATACTTTTAAAAACTCGCATTCATCTTTTTGTAAATAATCTTATATTTTGTAAATATTTTCACTTTGCATTTGGATTTTGTGGGTAGTATCCACTGAAAATCCTCACGAGACAACATTCGTCCTACTGGGGACACCTAGAGGTTTAACGGCTTGTTGCATACGCTCAATGCAATCGTGCTCCCTTCGAAAACGGTTTTATCTTAGTTTTTCTTTATTCGAGGACGAATAAAAAGACAAGTGTGGGGGTATTTGATATGCGCGTAAATGTGTATATTTTTACCACCATATTTAATCTATTTAAATTGAATAAATGATCATATTGGGTATTTTTACTTGTTTAAACCAAAATTGAAATTATTTTCAAATTGTCACATATTCATCTTCATACAGGGGTAAAATGGTCATTTTGTGCATTTATTAAATTGTGAAAATTTACTTGGAATTTTCTATGTTGTTTTGTAGGAAATTTGGTGAATTTTACAAGTGGTTTTATAATGAAATATGCATGCGAAAAGAAGATACAAAAGAATGAAGATGAAAATAATTCAAAGTGAAGAACATGGATGACCCCACTTACGTACCTACCTTAATGTACAAATTAGGGGCTAATGCACATACTTATGGAATTAATGGCTTCATGTACACTTAAATGATGATTAGTAGAAGCTAGTGATTACTTGGCCTCCACGCTTTCTCAAGGGTATTTTGGGGCCCCAAAAATATGAATTAGAGTTTAACACGTGTATATATACCCCTTATGTTTCATGTAACCCACTTCTTACTTAGTCTCTTACTTAGTTTTTAGCTTAGAAAACAAAACAAAACTCTTCTCTCTTCTTTTTCCATGGCTACTTAGCCATTTTTTTTCATGTAATTTTTCTTTCTTTTATGCAATGTTAATTAGTATTCTCTTTTATTTACATGCTTCTTCTCTTCTTATATTAGTAGTGTATATTTTATTTTCATGCAAGTAGATTAGTATTTTTTCTTTTCACTTAGCTTTCCTTTTCATTTGCTCTCTTTTTCCTCTTCTTTTTCATTCATGTTGCAAGCTACATTTGTTCAAATGATAACAAATATGAGAGGCTAAACCCCTTCAATTTAGAGGTAATGAAGCTCTCTAATCATGTAGCTTTAACTTAACATGATGTTTATGCTCTCTTTTTGTGCTTAATGATGATGATAGAAATGGTTTACTAGTTGTTTTTTCTTTGAATTTGATAGCCTATATTGTTGATAACAAATAGGTTATGCTTAAACAAACAAAACACAAATTGCCTCTTTATCTGCATATGATTATGGCAAAGAAGTGAATGTTGAAATTAAAATTTGATGGCTTATATTTCTAATTAATAGTTAATAGGCCATGCTTAAAATAGATTTTTCTTTCAACTTTGTTGTCATATTTTACGAGATTTAAAAGTGTATTAGTGGTTGTGTTATAGTTTGATGGTTTATATTGGGCTAATTAATAGCACAAATATGTCATACTTATGATAAACACAACAATTAATTTCACTAATGACCAATTGAGAGATCATAATTTCATGTTTGGTTGAACTATATGATCTAGAAAGTGTAATTATCTCTAAATTGTCTTAACATTCTCGTATTTTTATCACTTTCTTTTTGTCATTTTTCTCATTTTTTTAGCTAATCACTCTCTAAATCTTTGGTTAATTTGATTGAATAGAAATTTAAAATCAATAATTCCCTGCGTATCGATCGGTATTCGCCACGTACAACAAGTGTACGCCCTGCGCTTGCGGTCATTTTTATTTCGAAATTTTTCAACGGTTTTCTAATTCGATAGAAAATCCGCCGTTAAACAGACCACAATCGTCTATACCTGTAGAGAGATAGGTACACAACTTTGTTAGTCACAAATGGCATAAGCATTCTATTAATAGTGTACTATAGATGTTGTGTAAGTATTTTTGGCAAATGAATTTCCATTACACTAATTAAACCAACATTTAATCAAGTTCTCCAAAAACAGTGTTTTCGATCAAAGTCATTATCCCTTTACTGAAGCAACTAAGTTTACGTTAGATGTTTAAAACATGGAGCATGTAATGCTACATCAGGTCCCACAATATTTTTGGCTTGATATTTTATGAAGTTCCTATGAGCACCAAAATATTTTCAAAATAAGGAAAAAATAATACTTCAACATATTTCCCAATAACATGATTATATTTCAAAAGTACATGAATTTAGAAAATTCAATGGGGGAGTGTGTGTGAATTCTAGAAATTGAAATTTATATATACATATAGGTATGTATGTATACGCACACATAAATGTACAATGTGTAGATGTAGAAATGATTAGAAAACATGACAAATTGAAATGTTAGTAAACATATGTTTTAAAACCATTGAAAATGCAAAAGTATTTAACTGCACAAATGGGCAAAATCCAGATATGCTCATAAATTTTGTAATGCATCAACTGTCGGGAAAAATTCCTTCAGATGATCAGTCTAAGGAAATAAAAACCCAACGCAGCGGAAAACAACTGGATCGTGATTGTAGTGAGACGAAACAAATAGAGATAAACACCAAAATGGATAGTCACAGATCTATGCAATGCAGAAAAATAAATAACACCAGTATTTATAGTGGTTCCACTACCACGAGACAGTGTACGTCCACTTGGAAAGAGGAGATTTTATTAATCACTAAAAGATTAGAGTTGCAAGATTGACTCACTTTTAGAGGCTATACATAAGAAAAATTATCGATACAGACAAAATTCTGCAGAGTTTCAGCTTTCTAGGATGGCTACCATTGTGGTCCAGAAGCTCCACTATTTATAAAGTGAATATTTAATGAGGGGTAGCTGCTATATAGCAGCCCTGGAGTTTGGTTCGACAGTCCTGGTTGGGCATGTTTGGTCCGACAAACGACGCACATGGTTTGGTCTGGTATGATTTGGAACGGCATGCTAACACCGAACGAGATATTTGGTTCGGCATTCCTTCTACCGAACGAAAAATAATGCATTCCACTTTATCAACTACTTCACCGCTCCAAACATTCCTCACAACCGAGTGAAAACATCACTCCCCCAAATTCATGTTGCCGCTCCACTTCTACTGCCTCTACCAACAAACCAAAACCCAGCACCGCGACTTCCAACTTCTTTGTTGCTTCTTCTTCTTCATCGATGATCAGCTAGGGTTTCAGCCACTTGATTTGGGAATTTCTAGTATCATTTTCTAACAATCTCCACCTTGATACCATATTTTCAAACAAGCCTTCCAAATCCATCTACACCCTTGTGCTCCATGCAATGGATACTTACCCAATGAGCTTAAGCGATGCCATCACCCATTACACTCTGTCAACGAACTCCGACAAGATCACCACCCATCAACAAAGTGTTCGAAGTACCCAGTCCGTGTAGAACCTATCAATCTCCACCATGAAAACAAACGTCTCCATGACAATCTCAACTCTCCCTTCATGCTACCCTGTGGCACCTAGCACTTTATTAAGTGAATCAAGTTCGAGCAATGCTCAAACTTAGCAACAGGAAATGACTTGGTAAACATGTCTGCTGCATTCTCCTTTGTGTGATCTTTCTAATGATGAACTAGCTTCTCTTCACTCATCGAGACAAGGAACGACTCTCTCACCTCAATATGCTTTGTCCTCGAACTAAACGACAGATTTTCAGTTAAGTGAATTACACTCTGACTATCACAATACACATCCACGCCTACATATACGAAGCCCAAATCACACAACAACCGCATCGAATAAAGCGCCTCCTTAGCTTCTTCAACCGCAGTTATGATCTCTTCCTCTATAGTGGACAAAGCCACAATCGTCTGTAACATTGCTCTCCAACTGATCGCTGTCCCACCAGTAGTGAACACATATCCGGAGATTGACTTCCTTCGATCTCTATCATCAGCATAATCGGAATCACAAAATTCAACCAAGCTGAAATCTCTTCCTCTGCCGCCAAAGACAAGTCCAAGGTTTGGAGTTCCTCTAAGGTATTTGAAGATACACTGCACTGTTTCCCAATTCGTCTTTCCTGGATTTGCCATGAACCTACTCACCAATCCAACCGCCTATGCAATGTCATGCCTAGTGCAGACCATGGCATACATCAAGATTCCAACTGCACTTGCATATGGGACCTTCATCATTTAATCCTTGTCCTCTTTCGAGATCGAAGAGCCTTTTTTAGAAAGCTGTATGTGCAAAGGCATGAGTGTGCTAATTGTCTTTGCCCCTTCCATGCTAAACCGAGCAAGCACCTTTCGAATGTACTTTTTCAGACTGAGGCTCATAGTCCTAGCTTTCTGTCCCTTTGGATTTCCATACCCAAAATTTTCTTTGCTTTTCCAAGGTCTTTCATTTCGAATGCCGCTTTTAGCTTTAGATTCAAACTATCGATTTCAACCTTATCATTGGAAGCAATCAACATATCATCCACGTAAAAGAGTACGTACACCCATCTACCATTCTTTAAATGCTTGAAGTACACACAAGCGTCTTTGATGCTACGATCAAAACCAAGCGAAAACATAAAAGAGTCAAACCTCTTGTACCATTGTCTACGCGACTGCTTAAGTCCATAAAACGACCTTTTCAATTTGCAAACCCAATTTTATTTTCCATCTAAAACAAATCCTTCTGACTGCTTCATGTAGATGGTCTCATCCAAGTCTCCGTGCAAGAAAGCGTTTTTCACATCCAGTTGCTCCAGCTCCAACTCATGAGCTGCGATGATAGCGAGAAAAATGCGGATGAACGTATGCCTCACTACTGGAGGGGATATCTCATCATACTCCAATCCCTTTCTTTGTGAAAACCCTTTAGCAACTAGTCTAGCCTTGTATCTTCCATCGTCCTTCACCTTGAACACCCACTTGCAACCTATGGGTCGGCTTCCTTGAGGAGGTGGTACCAAATCTTAAGTCTTGTTCTTCTTCAACAACCCTAACTCCTCTTCCATAGCGCACATCCACTTCAAACTGTCACATGACTTCAAAGCTTCATCAAGGTCAAGTGGCTCCTCAAGAACCACATGTAGGACATAGTCAAACTAATCACCATGGCTAAGGTTCGCAAACTGCCAATCACTATATCTTACAGACATTCTAATAGTCCTACGACTGACCCAGGTAGGTACTGCTTCGCCTAAACTCCTTTCAGCTCCGCCTTAAACTGAACTTCTTCTAGATTCATGCACATCACCAGCATTGCTAGAAGGTACCTGTGGACTATCCTGTGATGTTTCATCAATTGCATCAACAACAACTCTACTATTTGGCTGGAAGACGGGAACTTATTCCATCTTCTTAACCTATCAGGATCTTCTGATGTGGTAGGTATTTTCTCCTCCGGATTGAACATAGTAGACTCATCAAAGGTAACATGTCTGTAATGAAGAATCTTTCGATCAACAGGGTTCCAAATTCGATACCCTTTAATACCATCGGTGTGCATCCCATTAGTATGCCTTGTATGCTCTTGCCTCCAACTTGTCATCACCTGTATGGTGAACGTACACAAGATAACCAATACGTTCACTGTATTACATGCCGAACAATCGAATGCCGGAAATACTAGATCGTAAGAGAAAGAAGAAAGAGGTAGAGGAAGAAAATAGAAATAATAACATAGAATCTCAAAGTCACAGCGGAACAATATATAATAGATAAGAACTGGTCTTTATAAAAGAAACTATAACTGTTATTTATACATTATATCATCAGAGTACAGCACATCAACAACTCAAAACTAGATAGTTCTAATAACTTGTCCTCACAAATGCTGAATATACAGCCTACAATACACAGCGGAATAAAATCAAATACGTGCAATACGTCTTCGTCATCCAGCTCGTCTCCTGAACTCCATAGCATCCTACTCTGTATCTGTGATACTCGGTCTGACCCGAGCATTATATTAAAAATACACCCGAGTCAGTCTGGAAAACCAGCGTGAGAAAACACACTCAAAATGAATTATTAAAGTTATCAAACTCCTTTGAAAATCAAAGGTACCTTGTAAGACTAAGCCACACATAAATACGATATGTTTTTACCTTACGATAACCAAAACATCTCGTGTCAAATCCTCTGATATTATAATAATGTCTAAGTACAAATATTTATTCAAATAGTTTAAATTGTTACATTAATTAAATTCCAACATACTAGGCTCTACAACCAAAACTGTAAAGGTACGTATTGGAGAATGGATTCCATATGAATGACTAGGCACTGCGGTACCACCTTCCACAGTACACGTCTAAAAAAATGTAACGAGGACCATGCCAGCATCCCCTGCAACACAATACCGAACTACCCCTAACATGGATAGACTGAATATGCTATCACCCCGGGTGTTCCTACCCTTTTCCAGCTCCTTCCACGTATCCTAGTAATAATATCCGAGGGTATCTAGAAAGGTGAAAAACATACCCTAATTGGGTGTGACCAACTAAGCCTCGCTGCATCCCCCTTGGTTTTCAGTCATTTCCGGTTGATGAGGTTAGAGACTACGATTACCTTTTAAGGGAATTTTCACTTAGAATGCTCATTGTCCTCCAATGACAACGTACTGATAGCATTCATCCATACAAGTCCGTTCTGGGTTCGAATGGAACGAAGGCACTATTCCTACTACATCCATTTTGGAATCATCCTTCGGATCAGTGGTGATTAGCACTTCACTTCACAGCTATATCTTCGACTCCATGCTCTTGTTTTCACTTCAAAAACATACTCGTTGGATCAAAGCGGTTTTTGGATAACTTATTCAATCTCGGTATCTTCGAAACAACGTTTGATATTTCCAGTAAACTCAACCCCAGTTTTTTAGGAAATAAATAGACGAAAATAAGAACGGAGATCACCTTGTAACCGTTAGTGGACAGATTTCCTTATAACCGTCCTAGAAGAACGAAACGAGTTTACACGTTCAGTATAGCACCTCAAACGGTAACTATACCACATAATTTCCATATTTCTCCTCGATATTCCCAAAGTTATATTTTGGATCCAGATTTGATAGTTGGTTATTTAACTATCAAATAAACAATCATCCAACCAAATATTTTCTTTTCCACTGAAAACACAAAGTCTTATTTTATTTAATATTAATAAATTAAATCTCTTTATCCAAAATATATACTTATCATGCCGAATTTAGTATATTCTCAAACTCTCCTTTTCAAAAATATTTGAAAACCCTTATAAATAATAAGGAAACTACCACTACGGTGTTAATCAAGGATTCATAGCTCAATGGTTACGTCTCTATCCCAAAGAAATTCAGAACTTAACTGCAGGCACTCATTGGCTTCGATTTCGCCATGAAAATATACCATTACTTTTTCAAAGCTTTATTTAACAATTTTCTCAAAAATTGTACTTATAAAATTTTTATATAAATTTCCAATTAATTTTAGCCAAATACTCTTTAAAATAGAAGTTATTATATAAATTAATATTGAATAATTTATCTTTTAAAATAATAATACTAATTAATTCTTAAATATTAATTTACTTAATATAAACTAGCTCAATTAATAATTGAATATACTTTAAATAATTTAAAACAACTAAATAATTAATTTTCTAAAATATTCTTAAACATCTTTTTAAATTACTCAGTTAATAATAAGAAATCCTCCTCTTTAAAACAAATTCAATTTCTCGATAAAAAAATATATTTTCCAATTCCAATATAACCAATCTAACATTTATAAACCTTTCTCGATTTATTCCCAATTTGATTTACGTCCCAATTCCGTAAATCCCTTTTTCCATATTTTTAAAAGAAAAATCTGTCATTTCTTTTTAAATCGAATTACCCATCTTTTGTAAATTCCCAGAGTGAATTTATATCTTAATTTTATCCACTAATAATCCTTTTATTTTATTTATAAACCTTGTTTATAAATTTCATAGTCTCATTTCCCGTTTATAACGGTTTCACAATACTTAATCGATTATAACTGATTTCTAAATTAAATTCCATTTTTAAATCAATTTCTTAAATAACCCAACTATATTCCAAACCCCACCTAAATTCAGATTCCACTTCCTTTTCATAATTTAAAATCTCATTTAAAATCTAGTATACCAATTCATATTTTATTTTCAAACTTCCTTTTTATTTTCCCAAACTATTTTAAATCTCGATTTTAAAATCTTTTTACACTTAAACAAATATCATTTAAGTTTTATTATTTAAAATCCTTTTATTTACATTATTCTAAAATCCCTATTTTCCATATTCTGAAATTTTAAGTACAAATTTAAAATCAACCTTTTGTTTTACCCAAATTCATTTCTTTAATTAATCCAAATTTCACTATAAATATTTTACTTTCAAATTCCATTTTTATTTTCTTTTTAAAAACCCATATTCATATTTATGGTATTTCAAAATACCAAAATCTAAACCAGTAATACGATAGCACCAAATAAATTCAAATCACGCTATAATCTATCACAAATTATTCAACATATCATGTCACTGAATATGAAATTAAATTCAAAATTTTTGAAGAATCCAACTAGATCCCTCCAACCTATTTCCCTGCATCCATAGATGTTAATACAATATAAAAATACCAATCCCACTTCGAGAGGCATATCGTGGTATATAGGGTCATCCACTATTATGCGGGGTGCATAGGATCTCATCCGCTAAAATATGCGAGAATAATCACTCCAAATACCAATATTTATATTACTATATATATAATAACATCCAAACTGATAACAATTATCAGTTTCAACCAATCAACTAATAATTAATTTTAACTATTTAAAATTAACCAGTAATCTAAAATTTGAGTGAGATTAACCCACCTTGATTTATTTTCTTTCCAAACATATAGATTTTGAATAATCAAAAATCTCGATTGACTTCAAAAACCTCCAAACCAATTTTATCTCGAAGCATACTTCATTACGAATCCAACGCCAGCTTTTCGTAATTTTTCAACCTCGTATGAATAAATTATGATATTTATAAGTTAATGATTTTATTTTAACAAAAAATTTATATAACTATAACTTTTTTTTAAAAAAAATACTGAATTTACCCAGTAGGAAGCCTGGCTCAAAATTCATCTTCCTCAATGCGACAGTTCCTGTAGGCTCGAACGACCCTGGCCAAAGTACGATGGCCACTGCCTCCTCCACGAGGCATCGGAGGCCACTGCAACTCCATAGAACCCTGCTCTCGATGTGACCTTCCCAATGACGCCCACCGCGACAATGCCGATAGGCCAGAGCTCCTCCACGAACGCGAAACTGCAGCCACACTCATCATCGAATACCGATCTCCTCCGACCATGTCTCTCTGCCGCACCATTACCAAACGCAAGCACTCGCCTTCCTCGACCTTCCTCCTTTAGGAACCATCGCCCCTAGACCAACCAGGCTACTGCAATCAATCCCAAACCCAAAACTTTACTTCTCGATCACGCGTCGGTTCTCCCTCCACGTCGTGACTTCCATCGGCTTCACACACATTCCCAAACCCTAACTCAAGTCACTACCCATCTGAACCTATCCCCATTGCCTCGTGCCTCCACGTACGTGCCTTCGAAACAGACTTCGTTCGCCTCCATCAACTCGCGAATCGATCGCGAGGTCGTTCCACTTCTTTTTTTCTCCAGTTGATTTCGGTTTCGTTTTTATTTTATATTTTGCTTTCTTTTTTTTTTTGAATTTTTCAAAGAGGGAGATTCACGAATGGTTGGAAATAAAGCAACGGGAAGAAGAAAGAGATGATACCGAGAACGTTGAAGTGTTGACTTCATTTATAAAAAACATTACTCATCTTTAACCACACAAAAGTTTTGATCAGCCACCAAATTTTCCACTGAAGGATAGACCAAACTTTATGTGATTTAATATGACAAGAGGGATATGCTACAGTGGTAAGGAGGTTGATTGAATAGAGTAGAAAGCTGAGAAGAAAAGTTGGCTTGACAATATATTAATTAATTTTCAAAATGTCACGCTTTATGCAGCTCAAAATCTAAAACCCCTATCGAGGTATGCCGCTAGGCGTTCATAATGTCATACACATATTCCGAGCGCAATGGAAAAGGTTTCAAGTCCAAATTCGATCGTATGGAGAAGATAGCCTTTTGGACCCAATTATTATATTGAATTTTTGATATAAATTTTAGCGCGTTTGAATTCTGTACGACCAAACGATAACTCTAAACGCTATGAAATTTGAAATCCGATAATAATACACTATTATGGATCCGATGGAACTGGTTTTGTCAAAATCCAAGACTGTGCCTCGGAAGGCTATTTATATATGTTAATTTTAACGATATATTTTTAAAACTGAACATATCGCTTTTAAATTCAATTTTAAAAGTTCTATTATCTTCATTTTTATTAATATAAATTTTATAAGCCTTTAAATTATTTTTATCAAGTTGAAAACTCAAGATTCGATATTTTAACCAACTTTCAGTTATTAAATTCGATAATTAAATTATCCAATAAATAGTTATATTTGAAATTCAAGTTAAAAAATAATTTCTAAATATTTAAAATCAATTAAATATTCAAATTTCAAATAACCAAAATTCTGGGTCATTACATTCCTTCCCCCTTATAAAAATTTCAACCCAGAAATTTCCAAGTTACGAAGATTGGTCCAAAACTCATTTACTTTTCCAAAACTAAATAGTTTAAACAACTTCCCAAATTCAATTTATTGAAAACACACTATCATCTTTACTAATTTTCAAATTCATCCATAGATTACAACTAATATTACTCCCTCAATCATTCAAATTATAATTTAAAACCAAATTTTAAATTATCAAAAAATTTATAACACCTTAAATTTTGGAAAATTTTTGCCAGCATCTCCTTTGCGCGGCTAGATCCAAAAAACTACAAAACTGCCTCTACGGGCCCAAATCATCAAAAGAAAACAAAAGCCAAGTGGCTCGATCTGAAAATCATAAATTTTCAAACACAATTTGAACATGTACCTTTTTGTTGGGCTATCAAATTTTATTTTTGAAATCGAAGACATCAATTTAGCTTTTGCTTTTAATTACCTACACCCTAGTTATCCAATAATATTCAATCATACAATTCAGAATCATTTTACTTATTCCTTTTCAAAATTTCCAATATTTGCTTTACTTAAGCCTGTACGATGTACATATATCATCCGTACACAATATCAACTCTGGTCGCTCACTCGATCACACAATTTCACTTTCAAACTATTATCGTTCACACGGCTCTCTAATGCAGATTCAGATTTGGTTTCTTGATTATAAATCGTTATCCTCTTTGCATGGGCATATACTATGATAGAGAATTCCAGAATCAATTAAAAATCCATATCCAGTGTTCACCGTCGTAAAATCGAGTGAAAAATGCTAACTCGATATAAATCATCTCGAAATTCTGTGCTCAAATCTGGATCAAATCATTATGCGAATAAAATAATATACGTACAACTCACGTATTCATTTCTCATTTATTCTTATCCATGTCAATTTCTTTTATTCACATTTACTTTCATTTCCATTCATCTATTCACAATTATCATTTTACACACTTTTTATTTAATCTTCATTCAAATATTAACTTAGTATATTCCTTTCCATACTAGTCTCACTTGAGAATTAATTTCACCAAATTCTATAGTTAAATCATTCCACTCCATATTAATTCATTTGTGGATCACTTCATATGTAACAACCCGCATATTTATCGATTTTATATTTAAATATTTCATCATTAGTCGGATTTTAGTCCGAAAAGCTACTTTTTGCATACGGTCGAATTAGGACTCGGGACCACTCCCATTGAGCTTAAAATGCCGTTTGCGACCTTTTTGAGTATAAGCTTCGATATGTTTGGAGAAAGTTGATTTTTGCTACTTTTCACTTTGGGTTTGGTTTGGGCTCAACCCTATGTTAACTTATGCTCAAATCTGAGCCACTCTTCCCCACTCACCCTCATTCTCTTTTCATTTCAGTTTTAGAGTATTAATGGTGGGAGAGATTGGAAATTAAAACTCCAAAACCCTATTTTCTCTTGCAAATCAAATTCCTAGCTCCAAACTCAAGAAGAACCCATTGGTAAGCTTCTCTCCTTCTTCTCCAACTTATTCTCTTACCAATTTCAGAAATTCCTAAACCTAATTTCGGGAATGTTCTTGTTTTGAGCTTAGATTCAAGCTCAATTGGGTTGTGTTGAAGAGAGGTTGATTCTCCATTTGCTTTCAAGCTTCTTCTTGTTCGATTTTGTGAAAAGGTGAGATTTTTAATCTCACATCTAAGTCTATGAATTATCTTCGAATGTTAGGTATGAATTCCTAACACTTATTCGTGTGTATTTGCTTTTGGATTGGATTGAATTGGTGTATATTCCAATTTTTAGTGTTTTGAGTTCAATTCGTTAAAAATCCTAACTTTGATGTTTGAACATGTTTTTGGTGATGCATCGAGGAGCATATAGGGCCGGGTCGTCGATTGACATAAACCCTTAGCGTCGTTGCTCGAGCGAATGCAATTTTGGTCATGATTGAACCTCATTTGTAATAGGCAGGGAAGAGGCTGGAAACAGGTTCGGCCGACCGACCCCCCTGGTTCGGTCGACCGACCTGCTTCCAGGTGCATAAGCACTTTCTGTTTTAAGGTTCGGTCGACCGAGTACAGGGTTTGGTCGACCGACCGGCTGTCCCGAGAGGTTTCCAACCTTTGGTTCGTTCGACCGACTCAGGGAGCCCGGTCGACCGACCTGATGATTTTTGCCAGATTAGCCTATTTTGCTAATTTGTTTGAATATCCAACTTTAATCGATTCGTGTTGTCTCCCTTTTGTTGTTGTCATTTATTATCGACTTTGATGACCTTTTCTTTGGGAATTTTAGATATATCCACTTTGATGGATTTCGTATCGATTTCTTTGGATTTTATTCACGTTTTTGAATGTGAATTTTAGTGATTGATTGTTCCTACAATCTCCTTTGTGTTTTGCCACTTTAAAAATATAAAAGTTTTCTATACTAGTAGTAAATATCAAAACTCTTTCCCCAAACGATTTCAATACTATTTTAATACCAAATTCGTTTATAAAACCGTTTTCCAATCTATTAGTATATATAAACCTTTACCTCACTCGTATGAGAAATCCAATTAAACGACTTAGTAAAACAAGTGGTATGAAACGCTTGCGTTCACTTTGTTGGTTAATTCTTGGACTTGTTCGATTGAATCTCTTGTGACAATTTTATAGTGGAGATCTACAGTTTGTTCGTAAATATTTAAGTTAAGCAAGTGGTTATGGGACATGAAGCTAAACTCATATATTTACTAGCTTAGTGTAATTGACACTTCTCGTTGATCATGACGATCATCTTTGTGATTTAGACTAGCAATGTGTGATGTCTCTTTGTCTGCGAGGGAGACTAAACCCCGTTTTGTGGAGTTTCGACTCAATTTGGTGGGGTAGCAACCCATGGTCTTCGGGCCGTTTGTGGAGCTTCGGCTCAATTTGTGATGGTTAGCGACCATGGAATTAGCGTTCCGTTTGTGATACACGTGTTGGTGGGCTTTATGCTCCCGTTTGTGATAGGCTTCCCCCCTTTTGTGATTTCTGGATTTCTTGTGTAGATTCCTAGAATTTGTGTTCACCAATTTTCGTGATTTCCATTGATAGGTTTTATCAATATTTGTGCATTGGTGAATTTGTGCGTCATTGACCTTTTGTGATTTCTGGATTTCATGTATTGAATTCTGGAATTTGTGTGTCATTAACTTGTTGTGAATACAAGTTTTGGGTATGATACCCTTTTTGGATCTTTGAGAAGATTCTTTGATATTGATTAATCGTTTGTTGATTATCATTTACATACTTATAGTAGTATGCCGTTATGGATATTATACGTCTATGCCATATCTTATATGTCATTTATTGTGGCTTGGTGAATGAAATTAGGAGTATGACATTCCTTTTTATCTTAAGTAGATTATCGTGATATTGATTAATCTCTTGTTGATTTTCAATTACTTATATATATCACAGCTTGGCATTGTGATTATTATGTGTTTAGTCATATCTCTTATTCTATATATATCGTTTCATCTGATATTTATAGTTAGACTGATCCGTTTATTATTTTCTTATTAAATAATACTCGGGTCAGACCGAGATGTTACAGGTGCTTCTGCTTGACTTCTCCCCAGGGATCCATTGCTCTGATCTTTTGTTTACTACTTAGATTAGTAGTTTTTGTTGTATACATTTGATATACAGACTCCATAATGTATACTTATTCTTTTGTGTAGTTCATGTAACTATTCTTTTGTGATATTGTGGATCTTTTTAGACCACTACTCCGACATACACTTTCAGGTGTTAGTTATTTATATTCATATCTTCTTCCGCCTTTGTGATATGAATTGTCTGTGACTGATTTATGTTATGCTTATTTCTATATTTGTTTCCGAAGATATTATAGTCACCGTGTGATATCTTTGAGTTTGTGTCGGCATGTCGGATTTCCACTTAAAAAGAATTGCATGTTATACTATCTGACATATCGATGCTCGCACAAAGCAATTACACGGATGGTCGCTCCTCAACAGCCTTATTCTCCGTGCTAGTTGACAGCATTACTTCGTAGTGTTATTGGCTAGCATGGGTATAGAGGTGGGGCGTCACAGCTTGGTATCAAAGCCAAACTTCGGAACAATATGGAATATTATAACAAGGATCATCGTCCTAAGTCTTTCTTAGGAGTCGTGCTTTCGGATTTTATTCGGGTCTACGTACCGTTCTATCCTATTTTCTTTTATGATTCCTTGTTTTGTCTATCAAGATTGCTTGATATTCAATTTGGTGAATAACCTTTTTCTTCTTCATATTTCTTTCTAAAGGAAGAGAAATGTCTAGACCAGGCCGTCCTAGAGCCGTGCCATCTAACACTCCGCCCCAGGATGGAGTTTTTATGACTGCTCAACAGCTTCTTGATTTAGTGACGAATGCTCAAGCAGCTGGAACTAACCCGGAACCTACTCACCCAAAGTCGGGTTTTGCACGCTTGTGTAGCGATTACACTAATTTGGGTGGGGATCCATTCAGAGGTTCCGAAACTGTTATTGAAGTACAGGCTTGGCTAAGGTCATGCGATCGAATCTTTTCTCGCATGAATCTTATTGACCTTCACCGAGTTCAGGTGGCCTCTAGTATGCTCCGAGAAAGAGCATTGGACTGGTACGAGCTTCTTATTTCTGAGATTAATGAAGCAGATCTCACCTGGGAGAAATTCCGAGAACGCTTCGAGTTGAAATTTGTACCAGAAGCTGAGAAAGTGACATTGGCTCGACGATTTACAGACCTTGTTCAAGGTGAGTCCTCCGTGACTGATTACGTCGCCTCCTTCGAGTCGCTTTCCAAATATGGGGTTGAATACATCAACACCCCTCTGAAGAAGAATCAGAGATTCGTTTATGGCTTAAACAAAAATCTCAAGAAGCCATTACTTCTAAAATTAGAAGTTTCTTTCGACCAACTTGTTGATATCTCTCTTCGTCTTGAAGAGGTGGATAGGGAGAATGATGTTGAAGAGGTGGGTTCCAAACCAAACTTCAACAACAAGAAGAGGCCAAACAAATTCAAAGGCGCCTATCCCAATAAGAAAGGGAAGCAAGCAACCTCCGTGGCAAAGACTTCTTCCTTTGGCCGTGGGGAATGCTATAATTGTGGTTCGAAGGACCATTATGTGAACAAGTGCCCAAAGTCTCTCTCTTGTCGCTACTGTAAAGTTCCCGGTCATGTTATATCTTCATGCCCCAAACTTCAAGGCAAGAAGGAGGGAAAATTTAAATGTTGCTCAAGCCCCTGGCAACACATCTTGTGGCCAAGGTATTTCTCATTCTATTCTGGATGGAATTATTTTATTTCGTGATCATCCTATTCGAGTTCTTTTTGATACGGGTGCATCCCATTCTTTAATATCAAAAGAACTTGTTGATACTTTTTCTTTGGATGTTTTGTGTTTAATGACTTCTTTAAGAATTGCGAATCCGGTTGGTGGATCCGCAACAATCAGTTTATTGTGTAAAGATGTCGAGATTATTTTGTGTGATTTTCCTTTCCTAGCCGATTTGCATGTCATGCGTTATTTAGGCTTTGGAATGATTTTGGGAATGGATTGGCTTAACCGTTATGAAGCCCATATCCTATGTCCTAAGCGGACTATTCATCTTCGACATCCTCAATCTGTTAAGCAAATTTCTATTAATCTTCAAGATTCAGTTTCCAGCTTGGTTGCATCTTTATACTCTATAAATCCTCGTGATGACGACGATGATGATGAGGGTGATATTATTTCTCTTATTCACGTCGTTCGTGAATTTTCCGACATATTCGAGCCCGTTTTAGGGTTACCACCTAAGCGAGCAATTGAGTTCAGAATTAATCTTATTCCTGGAGCTCAACCTATTACCCGTCCTCCTTATCGTATGTCCAATAAAGAAAACGAGGAGATGCGTAAACAATTATCCGAATTGGAGACGAAGCAATTTATTTGCTCTAGTTCCTCGCCTTGGGGAGCTTCGGCTATTTTCGTGAAGAAATCCGATGGTACACTTAGGCTTTGCGTTGACTACCGCAAGCTTAATGATCTTACTATCAAAAATAAATATCCTTTACCTCGGATTGATGATTTATTTGACCAACTTAGTGGTGCTAGAGTCTTTTCACAATTGGACTTGGCTACCAGTTTTCATCAGCTTCGTATTGCAGAGGATAGCATTCCTTTGACATCGTTCCGTACTCGTTATGGATCTTATGAATGGCTTGTGATGCCATTTGGGTTAACGAATGCCCCGGCTTATTTCGTTGACTTAATGAATCGAGTTTTTAAAGACTTCCTCGATTGATTTGTTCTCATCTTTATTGATGATATTCTTGTGTATTCTAAAACCGAGGAGGAGCATGAAAAACATCTTCAGATTGTGTTGGAAACTCTTAGGAGTAATCAATTAAAGGCAAAATTTTCTATGTGCCACTTTTGGCAATCTCGTGTGAAGTTTCTCGGTCATATTATTTCCGAATCCGGAATTTCCGTGGATCCTTCAAAGATTGAAGCGATTAAAGATTGGAAGAGATCGGAGAGTGTGACAGAGATTCGTAGTTTTCTCGGATTGGTGGGCTATTACCGTCGTTTTATCAAAGACTTTTCTAAGATTGTCGTGCCTCTCACTAGCTTGACGAAGAAAGGTGTTAAATACATTTGGTCGGACAAATGTGAAGCTTCTTTTCAGAAATTAAAAGAACTCCTATCTAATGCTCCTGTTCTTGTTATTCCCGCGGGGAATCAAGATTTCGTTGTTTATACCGATGCTAGTCGCGTTGGTTTGGGTGCCGTTCTTATGCAAAGAGAACGTGTTATTGCTTATGCTTCTAGGCAATTGAAGCCGGCTGAGACTAGATATGCCACTCATGATTTAGAGCTCGCGGCTATTGTTTTCGCCCTTCGTATTTGGCGTCATTATCTCTTAGGAGAGAAATTTGTTCTTTACACAGATCATAAGTCTTTGAAATATTTATTTTCTCAAAAGGAACTTAATTTGCGTCAACAACGTTGGCTCGAGTTCCTTGCTCCTTATGATCTTGATATTCTTTATACCCCCGGTAAGGGTAATCGTGTCGCCGATGCTCTTAGCCGTAAGCAACAAGCAGTTGTTTCTATGATGATATCCGAATGGAACGATCTCGAGATCTTATCCACTTGTGAGATTCGAGACCGCGTATCCGATTTATGCTCATCATTTGTTTTATGTAGCCTTGAGGCTCATCCTTCTCTTTTTGACCACATTCTTGAAGCTCAAAGGCTAGATCCTGAATTGGCTCTTCTTGGCCAAAATATTAAGGATAACATTGATATTAAAGGTTTGAAAGACTTTGATATCGATTCTCGTGGCGGCATTCGGAAATTTGGTAGACTTGTCGTGCCAAATATTGGTGATCTTCGTAAAGATATTTTAGAAGATTCTCATCATTCTAAATTTACCATTCATCCCGGTAGTAGTAAAATGTACGCGGATATGAAGCGACTTTATTATTAGGAGGGAATGAAACTTGACATCGCTAACTTCGTTAAGCGTTGCATGACTTGCCAACTCGTTAAGGTCGAGCATCAGAGGCCCGGTGGGCTATTGCAACCTTTAGAAATTCCAATTTGGAAGTGGGACCAAATTTCCATGGATTTTATAGATGGCCTTCCCCGTTCTCGTTCGAGTCATGATAGCTTATGGGTGATTGTTGATAGACTTACTAAATCTGCCCATATTATTCCCGTTCGGTCTAATCGAACCGTTCCTCTTTTGGCCAAACTCTTTATCAAAGAGATTGTTAAATTACATGGAGTTCCTACTTCTATAGTTAGTGATCGTGATCCATTGTTTACTAGTGGATTTTGGAAGAGTCTTCAAAAAGCTTTGGGAACGAAGCTTAATTTTAGCACCGCTTACATCCCCAGTCCGACGGACAAACTGAGCGTGTGAATCAAACTCTTGAAGATCTTCTTCGTGCATGTGTTCTCGATTTTGGTGGAAGTTGGGAAGATCACATTTCACTTGTTGAATTTTCTTACAATAATAGCTTCCAATCTAGTATTGGTATGGCACCTTTTGAGGCACTCTACGGAAGGCCATGCCGATCTCCTTCTTGTTGGCTTGAGACCGGTGAGAAGCTGGTTTTAGGTCCAGATTTTATTCGTGACTCCACAGAGAAAATTGATCTTATTCGTCATAGGATGAAAGAAGCCCAGAATAGACAAAAATCCTATGCCGATAACCGAAGAAGGAAGTTAGAATTTCCTGAGAGAGATCTTGTGTTCATTCGTGTTTCACCTATGAAAGGTGTTGTACGTTTCAGTCGATCGGGAAAATTGGCGCCTCGATATATTGGGCCATTTCCTATCATTGAACGTATTGGTTCCATGGCTTATCGCCTTTTATTGCCGGCTCAATTTTCTGCTATTCATGACGTGTTTCACGTTTCTCAATTACGGAAATGCCTTCGAGATTTCGATTCTATTCTTGAGCCCGGCGTTGTGGAAGAGATTGAAGTTTCGCATAATTTAACTTATGAGCAACATCCTATTCGTATCATTGTTTCGGAAGTCAAACGACTTCGAAATAAAGATGTTCCGCTTGTTAAAGTTCAATGGTCTTCAAATCCTAAGGATTGTTCTTGGGAATCTAGAGGTACATCGAGCGAACACATCCGGACTTACTTTCTCGTGCTCTTTGAGGTGAACTTCTTATTTCAAACTTCTTTTGTGTTGAATATGCTTTTATGGCTGTTACTATATATCTTCTTCTTGTAATATTGCGAGGACGCAATTTCTTTAAGGAGGGGAGTCTGTAACAACCCGCATATTTATCGATTTTATATTTAAATATTTTATTTAAATATTTCATCATTAGTCGGATTTTAGTCCGAAAAGCTACTTTTTGCATACGGTCGAATTAGGACTCGGGACCAATTCCATTGAGTTTAAAATGCCGTTTGCGACCTTTTTGAGTATAAGCTTCGATATGTTTGGAGAAAGTTGATTTTTGCTACTTTTCACTTTGGGTTTGGTTTGGGCTCAGCCCTATGTTAACTTATGCTCAAATCTGAGCCACTCTTCCCCACTCACCCTCATTCTCTTCTCATTTCAGTTTTAGAGTATTAATGGTGGGAGAGATTGGAAATTAAAACTCCAAAACCCTAGTTTCTCTAGCAAATCAAATTCCTAGCTCCAAACTCAAGAAGAACCCATTGGTAAGCTTCTCTCCTTCTTCTCCAACTTATTCTCTTACCAATTTCAGAAATTCCTAAACCTAATTTCGGGAATGTTCATGTTTTGAGCTTAGATTCAAGCTCAATTGGGTTGTGTTGAAGAGAGGTTGATTCTCCATTTGCTTTCAAGCTTCTTCTTGTTCGATTTTGTGAAAAGGTGAGATTTTTAATCTCACATCTAAGTCTATGAATTATCTTCGAATGTTAGGTATGAATTCCTAACATTATTCGTGTGTATTTGCTTTTGGATTGGATTGAATTGGTGTATATTCCAATTTTTAGTGTTTTGAGTTCAATTCGTTAAAAATCCTAACTTTGATGTTTGAACATGTTTTTGGTGATGCATCGAGGAGCATATAGGGCTGGATCGTCGATTGACATAAACCCTTAGCGTCGTTGCTCGAGCGAATGCAAGTTTGGTCATGATTGAACCTCATTTGTAATAGGCAGGGAAGAGGCTGGAAACAGGTTCGGCCGACCGACCCCCCTGGTTCGGTCGACCGACCTGCTTCCAAGTGCATAAGCACTTTCTGTTTTAAGGTTTGGTCGACCGAGTACAGGGTTCGGTCGACCGACCTGCTGTCCCGAGAGGTTTCCAACCTTTGGTTCGGTCGACCGACTCAGGGAGTCCGGTCGACCGACCTGATGATTTTTGCCAGATTAGCCTATTTTGCTAATTTGTTTGAATATCCAACTTTAATCGATTCGTGTTGTCTCCCTTTTGTTGTTGTCATTTATTATCGACTTTGATGACCTTTTCTTTGGGAATTTTAGATATATCCACTTTGATGGATTTCGTATCGATTTCTTTGGATTTTATTCACGTTTTTGAATGTGAATTTTAGTGATTGATTGTTCCTACAATCTCCTTTGTGTTTTGTCACTTTAAAAATATAAAGGTTTTCTATACTAGTAGTAAATATCAAAACTCTTTCCCCAAACGATTTCAATACTATTTTAATACCAAATTCGTTTATAAAACCGTTTTCCAATCTATTAGTATATATAAACCTTTACCTCACTCGTATAAGAAATCCAATTAAACGACTTAGTAAAACAAGTGGTATGAAACGCTTGCGTTCACTTTGTTGGTTAATTCTTAGACTTGTTCGATTGAATCTCTTGTGACAATTTTATAGTGGAGATCTACAGTTTGTTCGTAAATATTTAAGTTAAGCAAGTGGTTATGGGACATGAAGCTAAACTCATATATTTACTAGCTTAGTGTAATTGACACTTCTCGTTGATCATGACGATCATCTTTGTGATTTAGACTAGCAATGTGCGATGTCTCTTTGTCTACGAGGGAGACTAAACCCCGTTTTGTGGAGTTTCGACTCAATTTGGTGGGGTAGCAACCCATGGTCTTCGGGCCGTTTGTGGAGCTTCGACTCAATTTGTGATGGTTAGCGACCATGGAATTAGCGTTCCGTTTGTGATACACGTGTTGGTGGGCTTTATGCTCCCGTTTGTGATAGGCCTCCCCCTTTTGTGATTTCTGGATTTCTTGTGTAGATTCCTAGAATTTGTGTTCACCAATTTTCGTGATTTCCATTGATAGGTTTTATCAATATTTGTGCATTGGTGAATTTGTGCGTCATTGACCTTTTGTGATTTCTGGATTTCACGTATTGAATTCTGGAATTTGTGTGTCATTAACTTGTTGTGAATACAAGTTTTGGGTATGATACCCTTTTTGGATCTTTGAGAAGATTCTTTGATATTGATTAATCGTTTGTTGATTATCATTTACATACTTATAGTAGTATGCCGTTATGGATATTATACGTCTATGCCATATCTTATATGTCATTTATTGTGGCTTGGTGAATGAAATTAGGAGTATGACATTCCTTTTTATCTTGAGTAGATTATCGTGATATTGATTAATCTCTTGTTGATTTTCAATTACTTATATATATCACAGCTTGGCATTGTGACTATTATGTGTTTAGTCATATCTCTTATTCTATATATATCGTTTCATCTGATATTTATAGTTAGACTGATCCGTTTATTATTTTCTTATTAAATAATACTCGGGTCAGACCGAGATGTTACAGGTGCTTCTGCTTGACTTCTCCCCAGGGATCCATTGCTCTGATCTTTTGTTTACTACTTAGATTAGTAGTTTTTTTTGTATACATTTGAGATACAGACTCCATAATGTATACTTATTCTTTTGTGTAGTTCATGTAACTATTCTTTTGTGATATTGTGGATCTTTTTAGACCACTACTCTGACATACACTTTCAGGTGTTAGTTATTTATATTCATATCTTCTTCCGCCTTTGTGATATGAATTGTCTGTGACTGATTTATGTTATGCTTATTTCTATATTTGTTTCCGAAGATATTATAGCCACCGTGTGATATCTTTGAGTTTGTGTCGGCATGTCGGATTTCCACTTAAAAAGAATTGCATGTTATACTATCTGACATATCGATGCTCGCACAAAGCAATTACACGGATGGTCGCTCCTCAACAGCCTTATTCTCCGTGCTAGTTGACAGCATTACTTCGTAGTGTTCTTGGCTAGCGTGGATATAGAGGTGGGGCGTCACATCATAAATCTTACTTAAGTTTAGAAACATCTCATACGATTTCTTATGGTTAGTTACCACTTCACACTTAAGTCTATATTCCTTTTTTATTAATCAATTCTATTTCCAGAGTTTAGTTTATTTAATCCAACTCAAACTAAATTTTCAATTTCACTTTATTTAACATAATTCTAGTTAAATCGTTCCAATATTCAATTTCAATTCCATTTACTTACTAATTCAATTAATTAGTTCATTCACTAATTTATTTCCAACTTAATAAATTCTATTTTCAATAACTATTCCACTTAGCCTACTTTGAATTAATTTCTCAAAATTCACTTTATTTAACTTAATTCAAGTTAAATTCATTCCAAACAAATTTCAAATTCTTATAAGTTATTATACTATTTTATCATATTTTCCAAATAACATTTTAAATGAAAATCCAAGAGTTTAACTCCTTGTTCCCAATTTATTTCAAATCATTTTTGAAATCTAATACATATACACAATCCATTTGTATATCAAATTACCCCTTTGCATTTCAAACCAAAACCAGTATTTCCAAAACAAAACTCCAATCCAAATCATTAAGGTAGTAATCCCTCCCTTGGAGACTCAAAAATGAACACCAATGATATCGCGATCATCATCGGAATTATTTTCCAGCGACCGAAGTGAGTTCAGTGCTTTTTTCCTCTTTTGAAAACCATTTTAAATATTTCGATTCACAAATATTTCCCAAATAACATCACCATTATTTTCCAAGACTGCGAAAATCATTTTCAAATCCAACGGGAAATTAAATTCCCAAATTTCTAAATCTATATTTAAATATTCCTCTGGGATTTCATTCCATTTCAAATTATAAATCACATTTTAAACTCATCTTTACAAATTACATTTTGTTATATGAATTTTTTTCTTAACTTTTGGTTATAATATCAACTTTTATTTCACTCATCATTTCCTAACAACCAAGCACACCATATATAATAATTTCTGTAAATTATTCCTTTTATATATAAAAAAATTAAGGTAAAGTTATTTCATTTACCCCATTTTAAAACAATACCATGTCGAATTTCTTCGTTTAGGTGTTTAGAGATTGCTATCAGTAACGTTCATTACTCGTATTGACCAGAATCCATAACCACTCAATTGACCAATCAATACAATATAAAACAATTTTATATTCACTAATAAATATGCGCTCATATCTACTAATAGACTCAAACTCATTCTAGAGTACTATTGACCCTATCTCTAATGAGTTACCACATCAAAGCCAAGGTTCTTACTTAACCTTCCGCTCTGATACCAAGTGTCACGGCCCAAATTTTCGACGCTTGAAAATCAACATCAATACGTTCACTGTATTACATGTCGATCAATCGAATGCTAGAAATACCAGATCATAAGAGAAAGAAGAAAGAGGTAGAAGAAGAAAATAGAAATAACAAAACAGAATCTCATAATCGCAGCAGAACAATATATAATAGATAAGAACTAGTCTTTATACAAAAAAAGAACTATAACTGTTATTTGTACATTACATTATCAGAGTACAACACATCAATAACTCAATACCGGACAATTATAATAACTTGTCCTCACAAATGCTGAATATACAGCCTACAATACACAGCAGAACAAAATTGAATATGTGTAATATGTCTTCGTCATCCAGCTTGTCTCTTGAGCTCCATAACATCCTACTCTGTATCTATAATACTCGGTCTGACCCGAGCATTATAATAAAATTAGACCCGAGTCAATCTGAAAAACCAACATGAGAAAACACACTTAATTTTAATTATTAATGTTATCAAAATCCTTTGAAAATCAAAGGTATCTTATTAGACCATGCCACACATAAACTCGATGGGTTTTTACCTTACTATAACCAAAACATTTCATATCAAATCTTCTGATATTATAATAGTGTCTAAGTACAAATACTTATTCAAATAGTTGAAATTGTTACATTAAATAAATTATCGCATTCTAGGCTCTACAACCAAAACCGTAAAGGTACATATTAGAGAATGGATTCAATACGAATGACTAGGCACTGGGGTACCACCTGCCACAGTACACGTCTAGAAAATTGTACTGAGAACCACGCCGGGATCCCCTACAACTCAAGACCGGACTACCCCTAACCTGATAGACCGAATATGCTATCACCCTGTGTGTTCCCACCCTTTCCGAGCTCCTTCCATGTATCGTTGTAATAATATCCGAGGGTATTTAAAAAGGTGATAAACATACCCTAATTGGTGCGACCCACTTAGCTTTGTTGTATCCCCCCTAATTTTCAGTCATTCCTGGTTGATGAGACTAGAGGCTACGATTACCTTTTAAGGGAATTTTCACTTAGAATGTTCGTTGTCCTCTAATGACAACGCACTGATAGCATTCATCCATACAAGTCCGTTCTGGGTCCGAACGGAACCAAAGGCACTATTCCTATTACATCCATTTTGGAATCATCCTCAGGATTAGTATCGATTAGCCCTTGCACTTCACTGCCCCACCTTCTACTCCATTCTCTTGTTTTCATTTCGAAAACATACTCGTTGGATCGAAGTGGTTTTTAGATAACTTATCTGATCCTCGTCTCTTTAAAACAACGTTCGATATTTCCAATAAACTCAACCTGGTTCTTTAGGAAATAAACAGACGAAAATAAGATCGGAGATCAACTCCTAACCGTCAGTGGACGGATTTCTTTATAGTAGTCCTAGAAGAACGAAACGAGTTTATACGTTCAGTATAGCACCTTGAACAGTAGCTGTACCACATAATTACCGTATTTCTCCTCGATATTCCCAAAGTTATATTTTGGGTCCAGATTTAATAGTTGTTTATTTAACTATTAAATAAACAATCATCCAACCAAATATTTTATTTTCCACTGAAAACACTAAGTCTTATTTATTTAATTTTAATAAATTAAATCTCTTTATCCAAAATATATATTTGTCTTGCCGAATTTAGTATATTCTCAAACTATCCTTTTCAAAAATATTTGAAAACCCTTTGAAATAATAAGGAAAGTACCACTGTGGTATCAATAAAGGATTCATAGCTTAATGGTTATGTCTCTGTCCCAAAGAAATCCAAAACTTAACTACAGACACTCACTGCCTCCGATTTCACCATGAAAGTATACCATTACTTTTCGAAAACTTTATTTAATAATTTTATCAAAAATTACTTATAAAATCTCTATATAAATTTCAAAGTTAATTTTAGGCAAATACTCTTTAAAATAAAAGTCATTGTATAATATTAATATTGAATAATTTATCTTTTAAAATAATAATACTAATTAATTCTTAAATAATAATTGAATTAACAAAAACTAACTCAATTAATAATTAAATATACTTTAAACAATTTTAAACAACTAAATAATTAATTTTCTGAAATATTCTTAAACGCCTTTATAAATTACCCAGTTAATAATAAAAAATCCTCCTTTTTAAAACAAATTCAATTTCTCGATAAAAAATATATTTTTCAATTCCAATATAACCAGTCTAACAATTATAAATCCCTCTCGATTTATTCCCAATATGATTTACGTTCCAATTCTGTAAATCCCTTTTTCTACATTTTCAAAAGAAAAATATATCTTTTCTATTTAAACCGAATTACCCATCTCATTATAAATTCTCGCCGTGAATTTATATCTTAATTTTATCCACTGATAATTATTTCACTTTATTTATAAACCTTATTTATAAATTCCATAGTCTCATTTCCCATTTATAAAGGTTTCACAATACTTAATCGATTATAACCGATTTCTAAATTAAATTCCATTTTTAAATCAATTTCTTAAATAACCCAACTATATTCCAAACCCCACCTAAACTCAGATTCCACTTCCTTTTCATAATTTAAAATCTAGTATATCAATTTCATATTTTATTTTCAAATTTCCCTTTTATTTTCCCAAACCATTTCAAATCTCGATTTTTATAATCTTTTTACACTTAAAAAAAATATCATTTAAGTTTTATTATTTGAAATCCTTTTATTTACATTATTCCAAAATCTCTATTTTCCATATTCTGAAATTTGAAGTACAAATTTAAAATCAACTTTTTATATGACCCAAATTCATTTCTTTTAATTAATCCAACTTTCACTATAAATATTTTACTTTCAAATTTCTATTTTATTTTCTTTTTAAAAACTAATATTCATATTTATGGTATTTTAAAATACCGAAATCTAAACCAGTAATACCATAACACCAAATAAATTCAAATCACGCTATAATCTATCACAGATTATTCAACATATCATATCACTGAATATGAAATTAAATTTAACATTTTTCACGAATCCAGTTGGATCCCTCAAACATGTTTCCTTGCATCCACATATGTTAATACAGTATAAAAATACCAATCCCACTTCGAGGGGGATATCACGATATATACGGTCATCCGCTATTATGCGGGATGTATAGGGTCTCATCCGCTAAAAATGCGGGAATAATCACTCCAAATACAAATATTTATATTTCTATATATAATAACATCCAAACTGATAACAATTATCAATTTCAACCAATCAACCAATAATTAATTTTAACTATTTAAAATTAATTAGTAATTCAAAATTTGAGTGTGATTAACTCACCTTGATTTATTTTCTTTCCAAACATCCAGATTTTGAATAATCAAAAATCTTGACTGACTTCATAAATCTCAAAACCAATTTTATCTCGAAGCCTCTTTACGAATCCAACACCACCTTTTCGTTATTTTTCAACCTCATATAAATAAATTATGATATTTATAAGTTAATGAATTTATTTTAAAAAAAAAATATAACTATATTTTTTTCTTTTTTTAAAAAATACTGTTACCCAGTGTAACGACCCAGAATTTTTAGAAATTAAAATTTGAATATTTAATTAATTTTAAATATTAATTAGTGAATTTATAAGTCAAATAAATTTTTATTTGAATTTTTGGATTTAATTGGATTATTAAATCGATAATTTAATATGTTAAATTATGGAAATAATTAAAAAATTGAGTTAAATATGATTGAAAATGATTTGTAAAATTTTATTTTATCATATTGAAGTTAGAATGATATTTTAGAACTTTTAAAATCGAATTAAAAGTTAATTTGTGAAAATTGAATATTTTAATATTTAATAATCGACTGTAAAATAGCCAATTTTTGAACAGTCTCAGAATTGAACGAAATCAGTTTCATTGGATCCGTAATAGTTAGTTAGTACCGGATTTCAATTTTCGTATCAATCGGAGCTATCGTTTGATCGTGGCAGTTCGAAACGCATCGAATTTATTTTTAATTTAAATTTGGCGAGTCAAAATAGCCATTTTTCAAAAAGTCTCGGCATTCGACGAAACCAGTTTCATCAGATCCGTAATGTGATATTATTGTAAGGTTTCAAATTTCAAGTCGTTTGGATATATCGTTTGTCCGATACAAATTAAAACGCCTAGAAATCGATTTAAATCGGTTTAATTTAAATTGAGCGTTTGCAGCCATAACTCGCACATACTTCCGAATTAGCTTCCGAAACCTGTTCCATTGTGTCCGGAACGCGGGGTAAACCCTAGAAACGCTGGTTACGGCGCGTAAATCGGAGTTCGGAATTCCCGGGATGAATAGTGTTTACGCTTGCTTTTTCTATAAATACACCCTCACTCTAAAATAAAAAAAAAACAACAAACCCTAATCTAAAACTGCATAGCCGGCCCTAATTTTTCAATGGCCAGTTTTTCTTCTCCTTCCTCCCTTGATTTCTCCAAATCCATCAAGAATTAGCAAGAAAGTTCAACTACAAAGTTGAAGATCTCCTCGAGTACTACGTTTTCAACGGCTATGATCTAAAACGGAGCGTCGGGGAGTGAGATAGGTGTGGCCGTTCGTCATGGCCTACGCACGCATCCCTAGGAGGAGGAGGGGGCCGAGTCTGGTGGTGTTTGGGTCGAGTGTGGTTGTGGTGTAGGGCTTCAAGTTGCAACTTCCTGATCGTGATATCGTCGAGTGTGGAGAGAGCAAATTCAAACCCTAGTATGTGATTCATGGGTTCGGCCTCAATTTGCACGGCCTGGAGATAATACGTGTGATGTAGAAGATGAGCAGGGGCCGTTGGATCTGGATCTAGTGGCTAGGATTGGCTGTGGGTTTAGGTTATTAAAGTTTAGTTGTAATTTGTTGATTTAAAATACGTGTAACTTATAAAATCAATAACTTTTTCATACGAGGTCGAAAAAATGCAAACTCAGTTGCGTTGGAATCGTATGGACGAGCACTACGCGATGGAGTTGGTTTGGAGTCGTTTGGAGTTAGTGAGAATTTTGGGTAAAATTAAACGTCCGTTTAATTTTATTCGAAATAAATCGCTAAAACGGAATTTAAAATCAAGGTGAGAATTTCTCACTCAATCGAATCAGTTTCGATTTTATTTTAAATAGTTAGATTTAAAATATTTGAATGCATGTTTGAATGTTGGTTGATATCTATTGATTGTTAAAATAGACATTATACGCCGTTAGTAAGCGGATGTTATTTAATAAAAACATATACCGCGAATATTTCATAAACAGTGAAATTGGTATTATATATAATATCAATATATATATATTGGCATATGTATATATTGCAGTTGATTGATTTCCCGTATTTTTTAGCGGATGAGACCCTATTACGCCGTTATTAAGCGGATAATATTAAATAAGAACATATACCGCGATAATTTCGTACTGGAACGAAATTGGTATTGTGCTAATGTTTGTGATGCAGGAAAACAGGTTGGAGGGATCCAACTGGATTCCTCAACAGTATTTATTTGATTTCAGATATATTAATATTTGATGGATTATCATATCGATATATGATATCGTTGTAGTCGTGATTGACTATTTGGTATGTAGCATCATTGGACCAAATTTTGGAATTTTAAAATGATTTATAAAGTGATTTTTGAAAATATACTATATATTTGGAATTTGATCTATTTTAAGTAAATAAACGTTATAATTTTTAAAGCTATAAAAATTATGATTTTGTGAAATATAGTTAAAAGTTGATTTTTGAGAAATAAAGGAACGATTTTATAAAATAGTTTAAATTGGATTTTTGAATACATTATAAAAGTTTGAATATACGATTTATAAAATTTGATTATTTTATAAATCAAAATGGTAAAACTATAAAGGAAATTAAAGACGTTTAAAAGAATAATATAAATTGATTTATATTAAGAGATTTATAAATGGATATTTATAAATTGAAATATGGACGTTATAAAATGAGTTTTTATAAGTGTTTTGAATGAAGCGAAAATGAAATTCATAAATGAATGAAATTTATAGAATTATAAACTTTGAAGTTATAAAAGAAATTTATAAATAGTAAGATTTATAAATTTGGTGAAATTATTTGAAGAATAGATTGGTTAAATAAATGGATCTTATAAGTTATAAGATTTATAAATTGGAAAGTCTCTAAAGGAACGATTTTGTAAAATAATCGTTTTATAAGTAATTAACTTATAATATGAACGTTTAGTTTATAATTTAGTTATAAACTGGAATAGGTTAATAAAGGAATTTATAAAAAGGAAGTTTTTATAAATAATTAGAAATGGAATTTATAAACGTTGTTTTATAAATTTGCAAATGATTTATTTTGACGAGAAAATTTGTTGAAACCTATAGATGGAGTTATATTCACATTTTTGAATAGTGAATAATCCTTTGAATTAAAATGAATAAAAGGATGAAATTGTTAACGTAGTTTATTCACGTTTTTGAATAGTGAATAACACGTTAAAGAAATTGTTTTAGATTTGGTGTTTTAAACAGAATTAAAACGATCTAACGATGTTTTAAAAGATGTTGAGATTCGAAACCATAGATTTCAACATTTATTGTTGAAATAGACGTTTTCGAGGAATAAAAGGAAATGGTGGACTATAACACTATTGTTATAGTAAATGATTTCCGAATGGAAATGTTTTTGTATAGTATTGGGATTTATATATCTATTTTAATTCCGAATCCCTATACTAGTGATTTTGGGTTGTCGTAACGATGTTTTACGCAACATTCGTTTTGGCCCAAATAAATATGTTTAAGTAAATGATTTCCTTAAAGAATGAAATATATACTTAATTCGATTTAAGTATATTGAATATTTTCTAAGTGTTGAAAATAAAAAGATTTGTGAATTACTTATTTTTAATAAGTATGGAATTGTTTCCAATATGAAATGAATATTTAGAATTTATCTTTTTGAAGATAAATTGAAAATGGATAATTGAAATCGTATATGCATGAATATTTTGAAATATAAATTCATTATGGAATTTATATGTGAAAGTAGAATTTGTTTGAAAATAAATATTGATTTATTTTTGAAGTGTGAAAATTATATATCTTGTAAAGATATTTTGGAAAATAAATAATTTGGAAAATTATTTGGAATCTGGTGATGTATGCATATCAATTGATAGTTCAATAACCGACTATCAATATCTCCCTTTGAATGGGTAATTGATGTGATTTGTTTGAATGTGAATGCTACACTTATTTTTGAATAAGCGCTCACTATTCGGGTTAACCGGAAAAGGACCATGGGGTCGTATAACCCATTCCGAATATGTGATACGTCGTTATGAATTGCATTTAAAGATCGGTGTTGAAGACCGAGTATTTGTGAAAGCGATAGGATGACCTATCGATTGTCTCTGCACTGGGTAGCTCCTGGTATAGAGATCTCCTAAGTGATGGGAAATTCGATCGGGATTGTGAATACCCGTATTGCAAGGGCTTCGTAAGAAGTGCCTTCGGTTTTGTTCGAGCCCGGAACAGACTTGTATGGATTGTATGTCTGACATTACAAGTTGAGATATAAAGCCGATTTCTTTCAAATATATTTCTGTTGGTGGCGAAGAATTTATTCTTTAGCTTAACACCCTTCTCTGAGACGTACGAGCTCAGAGGTTATGTAGTTGAATGTTATCAGCGATATATTCCCAATTTGGTAATGTGACATGCTGAGTGATGCTGAAATGATCATTGTGTTGATTATTGTGATAGGATCATTTATTTGATCGTCTATCTTAGTGATCATTGTGTTGATCATTTGTTGACCCAAAGCATGGCTTTTGTATAAAGTATGTTTTTGTGGACGTGAATTCGTCGAGCCTCACACACCGTGAATGGTCAAAACAGGAAAGAAGCAGCAAGGTTATGAGGGGTAGCACCCTTTAGGATGTGTCCATTTCCTTCTGGAAAAGGGTGGTATCATGGTATGGAGCCCAGATACTTACTCATGTTGAAAACACTTTATGATTGTGTGAATTGATTACGAGCGCTCGGTTGATAAAGGTCCCAAAGGACCGGGGGATGGCATATTCGGTCAGTTGTTACTCAGTTAGGAGTAACCCGGCCTTGTGTTGGTAGAGATCCGGTTTGGTTCTCGGGGATGTCCATCCAGAGGCATTCTCATGTGGCAATGGGAAGTTCCTTGGCCTGACCATTTGTTGGAAATCCAATTCCCAATACGAAACTTGTACGGTATTAGTTGTAGAACCTGCTATTCACTTATGGTGGTCACCACTGTTTGGATAGTAGCTATAGTAGGCATACGATAATGGTCGTATGTTGGCTAAGATTTATATTCTACTTTCGAAATGAATTTGTTATACACTATGCACTAATAATAATATCAAATGTTATTTTAAATGCGTATCAAGCATCTTTGACTATCATAAGGAGAAATCTCCTCCGATTCTGCGTTTGCATGTGTGTGTGTGCGGGAGGCCTTATGGTAGTCTCATTTTTAAAAGCATTGCGAATTGAATTTAAAAATATTCCTCTATTTTGATTTTAAAGTTAAATAAACTGTTTTGAGTTCTCACACCAGTCACATGACTGACTCGGAGTTTATTGTTTTCCTTCCTAAACTCTGGGTGCCCACCAATTTCCACACGGGCAGTTAAGAGTTAGGTTTATCAGGATATTCTGGAGTTGCTGGAGGCAAGCTGGATGGCATGGCGTATTACTAGTTTATATAGTATTTCTTTTTCCGCTGCACTGTTTGTTGTTGTATGATGTTGTACACTCTGATGATATGATGTGATGTAATGTAATAACTGATATAGTTCTTTGTTTAAAGATTATTCATTTATTATTATATGTTGTTCCGCTGCGAATTGTGAGATTCTGTTGTTGTTCTGTTGTTTCCTTTCTGTCCCGTTCTATTTTAAAAATTCTCTGTTTTCTAAAAATCGTCTATCTTCTTTCCTCTCTATTTTCTATCTTTTCTCTCTTTTTCTTTTCTTAAATTCTTTTTAAAACCCATAACTATTCGGTTTTTCGGCAACGAAAATCCGCGTACGTTACATTTGGTATCAGAGCTTATGGTTAAGCGACAACCATGGTTCTGTTGGGTATTATTCATTAGAGATAGAGTCAGCAGTACTCTAGAATGAATTTGAGTGTAATAATAGCTAAGAGAGCGTATTTGTTAGTGAATATAAATTGTTTTATATTGTGATGATTGGTTTGTTGAGTGGCATATGAACTTTCGTCAGCGTGGTCCGCAAGACTATGCCGAAGGAGTTTCTAAACACTTGAATAGAACAATTCGACACAGTATTGTTTTCAAATTGGATAAATGAAATAATTTTACCTTGAGTATATTTTATATATAAAGAAATAATTTTCAAAAATTATTAAAGTGTATATAAGTAGATTGTTTAGTTGTTTGAATAGTCTAAATAAAAGAATAATTGTATAAGCAAAAGAATTATAAGAATTGAAATTATAATTAAAGTGATTTACAATTGTGAATAAACTTATATATATAAGAAGTGAAAATAATGTTAAATGGAATATGACTTAAGAGTTATATAAATGAAATTCAACTTTAGTAATTGAATTGAATGAATGGATTGAATGATAATCAATTAAATGTGAATTAAGTTGATAAGGAATAATGAATATAAGTGTTAATTCATTAAAATCTAAAGTTATTAGAAGTTGAATAAAAAAATGAATGAATATAAGCAAAATAATTTGGTTGTAATTATATATACATTGGTTGTTATATGATTGTTAGTTGATAGTATATAATTCATTAAGTATTAATGAAATTGAAAGCTAATGCAATTGAATTCAAATTAGAAGTAAATAAATTTGAATAGAATTGAAAGTGAATTGGATTTAATTAGTAATGTAAACTAATTGAATTGAGAATGAATGTTAGTAAATCCAATGTAAATGAATCAAATGTGATTTAAATTGAAAACCATTTCATTGAATATTAATGAGAATATGAATGAATATTATTGGTTATGGATGTTAGTTGGATGTAGTTGGTTGATGGTTGAATGTATATTGCTATTGTTGCATTTGCTATGTGACATATATAGTTGATATGTTGCTATATGTTGTATATTGAGATTATTTGCATATGTGCATGTTCTCATGTTGTTTGTTGAGTGTTTAGTAGGTGCGGATCGCGTTTGCTTCGCATTTGGAGCTCGCTTTTGCGCTATATTAGCCGTATATGCTTGCTAATAAAATATAAGGTACATATCTCGGATTAAATATCGCACTTTTATACTTTTTCCCTTCGGGATGCCTCATTACTTGATGAGATGTATATTTGTGATATATATACTGTCATTTTTTTTTCGGATCGAGCCGCGCAAAGGAGACTATGGCGAATTTTTCCGAAAATTTAAGGCGTTAGAAAAATTTTGAGAAAAATTGGAAAATTTTGAAAACTATAACTTTGATTTTGGAATTGAAAGTTAAACAATAGTAGTTGTTTTTGAAAAGATAACTAAGTATGATTTGAAAACTTAGTAAAGATTTGTAAGAAGTTTAACTATGAATTTTGGGAAAGTTAATAAATTGTATAACTTTTCTTACTTGTAATTTCGAGGACGAAATTCTTTTAAGTGGGAAAGATTGTAACGACCCAGAATTTTTAGAAATTAAAATTTGAATATTTAATTAATTTTAAATATTAATTAGTGAATTTATAAGTCAAATAAATTTTTATTTGAATTTTTGGATTTAATTGGATTATTAAATCGATAATTTAATATGTTAAATTATGGAAATAATTAAAAAATTGAGTTAAATATGATTGAAAATGATTTGTAAAATTTTATTTTATCATATTGAAGTTAGAATGATATTTTAGAACTTTTAAAATCGAATTAAAAGTTAATTTGTGAAAATTGAATATTTTAATATTTAATAATCGACTGTAAAATAGCCAATTTTTGAACAGTCTCAGAATTGAACGAAATCAGTTTCATTGGATCCGTAATAGTTAGTTATTACCGGATTTCAATTTTCGTATCAATCGGAGCTATCGTTTGATCGTGGCAGTTCGAAACGCATCGAATTTATTTTTAATTTAAATTTGGCGAGTCAAAATAGCCATTTTTCAAAAAGTCTCGGAATTCGACGAAACCAGTTTCATCAGATCCGTAATGTGATATTATTGTAAGGTTTCAAATTTCAAGTCGTTTGGATATACCGTTTGTCCGATACAAATTAAAACGCCTAGAAATCGATTTAAATCGGTTTAATTTAAATTGAGCGTTTGCAGCCATAACTCGCACATACTTCCGAATTAGCTTCCGAAACCTGTTCCATTGTGTCCGGAACGCGGGGTAAACCCTAGAAACGCTAGTTACGGCGCGTAAATCGGAGTTCGGAATTCCCGGGATGAATAGTGTTTACGCTTGCTTTTTCTATAAATACACCCTCACTCTAAAATAAAAAAAAAACAACAAACCCTAATCTAAAACTGCATAGCCGGCCCTAATTTTTCAATGGCCAGTTTTTCTTCTCCTTCCTCCCTTGATTTCTCCAAATCCATCAAGAATTAGCAAGAAAGTTCAACTACAAAGTTGAAGATCTCCTCGAGTACTACGTTTTCAACGGCTATGATCTAAAACGGAGCGTCGGGGAGTGAGATAGGTGTGGCCGTTCGTCATGGCCTGCGCACGCATCCCTAGGAGGAGGAGGGGGCCGAGTCTGGTGGTGTTTGGGTCGAGTGTGGTTGTGGTGTAGGGCTTCAAGTTGCAACTTCCTGATCGTGATATCGTCGAGTGTGGAGAGAGCAAATTCAAACCCTAGTATGTGATTCATGGGTTCGGCCTCAATTTGCACGGCCTGGAGATAATACGTTTGATGTAGAAGATGAGCAGGGGCCGTTGGATCTGGATCTAGTGGCTAGGATTGGCTGTGGGTTTAGGTTATTAAAGTTTAGTTGTAATTTGTTGATTTAAAATACGTGTAACTTATAAAATCAATAACTTTTTCATACGAGGTCGAAAAAATGCAAACTCAGTTGCGTTGGAATCGTATGGACGAGCACTACGCGATGGAGTTGGTTTGGAGTCGTTTGGAGTTAGTGAGAATTTTGGGTAAAATTAAACGTCCGTTTAATTTTATTCGAAATAAATCGCTAAAACGGAATTTAAAATCAAGGTGAGAATTTCTCACTCAATCGAATCAGTTTCGATTTTATTTTAAATAGTTAGATTTAAAATATTTGAATGCATGTTTGAATGTTGGTTGATATCTATTGATTGTTAAAATAGACATTATACGCCGTTAGTAAGCGGATGTTATTTAATAAAAACATATACCGCGAATATTTCATAAACAGTGAAATTGGTATTATATATAATATCAATATATATATATTGGCATATGTATATATTGCAGTTGATTGATTTCCCGTATTTTTTAGCGGATGAGACCCTATTACGCCGTTATTAAGCGGATAATATTAAATAAGAACATATACCGCGATAATTTCGTACTGGAACGAAATTGGTATTGTGCTAATGTTTGTGATGCAAGAAAACAGGTTGGAGGGATCCAACTGGATTCCTCGACAGTATTTATTTGATTTCAGATATATTAATATTTGATGGATTATCATATCGATATATGATATCGTTGTAGTCGTGATTGACTATTTGGTATGTAGCATCATTGGACCAAATTTTGGAATTTTAAAATGATTTATAAAGTGATTTTTGAAAATATACTATATATTTGGAATTTGATCTATTTTAAGTAAATAAAGTTATAATTTTTAAAGCTATAAAAATTATGATTTTGTGAAATATAGTTAAAAGTTGATTTTTGAGAAATAAAGGAACGATTTTATAAAATAGTTTAAATTGGATTTTTGAATACATTATAAAAGTTTGAATATACGATTTATAAAATTTGATTATTTTATAAATCAAAATGGTAAAACTATAAAGGAAATTAAAGACGTTTAAAAGAATAATATAAATTGATTTATATTAAGAGATTTATAAATGGATATTTATAAATTGAAATATGGACGTTATAAAATGAGTTTTTATAAGTGTTTTGAATGAAGCGAAAATGAAATTCATAAATGAATGAAATTTATAGAATTATAAACTGTGAAGTTATAAAAGAAATTTATAAATAGTAAGATTTATAAATTTGGTGAAATTATTTGAAGAATAGATTGGTTAAATAAATGGATCTTATAAGTTATAAGATTTATAAATTGGAAAGTCTCTAAAGGAACGATTTTGTAAAATAATCGTTTTATAAGTAATTAACTTATAATATGAACGTTTAGTTTATAATTTAGTTATAAACTGGAATAGGTTAATAAAGGAATTTATAAAAAGGAAGTTTTTATAAATAATTAGAAATGGAATTTATAAACGTTGTTTTATAAATTTGCAAATGATTTATTTTGACGAGAAAATTTGTTGAAACCTATAGATGGAGTTATATTCACATTTTTGAATAGTGAATAATCCTTTGAATTAAAATGAATAAAAGGATGAAATTGTTAACGTAGTTTATTCACGTTTTTGAATAGTGAATAACACGTTAAAGAAATTGTTTTAGATTTGGTGTTTTAAACAGAATTAAAACGATCTAACGATGTTTTAAAAGATGTTGAGATTCGAAACCATAGATTTCAGCATTTATTGTTGAAATAGACGTTTTCGAGGAATAAAAGGAAATGGTGGACTATAACACTATTGTTATAGTAAATGATTTCCGAATGGAAATGTTTTTGTATAGTATTGGGATTTATATATCTATTTTAATTCCGAATCCCTATACTAGTGATTTTGGGTTGTCGTAACGATGTTTTACGCAACATTCGTTTTGGCCCAAATAAATATGTTTAAGTAAATGATTTCCTTAAAGAATGAAATATATACTTAATTCGATTTAAGTATATTGAATATTTTCTAAGTGTTGAAAATAAAAAGATTTGTGAATTACTTATTTTTAATAAGTATGGAATTGTTTCCAATATGAAATGAATATTTAGAATTTATCTTTTTGAAGATAAATTGAAAATGGATAATTGAAATCGTATATGCATGAATATTTTGGAATATAAATTCATTATGGAATTTATATGTGAAAGTAGAATTTGTTTGAAAATAAATATTGATTTATTTTTGAAGTGTGAAAATTATATATCTTGTAAAGATATTTTGGAAAATAAATAATTTGGAAAATTATTTGGAATCTGGTGATGTATGCATATCAATTGATAGTTCAATAACCGACTATCAATATCTCCCTTTGAATGGGTAATTGATGTGATTTGTTTGAATGTGAATGCTACACTTATTTTTGAATAAGCGCTCACTATTCGGGTTAACCGGGAAAGGACCATGGGGTCGTATAACCCATTCCGAATATGTGATACGTCGTTATGAATTGCATTTAAAGATCGGTGTTGAAGACCGAGTATTTGTGAAAGCGATAGGATGACCTATCGATTGTCTCTGCACTGGGTAGCTCCTGGTATAGAGATCTCCTAAGTGATGGGAAATTCGATCGGGATTGTGAATACCCGTATTGCAAGGGCTTCGTAAGAAGTGCCTTCGGTTTTGTTCGAGCCCGGAACAGACTTGTATGGATTGTATGTCTGACATTACAAGTTGAGATATAAAGCCGATTTCTTTCAAATATATTTCTGTTGGTGGCGAAGAATTTATTCTTTAGCTTAACACCCTTCTCTGAGACGTACGAGCTCAGAGGTTATGTAGTTGAATGTTATCAGCGATATATTCCCAATTTGGTAATGTGACATGCTGAGTGATGCTGAAATGATCATTGTGTTGATTATTGTGATAGGATCATTTATTTGATCGTCTATCTTAGTGATCATTGTGTTGATCATTTGTTGACCCAAAGAATGGCTTTTGTATAAAGTATGTTTTTGTGGACGTGAATTCGTCGAGCCTCACACACCGTGAATGGTCAAAACAGGAAAGAAGCAGCAAGGTTATGAGGGGTAGCACCCTTTAGGATGTGTCCATTTCCTTCTGGAAAAGGGTGGTATCATGGTATGGAGCCCAGATACTTACTCATGTTGAAAACACTTTATGATTGTGTGAATTGATTACGAGCGCTCGGTTGATAAAGGTCCCAAAGGACCGGGGGATGGCATATTCGGTCAGTTGTTACTCAGTTAGGAGTAACCCGGCCTTGTGTTGGTAGAGATCCGGTTTGGTTCTCGGGGATGTCCATCCAGAGGCATTCTCATGTGGCAATGGGAAGTTCCTTGGCCTGACCATTTGTTGGAAATCCAATTCCCAATACGAAACTTGTACGGTATTAGTTGTAGAACCTGCTATTCACTTATGGTGGTCACCACTGTTTGGATAGTAGCTATAGTAGGCATACGATAATGGTCGTATGTTGGCTAAGATTTATATTCTACTTTCGAAATGAATTTGTTATACACTATGCACTAATAATAATATCAAATGTTATTTTAAATGCGTATCAAGCATCTTTGACTATCATAAGGAGAAATCTCCTCCGATTCTGCGTTTGCATGTGTGTGTGTGCGGGAGGCCTTATGGTAGTCTCATTTTTAAAAGCATTGCGAATTGAATTTAAAAATATTCCTCTATTTTGATTTTAAAGTTAAATAAACTGTTTTGAGTTCTCACACCAGTCACATGACTGACTCGGAGTTTATTGTTTTCCTTCCTAAACTCTGGGTGCCCACCAATTTCCACACGGGCAGTTAAGAGTTAGGTTTATCAGGATATTCTGGAGTTGCTGGAGGCAAGCTGGATGGCATGGCGTATTACTAGTTTATATAGTATTTCTTTTTCCGCTGCACTGTTTGTTGTTGTATGATGTTGTACACTCTGATGATATGATGTGATGTAATGTAATAACTGATATAGTTCTTTGTTTAAAGATTATTCATTTATTATTATATGTTGTTCCGCTGCGAATTGTGAGATTCTGTTGTTGTTCTGTTGTTTCCTTTCTGTCCCGTTCTATTTTAAAAATTCTCTGTTTTCTAAAAATCGTCTATCTTCTTTCCTCTCTATTTTCTATCTTTTCTCTCTTTTTCTTTTCTTAAATTCTTTTTAAAACCCATAACTATTCGGTTTTTCGGCAACGAAAATCCGCGTACGTTACACCCAGTAAGAAGCCTGGCTCAAAATTCATCTTCCTCAACGCGACTATTCCTGTAGGCTCGAATGACCCTGGCCAACATACGATGGCCACTGCCTCCTCCACGTGGCGGTGGGGGCCACCATAACTCAGTAGAACCCTGCCCTTGACATGACCTTCCCAATGACGCCCACCACGACAACGTCGATGGCTCAGAGCTCCCCCACAAACGCAAAAATGCAGCCGCACTCATCATCTAATTCTGGCCTCCTCCGACCATGTCTCTCTGCCGCACCACTACCAAACTACAACACTCGCCTTCCTCGACCTTCCTCCTTTAGGAACCATCGCCACTAGACCAACCAGGCTGCCATACTCAATCCTAAACCCAAAATTTCACTTCTCGATCACATCTCGGTTCTCCCTCCACGTCGCGACGTCCATCAGCTTCACGTGCGTTCCCAAACCCTAACTCGAGTCGCTACTCATCTGAACCCATTCCTACTGCCTCGCGCCTCTATGTACGCCTCTTTGCAACAGACTTCGTCTGCCTCCATCAGCTCGTGACTTGATCGCGAGGTCGTTCCACTTCTTTCTTTTTTTCAATTGATTTCGATTTCTTTTTATTTTATATTTTGCTTCCTTTTTTTGAATTTTTTAAAGAGGGAGATTCATGAATGGTTGGAAATAAAGCAACGGGAATAAGAAAGAGATGATACTGAGAAAGTTGAAGTGTTGACTTCATTTATAAAAAACATTACTCATCTTTAGCCACACAAAAGTTTTGATCAGCCACCAAATTTTCCACTGAAGGACGGACCAAACTTTACGTGATTTAATATAACAGGAGAGTTATGCTACAGTGGTAGGGTGGCTAATTGAATAGAGTAGACCGCTGAGAAGAAAAGTTGGCTTGACAATATATTAATTAATTTTCAAAATGTCTCGGTTTACACAGCTCAAAATCTCATACACCTATCAAGGCATGCCGCTAGGTGTTCATAATGTTATACTCCTATTCCAAATGCAATGGAAAAGGTTTCAAGTCCTAATTCGATCGTATGGAGAAGATAGCTTTTTGGACCCAATTATTATATTGAAATTTCGATATAAGTTTTAGCGCGTTTATATTCCGTACGACCAAACGATAACTCCATACACTAAGATATTAGAAGTCCAAAAATAGTACACTATTACCGATCCAATGGAACATGTTTCATTGAAATCCAAGACTGTGCCTCGGAAGGTTATTTATATATGTTAACTTTAACGATATATTTTTAAAACGGAATAATCACTTTTAAATTCAATTTAAAATTTTCTATTATCTTAATTATTATTAATATAAATTTTATAAGCCTTTAAATTATTTTTATCAAACTATAAACTCAAGATTCAATATTTTAACCAACTTTCAGTTATTAAATTCGATAATTAAATTATCCAAAAAATAGTTACATTTGAAATTTAAGTTAAAAATTAACTTTCACATATTTAAAATCAATTATATATTCAAATTTCAAATAACCAAAATTCTGGGTTATTACGGGAAGTAACCAAGATGCACTGCTTTACCTCTCCACTTCTCCTCTAGAATCTTCCCACCTATGGCTGAGGATGGAATTCGATTTATGATATGCACTGCAGTTGATAATGCCTCAGCCCAAAACCCTCTAGACTAGCCTGCCATCAATCTCAAGCAATGAGCCTTCTCTAGTAGAGTCACGTTCATCCTTTCTACAACCCCATTAGATTGCGGATCTCCGCTGTAGTGAAATGTCTTGAATGTCATGTTGTCTACACAATTCTAGGAACTCCCTAGAATTCACCACCGTTATCAGATCTCAGCACCTTCAACCTAGAACCAGATTGGTTCTTAACAAGCACTTTCCAGTCTTTGAACTTCTCAAAACTCTCTAATTTGGCCTTCATCACATACATCCATACTTTCTGAGAAAAGTCATCAATGAAAGAGTTGAAATACTTTGCTCCTCCAAGAGAAGGTGTAGCAACTGGTCCCCAAACATCAGTATGCACGTACTCAAGTACTTGCCTCGATCTATGGAGTCCAACTCAAAAAGATACTTTAGTTTGCTTGCCTAACACACGCTCCTGGCAGAAGTCCATCTTGTCGAATCTTCCTCTTTTGATCATCTTCCGTCTTCGAAGAAACTCTAAGCCCTTCTCTGAAATATGACCCAACCTGAGATGCCAAAGCTTTTTGGTATCCAATACACGAGAACTATTTACTCCAACACACGACTCTCCAAGAACTGTGGTTTCTTTCAACAAATACATATTTCAAAACACATCTCCTTTCATATGAACTAGTGTACCTCTCGAAACCTCTAGATTGTCCTTCTCGATAGTTACCTTGCATCCCAAAGATGCCAATTGTCCTAAAGAAATTAAGGACTTCCGAAGACCTAGAATATACTGGACACCTGTCCAAGTGCGTACTACTCCGTCAGACATTCTGATCCTCACTGTACCTTCACCCATTGCTCTACAGCTAGCATCATTACCCATAAGAATAGAGCTTCCCTCTAGTCCAACGAAAGTACTAAAGTAATCCTTATTAGATGTCATATGGAAAGACGCCTTTGAGTCTAGCACCCAATGGTCTAAGATATCTGATACTACTACAAAAAACAAATCATTAGATACAGACTTCTCCACCGCAAATGATGAAGATCCGTCTTATTCCTTCTTATTCTAATCTAGACAATCATTTTTTCAATGACCAAGTTTATTTCAGATAAAGCACTTCCCGTCCTTAGACTTTTCTATCCTGCCATTACCGGTCTTCCTCGACTTGGAACGCCCTTTAGAGTGCCAATTCTTCTTATCATTTATTCCTCTTTCAACAAACAGGCCGTGAATACTACTTCCTCCTCTACTTCCTTCACTTGTCTCCTTTATTTGATCTCTCATGCCCTCAGATAGAACGCCTGACTTCACCTCTTCTACTGTCAATGTGTCTCCAGCGAAGATAGAGCTGTTAGTGAAACATGTGCATCACTTCGGAGGAGAACACAAAAGAACCATTGCCATTTGCTCCTCATCCATCTTCAAGTCAACATTCTTCATCTTCGTCATGATATCATCAAAGAAATTTAGATTATCCTTCACTGAAGTACCCATTCTCATCCGCATGGTGAAAATTGTCTTCAGCAATATCAGACGGTTAGTTAGAGATTTCTTCAAGTACAGATTATCTAGCTTGGTCCAAATGCATCTCTGATACCAGACTGTTGGGGAAATCCCTTTAGATGATCGGTCTAAGGGAGTAAAAACCCAATGTAATGGAAAACAAATGGATCATGATTATAGTGATACGAAACAAACAAAGATAAACACCAGAACAGACAATCATAGATCTATGCAACGTGGAAAAATAAATAACACCATTATTTATAGTGGTTCCACTACCGCTAGGCAGTGTACGTCCACTTGGGGAGAGAAGATTTTATTAATCATTGAAATATTAGAGTTACAAGATTGATTCACTTTTAGAGGCTATACATGAAAAGAATTAACAATACTGACAAAATTATGCAGTTTCAACTCTCTAGGATGGCTACCATTTTTTTAGAAGCTCCATTATTTATTGAGTGAAGATATATGGAGGGTAGCTGCTATATAGCCGCCCTGGGGTTTGGTTCGACAGCCCTGGTTCAGCATGTTTGGTCCGTCAAACAGCGCGCATGGTTTGGTTCGGTATAATTTGGACCGGCATGCTAACACCGAACGAAATATTTGGTTCGACATTCCTCTACCAAACGAAAAATAATAACGCTCCACTTTATTCACTACTTCATCGCTTCAAACATTCCTCACTACTGAATTAAGACATCACTCCCCCAAATTCATAATGCCGCTCCACTTCTACCGCCTTTGCCACCGAATGACCTTTTTCGTTCGACACAATCACCAAACCAAAACCCAGCACTGTAACTTCCAACTTTCTGCGTTGCTTCTTCTTCTTTCATTGATGATCAGCTAGGGTTTCAACCATTTAATTAGGAATCTCAAGTATCAATTTCTAACATCAACTAGGTCGATGTTTGAAGAATATTAATCAAGCAAAATTTTCAATGGTTTAACATGGAAAATGATTCGCACATACTTATAAGAAAGCATAGGTAATCAAACTTGTTAGAATCATCATTGGAGAAATAAGAGAAGCCAAATTTGCAGCATTTATAAATATGTTGGCCAATGTGTAATTTATAGCGGTTATAATTATAGGAAAGCATCGATAATCAAACTTGTTAGAATCATCATTGGAGAAATAAGAAAAGCCAAATTTAGAGAATTAATAAATATGTTGGCCAATGTGTAATTTGTAGCGGTTATAAATATAAGAAAGCATAAGTAATCAAACTTGTTAGGATTATGGTTGGAGAAAGAAAAGAAGCTAAAGTAGGAGCACTGATAAATATGTTGGCCAATGTGTAATTTGTAGCAGTTATGTATACATATGCATACATACGTACGTACGTACATACATACATACATTTATAAAATTTGTCAGTATTACATGTTCATCCAAAAGTTTCATATGTTGTCTGAACTGTGCATTAGCATTCGTGTTAATAGCTTCCCAAACTCCGGCAATCCATTTGTTTGTTAAAATCAAGTTGGATAAGTATTGGTATGTGCTTCCCGTTGTTATGGACTTGGAAATTAGAATACGTAAGCCGATCAAACCAAGTATAAAATAAAATTTTGTTACGTAAATTGTGTCGATGAGGTAGCAAATTGGAAACTAACCTTGGTTTGGATTGCAGAAATTTTTTTGGTAAATAATGTTTGTTGTATAGTTGCGATGTTCATTGTTATTGATAATTAATTTTTTTTACCTTTGCCATCGTGTGAGAAAATTGGGCGAAGAAGGTAAATGCCTACATTTTCTAGCGTTTTACCCTGACTTTTGTTAAAAGTCATGGAGAAATGGACTTTAATTGGAAATTGTTCAACGTAAAATGAATAGCCACTTCATATCTATTTTAGATGAAGCAAAAATCAATATATGGCAGCGACACTTGCTTTCCTATGTCCGATCCGGTTAGTATATCAGCTTCAATCTATTAAGATGTTAGGTTGTTGCCATCAAAAGGTATTAAGATGTCAGGTTGCTAACCAACAAAAGGTATGCTATTACCAGTAAAATATGGTTAAGCATTGTTACATTGGAGTATTAAGTAACTTAATGCATACATCTGTCATACTTTGAGTGGGCAGTCTAAAATATTTTGTAGTATTATAGCTCTCTATGAAGGAGGATTGCCAATTTTCTCAGAAAAAATATATTATGTACTAATACGCATAGCAACAATCATCAGATCCTTTTGTAGAAAAATAAAAACCATCAATTGTGGGAAAATATTTCTATATTTCTAGACAAAATATCTTTGTTAAGTTGTTACTAAAGTAGTTGGTACAGAGCACATGAAACTTTCAGATCCATATATGCATATTCTAGCAAAATCATATTAAAACTCAGCCAACAACTTGAAATAATCGTATGAAAAAGAAGTTTCCAATAAATAATGTTTGAATTTCATATGTTTAAATGCTTGCATTACATTTTATAGTTATAAAATAGAAATCCATAGCGATGCTCAAAGATTCAAAACTTCATGGAATGGAAGACACCTTGTGCTTGATTTGGATGCTCAAAAATTGCTATTGAATGTATTTATTAATTTATCAAAAAAATTCAAACAACATTTACACATTTTACAGAAGATGATGAGACCTAAATCTTTCTTATCCAGGAGGGTATAGATTCATAGAAAGTGTATTAATTGCATATAGATTTTTGGTTTGCATGATGGAATACAGTACTAAAGTTAAACTAGTCAAATTCTGAATGATGTAAACAACTTGTATGTAAAAATACTCTTTTATTGTACACCATTGCTTCGTATAATATAGATCGAAACAACACATGTAGCATTCATCTACATTGACCTACTCCAAACCAAATATACGCCTCCTGATCTGGTTGGAGCGGAGAGGAGGGTGCAGTTGGATGAATGCAAAGGTAAGAAGAATAAGAGAAACAACTTACCTATAAGGCACTGAACAATAATGAAGTCATGGTTTGAGTTGTCCACTTGTCCAAAATTGATTAGGCTAATGGAAATTGATCAAGCTAAAAGAGAGAAATTATGAAAAATCATAAAAAAAAATTAATATCGCTCAAGGGTAACAAATACCTAGGAAATTGTATCTTATTTGAACTGCAAATAAGTTTGGCTACCGAATATCAAACGTGTGTCGATAATGATTAAAGAACACTTTTGCAAAAGTATTTCCGTTTACATTTATGTGATCTCTATTAACATAATTTTGGAAAATTTCTTCAATTTGTTAAAAATATATCGATATCTTTCAAATTCTCATCAAACTCAGAGTAGATTTAACAGTCGTAATTATTTGAAAAGTTTAGGAGGTAACTGAATCAAATACTTGCATCCACGTGCACATATATACAATTAGAAATGGGAGAACCACATATAATGTTAAATTGTCACTGTTGCATATTGAAATCCCTAAGTTTTTCTTTCCTAACAATGAATCGAGGGAGTTTAAGGAAAATTACCATCAATCTGAATGTCAATCAAAAAATAAGGCATAAAATCAACATCCCTTCCAATCGAGCTTGTGTCTAGAAGGAGGTCATGTAAGAAAACAAAGAAACATGCCAAGTTTCTTGCTCGCTTGCTTGTTTATACGTTTCAATATCATTTTCTTCTAAAAGTAGGTCATATATGTAACTTTAGAACCTGCTAAATTCGTACAAAATGCACATTTAAAATATAAAATATTTAAAATGTCATAATGCATGCTAAACTTTGTTCTCGTTAAGGTTTGAAATAAAATGCATATTTATAATTGAACGATTTCAAATGTGATGCTAAAATCTTCTCTAGTTAAGATAATAATATTTACCTTTTAAATCACTATGTAAAATGACTTAAAAGCCTTAAGTTTTTATTTCACGTGCAATATTAAACAAGATTTTAAAGGTCAAGGTATGCATTAGATAAACTTTAAATAATGATTTTGTTAGAAATTTATGTGCTGAATACAAAAGGTTATAGAATTTAAAATCAATACAATAATTTTTTTAGCCTTTAAAGGACGTAAAATGAGTGAAGACCTTCAATATATTCTAATACGAAAATTGCCAAAGGAAAACCAAAAAACAAGGTCGGAGTAATAATTAATAGACAATGTTTGGTGTCAAACATTATAGTCAAATTCGTATGAATTATAATTCTATCCAAGCTACGGAGAGCAGGAATTAAGTAATTTTAAATAAAGAAAAAAAGAGGTATGCTCCATAAGTAAAATTGCTATAAAATAAGTTTGTTCTCAAAACTATCTCGAAATGAATGGCATACAAAATTGGGAAAAAAAAACTCGATTCCAATTGGTAAAAAAGGAATTTATATTCCATATTGAAGATAGATATTATAAGGAGATAAAGTATTATGATAAAAATAAAAATCTACTTTCGAGGAAATCGGTATGGGATACAAAGAGGCTTATGATTTCGAGTTCAACACATAAAGGATAAAAGCAATTTGATGCTGTCAAATCATCATGTATATTTCCCATGTGTTATAATTGTACCATTTAATGTATATGAAGACGTGAATGTCTATTTGATAGGTTGGGTCTTGTATGGTATTTGTTAAAATTGTGTGCATATGTTGTTGTTTAATTACGATGTGAGATTTTTCCATATTTCGGATTTTTAATTATATTACCAATACTAGATTTTGTATCTGAAATTAATACACAAGCGTATTTTGACAGTGTTTATCGCTGATTTAGATTTAAGAAACATGGAACGTAACAGTAGACTAGGAAGATCATTTAGCCAGAATTGTATTCGTAATTCTAAAATAAGCATTTTCCTCTATCTCTTCATTTTCTTCCTCTCACTTTTAATAAAAAGAAAATTAAGGGTTTTAAAATGTAAATCTTTCATAACTTCTTCGTAGTATGGAAATGTAAGAATCCAAATTTTAGAAATCAACAAATTTTAGAAATCAAATGAAAGCTTCAAGTTAGGTTTATTTCTATGGGATTTGGTGAATAAGTTTTATATTCTATATTATATGTTGATCATATATGTTAAAAATCATGGTAGATGTATAATGTTGGTTAAGACTTGGGTAATGGACCTAATTGAGATTTGAGAGATAGGAACCTTATTAATAAATTGTTTGAAAGAGTAAACTGTATAATAGGATGCGTTGGATTAACTTATTATGAATTGTATTGTGCTTATTTGATTATTGGCTTGATAATTGGTTAGGAATTTGATAGATTTGTTAAGGAATGATTCATTGATATCCAAGGTTATTATTAAGGAAGAAAGATGTAAAATTGAAGTAGTTAATCGATTTGTTAAAATCGAATGGTTATGAAATTAGTCCATTGTTTCAAAGTCATTCATCGAGTGCGAAGTCGCACTCGTTCGAATATTCGAACGATGTATAACGAGGACGTGAATGTGTGTTGAGCGATGTTAGTGCAACGTATCTCGATGATACATAGTCGTACATTGAAGCCACTTAGGGAAAGCAACCACTTCAAGAAATGCGTAAATATAAAATACGAGGTCTCTAGATTAAAGAAAACACCATCACGATCACAGTGGAAGAAAGGACGAGTAGTTTGGAGTTATGGACTAAAAGATATAAACGTTTGGAGTTAAACCATGTAAAATGTTTTAGAAAAAATTGATAAATCAAGTGAATTTTTTATCATCGATAAAATTCGTCTTTGTTAAGATTGACATTAGACCGATGATAGATAACTAATATTGTAGTTTGTAATTTTCAAAATAATGAATATTTTCATTTAAAACGATCTGTGGAATGTTAAATTTTAATCGTACATATTTTTTTACGTTAATTAATGGTTAAAAATATACATGATTTTGATTAGAAAATTTTTATTTTTTATTTTATTTTCCTTCTTAATCGAATGTTAACTATTTGCTGAAAAGCTTTTACTACAAATTAAAATTAGCAAGACATGAAACAAGTTCAATATCTAAGGTATAAATTTTACGTTATTAAAAGAACAATATGATTTGTAATGGCTGTTTTAATTAACATTTCTTTTGGTCGCTAAGTACATATATTTTTATTACTCTGATAAGACAATATACTTATTTCCGGTGTTAATATTAACTACAAGTGCTTTAAAAAATAAAATATGCGGATACATTACTATTACATTTTGGTTTTTAGGTTTGTTTTTTTGTTCCACCGAGTGATATATGAAATTCAATGTATTATTTGTCTTTTAATTAAATGTACTAATAACTAAATGTTAAACTCAAAATTTATGTACATAAATATTTATGTGTTGAAATTAAAAAAAAAATTCTAATTAATTAAGAATACCAGCATTCATTTATTTTTTTAACAAATATTAAATTCTAAGTTAATATATTTGCAACGATCCGATTTCTCGACGTCCGAAAGTCGACATCAATACGTCCACTGTATCGGATGCCGAACAGTCGAATGCCGGAAAACAGAACTGTTAGGGTTTAAGAAGAAGAAGAAAGAAGAAGAAACAGAAAACAATAACAAAATCTCACATTTCACAGCGTAATAAATATAATAGATAAATAAATATCTTTAAACAGAATCACTATATCCGATATTACATTACATCACATTACATTATCAAAGTGTACGACAACAAACAGTGGAAAGAAATATTACATATATAAGTGATACGCCTCGCCATCCAGCTCCAACTCCTGATCTCACAGCAGCTTGTTGACTTCGCTCCGAATAACTGCTAACCTGACTCTAGGCTGCCCGTGTGGAAAATTTATGGGCACCTAGAGTTTAGAAAGAGAACAATAAACTCCAGGTCAGTCGTGGGACTGGTGTGAGATCATAAGAACATTTATTTTCACAAAGAAAGTAAAAAGAAATCCGCTATGCTTTTGGAAAATGAAACTACTATAAGGCCTCCCGCTACACACACAATGTAACGACCCGTTATTTTGGACTATTCGCATCCGCACATGCCGGACTTGAATAATTCAAAATACCGAATTGTTAATTTAAATTTGGCAATACTCAGATATACAGTAAATAAATAATCACAGAATCACAGACACAGAGTAATAATATGCAGCGGAAGCAAAAGATAGTAGTTCATGAAGCTACTATATATATATATAACAGGGTTAAATAAGTTACAAAAGAAGTCTCAAAAACAATAGTCAAATACAAGAATCAGAATACATCACTGGAATCAACTGAATATCTGAAAGCTGGATAGATAGCTGGATCTCCAAGCGAAGCTTCAACTCCAAGGTTGAGTCTTGAATACTGGTGCTCTCAGTCTGACCCGAGCGTAAAGCAAAACACAAACACTCGAGTCAGGATTAACATTCTTATATCAATAAATCCAACTCAAGTGAAATAGCAACTACAATACAAGTAACTCAGAGGACGTTGGAATAACCATCCTCTAGGGATCCGTTAAACTATCTACTATGTAGCAGTGTACGCTAGATAGATAATGCCTTTCAGTAATATAAAGTATGAAAATAGTGTTAAGGCGTTACCATTATTCCCCTTAACACATTTTATATAAGCATTATAGTCTATACAGCACTGTAAACTCCACCGTAAACTAGTGGGATATCAGGGAGTACTCCATAGGTGTAACACAAAACAAATTCGTAGTGGTCGCATATACAGGGATACAAGTATGACAAGGCACAAGAGGCAATACCCAAGGTAGTGAAACTACCATTTGCCTGATCCAGACTGGTGAAAACGCATCGCCGCAACAATCGCAACACCGCGAAACAACACTCCCAAAAGTACGAGGGTGCACTGATCAATAACAAGTAATGAGTAGTTTACGAAGAAGTGTGTCTGCCCGAGGTGGCTAACCTCATTTGGCCTGGCACGACTCCTGTTTTAGTCATTTTCAATTTGACACAAGTTTCAAGGCTATCCAATATCGTTCTCTTTCTTCAGTCATCACGTACATCATTCCAACCACATCATTCTGGATCACACTCCGCGTATACTAATTAAAGTGGTTTTCTGTTTAGACAGAGAGTATGGCCATTACCAATTCCGGTTTCTTCAATAAATTTCGTAATTATTACACCAACTGGTCATTCAATAATTTTCAAAATAAATCAAATTTAATTTCAATTAGAATTTGTAAGGCAACTTTCCATTTGTCTTTCTATATAGATTTTCCAAAATTTACGTTTCAAAATTTCCAAGTTACCATTTCAAAATCTTATAATTCAATTTCAATTTTTATTTTAAACAAATCAAATATTGATTCAAGTTAGTATATAAGTTCCATTCCGAAATCATTTAAATCCATTTAATTTAACATTCAAATCAATTCAAATTCATTTATCGATTTCATTCAATATTTGTTAAGTTAATTACCATTCAAAACAATTCCTATTGATTTTTGATTCATTAAATCAATTACTTAAGTTCAACTTCGTTATATCAAAACTTCAAAATTGAATTAAATTAGATTCGTCAAAACAATTCTTTAAATTACAAGTCTTACATTAATTTCAATAAATCACATTTTACCTCTTGTTAAAGAAATTCAATTTCACTTATTCATCTACTTTGGTATAAATTTCAAAACTCAATTAATAAAGAACATAATTTCATTTATTAACGAAGTTCAAATTCACTTATTCCGAAGTTCAATTTCCCTTATCAAAGAATTCAAATTTTATTTAATTATCAAATAATTCAATCCTATTCAATTATTAAATAATTTCAAAATTTAATTATTAAATAATTTAAAAACTTAATTATTAAATAATTTCAAACTTAATTATTAAATAATTTCAACTTAATTATTAAATAATTTCAACTTAATTTAATGAATAATTTCAAATTTTATTGTCAAATAATTTATTATAAAACAACGTTCTTTCAATAACTATTATGTTAATATTTTGTTTCAAATATTAAATATTAACATTTTCCTTTCATTAAATTCAAATTACAATTTCTTTTCAAAACTTATTAGTTATTCAAATAAAATATTCATTTTATTTTAAAATCAAATTATTGACCAATCGGTTTTTATTTAATTCTCTATCATAGGTCAAATTCATTTGGGTATTTATCATTTCAACCCGATTCCATTTCAATTCAAAAAAATCAAAACATAGCAAAGGGAACTTGTAGTATGATAATTGGGATGGTGTCAAAGTAAATAAACAAACAATAATAAGCATCAATAACAATCCAATAATTAATTCAAATAATCCCGAAATAATCGTATTAATTCACATTATTGTTTATGCAAATTAATGTAATTATTTCTAGAATCTACACTATCATTTCATGTAGATTAAAGATTATTCCACTAATTATTTATACGGTTTGTCACTTGTCATTCAATTTAAATTTTATACTACAACAATTAATCCAATATACGATAAATGGTTCAAAGTGTAATTATCACTATTCTACATGTCAATTAATTTAACAATCAAAAGGGGTCATATTTAACTAATCAAATTTAACATATAAATCAGTTTTAATATTGTTAACTATCCTATATCAAATTCAATTGCATAATATTTATCACTTTATACATTACAATTTATCATCCAATATAAACAACAAACAATCAATCAATTATCAACCAAATGAGACTGCCATCGTATAATTAACAGAAAATGGTGTCAGATGTCACAAGTGAACTGATACAGGTAATAACATATGTATAACAGTGTAAATAACTAACAACAGCATATTTCAATTGTCATTTCAATTCGAAATCAAATTTAATAAATAAAAGAACATTAATCGCGATTGATTGCTCACCTTTCTAGGCTAGATAGAAGATAGATAACATAACAGGCTACGATTTGAATGGGGAAATGACTGATCCAAATGACGATTTCCAAAGCAAGTCGAAATTGGAAAGACTTCGACGAATGACTGAACTGATAACAGGAATTGATGAAAACGGATCAGATCAGTTGATAGAAACAGATATATATATATATATATATATATATATAATATTTATTTACAAATCAATATTACATTAAATGTATATAAAACTAAATATATATATATATATATATATGTATGTATATATATATATTGTACAGTCTTACATTAAGAATTGAATAGATTTCAAATCTACTTAAAATTGCAAAATCCACATTCAACAACTTTTTTTTATATATATACGTTTGGCTGCAACACAAAATATAAATACTTAAACTTCATATATATACTTAGAACGCACCGTGTATAACCATACTTTTAAACAATATTTTAAAACATTGATGAACACAGAAAATATATGAACCCTATGTATATATATTATACATATCACTATATGTATACATGTACAGTATACATAAATATCTCTTATCATGTAACATTTTAAATACTGGCATATATATGAATTCATATAACTTGTATAAACCAGCTCGCTAAAGTTTATAATATGCTATATATAATAATACCTTTATATCTCACTGTTAACAAAACTTTATATACCAACGGTATAAACATAATACTTTAAATACAATAATATACTTCCCATGTATACACATCACTGTTAACAAAACTTGAGTCTACTTGCATACATATAATGAAATATACAAACTGTAACTCCTGTGTGTATATATATATATGTGTGTGTGTGTCTGTGTGTGTGTGTGTGTATGTATGTAAACTCCTTTTTCTTTGAACATACGTATAAAAAAATTTGAAACAAGAATTAACTAACATTATTATTAAACTATTTCAACTATAACATATTTCAAACAGCAATAATAATAATAATAATGATAAACACAAGAAGATGGAACCGAAGAGAAGATACACTAGGTGGATGCTAGCGAATGAAGGAGCATCCGAGGTGGCTAGTGGTGCTTGCTCGGCCAAGTCAGAGGCTTCTTGAGTTGCGCGTGGTTGCTCGGTTGCGGTTATGTGAAGAGTAGGACCTGGTTTCGGTGGAGAGGGCGGTGACAGGTGGTACAGGGTGAAGCGGCTAAGGGAAAAAGGAGCAATGTTGGAGTGGGATGGGTTCGGGCGGATCTAGAGGCGGAGGTTGATGGTTGTTAGCGGCCGAGGTCAGTGGTAGGTAGATGCACGATGAGTAGGAGAAGGGGTTGGGCCCGCCGGAGATGAGGTCGCATGGTGGAGAGGCATGCCAGCATACGTGATTATATATATATATATATATATATATATATATATATATATATATATATAAACGTGGAAGTAAAAAAAACAAGGAGGAGGAAGCGATGAACAGGGCAGACGGTAGTTGAATGGAGCAAGCTTCACCTCTCTAAGCAAAAGCAACACGAATCATTAAACACAAAGATGGGCTTTAAGTTAGAAGAAGAAAAACATGCATCAGATGGTTTGCCAAAGAAAGAAACTTGGCCTCGTATTATATTGGCTACCCTAAGTATGAAACAAGGCACAAAACTAGTGCAGGGGAACCTACATGGGAACTGAACCAACAAGTATTGAAAGGGTAGGAAAATAAAAAGTCAAAAGTTGAATTCCGTGAATATTTATAACCACTGACCGTTTATGTTCCCATGGCGGAGAATGAATGGTAGTAGGAAATCAAAATTCAAATAATGGAACCGATACGGAAATCGTTTCCGTTGATTTCGTTGTCTTCCAGACTTCAAACACACAGAAATAAATATACCGCAGAGATCAGCATGATAAGACGATCAAAACGGTATACAGATATTATTGGTATGGTTGAATTATAAAATTCGAATTTTCTACTGACGGAAAATGCGGCAAAAACGCAGAAAAATAAGATCGACGGAGCTAAAGAAGTCCGAATTTTGAAAAACGAAAATGACGTCTTGCTCAGAAGCCGATTTATAATTTTTCTATATAAAAATATTTAGGTTTCGAAAACATTTTATTTTCATCGATTTTTAACTGATTAAATTGAATAAATTTACGCACGAAAATAAGCTTCATATTTTCGGATGAAAATTTACCGGTTGCTATGTTTAACTAGACGCATTTCAAATATTAAATTTTTATTTCAATTTTTTTTAAAAATTTCACGAAAATTCAATTAATTAAATAAATAAACGGCTACAATTTACTGGTCGTTACACTCTCCCCCACTCAAAAACTTTTCGTCCCCGAAAAGGAAGAAGATAGGAGAATAGAAACAACCAGAAAGAAATATAGATTGAAAGACAAAATAAACAATTAGTTCAAGCCATATAAATTTCAATTTAAATAAACTTATATTCAACAATTTGTTTTTAAATTCACGGTTTCCATTAAATTGATTTGATTTCACATTTATTAATGTTAGGTACAAATGGTTTCTTTCAAATGAAATTCAATTTAAATTCAATTAATTCAACATACACCTTTAAGTTAATTTAATTTAATTTATTAACTTTCAAAACAAAATTTTCTTCTATTAATATTACCTATTATTTATTTAACTTATTATTCTATTTATCTCCACAAACATTTTATACGCACCCAAATTTTATTTATAAAGACAATTTATATTGTATATTATCCAATTATCTTAAATTAACAATTTTAAAGATCATAAACTTGAATAGTCATTTATTATAATCATACTTTATTCGACAAATTTAATTCTTCTTTATTCCAAATTATTATTAAATTTATTTTACTTAATATATCCTATCACATATATATTAAGTATATTTACATTTATATAACTACTCAACTTTATTTAAAAAAATCCTTTGATATCATTTATTGTATAATATTCAATTACATAATTATCTTTTGAAAATTTAGGTAAGTAGTTATATATAATGCAATTGAGTTATATACAAGTAAATTTCTAATTCAATTCTCTCCAGTTTAAATATTAATTAAAAAATTTGATTTATTTATAATTGAAATCATCCTTTTACCGAAATTTTAAGAATTAAATTTCCGATTAACTTCAACAATTTAGAGATAATTATATACATATAATATATCCAAGTCAAATCTAAATCAAATACTTATATATATTTTAAATCATATCATACTTTAGAAATTTCAAATCAAATTCATTTCAAAACAAAATGTAGCTAGCTACTGATGGTCTCTCCACTTCAAAACTCGAAAATGAATGTCGATGATGCGGCCTTCATCACCGAAATTATTTCCCAGCGACAAAGAGAAGAGCACTGATTTAAACTTTTAAATTCTTTGAAATGATTCTTTTTGAAAATATTTAAATGCTATACACTTTAAAACTTTCAAATCAAAGTTTGAAACCACCGGATATTAAATTATCAAATTTGAGTTTAGATCCATTTAAATTTCAAATCCAATTTAACCTGGTTTTATAAATTCATTTATTTGTATTATTCAATAGTCAATGGTTTACAAATAATATATGAAAATCAAATATTATTATTTCAGGCAACAAATTCATTAACAATTTAATTTCAAAAAAATTTATATTTATATAGTGTAATCATACAAAATTTATTTTATTTACCAAATTTGAAAACAATATTGTGTCAGTTTGCTCTGCTCGAGTATTTTAGAAACTCTATCGATAGCGTTGATCAGACGAATCGATCGAAAACCCAAATCAACATCAACAACTCAACAACACAATATATATTTAACATTTTTAATATTAATTCACAAATACACTATCTCGTTCGACAATACAGAAATAAATTTTCAAGGCAAGGATAGAGATTCAAATTTGATGGACTCAAATTAAAGAGAATTTAGATTCGAAGACAAGTTCGGAAGAAAAGATAAGATGATTCAATTAACAGAATCGGGAGATGGATAAGCTTATCTAATTCACGGGCAACCTTTCGGGCCAACCATGACTTCAAGAATAAGATCGATGTAGAATTCCAAGACAAATCTACATTCGATCTCAAGAGATAGAATTCAGGCATAGCGAGAGATAGATAGCATCGTAAATCGAGGATACAAAAATCTCCTGTAAATCAATGCCTATTGTAAAGGAGTTTCGCCCATTCACAAATAATTCGAAGATTGGCGAGACCGCTGATTCATAATAAAGATCATTCGAAGTGTAACAACCCGCATATTTATCGATTGTATATTTAAATATTTTATTTAAATATTTCACCGTTCGTCGGATTTTGGTCCGAAAAGCTACTTTTTGCAAACAGTCGAATTGGGACTCGAGACCACCCCCATTGAGTTCAAAATGACGTTTGCGACCTTTTTGAGTATAAACTTCGATATATTTGGAGATAGTGAAATTTTGCCACTTTTTCACTTAGGGCTTTGGTTTGGGCTGAACCCATTAATCACTTACTAACTCAGTCCCAACCCACTCCAACTCTTCATTACTTCATTTCATATTCCTAACACTCAAGCTTAAGCAAAAATGGTGGAAGAGAATGGGAATTAGAAACTCCAAGCCCTAGTTCCTCTTGCTAGCTCAAGTTCTTGCTCTAAAATCAAAGAGAACCCATTAGTAAGAATCTCCTTCTTCTTCTCCAACTCATTCTCTCTTTGATTTCAGAAAATTCCTAAACCTAACTTTGGAAATGTTCTTCTTTTTTAGCATAGATTCAAGCTCGTTTGGGTTGTGTTGAAGAGTGGCTGATTCTCCCTTTGCTTTCAAGCTTCTTCTTCATTTGTTTGGGTTCAAAGGTGAGATTTTTATCTCACATCTATGTCTATAACTATCTTTGATTGTTGGGTATGAATTCCTAACACTTATTTATGTTCATTTGCTTTTGATTTAGATTGAATTGGTGAATATTCCAATTTTTGGTGTTTTGTAGTCAAATCTTTAAAAATCCAATCTTTGATGTTTGAATATGTTTTTGGTGATGCATCGAAGAGCCTATAGTGCTGGGTTGTCCATTGGCATAAATCCTAAGCATCCATCGCTCGTTTGATCGCATTTCGGTTTGGATTTGCCATTTTTGGTCTAGGCTGTTTTTTTGCCTAGCAGAAGATTTCAGACGTCTGAAATTAATTTCAGACGTCTGAAACCAAATCCAGACGTCTGGTTGAATAATCCAGACGTCTGGAAAGGGGTCTGGAAAAGGCAGAGACTAAATCCAGACGTTTGAAACAAAATCCAGACGTCTGAAATCAAATTCAGACGTCTAGTTGAAAATTTCAGACGTCTGAAATGGCCCAGGAATTAAAAATAGATGGGAGAAAACACATATACTTCCAGAACCTAGGGTCAGACGTCTGGGAACACCTACCAGACGTCTGGAACTGTTTAATTTGTCTATTTTGGCTATTTTTGAGTAAATTTCCAAGGTTTATCGATTTTTGTTGATCCGGTTAGTTGTTATCACTTATTATCGACCTTGATGACTTCTTTTTATGGATTTTTGGAAATATCCATTTGGATGGATTTGGTATCGATTTCTTTGGATTTGATTCACGTCTTCATATATGAATTTCGATGATTGATTGTTTCTACAATCATTTTTAGTAATTTGTCACTTTAAAACATAAAGGTTTCAATACTAGTAATAAATATCCAAACACTTTCTTCAAATGATTTCAACACTATTTTATTACAAAGCTCGTTTCTTAAACCGTTTTCCAATCTATTAGTATATACAAACATTTACCTCACTCGTATGAGAAATCTAATTAAACGGCTTAGTAAAACAAGTGGTATGAAACGCTTGCGTTTACTTCATCGGTTAATTCTTAGACTTGTTCGATTGAATCTCTTGTGACAATTTTCTAGTGGAAACTTACAATTTGTTCGTAAATATTTAAGTTAAGCTAGTGGTTATGGGACATGATGCTAAACTCATATATTTACTAGCTTAGTGTAGTTGACACCTCTTGATGGTGATTGACGACTATTTTTGTGGTTTAGACTAGCAATGTGCGATGTCTCTTTGTCTGCGAGGGAGACTAAACCCCGTTTTGTGGAGTTTCGACTCAAATTGGTGGGGTAGCAACCCATGGTCTTCGCGCCGTTTGTGGAGCTCCGGCTCAATTTGTGATGGTTAGCAATCATGGAATTAGCGTTCCGTTTGTGATACACGTGTTGGTGACCTTTATGCTCCCGTTTGTGATGGGCCTTCCCCCTTTTTGCGATTTCTGGATTTCTATTGATGATTTCTAGAATTTGTGCTTCACCAATTTTCGTGATTTTCATTGATAGGTTCTATTAATATTTGTGCATTGGTGAATTTGTGTGTCATTGACTTTTGTGATTGGCATTGATATAATTGTCAATATTTATGGTTTTTGTGAAGGAGATATTGAGTATGACATTCCTTTTTATCTTTGAGAAGATTCTTGTGATATTGATTAATCTCTTACTGATTATCAATTACATGCTTGCTATAGTATGTCATTATGGTTATTTTATGTGCATGTCATATCTTTTAATTCTTTATCATGTCATCTGATATTTATAGCTAGACTGATCCGTTTATTATTTTCTTATTAAATAATACTCGGGTCAGGCCGAGATGTTACAGGTGCTTCTGCTTGACCTTACATCCGGGATTACCTTCTTGACTTTTGGTTAATGTGACGATAACGATTTTTGCCCGCTCGAAAATCGACATCCATACTTCATATCGTATTCGAATGCCATAGATTCGACCGTTCAAATCCGATTCGCTGGAGCTTATAACAACATTAAGTAAATAACACAGCGGAATAAAAGAATAATACATTGATATACAACACAGATACAATATCTGATACAACAGATGATCCAATAGATATCAATATACATCAGAGATGTGATACAATAAAAATAGCAGCTGAAAAGAAAAATAGATAACACCAGCAGCGGAACAAATAACTCCATCTCCAAAGCACCAATCCAGAAATAGCTCAAACTCCCAATGACGATGCACCAAGCTAAGCAAGTGCGGTGTGATCCAAAGACTGAACTAGCTCCATATAATCTACTAAACCTGACTATCTGAAAAACCCAACTCTAGACTGCTCGTGTAGAAAATAATGTGCACCCAGAGTTTAGGAAAGAAACAATAAACTCCGAATCAGTCGTGGGACTGGTATGAGCAACAAAAACAGTTTATCTTTTATTCAAAATCAAAATAGTGGAATATTTTTAAAGTCAATTCGCAATGCTTTTAAAAATGAGACTACTATAAGACCTTCCGCCACACACACAATGCAAACGCAGACTTGGAGGAGATTTCTTCGTATGATAGTCAAAGATGCTTCGTACGCAATTTCTTTGATATTATTACTATAAGTGCAAAGTGCAGAAAAAATTTCGAAAGTAGAATATAAATCTTAGCCAACATAGGTACCATTATATTATGCCTACTATATCTACCATATTAGATGGCAGGTTCTACAACTAATACCGTACAAGGCTCGTATTGTTTCTTTGGATTTCCAACAAATGGTCAGGCCAAGGAACTTCCCATTGCCACATGGAAACGCCTCTGGAAGGACGTCCCGAGAACCTAACCGGATCTCTGCCAACACAAGCCCGAGTTACCTTTCAAACTAGGTAACAACTGACACGAGTATGCCATCCCCCGGTCCTTTGGGACCTTTATCCGAGAGCTCTCTAACCAACATCACACAATGATAAATAAAGTGTTTCAACGTGAGTAAGTATCTGGGCTTCATACCATGGTACCACCCTTTTCCAGAAGGAAATGCACATACCCTAAAGGGAGCTACCCCTCATAACCTTGCTGCATCTTTCCTGTTTTGACCATTCCGGGGTGTGAGGTTCGACGAAGTCACGTCCACAAAGCCACGCTTTGGTACAAAGCCATGCTTTGGGTCAACAAATGATCATAGAAATGATCACAAAGATAAGTGATCAAACAAATGATCACATCACAAATGATCAAACAATGATCATTTCACAGCAACACTCAGCATGTCACATTACCAAATTGGGAATATATTGCTAATGACCTTCAACTACATAACCTCTGAGATCGTACGTCTCAGAGAAGGGTGTTAAGCTAAGAGAATAAATTCTCCGCCACCAACAGAAATATATTGGAAAGAAATCAGCTTTATATCTCAACTTGTAATGTCAGACATACAATCCATACAAGTCTGTTCCGGGTTCGAACAGAACCGGAGGTACTTCAAAAGAATTCCTTGCAATCCGGATATTCACTAATCGCGTTCGGACTTCCCATCAGATATGGAGTCTCTATACCGGGGACCAGTCGATGCAAAGACATTCGGCGAGTTGTCCTTTCATTTTCGAAAAATATCCGGTCATCACCACCGGTCTTCAAATGCTATCCATAACGACATATCACATATTCGGAATGGGATATATGACACAAAGGTCCTCTCCCGACTAAACCGAACAGTGAGCGCAGTATTTCAAAAACATATGGATATTGGGATTTCAATTAAGTCACAACTTAAAACCCAAAATCTTTCCTTTTCAAATGGTTTAAACCAATTACCATTTCAAATCTTTATATTACAAAAAGATTTATTTCACAAAGATCAATTCGTAGATTTCAAAACAATTTCCATTCCAATTGGATTAACTCATTAAATCTTTAAATCAAAGATTTAACTCATAGCTTTCAAAATTCGATTAACTTGTTGAATCTTTAAATCAAGATTCAACTTATAGCTTTCAAATCGTTTTCATAACTTGGAAATTATCTTCATTTTCAAACTTGAAATTCTTTTTAACACAAATTGGACGTTCATTTCTTATGTGAAAGCTTTTATTATTTGAAAACAAACAGTTTTCGTTTTAGAAAAATCCAATTATATTTACACGAGTTAAAGCCCTTGAATTCTATTCACATCTCCAAATCAATACTTTTAAAATAGTTTGACCCACATATAACTGGTATAACATTTTTAATCCCTAGTTTAAAAATCATAGAATTCAATTTCAAATCTTGAATTTAAGTTCAAATCAAATTATTCAACTTCATATTTTATCGAGTTATTCAAAATAAATTTCATCTATGAAATTTCATTTCAAAAGCTTTTCACTTTAAACCCAACCCATTTCCAAAACATTTGAATTCAAATATTCAAATTTAAAACTATTTTCAAAAATCTGTGACTTAATCGATTTCCTCGTGAAATCCATATTGGTGTGTGTGTATAAGTGTAGTCCAAGGGTTTAACACAATAGTGCAACATCATTCAATCATCACAAATTAAAACAAAGAAATATAGTTGATAAGCGGTATAAACTATATCGCTTATCTTCATTCACAGATTCACAGATAATATACAAATGTAAATAAATGAATAAATCGTACACGGCATAAACCACATAGCAAAATATCACAAACAATCAATTCAAGGCATCACATATAATACGATAATTCATAAGTAATTCAAGCATCCAATGATCATTTATAAACAGGATTTATTAATTGTTTAATCCTATGTAATTCAATTTATCTCCAATTAAATTAATTACTTATGAATTTATTATCCAATTCTGATTAATTATTTTCATTAAGTAATTACATTTAAATCATTTATAATTGATTATCTAAATTATTTAATCCAATAAATCATTAACATTAATCACTTTAAATCAATTACTTAATAATCCTTAGTTAATTATCCTTATTAACTAATAATATTTCTTAATCACTTTCTTAAGAAATTATCTTAAATTAATTCATTATTAATCATTTCTAATTATAAATTAATCTAAATTATCTATTTATAAATTAAATAAATCATTCTTTAATTACCATATTAATTTAGTCATTTTATTACCTTAATTATCTCTAAGATAACAAATTTCTTTATTAATGATTTCATTAATCATTTAAGTGTATTTTAAACATTACACTTTTATGTTTAAATTTAAATCCATTTGAATTTAAGATTCAAAATGATTAACCATTTAAACATCAATCAAATTTAAATTAAATTTATAATCCTTTTTAAATCAGTGTAAAGAACATTTATCACTTATCATATTAAGGAATTGTTTGAAAACCAATTTCGTTCTTTTAAAATCTACTTTAAGTTTAAACCTTGTTTTAAACATTTAAATATTTAAACTTTTATTTCAAATTAAGGATTCAAAAGTGAATTTGAATCCATAATTCAAACTGGATTTAAACTTTGTTTAAATCTAGTACACAAATTTAAATTTCACTTAAATTTGTTTTAAATCTCAAAATTTGCTGCCAGGTTATTTAACTCACCCGAGGCAAATAAAACTGCTTCGAGTCATCATCCCTTCTGCTACGAGTCAAATACTCGAATTGCCCGAATCAACTCGAGACCAAACATCATCAAACAAAACACTTTTTAATAAATAAAACAATTTTAAAATTTTAAAACCTGATTTATTTACAAACTTGGTTCCAGACAACTTGAATTTATTATTAAAACTTTGATTTTGAAACTCAGTTTAAAACTTTGTTTATAATATTTTATAATTTGAAATTAAATTAAATTGAAAAACTTACTGGAGACAGTTTTAAACTCTGTTCAGAATATTGGAGACAAACCCAAGATTATGCAGACATTCCCAAATCAACTTCTTCCCGAAACACTACAGCCTCTCCAACTTCAACGTGCACTGCGTGCACGTGTACACCCCGTTGATCGCTTCCAGCCACCACCTCGACGTCGAGCAAGTCATCGATCTTCCCCCAACCCGATCTCGTTCACCAAAAACCCAAGATTCACGTCGCCATTCAAAATCGAAGACGAGCTCGAAAATGAAAACCTGGCAACATCGAAATCGACCTCCAACCCAAACACGTCAACGCCAACTGCTCGACGCTCCGACCACCGTTCGCCACCAAACTCCGGCCGCAGCTTCACCTACGACCCATCCACCATCCCTCCAAACCGCGTCGAACTCGGTGCATTCAATAGGATGAACGAATCAAAAGTACTTGACCCTCCAAAACTAGGGTTATAAATAAGAATTCATCACAATAGCCACCACAATGAAATTCATTACTACCAGATAATTTTCCTATCAACTACAATCACTTCTCCATCAATACTGAGGTTCCCGACCTTCTAGATCATTTAGATCATCAGCATCTTCCCAAAAACTAATTTCTGGATAGACCAGAAATACACATTCAAACCCAAACTAGAAATTATGGTTACACTTCCAAAAATCATTATTTAGAGTATAGTTTCAGATTATAAACTTGGAACAAGAAATTATGATGTTTGAATTTTTCAAGTTACAAGGTTTTTCCTGTATTTCTTATACCCCAGATAAACTTCAACCCTTTATTACTTAATTTTATATATTTTTGAACTTCATTTATGTTTAGTCAAATCTCTTTTGAATTCCTAAGTCTATCAAAATTTGAAGATGAGATATAGGGATTTTGACTAGATTTTTCTTTTCTTTTTCCAAGCTCTGTAACTACACAGAGTTGATATCAGATATTTCATCCACATATATATATATATATATATACAATCCATACTTAAACACATGCAGGCATATTAACAACCACTCCAGAGCATCATCAATATGATATCAAAGAGTATAAGCAAATGAAAGTGAGTTTGCTCACTTGTTTTCCTGAAAGAACAGAGAAGCTTTTGCTCACCCATTTTTTTCTTTGAAGACAGAAACCAGGATCTGGTTTCAAACTGGAAACTTAATTGTTGCTTTGTTCTGGATCAAGTCAGGTTGAAGATTTGATTCTGAATGCTTGAAATTTGCTTTTGCTTTTGTTGTTTTAGATTTGCTTGCAGTAACCATTTCCAGATTGAACAAAAATGATGTTGTTTAAACTTTGTAGAAAGAAAGCTTACTCCTTTTTTTTTGGTTTTTCTTAAGTTTTTTTTTTGAACGAACAACTGCTAATATGGATGTATATAAATGAGTTACAGGTGATGTATGGTTTGAACGATACAAAGCATGGATGAAGATGCTTGCACAGGTGATATAAAATTAGTACAAAAGGATAATATATTGTCTAGTACTAAGCATGGCTGAAGTATGTACAATAGGCAGAGACATTTGTTTATGTTTTCACCACTGGTCTTGCACTGTTGGTCTCGGCTGGGATGATAGGGGTAGGTACTTTTGCTTCTTATTTTATTTACATACTTATTTTTAGTTATGTTATTTTATTTTGTCTTCAAACTTATATACAAAACTTTGTTTTGTCATTGCTTTGTATTTCTTCATTTTACAAGTATACATACTTGTACATATAAAATGCTGTCTTCTTTTGTTCGACTTGACAATGTTTGCTTAGTCTTCATATATATATTTATTGTTTTTATTAAGTACAATTTTGTTTGTGTTTTATTTTTCTTTGTATATTTTTGTTTGTTTTATTACTTGGTATTATTTTGTATTGATTTACTAAGATATATATTTACTTTATATCGAATAAAACAATAAAATTTATTTATTTCGTAATATAGAGGAATTTCTAGAGTTCTAATTTGTTGTTTAGATTTTAGCAATTATTTGTTTCTTTATATATATATATATTTTCCAAAATTTTATCTTACAAATTATTTATTTATTTTCAAAACCATTTATTTAAGATTTTACTTCAAATCCAATATATATATATATATATATATATATATATATATATATATATATTCACATATATACAAATTGTCAAATCCATATGACTTTATATATTTTCTAGTCGAATCGGGGAAACTCGCTTCCATTTAATCAATTTATCTTGCAATTTTATTCAAAAATTCATTTAATTATAAATTTAAATTAAATTAAAATATAGGGTCGTTACAAATTCCCCCCCTTAAAAGAATTTCGTCCTCGAAATTCGTAGGCACGTAAACAATAAAGATAGATAGATTCGATCTTCTATAATTCCTCAAACACAAGATATGAATTTCAAATTTTTAAACAAAATCATTATATCGATTTAAATTATCCTTCATAGTCTATTAATCAATTTAACTCACATTAAAATCTCCAATTTAATTCAATTTTCAATTCAAAACTTCAAATTCATATTCATTAGAGTTTAAATTAAAAATTGATGAGAAACTGATGAAAATACGAAGTAAAGATTCTTCTACAACGATTCGTAGAGCATCAACGCACCGAACTTCTTTCTGTAGCTGTCACGAAGCAATCAAAAGAATTGGAATCGAATCAAAGAAAATTGAGAAGAGAAAAATTGTTTCCGTTGTCGTTACAGAGTATTGACCATTTATAGTCGTATTCCCCTATTCCCTATCTCGTTCTCTTCTTGCACTCATACTCACTATCAGTGGATAGCAAGAGAATTTACTGAGGCATTCAAAAAGGTATCTTAGGGATTACTCATTTTAGGGATACTTCACCCTATCTCTAATGAGATACTTAATGTGTTATACTCCTGAGCTAAAGTTTAACCTTAGCTCTGATACCAAATGTGACGAGACGGATTTTGCCCGCTCGAAAATCGACATCCATACTTCATATCGTATTCGAATGCCATAGATTTGACTGTTCAAATCCGATTCGCTCGAGCTTATAACAACATTAAGTAAATAACACAGCGGAATAAAAGAATAATACATTGATATACAGCACAGATACAATATCTGATACAACAGATGATCCAATAGATATCAATATACATCAGAGATATGATACAATAAAAATAGCAGCTGAAAAGAAAAATAGATAACACCAGCAGCGGAACAAATAACTCCATCTCCAAAGCACCAATCCAGAAATAGCTCAAACTCCCAATGACGATGCACCAAGCTTAGCAAGTGCGGTGTGATCCAAAGACTGAACTAGCTCCAGATAATCTACTAAACCTGACTATCTGAAAAACCCAACTCTAGACTGCTCGTGTAGAAAATAATGAGCACCCAGAGTTTAGGAAAGAAACAATAAACTCCGGATCGGTCGTGGGACTGGTATGAGCAACAAAAACAGTTTATCTTTTATTCAAAATCAAAATAGAGGAATATTTTTAAAGTCAATTCGCAATGCTTTTAAAAATGAGACTACCATAAGACCTCCCGCCACACACACAATGCAAACGCAGACTTGGAGGAGATTTCATCTTATGATAGTCAAAGATGCTTCGTACGCAATTTCTTTGATATTATTACTATAAGTGCAAAGTGCAGAAAACATTTCGAAAGTAGAATATAAATCTTAGCCAGCATAGGTACCATTATATTATGCCTACTATATCTACCATATTAGATGGCAGGTTCTACAACTAATACCGTACAAGGCTCGTATTGTTTCTTTGGATTTCCAACAAATGGTCAGGCCAAGGAACTTCCCATTGCCACATGGAAACGCCTCTGGAAGGACGTCCCGAGAACCTAACCGGATCTCTGCCAACACAAGGCCGAGTTACCTTTCAAACTAGGTAACAACTGACACGAGTATGCCATCCCCCGGTCCTTTGGGACCTTTATCCGAGAGCTCTCTAACCAACATCACACAATGATAAATAAAGTGTTTCAACGTGAGTAAGTATCTGGGCTTCATACCATGGTACCACCCTTTTCCAGAAGGAAATGCACATACCCTAAAGGGAGCTACCCCTCATAACCTTGCTGCATCTTTCCTGTTTTGACCATTCCGGGGTGTGAGGTTCGACGAAGTCACGTCCACAAAGCCACGCTTTGGTACAAAGCCATGCTTTGGGTCAACAAATGATCATAGAAATGATCACAAAGATAAGTGATCAAACAAATGATCATATCACAAATGATCAAACAATGATCATTTCACAGCAACACTCAGCATGTCACATTACCAAATTGGGAATATATTGCTAATGACCTTCAACTACATAACCTCTGAGATCGTACGTCTCAGAGAAGGGTGTTAAGATAAGAGAATAAATTCTCCGCCACCAACAGAAATATATTTGAAAGAAATCAGCTTTATATCTCAACTTGTAATGTCAGACATACAATCCATACAAGTCTGTTCTGGGTTCGAACAGAACCGAAGGCACTTCAAAAGAAGTCCTTGCAATTCGGATATTCACTAATCACGTTCGGATTTCCCATCACATATGGAGTCTCTATACCGGGGACCAGTCGATGCAAAGACATTCGACGAGTTGTCTTTTCGTTTTCGAAAAATATCCGGTCTTCACCACCGGTCTTCAAATGTTATCCATAACGACATATCACATATTCGGAATGGGATATATGACACAAAGGTCCTCTCCCGGCTAAACCGAACAGTGAGCGCAGTATTTCAAAAACATATGGATATTGGGATTTAAATTAAGTCACAACTTAAAACCCAAAAACTTTCCTTTTCAAATGGTTTAAACCAATTACCATTTCAAATCTTTAAATTACAAAAAGATTTATTTCACAAAGATCAATTTGTAGATTTCAAAACAATTTCCATTCCAATTGGATTAACTCATTAAATCTTTAAATCAAATATTTATCTCATAGCTTTCAAAATTCGATTAACTTGTTGAATCTTTAAATCAAGATTCAACTTATAGCTTTCAAATCGTTTTCATAACTTGGAAATTATCTTCATTTTCAAACTTGAAATTCTTTTTAACACAAATTGGACGTTCATTTCTTATGTGAAAGCTTTTATTATTTGAAAACAAACAGTTTTCGTTCTAGAAAAATCCAATTATATTTACACGAGTTAAAGCCCTTGAATTCTATTCACATCCCCAAATCAATACTTTTAAAATAGTTTAACCCACATATAACTGGTATAACATTTTTAATCCCTAGTTTAAAATCATAGAATTGAATTTCAAATCTTGAATTTAAGTTCAAATCAAATTATTCAACTTCATATTTTATCGAGTTATTCAAAATAAATTTCGTCTATGAAATTTCATTTCAAAAGCTTTTCCCTTTAAACCCAACCCATTTCCAAAACATTTGAATTCAAATATTCAAATTTAAAACTATTTTCAAAAATCTGTGACTTAATCGATTTCCTCGTGAAATCCATATTGGTGTGTGTGTATAAGTGTAGTCCAGGGGTTTAACACAATAGTGCAACATCATTCAATCATCATAGATTAAAATACAGAAATATAGTTGATAAGCGGTATAAACTATATCGCTTATCTTCATTCACAGATTCACAGATAATATACAAATGTAAATAAATGAATAAATCATACACGACATAAACCACATAGCAAAATATCACAAACAATCAATTCAAGGCATCACATATAATACGATAATTCATAAGTAATTCAAGCATCCAATAATCATTTATAAACATGATTTATTAATTGTTTAATCCTATGTAATTCAATTTATCTCCAATTAAATTAATTACTTATAAATTTATTATCCAATTCTGATTAATTATTTTCATTAAGTAATTACATTTAAATCATTTATAATTGATTATCTAAATTATTTAATCCAATAAATCATTAACATTAATCACTTTAAATCAATTACTTAATAATCCTTAGTTAATTATCCTTATTAACTAATAATATTTCTTAATCACTTTCTTAAGAAATTATCTTAAATTAATTCATTATTAATCATTTCTAATTATAAATTAATCTAAATTATCTATTTATAAATTAAATAAATCATTCTTTAATCACCATATTAATTTAGTCATTTTATTACCTTAATTATCTCTAAGATAACAAATTTCTTTATTAATGATTTCATTAATCATTTAAGTGTATTTTAAACATTACACTTTTATGTTTAAATTTAAATCCATTTGAATTTAAGATTCAAAATGATTAACCATTTAAACATCAATCAAATTTAAATTAAATTTATAATCCTTTTTAAATCAATGTAAAGAACATTTATCACTTATCATATTAAGGAATTGTTTGAAAACCAATTTCGTTCTTTTAAAATCTACTTTAAGTTTAAACCTTGTTTTAAACATTTAAATATTTAAACTTTTATTTCAAATTAAGGATTCAAAAGTGAATTTGAATCCATAATTCAAACTGGATTTAAACTTTGTTTAAATCTAGTACACAAATTTAAATTTCACTTAAATTTGTTTTAAATCTTAAAATTTGCTGCCAGGTTATTTAACTAACCCGAGGCAAATAAAACTGCTTCGAGTCATCATCCCTTCTGCTTCGAGTCAAATACTCGAATTGCCCGAATCAACTCGAGACCAAACATCATCAAACAAAACACTTTTTAATAAATAAAACAATTTTAAAATTTTAAAACCTGATTTATTTACAAACTTGGTTCTAGACAACTTGAATTTATTATTAAAACTTTGATTTTAAAACTCAGTTTAAAACTTTGTTTATAATATTTTATAACTTGAAATTAAATTAAATTGAAAAACTTACTGGAGACAGTTTTAAACTCTGTTCAAAATATTGGAGACAAACCCAAGATTATGCAGACATTCCCAAATCAACTTCTTCCCAAAACACTACAGCCTCTCCAACTTCAACGTGCACCGCGTGCACGTGTACACCCCGTTGATCGCTTCCAGCCACCACCTCGACGTCGAGCAAGTCATCGATCTTCCCCCAACCCGATCTCATTCACCAAAAACCCAAGATTCACGTCGCCATTCAAAATCGAAGACGAGCTCGAAAATGAAAACCTGGCAACATCGAAATCGACCTCCAACCCAAACACGTCAACGCCAACTGCTCGACGCTCCGACCACCGTACGCCACCAAACTCCAGCCGCAGCTTCACCTACGACCCATCCACCATCCCTCCAAACCGCGTCGAACTCGATGCATTCAATAGGGTGAACGAATCAAAAGTACTTGACCCTCCAAAACTAGGGTTATAAATAAGAATTCATCACAATAGCCACCACAGTGAAATTCATTACTACCAGATAATTTTCCTATCAACTACAATCACTTCTCCATCAATACTGAGGTTCCCGACCTTCCAGATCATTTAGATCATCAGCATCTTCCCAAAAACTAATTTCTCGATAGACCAGAAATACACATTCAAACCCAAACTAGAAATTATGGTTACACTTCCAAAAATCATGATTTAGAGTATAGTTTCAGATTATAAACCTGGAACAAGAAATTATGATGTTTGAATTTTTCAAGTTACAAGGTTTTTCCTGTATTTCTTATACCCAGATAAACTTCAACCCTTTATTACTTAATTTTATATGTTTTTGAACTTCATTTATGTTTAATCAAATCTCTTTTGAATTCCTAAGTCTATCAAAATTTGAAGATGAGATATGGGGATTTTAATCATATTTTTTCTTTCTTTTTCCAAGCTCTGTAACTACACAGAGTTGATATCAGACATTTCATCCACACATATATATATATATATATATACAATCCATACTTAAACACATGCAGGCATATTAACAACCACTCCAGAGCATCATCAATATGATATCAAAGAGTATAAGCAAATGAAAGTGGGTTTGCTCACTTGTTTTCCTAAAAGAACAGAGAAGCTTTTGCTCACCCATTTTTTTCTTTGAAGACAGAAACCAGGATCTGGTTTCAAACTGGAAACTTAATTGTTGCTTTGTTCTGGATCAAGTCAGGTTGAAGATTTGATTCTGAATGCTTGAAATTTGCTTTTGCTTTTGTTGTTTTAGATTTGCTTGCAGTAACCATTTCCAGATTGAACAAAAATGATGTTGTTTAAACTTTGTAGAAAGAAAGCTTACTCCTTTTTTTGGTTTTGCTTAAGTTTTGTTTTTGAACGAACAACTGCTAATATGGATGTATATAAATGAGTTACAGGTGATGTATGGTTTGAACAATACAAAGCATGGCTGAAGATGCTTGCACAGGTGATATAAAATTAGTACAAAAGGATAATATATTGTCGTACTAAGCATGGCTGAAGTATGTACAATAGGCAGAGACATTTGTTTATGTTTTCACCACTGGTCTTGCACTGTTGGTCTCGGCTGGGATGATAGGGGTAGGTACTTTTGCTTCTTATTTTATTTACATACTTATTTTTAGTTATGTTATTTTATTTTGTCTTCATACTTATATACAAAACTTTGTTTTGTCATTGCTTTGTATTTCTTCATTTTACAAGTATACATACTTGTACACATAAAATGTTGTCTTCTTTTGTTCGACTTGACAATGTTTGCTTAGTCTTCATATATATTTATTGTTTTTATTAAGTACAATTTTGTTTGTGTTTTATTTTTCTTTGTATATTTTTGTTTGTTTTATTACTTGGTATTATTTTGTATTGATTTACTAAGATATATATTTACTTTATATCAAATAAAACAATAAAATTTGTTTATTTCGTAATATAGAGGAATTTCTAGAGTTCTAATTTGTTGTTTAGATTTTAGCAATTATTTGTTTCTTTATATATATATATATATTCCAAAATTTTATCTTATAAATTATTTATTTATTTTTAAAACCATTTATTTAAGATTTTATTTCAAATCCAATATATATATATATATATATATATATTCACATATATACAAATTGTCAAATCCATATGACTTTATATATTTTCTAGTCGAATCGGGGAAACTCGCTTCCATTTAATCAATTTATCTTACAATTTTATTCAAAAATTCATTTAATTATAAATTTAAATTAAATTAAAATATAGGGTCATTACAGTTAACTACTTAGATTAGTACTTTTTGGATTGTATACAATTGAGATATAGACTCCATGATGTATACATAGTCTTTTGTGTAGTTCTTGTAACTATTCTTTTGTGATATTGTGGATCTTTTTAGACCGCTACTCTGATATACACTTCTAAGTGTAATATTCATATCTATTTCCGCCTTTGTGATATGAATTGTATGTGACTGATTTATGTTATGTTTATTTCTATATTTGTTTCCGAAGATATTATAGCCACTGTGTAGTAGCTTTGAGTTTGTGTCGGTATGCCGGATTTCCTCTTGATAAAGAAATGCATGTTATACTATCTGGCATATCGATGCTCGCACAAAGCAATTACACAGATGGTCGCTCCTCAATAGCCTTATTTTCCGCGCTAGTTGACGGCATTACCCCGTAGTGTCCTTGGCTAGCGTGGGTATAGAGGTGGGGCGTCACAGCTTGGTATCAGAGCCAAACTTCGGAACAATGTAGAATAATATAACAAGGATCATCGTCCTAAGTCCATCTTAGGAGTCGTGCCTTAGGATTTTATTCGAGTCATTGGAACCATTCTATCCTATTATCTTTTATGATTCCTTGTTTCATCAGTCATGATTGTTTGATATTCATTTTGAGCATAACCTTTTTCTTCTTCTTTCTTTCTTTCTTAAAGAAGAAGAGATGGTTAGTTCTGGCAGTCCTGGCGCTAGTCAATCGAGTAGCCCTTCTCTGGATGGCGTATTCATGTCTGCCCAACAACTTTTGGATCTTGCAAAGAATCAAAGGTTTATCTGTGCTTTGTGTAAGAACCCCGAAATGGTTTTACCTCTGAAACTTGAAGTTCCTTACAATCAGCTTATGGATATCACTCTTCGACATGAAGAGTCTGATAAAGGAATTGATAGTGATATTGTGATTTCCAAGAAGAGGCATATTAAGTTCAAAAGCCCTTATCCCAATAAGAAGGTGAAGCAAACTGCTTTCATAGAAAAGACTCCAAACTCTAATTGTAGAGGATGCTACAATTGTAATTCTAAGGACCACTATGCAAAGGAGTGTCTGGAGCCACTCTTTTGTCGTTATTGTAAAAATTCAGGTCATCATATTTCTGTCTGCCCCATACTTCAAAGCAAGAAGAAGGCGGAACAAGAAACTTCGGTAGCCAAGACACCTACCTTAAGTCGTAAACAATGCTACAATTGTGGTTCCATGGACCATTATGTAATTAAGTGCCCGAAACCCCTTTATTGCCGCTATTGCAAAGGCTCGGGTCATTACTTATCTACATGTCCCAAGCTTCCAAGCAAGAGAGAGGGAAAGCTGCAAGCCCCTAACAACTCTTCTCTTAGTCATGGTATTTTTCACTCAATCCTTGATGGTATTGTTTTATTTCGTGATCTTCTTATTTGAGTTCTTGTTGATACGGGTTTCATCTCATTATTTTTATATCAAAAGAACTTGTGATTCTTCTTCTTTAAACATTTCTGGTGTAACGACCCAGAATTTTTATTAATTAAAAATTGAATATTTAACTAATTTTAAATATAAATAAGTGAAATTTATAAGTCGAATAAATTTTGTTTCGAATATTGGATTTAATTGGATAATTAAATCGATAATTTAATATGTGAAATTATGGAAATAATTGAAAATTGAGTTAAATATGATTAAAAACGATTTGTAAAATTTTATTATATCATGTTGAAGTTAGAATGATATTTTAGAACTTTTAAAATCGAATTAAAAGTTAATTTGTGAAAATTGAATATTTTAATATTTAATCGACTAGTGAAAATAGCCAATTTTCGAACAGTCTCAGAATTGGACGAAACTAATTCCATTGGATCCGTAATAGTTAGTTATTACCGGATTTCAATTTTCGTAGCATTCGGAGTTATCGTTTGATCGTGGCAGCTCGAAACGCATCGAAATTGTTTTTAATATTAATTTGGCGAGTTAAAATAGCCATTTTTCAAAAAGTCTTGGATTTCGACGAAACTAGTTTCATCGGATCCGTAATGTGATTTTATTGTATGGTTTCAAATTTCGTGTCAATTGGATTTACCGTTTGTCCGGTGCAAGCTAAAACGCCTAGAAAATCGTTTAAATCAGTTTAATTTAAATTGAACGTTTATTGCCATAACTCACACAGATGATCGAATTAGCTTTCGAAACCTGTTCCATTGTGTCCGGAACGCGGGGTAAACCCTAGAAACGCTGGTCACCGCGCGTAAATCGGAATTTGGAAATTCCGGAATGAATAGTGTCGTTCGTTTTCCTATAAATAGACCATCCATCTCTTCACAAATAAAAAAAAATATAAAACCCTAATTTGCAAACCCTAGCCGCCGGTTATGATATCAGAGGCCAGAAGACTCTCAACTTCTTCCCTCAATCTCTCATGATCCACAAACAATTATCGAAAATGTTCAACTACAATGTTGTAGCACTCGTCGAGACCTTTCGATCCATACGGGGATTATGAGTATTCGAGCGACGTGGAGGCTGCTAGGGTGGCACGACTGTCGGCCGTTCATGCTTGAAATTGGGGCAATATTTGCGACCGAGTTGGCCTATGCTCACGGCGTTAATGGTGGTGGCCAAGGGCTACAAATTGGAGGTAGTTGATCGTGTTTTAGTTAAGCGTGGAGATGGTAATTTGGAACCCTAGTTTCAAAGCTTTATGGGTTCGTGCGTATAATACCTGTAGAACGAACAAGAGAAGGAAGGTGATAGTTTCGGTCGTGATTTACAGTGGATGAAATCAATGGTGATGATAGTATTAGGTTTAGAATATAATAAAATTTCTAAATTTATTTTGTTTTATAATTCGTGTATCTTTAAAAATATATATCTTTTTCATACGAGGACGAAGACGCGCGAAACAGGAAGCGTTGGAATCGTATCGACGAGCACTACGCTATGAAATTGGATTGGAGTCGTTTGGAGTTAGTGAGAATTTTGGGTAAAATTAAACGTCCGTTTAATTTTATTCGAAATAAATCGCTAAAACGAAATTGAAATCAAGGTGAGAACTTCTCACTCAATCGAATAGTTTCGATTTTTATTTTAAATAGTTAGATTTAAAATACTTGAATGCATTTTTGAATGATGATTGTTATCTATTGATTGTTAAAATAGACATTATGCGCCGTTAGTAAGCAGATGTTATTTACTAAAAACATATACCGCGAATATTTCATAAACAGTGAAATTGGTATTATATATAATAGCAATATATATATATATTGGCATATGTATATATTGCAGTTATTGATTTTCCCGCATTTTTTAGCGGATGAGACCCTATTGCGCCGTCTATTAAGCGGATAATATTTCAAATCCCATATACCGCGATAATTCCGTACTGGAGCGGAATTGGTATTGTGCTAATGTTTGTGGATGCAGGAAATAGGTTGGAGGGATCCAACTGGATTCCTCAACAGTATTTATTTGATTATGGATTCCTCAACAGTATTTATTTGATTATGGATATTTTGATTATGTCCGAAACGCAGGGTAAACCCTAGAAACGCTGGTCACCGCGCGTAAATCGGAGTTTGGAAATTCCGGAATGAATAGTGTCGTTCGTTTTCCTATAAATAGACCATCCATCTCTTCACAAATAAAAAAAATATTAAACCCTAATTTGCAAACCCTAGCCACCGGCTATGATATCAAAGGCCAGAATACTCTCAACTTCTTCCCTCAATCTCTCATGATCCACAAACAATTATCGAAAATGTTCAACTACAATGTTGTAGCACTCGTCGAGACCTTTCGATCCATACGGGGATTATGAGTATTCGAGCGACGTGGAGGCTGCTAGGGTGGCACGACTGTCGGCCATTCATGCTTGAAATTGGGGCAATATTTGCGATCGAGTTGGCCTATGCTCATGGCGTTGATGGTGGTGGCCAAGGGCTACAAATTGGAGGTAGTTGATCGTGTTTTAGTTAAGCGTGGAGATGGTAATTTGGAACCCTAGTTTCAAAGCTTTATGGGTTCGTGCGTATAATACCTGTAGAACGAACGAGAGAAGGAAGGTGATAGTTTCGGTCGTGATTTACAGTGGATGAAATCAACGGTGATGATAGTATTAGGTTTAGAATATAATAAAATTTGTAAATTTATTTTGTTTTATAATTCGTGTATCTTTAAAAATATATATCTTTTTCATACGAGGTCGAAGACGCGCGAAACAGGAAGCGTTGGAATCGTATCGACGAGCACTACGCTATGAAATTGGATTGGAGTCGTTTGGAGTTAGTTAGAATTTCGGGTAAAATTAAACGTTCGTTTAATTTTATTCGAAATAAATCGCTAAAACGAAATTGAAATCAAGGTGAGAACTTCTCACTCAATCGAATAGTTTCGATTTTTATTTTAAATAGTTAGATTTAAATTACTTGAATGCATGTTTGAATGATGATTGTTATCTATTGATTGTTAAAATAGACATTATGCGCTGTTAGTAAGCGGATGTTATTTATTAAAAACATATACCGTGAATATTTCATAAACAGTGAAATTGGTATTATATATAATAGCAATATATATATATATTGGCATATGTATATATTGCAGTTGTTGATTTTCCTGCATTTTTTAGCGGATGAGACCCTATTGCGCCGTCTATTAAGCGGATAATATTTCAAATCCCATATACCGTGATAATTCCGTACTGGAGTGGAATTGGTTTGTGCTAATGTTTGTGGATGCAGGAAACAGGTTGGAGGGATCCAACTGGATTCCTCAACAGTATTTATTTGATTATGGATATTTTGATATTCGTTGATTATCATATCGATATATGATATCGTTGTAGTCGTGATTGACTATTTGGTATGTAGCATCATTGGACCAAGTTTAGGAATTTTAAAAGGATTTTTAAAGTGATTTTTGAAAGTATATGTTTATAAAAATATTTTTGGAATTGATCCATTTTAAATAAATAAACGTTATAATTTTTAAAGTTATAAAAATTATGATTTTGAGAAATATGGTTAAAGATTGATTTTTGAGAAATATGGGATTAATGATTTTATAAAATAGTTTTAAATCGGGATTTTCTGAATCTATTATTGAAAGTTTAAATATAGGATTTATAAAATTGATTAATTTATAAATCAAAGAAAATGGTGAAATTATAAAGGGTTTAAAGACATTTTAAAAGAATGATATAAATTGATTTATATAAAAGATTTATAAATTGATAATTTATAAATTAAAATATTGGAATTATAAAACGAGTTTTTATAAGTGTTAGAATGAATTTCATAAATGAATGAAATTTATAGAAATATAAACGGTGAAGTTATAAATGGAATTTTATAAGCAGTAGGTTTATAAAATTTGTAAAGTTATTAAAAGAATGGTTTTGGGTAAATTAATGAATCTTATAAGTTATAAGATTTATAATTTGGAAAGTCTTAAAAAGAACGATTTTGTAAAATAATCGTTTTATAAGCATTTAACTTATAATATGAACTTTTTGTATATAATGGAGTTATAAATCGAATAGGTTAATAAAGGAGATTTATAAAAGGAAGTTGTCATAAAATAAATAGAAAAGGAATTTATAAACGTTGTTTTATAAATCCGCAAACGACTTATTTTGATGAGTAAATTGTTGTAACTTATTTATGGAGTTATATTCACGTTTTATACAGTGAATAATCCTTTGAAATAAAATGAATAGAAATGATGAAATTTGTTAACGAAGTATATTCACGTTTTTGAATAGTGAATATTATGTTAAAGAAAATGTTTTGGATTTGATGTTTTAAATAGAATTAAAACGATCTAACGATATTTTTAAAATGTGTTAAGATTCGAAACTATAGATTTCAACATTCATTGTTGAAATAGACGTTTCGAGAAATAAAAAGGAAATGGTGGACCATAACACTGTTGTTATAGTAAATGATTTCCGAAAGGAAATGTTTTGTATAGTATTGGGATTTATACATCTATTTTAATTTTGAATCCCTATACTAGTGATTTTGGGTTGTCGTAACGATGTTTTACGTAACATTCGTTTTGGCCCAAATAAATATCTTAAAGAGAATGATTTTCTTAAAGAATGAAATATATGCTTAATTTCGATTTAAGTATATTGAATATTTTCCAAAGGTTGAAAATAAATAAAATTTTTGAATTACTTATGAATAAATAAGTATGGAAATGTTTTTCCAATGTGAAATGAAACATTTTGAGAATTTATCTTTTTGAAGACAAATTGAAATGAATAATTGAAATCGTATATGCATAAATATTTTGGGAATATAAATTCATTATGGAATTTATAAATGAAAAGGGGAATTTGTTTAAAAATAAATATTGATTTATTTTTGAAGTATTGAAAATTATATATCTTGTAAAGATATTTTGGAAAATAAATAATATGGAAAATTATTTGGAATCTAGTGATGTGTGCATATCCATTGATAGTTCAATAACCGACTATCAATATTTACCTTTGAAAGGTATTTGTTGTGATTTTCTTGGATTTGAATGCCACACTTATTTTTAAATTATTGCGCTCGTTCTTCGGATTACCCATTCCGAATAGTGATACGACGTAATGGATAGCATTGATGACCGGTGTTGAAGACCGGATATTTTTGAAAGCAAAAGGACAACTCGTCGATTGTCTTTGCACCGAGTAGCTACGGTATAGAGACTCCATATGTGATGGGAAGTCCGGACGTGATTAGAGATTATCCGGATTGCAAGGACTTCTTTGTAAGTGCCTTCGGTTCTGTTCGATCCCGGAACAGACTTGTATGGATTGTGTGTCTGACATTACAAATTGAGATATAAAGAACATTTCTTTCAAATATATTTTTGTTGGTGGCGGAGAATTTATTCTCTTAGCTTAACACCCTTCTCTGAGACGTACGAGCTCAGAGGTTATATAGTTGAAGGTTATCGGCAATATATTCCCAATTTGGTAATGTGACATGCTGAGTGTTTCTGTGAAATGATCATTGTGTTGATCATTTGTGATAAGATCATTTGTTTGATCGTTTATCTTTGTGATCATTTCTATGATCATTTGTTGACCCAAAGCACGGCTTTTGTATAAAGTGTGTTTTTGTGGACGAGACTTCGTCGAGCCTCACACCCCGGAAATGGTCAAAACAGGAAAGATGCGGCAAGGTTATGAGGGGTAGCTCCCTTTAGGGTATGTGCATTTCCTTCTGGAAAAGGGTGGTATCATGGTATGGAGCCCAGATACTTACTCATGTTGAAACACTTTATTTATGATTGTATGATGTTGGTGACGAGCGCTCAGATAAAGGTCCCAAAGGACCGGGGGATGGCATACTCGTGTCAGTAGTTACCCAGTTAGGGGTAACCCGGCCTTGTGTTGGCAGAGATCCGGTTTGGTTCTCGGGGATGTCCTTCCAGAGGCATTCTCATGTGGCAATGGGAAGTTCCTTGGCCTGACCATTTGTTGGAAATCCAAAAAAACAATACGGTCTTGTACGGTTTTAGTTGTATAACCTGCTATGGAATGTGGCGGTAACCTGCTATTGAACATAGTTAGCTATAGTAGGCATACGATAATGGTCGTATGTTGGCTAAGATTTATATTCTACTTTTGCAATATTTCCTACACTATGCACTAGTAATAATATCAAATGTTTCTTTTTAATACGTATCAAGCATCTTTGACTATCATAAGGAGAAATCTCCTCCGATTTGCGTTTGCATGTGTGTGTGTGCGGGAGGCCTTTGTGTAGTCTCATTTTTAAAAGCATTGCGAATTGACTTTAAAAATATTCATATATTTTGATTTTAAAGATAAATAAACTGTTTTGAGTTCTCATACCAGTCACATGACTGACTCGCAGTTTATTGTTTTCCTTCCTAAACTCTGGGTGCCCACCAATTTCCACACGGGCAGTTAAGAGTTAGGTTTATCAGGATATTCTGGATATTCAGGAGTTGCAGGAGGAAAGCTGGATGGCATGGCGTATTACTAGTATATAGTATTTCTTTTCCGCTGTTTGTTGTTGTATGATGTTGTTCACTCTGATGATATGATGTAATGTAATATGATGAAATGTAATAACTAATATAGTTCTTTGTTTAAAGATTATTTATTACTTATTATATGTTGTTCCGCTGTGATTGTGAGATTCTGTTGTTGTTGTTTTCTTTCTGTCCCGTTCTATTTTCTATTTTCTTTTCTCTCTATTTTCTATCTTTTCTCTCTCCTTCTGTCCTTTTCTTTTTCTTAAAACCCTAACTATTCGGTTTTTCAGCAACGAAAAATCGCGATCGTTACATCTGGGCTTGATGACTTCTTTGAGGATTGTGAATCCGGATGGTAGATCCGCAACACTCAATTTTTCTTTATTGATGTCGAAATTATTTTATGTGATTTTTCTGTCCGAGTCGATTTTTACTTAGGCTTCGGAATTTACTTTTGTAAGGATTGGCTTAATCATTATGAAGCCCATATCCTATTTTCCCGAGTGGACTATTCATCCTCGACATTTTTAATCTATTAAGCAGATTTCTAATTTTTCTTTGTGATTTTGATTCCAACTTGATGGCATCATTTTATTCTTTAAGCCCTCATGGTGAGGAAAAGTGTTATTTCTCTTATCTACATGATTTTTTAAACTTTCCGGTATTTTGAGCTTGTCTTAGGATTATCACCTAAGTAATCTTTTGTGTGGTGCTAAGGTCTTTTCAGTTTGACCTTACCACCGGTTTTCGTTTGCTACGGGTTGCGGAAGTTAGCATTCCACTTACCGCATTCCGTACTTGTTATGATTCCTATGAATGAATTATTATGTCATTCAGTTTGTCCAGCTTATTTCATCCATTTTAGGTATCGAGCATTCTATCGAATATCTCGATGATTCCATTTTTGCATTTATTGATTTTGGATGAAAATAGCAATTTAAAATTTTGCAAATCTTTTTCATAAGATTTATTTATAAGTATAACTGGATATTTGTTCTTAAAACGAACAAAGAATATTCTTAGAAGTTTTTGAGAAACTTACTTATCCTATAGAATATGATTTTGTGATTGTATTGCCCATTTAGTGTTTTAAGAATTCTGGTCGATGCGCTTGATCAACGTTATCGATAAGAATCTCCTAAACGCTTTGATGAGACAGTCAGACACGATATATTGACTTGTAAAAATGTAAATTTTTGTAGAAAGATTATTACATAAAAATAAAAATGTAATTTTGAAAGTTTTAATTTTTTGGGAAAGAAGATTATTTAAACGAAATTCTTTCTTCTCGGAACTCTTATTCTTGTGATTCCCGAGGGGAACCAAGACTTTACCTTTTGTACCAATCCTAATCGTATTGGTTTGGATGTCGTCCTCTTGCGAAAGAGAACGTTCTACCACTTGTGCTTCTAAGTCATAAAAGCCGATCAAGACTAGGTATGCCATTCATGATCTAGTGCTCGCGGCTATTGTTTCTGCTTTTAGAATTTGGCATCATCATTTTTGGATGAGAAATTTGTTCTCCACCTCGATCATAAATCTTTGGAATATTTATTTTTCTCATAAGGAACTTCATGTTGACTCGAGTTCCTAGCGTCTTATGATCTAGATATTCTTTCTATTCCCGAAGGGAAAATCATGTTGCCAATACGTTTTGTCGTAGGCAACAAGGTGTTGATTCTTTGATGATGTCTGAATGGAATTATCTTTTTATCAAGTTCATCAGACGTTTTGATATACTTTGTTTTATTGAGTTTCATCTCATTCCTTTTATGTACTTGCGTCTGATGTTCTTTTATGGTGTTCGGTTCATTGGACGTACCGTATTTGTACTACGTCGGTGTTCCGAAATTATTCGAGCTTTGGATCATCTGGCGTACCGTTTTGTACTACGCCGTTGTCCCAAATTATTTGAGTTTCTCGTTTTTCGGGCCTACTGTTATTATACTACGTCGTAGCACCAGCTCAATTTTCTAATATTCATGACGTTTTCTCACGTCTTTCTACTACGGAAATGCCTTAGGGATTCCGATTTTTATTCTTGAGCCCGGTGTTATTGAGGGGATCGAAGTTTCACCAAATTTGACTTTTGAGCAACATTCTATTCGCATCATTGCTTCGGAGGTTGAGCGCCTTCGATATAAAGATATTCTTTTTGGTAAATGTTCAATGGTTCTCAAATCCTAAGGATTGCTCTTGAGAAATCTTGAGAATTCATCGAACGAAAACTTTCGGATTTACTCCTTCGTGCTCTTTATGGTGGACTTCTTGATTCAAATTTTCTTTTGTGTGGATATGCTTCCATGGTTGTTACTTCTCATTTTCCTCTTAAGTATTGCGAGGACGCAATTTCTTTAAGGAGGGGAGTCTGTAACAACCCGCATATTTATCGATTGTATATTTAAATATTTTATTTAAATATTTCACCGTTCGTCGGATTTTGGTCCGAAAAGCTACTTTTTGCAAACAGTCAAATTGGGACTCGAGACCACCCCCATTGAGTTCAAAATGACGTTTGCGACCTTTTTGAGTATAAACTTCAATATGTTTGGAGATAGTGAAATTTTGCCACTTTTTCACTTAGGGCTTTGGTTTGGGCTGAACCCATTAATCACTTACTAACTCAGTCCCAACCCACTCCAACTCTTCATTACTTCATTTCATATTACTAACACTCAAGATTAAGCAAAAATGGTGGAAGAGAATGGGAATTAGAAACTCCAAGCCCTAGTTCCTCTTGCTAGCTCAAGTTCTTGCTCCAAAATCAAAGAGAACCCATTAGTAAGCATCTCCTTCTTCTTCTCCAACTCATTCTCTCTTTGATTTCAGAAAATTCCTAAACGTAACTTTGGGAATGTTCTTCTTTTTGAGCATAGATTCAAGCTCGTTTGGGTTGTGTTGAAGAGTGGTTGATTCTCCCTTTGCTTTCAAGCTTCTTCTTCATTTGTTTGGGTTCAAAGTTGAGATTTTTATCTCACATCTATGTCTATAACTATCTTTGATTGTTGTGTATGAATTCCTAACACTTATTTATGTTCATTTAATTTTGATTTGGATTGAATTGGTGAATATTCCGAATTTTGGTGTTTTGCAGTCAAATCTTTAAAAATCAAATCTTTGATGTTTGAACATGTTTTTGGTGATGCATCGAAGAGCCTATAGTGCTAGGTTGTCGATTGGCATAAATCCTTAGCATCCATCGCTCGTTCGATCGCATTTCGGTTTGGATTTGCCATTTTTGGTCTAGGCTGTTTTTTTTGCCTAGCAGAAGATTTCAGACGTCTGAAATTAATTTCAGACGTCTGAAACCAAATCTAGACGTCTGGTTGAATAATCCAGACATCTGGAAAGGGGTCTGGAAAAGGCAGAGACTAAATCCAGACGTCTGAAACAAAATCCAGACGTTTGAAATCAAATTCAGACGTCTGGTTGAAAATTTCAGACGTCTGAAATGGCCCAGGAATTAAAAATAGAAGGGAGAAAACACATATACTTCCAAAACCTAGGGCCAGACGTCTGGGATCACCTACCAGACGTTTGGAACTTTTTAATTTTCCTATTTTGGCTATTTTTGAGTAAATTTCCAAGGTTTATCGATTTTTGTTGATCCGGTTAGTAGTTTTCACTTATTATCCACCTTGATGACTTCTTTTTATGGATTTTTGGAAATATCCATTTGGATGGATTTGGTATCGATTTCTTTGGATTTGATTCACGTCTTCATATGTGAATTTCGATGATTGATTGTTTCTACAATCATTTTTAGTAATTTGTCACTTTAAAACATAAAGGTTTCAATACTAGTAATAAATATCAAAACTCTTTCTTCAAATGATTTCAACACTATTTTATTACAAAGCTCGTTTCTCAAACCATTTTCCAATCTATTAGTATATACAAACCTTTACCTCACTCGTATGAGAAATCTAATTAAACGGCTTAGTAAAACAAGTGGTATGAAACGCTTGCGTTTACTTCATCGGTTAATTCTTGGACTTGTTCGATTGAATCTCTTGTGACAATTTTCTAGTGGAAACTTACAATTTGTTCGTAAATATATAAGTTAAGCTAGTGGTTATGGGACATGATGCTAAACTCATATATTTACTAGCTTAGTGTAGTTGACACTTCTTAATGGTCATTGACGACTATTTTTGTGGTTTAGACTAGCAATGTGCAATGTCTCTTTGTCTGCGAGGGAGACTAAACACCGTTTTGTAGAGTTTCGACTCAAATTGGTGGGGTAGCAACCCATGGTCTTCGGGATGTTTGTGGAGCTTCGGCTCAATTTGTGATGGTTAGCAACCATGGAATTAACGTTCTTTTTGTGATACACGTGTTAGTGAGCTTTATGCTCCCATTTGTGATAGGCCTTCCCCCTTTTTGCGATTTCTGGATTTCTATTGATGATTTCTAGAATTTGTGCTTCACCAATTTTCGTGATTTTCATTGATAGGTTCTATCAATATTGGTGCATTGGTGAATTTGTGTGTCATTGACTATTGTGATTGGCATTGATATAATTGTCAATATTTATGGTTTTTGTGAAGGAGATATAGAGTATGACATTCCTTTTTATCTTTGAGAAGATTCTTGTGATATTGATTAATCTCTTATTGATTATCAATTACATGCTTACTATAGTATGTCATTATGGTTATTTTATGTGCATGTCATATCTTTTAATTCTTTATCATGTCATCTGATATTTATAGCCAGACTGATCCGTTTATTATTTTCTTATTAAATAATAGTCGGGTCAGACCGAGATGTTACAGGTGCTTCTACTTGACCTTACATCCGGGATTACCTTCTTGACTTTTGGTTAGTTACTTAGATTAGTAGTTTTTGGATTGTATACAATTGAGATATAGACTCCATGATGTATACTTATTCTTTTGTGTAGTTCTTGTAACTATTCTTTTGTGATATTGTGGATCGTTTTAGACCGCTACTCTAATATACACTTCTATGTGTAATATTCATATCTATTTCCGCCTTTGTGATATGAATTGTATGTGACTGATTTATGTTATGTTATCTTTTTAGACAGAGAGTATGCCAATAACCGATTTCGGTTTCTTCAATAACTTCCGTAATTATTACATCGATTGGTCATTCAATAAATTTTAAAATAAAGCAAATTTAATTTCAATTTGAATTTGTAAGCCAACATTCCATTTGTCTTTCTACATCAATTTCCAAAATTTACGTTTCAAAATTTCCAAGTGACCATTTCAAAATCTAATAATTCAATTTCAATTTTTATTTTAAACAAATCAAATATTGATTCAAGTTCGTATATAAGTTTCATTCCAAAATCATTTAAATCCATTTAATTTAACATTCAAATCAATTCAAATTCATTTATCAATTTCATTCAATATTTGTTAAGTTAATTACCACTCAAAACAATTCCTATTGATTTTCGATTCATTAAATCAATTACTTAAGTTCAACTTCGTTATATCAAAACTTCAAAATTGAACTAAATTAGATTCGTCAAATCAATTCTTTAAATTACAAGTCTTACATTAATTTCAATAAATCACATTTTATCTCTTGTTAAAGAAATTCAATTTCACTTATTCATCTACTTAGTTACAAATTTCAAAACCCAATTAATAAAGAGCTTAATTTCATTTATTAACGAAGTTCAAATTCACTTATTCCGAAGTTCAATTTCCCTTATCAAAGAATTCAAATTTTATTTAATTATCAAACAATTAATCCTATTCAATTATCAAATAATTTCAAAACTTAATTATTAAATAATTTCAAAACTTAATTATTAAATAATTTCAAACTTAATTATTAAATAATTTCAACTTAATTATTAAATAATTTCAACTTAATTTAATGAATAATTTCAAATTTTATTGTCAAATAATTTATTATAAAACAATGTTCTTTCAACAATTATTATGTTAATATTTTGTTTCAAATATTAAATATTAACATTTTCCTTTCATTAAATTCAAATTCCAATTTCCTTTCAAAACTTATTAGTTATTCAAATAAAATCTTCATTTTATTTTAAAATCAAACTATTGACCAGTCGGTTTTTATTTAATTCTCTATCCTAGGTCAAATTCGTTTGGGTATTTATCATTTCAACCCGATTCTATTTCAATTCAAAAAAATCAAAACATAGCAAAGGGAACTTGCAGTGTGATAACTGGGATGGTGCCAAAGTAAATAAACAAGCAATAACAAACATCAATAACAATCCAATAATTAATTCAAATAATCCCAAAATAATCGTATTAATTCACATTGTTGTTTGTGTAAATTAACGTAATTTTTTCTAGAATCTACACTATCATTTCATGTAGATTAAAGATTATTTCACTAATTATTTATACGATTTTTCACTTGTCATTCAATTTAAATTTTATACTACAACAATTAATCCAATATACGTTTAATGGTTCAAAGTGTAATTATCACTATTCTACATGTCAATTAATTTAACAATCAAAAGGGGTCATATTTAACTAATCAAATTTAACATATAAATCAGTTTTAACATTGTTAACTATCCTATGTCAAATTCAATTGCATAATATTTATCACTTTATACATTACAATTTATCATCCAATATAAACAACAAACAATCAATCAATTATCAACCAAACGGGACTGTCATCGTATAATTAACAGACAATGGTGTCAGATGTCACAGGTGAACTGATACAGGTAATACCATATATATAACATTGTAAATAACGAACAACAGCATATTTCAATTGTCGTTTCAATTTGAAATCAAATTTAATAAATAAAAGAACATTAATCGAGAGTGATTGCTCACCTTTCTAGGCTAGATAGAAGATAGATAACATAACATGCTACGATTTGAATAGGGAAATGACTGATCCAAATAACGATTTCCAAAGCAAGTCGAAATTGGCAAGACTTCGACGAACAACCGAACTGATAACAGGAATTGATGAAAACGGATCAGATCAGTTTGATAGAAACAGGGATATATATATATTATATTTATTTACAAATCAATATCACATTAAATATATATATATATATATATATATATTGTACAGTCTTACATTAAGAATTGAATAGATTTCAAATCTACGTAAAATTCCAAAATCTACATTCAACAACTTTTTATATATATATGTTTGGCTGTAACACAAAATATAAATACTTAAACTTCATATATATATATATATATATACTTAGAACACACCGTGTATAACCATATTTTAAAACAATATTTGAAAACATTGATGAACACAGAAAATATATGAACCTTATGTATATATATTACACATATCACTATATATATACACGTACCATACATATAAATATCTCTTACCATATAACATTTTAAATACTGGCATATATATGAATTCATATAACTTGTATAAACCAGCTCGCAAAAGTTTATAATATGCTATATATAATAATACCTTTATATCTCACTGTTAACAAAACTTTATATACCAACGGTATAAACATAATACTTCAAATACAATAATATACTTCCCATGTATACACATCACTGTTAACAAAATTTGAGTCTACTTGCATACATATAATGAAATATACAATCCGTAACTCCTGTATATATATATATATATATGTATATATATATATATATGTATGTATGTATGTATGTATGCATGTATGTATGTATGTATGTATACTCCTTTTTCTTTAAACATACGTATAAAAAATTTTGAAACAAGAATTAACTAACATTATTATTAAACTATTTCAACTATAACATATTTCAAACAGCAAATTAATAATAATGATGATAATGATAATAATAATAATAACTAACCTACTTACACAAGAAGATGGAACTGAGGAGAGGATACACTAGGTGGATGCTAGCGAATGGAGTAGCATCCGAGGTGGCTAGTGGTGCTTGCTCGGCCAAGTCGGAGGCTTCTTGAGTTGCGCGCGGTTGCTCGGTGGCGGTTATGTGAAGAGTGGGACCTGGTTTCGGTGGAGAGGACGGTGACAGGTGGTACAGGGTGAAGCGACTAAGGGAAAAAGGAGCAACGTTGGAGTGGGATGGGTTCGGACTGATCTAGAGGCGGAGTTTGATGGTTGTTAGCGGTCGAGGTCAGCGGGAGGTGGATGCACGATGAGTAGGAGAAGGGGTCGGGCCCGCCGGAGATGAGGTCGCATGGTGGAGAGGCATGCCAGCATACGTGAGTTTTTTTATATGTATATAAAAGTAGAAGTAAAAAATCAAGGAGGAGAAAGGCGATGAACATGACAGACGGTAGTTAGATGGAGCAAGCTTCATCTCTCTAAGAAAAAGCAACATGAATCATTAAACACAAAGATGAGTTTTAAGTTAGAAGAAGAAAAACATGCATCAGATGGTTTGCCAAAGAAGGAAACTTGGCCTCGTATTGTATTGGCTACCCTAAGTATGAAACAAGGCACAGAACTAGTGCACGGGAACCGACGTGGGAATCGAACCAACAAGTATTGAAAGGGTAGGAAAATAAAAAGTCAGAAGTTGAATTCCGTGAATATTTATAACCACTGACCGTTTATTTTCCCATGGCGGAGAATGAATGGTAGTAGGAAATCAAAAGCCAAATAATGGAACCGATACGAAAATCGTTTCCGTAGATTTCGCTGCCTCCCAGACTTCGAAACACAGAAATAAATATGCCACAGAGATCAGCACGACAAGACGATCAAAACGGTATACAGATATTAGTGGTATGGTTGAATTACAAAAATTCAAATTTTCTATTGGCGGAAAATGCGGCAAAAACGCAGAAAAATAAGATCGACGGAGCTAAAGAAGTCCAAATTTTGAAAAACGAAAATGACGTCTTGCTCAGAAGACGATGTAGAATATTTCTATATAAAAATATTTAGGTTTCGAAAACGTTTTATTTTCATCGAATTTTAACTGATTAAATTGAATAAATTTACGCACAAAAATAAGCTTCATATTTTCGGACGAAAATTTACCAGTTTCTTTGTTTAAATAGACGCATTTCAAATATTAAATTTTTATTTCAATTTTTTATAAAAATTTCACGAAAATTCAATTCATTAAATAAATAAACGGCTACAATTTACGGGTCGTTACACACAATGCAAACACGGAATTAGAGGAGATTTCTCCTTATGATAGTCAAACATGCTTGATACGAAAAATCCTTTAATATTATTATTATTAGTGCATGGTGTGGATAACATTTCGAAAGTATAATATTAATCTTAGCCAGCATAGACATTTCGTACTATGCCTACTATAGCTACCATCTAAACTGTGGTGACCACCATAAGTAAATGGCAGGTTATACAACTAAAACCATACTGGGTTCGTATTGGGAATTGGATTCCAACAAATGGTCAGCTAAGGAACTTCCTACTGCCAATGGGTACGCCACTGGAGGGACGTCCCAAGAACTTAACCAGCTCTCTGCAATCACAAGGCCGGGTTATCACTGTACTAGGTAACTACTACACGAGTATGCCATCCCCCGGTCCTTTAGGACCTTTATCCGAGGATCATCTACACTAATAACCACAAAGAAAAATATTTGCAGTAACCACAAAGGTTAAATATCAGAGCTCCATACCTGACACCACCCTTTTCCAGAAGGAAATGACATATCCTAAAGGGCGCGACCGTCATAACCTTGCCGCATCTTTCCTGTTTTGACCATTTTCGGGGTGTGAGGTTCGATGAGGTCTCGTCCACAAAGCTACACCTTTCACAAAGTCATGCTTTGACCAACAAATGATCAGCATCGCTTCGTATGCCACATTACCAAATTGGGAATGTATCACTAGTAACCATCAACTACATAACCTCCGAGCACGTACGTCTTAGAGAAGGGTGTTAAGCTAAGAGAATAAATTCTCCGCCACCAACAGAAATGTATTTGACAGAAATCAGCTTTACATCTCAAAGTGTAACGTCTGACACACATCCATACAAGTCTGTTCCGGGATCGAACGGAACCGAAGGCACTTCAAAGAAGCCCTTGCAATTTCGAATATTCACAAATCACGTCCGGAATCACCATCACAAAGGATGATAAAATCTCTATACCGGAGCAACCCGGTGCAGAGACATTCGACAGGTAATCCTTTCGCTTTTGAAAAATGCCTGATCTTCAACACCGTCTTCCAATGCAATCCCATTTCGTCGTATCGTTATTCGGAATGGGTTTTATGACACAAGGTCCTCTCCTGGCTAATCCGAATAACGAGCGCTTATTTTAAAAAAAAAATAAGTGTTATACTCAGATTTCAACAAATCACAACAATTTTCACTTTGATCATATAAATAAAAGATCTATCACAATCATAAAGGTTCGATGTGGTTTTCGGATATCCACTTGGTATCCGACCCCCGGTCGCATCGAAATTCATATGCCATTAAAAGGCCAATATTGATAGTTGGTTATTTAACAATCAATAAATATCCACAACAATCATAAAGATCTAAATAATTTCCCAGTTATTATTTTCAAAATAACTTCGCAGGATATAAATTTTTAACACTTCAATTATTTGAAAACAAATTTCAAATCACTTTTCATTCGCGGAATAAGATTCTCGATATTATTTATTTATTTCCACTGAAAGATTACCGAGTTCAAATACTTTTAATAATTAAATCACTTGTCCAAAATATATACTTGGAAACATTTAGATAAAACTATTTTAATATTTTAATATTAGCTATAAAAATATTATACCAATATCTCATATAAAACTTCAAGTCCAAATTAACTTTAAAATAAAGTTAGTAGATCGAGTATAACTGTTTAAATAACCATTTTCTAAAACAAATATCAATTAAATCTTTAAATAATCACTTCTTTAATTAATTAAATAAATCTTTTACTTTAAGATTTAAAAACAACTAAAGAAGATAATTTCTCCAAAATATCCTTTTTTAAAACCATCTTTAGAACTTTTAATTTATACTTTAAAAGCTACTTTCAAAACATACTCGGCTTTTCAGGGAAAATACACTTTAATTTCAAAATGGTCCACTTAGACCAATTTAATAAACCCTTCTCGATTTATTTCAAATTTACATTCCAAATTTGTAAATTTCTTTCCATACTTTTAAAAATAAACCAATATTTTTTTAAAAAAAATTCCCTTTTCTTTATAAATTCCATTGTGAATTCAAATTTCCAAATATCCGTTGATATACAATTTTCAAATCGATTTCCAAATATTCACCTTCAACACCAAATCAATTTTCCATATTGAATTCCCAAATTTGTTTCAAACACCCAAATCAGTTTCCAAATGGATTTCTTAATTTGCTTCAGCACTAAATTTATTATCTTTGGAAACAAATTCATTCTTTTAAATCCATTCAATTTTTCTAAAATTAATTTACTATAAATTTTCTACTAAATTTCAAAATCAAATTTTATTTATTCCTGGTACCCTACGATACCAAAAATATATTTGGCTAAATTATTGCCTTCAAAATTTTCAATCATAAATAGTCACACACAGATTTTAAATGATCAACACACAACATATGAAGCAAATTAAATATTTGAGGAATCCAGTTGGATCCCTCCAACCTGTTTCCCTGCATCCACGGATGTTAACACAACAATTAAATACTAATTCCACTTCGAGGTGGAATATCGCGGTATATGGGATTCCTAAAATATTATCCGCTATTAAGCAGCGCAATAGGGTCTCATCCACTATATAATGCGGAAATCAACAACTCCAATATATACTATATACTACTATATATATAATATCATCCAGGAAAAAATTGTTATAAATCAATCATCCAAGCACATAATCAATCAGTTCTAAATTTAACTATTTAAAATCAAATTGGAAATTTCAATTTGAAATTGAGTGAGAAGATCTCACCTTTTATTTGTAATCCATTTCCAATCTCGATTTGTCTCCTTCACAATATTAGACCTTGTATAAACAATTGTATAATTTTAATTAATATTTGAATAAATCAAAAAATCAATTTTCGTTTAGTAATTTTTAATTATCCAATGATTTTATTTTAAACCAATTCTATTAATAAATTTATTTAACTAAAATTTTAATTTCAAACTAATTTTCCCTTTAATAAATTCTAAAAATGTAAATAGTTAATTAAATAAATTAAACACCTTAATAAATTATTTTAAAGGAAACTAGTAAATTGCATTTATTATTTTTCAAACTGCATATAAAATAATTTATATAGATTTTATAGAAATCAAATTTATATATAACTTCAACATTTCTGAAATTTTTCCCTTTTATTTTTTTTTTATTTTTATGAATAACAACAGTAGTTTACTTTTACTTAATTTAAATCTTAAAAAGAAACTAATGTATAATCTAATTTCTAATCCATATATTCATTTGTATTTACAAAATTGAAAATAGAAATTGTAAATTCACCTCACCGTGTTCGCATCGCCCTAGGTTGTGGCACTTCACAAACTTCACGACGAGGTCGGCTACCATAGCTCCTCAACCGAAACGACTACCCATCAGCAGAACCCTAACGCCGTCGAACTCCTTTGTCTCAACGTTGACCTCGCGAACACCCTAAAACAAAACCCTAGCTTGTGCTTCCAGGTGAGCCCTCCACACACGCGCATGCATTCCAGGCCGTTGCTGCCTCGTTGTCGTTCCACGCGCTAGAACTTCGAATGCGAGCATGGCCATTTGTTTCTTTTTTTCTTTAAAATCGAAATTGACATAGAAGGTGGCCATTGATTTCGCCGAGCCTGGATTGGTGCCGATTAAAGAAGAGGGTGCAACCATGGATAATTTCGAACGAAAGATTGATAAAAAGGCTCGGCCATTTATTTTTCTTTTGAATTCATTCTGATTTTCTTTTTTCTTTTTTTTGAACGAGAATAATGAGTTGCGTGATTCAAACGAGAAAAGGAGATAGTATATCTGCGCGTTTCAGATGGTAGGGTGGCTCGAGAAGGGTAGGTCGGCTGATATAGGGTTTGATTTTTTATTATTATTAAATTTCCAAAATATCTCATTTAGCATAATGTGACGCCCCACCTCTATACCCACGCTAGCCAAGAACATTGCTGTGAATGCTATCAACTAGCACGGAGAATAAGGCTGTTGAGGAACGACCATCTGTATAATTGCTTTGTGCGAGTACCGATATACCGGATAAAAATATAAGTTTTCATCTCAAGAGGAAATCTGACATACCGACACAAACTCAAAGCTACTACACAGTGGCTATAATATCTTCGGAAACAAATATAGAAGTAAACATAACATAAATCAGTCACAGACAATTCATATCACAAAGGCGGAAATAGATATGAATATAACACATGAAAGTGTACATCAGAGTAGTGGTCAAACAAGATCCACAATATCCAAAAAGAATAGATACAAGTGCTAGACAAAAGAATAAGTATACATCATAGAGTCTGCATCTCAAATGTATACAACAAAAACTACTAAACTTAAGTAGTTAGCCAAAAGATAAGATGAAAGTCCGATAAGGAGTCACGCAGAAGCACCTGTGAGATCTCAGTCTGACCCGAGTATTATTTAAGAAGAAAATAATAAACGGATCAGTCTAGCTATAAATATCAGATGAAGTGATATATAATAAGAGATATGACATAAACATATAATAATCACAATGCCAAGCCGTGATAAATAAGTAATTGAAAATCAACAAGAGATTAATCAATATCACAATAATCTACTCAAGATAAAAAGGAATGTCATACTCCTAATTTCATTCACCAAGCCACAATAATTGACATATATATCAATGCCCATCGTAAAAGTTGGTGAAACATAAATTCCAGAAATCAACACACGAAATCCAGAAATCACAAGAAAAAGGATGGCCAATCCCATAAAAATGAGTCGGGGCTCCTCCAGATAGGGTATAGTCCCCCATTGCGGACTTTGAGCCGAAGCTCCTCCTGGTGAGTCAAAAACTCCTCCTGACAGGGTATAGTCCTCCATTGCGGACTTTGAGCCGAAGCTCCTCCTGGTGAACCGAAGTTCCTCATGACAGGGTATTGTCCCCCATTGCGGACATTGAGCCGAAGCTCCTCCTGGTGAGTCAAAAACTCCTCCTGACAGGGTATAGTCCCCCATTGCGGACATTGAGCCGAAGCTCCTCCTGGTGAGCCGAAGCTCCTCGTGACAGGGTATAGTCCCCCATTGCGGACATTGAGCCGAAGCTCCTCCTGGTGAGTCAAAAACTCCTCCTGACAAGGTATAGTCCCCCATTGCGGACTTTGAGCCGAAGCTCCTCCTGGTGAACCGAAGTTCCTCATGACAGGGTATAGTCCCCCATTGCGGACATTGAGCCGAAGCTCCTCCTGGTGAGCCGAAACTCAGTAAAAACGACGTACAGTCCTCCACGTGGACAAAGAGACATCGCACAATGCTAGTCTAAATCACAAAGATGATCGTCATGATCAACAAGAAGTGTCAATTACAATAAGCTAGTAAATATATGAGCTTAGCTTCATGTCCCATAACCACTAGCTTAACTTAAATATTTACGAACAAATTGTAGATCTCCACTAGAAAATTGTCACAAGAGATTCAATCGAACAAGTCCAAGAATTAACCGACGAAGTAAACGCAAGCGTTTCATACCACTTGTTTTACTAAGTCGTTTAATTAGATTTCTCATACGAGTGAGGTAAAGGTTTGTATATACTAATAGATTGGAAATCGGTTTGAGAAAACTAGCTTTGTAATAAAATAGTGTTGAAATCATTTGATGAAAGAGTTTTGATATTTACTACTAGTATTGAAAACCTTTATATTTTTAAAGTGACAAATCACAAAGAAGATTGTAGGAACAATCAATCATAAAGATTCACATTCGAAAACGTGAATAAAATCCAATGAAATCGATATAAAGTTCATCAAAGTGGATATATCTAAAATTCCCAAAGAAAAGGTCATCAAAGTCGATAATAAATGACAACAACAAAAGGGAGACCACACGAATCGATTAAAGTTGGATATTCAAACGGATTAGCAAAATAGGCTAATCTGGCAAAAATCATCAGGTTGGTCGACCGGACCAGGGGGTCGGTCGACCGGACCCTGTTCCTCAAAAATTCTCGAGAAGCAGGTCGGTCGGCCGAACCCCTGTAGTCGGTCGACCAGACCCTAAAACAGAAAGTGCTTATGCACTTAGAAGCAGGTCGGTCGACCGGACCAGGGGGTCGGTCGGCCGAACCTGTATACTTGCACTTCCTACTCTATATCAATGGAGGTGCAAATCCCGACCAATTTGCAATCGCACGAGCAACGACGCTAAGGGTTTATGTCAATCGACTACCCGACCCTATAAGCTCCTCGATGCATCACCAAAAACATGTTCAAACATCAAAGTTAGGATTTTTAATGAATTGAACTCAAAACACTAAAAATTGGAATATTCACAAAAGCAATGCAAATCAAAATCAAATGCACATGAATAAGTGTTAGGAATTCATACCTAACAATCGAAGATAAATATAAGCATAGATGTGAGATAAAAATCTCACCTTTGAACTAAATTTATGAAGATGAAGCTTGAAAGCAATGGCAAGAACAAGCACTCTTCAATTCCAACTCAACAAGCTTGAATCTAAGCTTAAAAGAGAAACATTCCCTAAATTAGGTTTAGGAAATTTCTGAAATTGAATGGAGAAAGAGTTGGAGAAGGTGAAGGAGATGCTTACCAAAGGGTTCTTCTTGAGTTTGGAGCAAGGAGATGGATTTTCAAAGGAAGCTAGGGCTTGGTGTTTTAATTCTTTTTCCTCTCCACCATTTTCAGTTGGAGCTTGAGTTTGAGGAGTTAGAATGAAGTAATGAAGAGGAGAGGGGGATTGGGACTGAGTTAGTAAGTGGGTTCAGCCCAAACCAAAGCCCAAAGCAAAAAGTAGAAAAATTCAACTTTCTCCAAACATATCGAAGCTTATACTCAAAAAGGTCGCAAAAGGCATTTTAAACTCAATGGGGGTGGTCTCGAGTCCCAATTCGACCGTATGCAAAAAGTAGCTTTTCGGACCAAAATCCGACGAACGATAAAATATTTAAATAAAATATTTAAATATAAAATCGATAAATATGCGGGTTGTTACAGACTCCCCTCCTTAAAGAAATTGCGTCCTCGCAATACTTAAGAAGAAAATAAGAAGTAACAACCATAGAAGCATATCAACACAAAAGAAAATTTGAAATAGGAAGTTCACCATAAGGAGCATGAAAGAGTAAGCCAGAACGGGATCGCTCAATGAATTCTCTGGATTCCCAAGAGCAATCCTTAGGATTAGAGAATCATTGAACTATCACAAAAAGAACATCTTTATTCCGAAGGCGCTCAACCTCTAAAGTAATGATGCGAATGGAATGTTGCTCGTAAATCAAATCTGGTGAAACTTCAATTTCCACAATATCACCAGGCACAAGAATAAAACCGGAATCCCTAAGGCATTTCCGAAGATAAAAGACGTGGAAAACGTCATGAATATCAGAAAATTGAGCTAGTGCAACGACGTAGTATAAAAACGGTACATCCAATGAACCGATAAACCGGAACAACGATGTAGTATAATGGTAAATCCATTGATCCAGATAAGGCGGAACATCGATGTAGTATAATAATTGTACATCCGATGAACCGAACACCATAAAAGAACACCGGACACTAGTCCATAAAAGGAATGAGATAAAGCTCAATAAAACGAAGTATACCAAAACGTCCGATGAACCTGATAGAAAGATAATTCCATTCAGACAACATCAAAGAATCAACCACTTGTTGCTTACGACAAAGCGCATTGGCAACACGATTTCCCTTCTCGGGAGTAAAAGAATATCAAGATCATAAGATGTTAGGAACTCGAGTCAACATGAAGTTCCTTATGAGAAAATAAATATTCCAAAGATTTATGATCGAGGTAGAGAACAAATTTCTCCCCCAAAGATGATGATGTCAAATTCTAAAAGCAAAAACAATAGCCGTGAGCACTAGATCATGAGTGGCATATCTAGTCTCGATAAGCTATAGTGATTTAGAAGCACAAGTGATAGCACGTTCTCCTTTGCAAGAGAACGGCGTCCAAACCAATACGACTAGTATCGGTACAAATAGCAAAGTCTTGGTTCCCCTCCAGGAATCACAAGAATAAGAGTATCGAAAGAAAGAACTTCTTTTAAATAATTCTCTTTCCCGAAAAGCTAAAACTTCCAAAATTACATTTCTACTTCTATGTAATAATCTTTCTACAAAAATTTTATATTTTTACAAGTCAATATATCGTGTCTGATTGTCACATCAAAGCGTTTAGGAAATTCCTATCGATAACGTTGATCAAGCGCATCGACCAAAATTCTTAAAGCACTCAACGGGCAATACAATCACAAAATCATCTTTTATAGGATAAATAAATCTCTTAAAAAGTTTTAAGAATATTCTTTGTTCGTTTCAAGAACAAAATCCAGTTTTACTTATAAATAAATCTTATGAAAAAGATTTGCAAAATTTTAAATTGCTATTTTCATCCAAAAATCAATAAGTACAAGAATGGAGTCATCAAGATATTCTTAGAATATTCGATCTATAAAATGGATGAAATAAGCTGGACAAACTGAATGACAAAATAATTCATTCATAAGAATCATAACGAGTGCGTAATGCGGTAAGTGGAATGCTAACTTCCGCAACTCGTAGCAAACGAAAACCGGTGGTAAAGTCAAACTGAAAAGACCTTAGCACCACACAAAAGATTACGTAGGTGATAATCCTAAGACAAGCTCAAAAATATACCGGAAAAGTTTCACAAATTATTTAGATAAGAGAAACAACACTTTCCTTATAAGTGGGATTAAGGAATAAAATGATTCCACCAAATTGGAATCAAAATCACAAAGAAAAAATAGAAATCTGCTTAACAGATTGAAAATGTCGAAGATGAATAGTCCACACGGAAAATAGGATACGGGCTTCACAATTAAGTCAACCCTTTCAAAAAAAAATCAATTCCGAAGCCTAAGTAAAAATATCGGCTCGAAAAGAAAAATCTCATAAAATAATTTCGGCATCAATAAAAAGCAAATTGAGTGTTGCAGATCTACCATCCGGATTCGCAATCCTCAAAGAAGTCAACAAGCCCAAAATATTCAAAGAAAAAGAATCGACAAGTTCTTTTGATATAAAAATAATGAGATGAAACCCATATCAAAAAGAACTCGAATAAGAAGATCACAAAATAAATGTAGTCAAGGATTAAATGAGAAATACCTTGGCCACGAGATGTGTTGCCAAGGGCTTGTAGCTTTCCTTCTCTCTTGCTTTGACGCTTGGGACACGAAGATATATAATGATCCGCACTTTTGCAATAGCAGCAAGAAATAGGCCTTGGACACCTATTTATATAGTGGTCCCTAGAGCCACAATTGTAGCATTCTCCGCGATTAGGGATAGGAGTATGTGCCATAGAAGTCTCTTGCTTCGCCCTCTTGTTAAGATTAGGACTTTCGAACCTAATAAAGGGATGCCTCTTCCTGGTGTTGTTGGAGTTCGGTTTGGCACTCCCAACCTCGACATCACTTTCTCTATCGGCTTCTTCAAGACGAAGAGCGATATCAATAAGCTGATCAAAAGAAACTTCGAGTTTCAAAAGTAATGGCTTCTTGAGGTTCTTATTCAAGCCATAGACAAATCTCTGGTTTTTCTTCATTGGGGTATTAATATACTCGACCCCGTACTTAGAGAGAGATTCGAAAGATGCGACGTAGTCCATCACAGAAGATTCACCTTGAACAAGGTCAATGAAACGTCGAGCCAAAGTTACTTTTTCAGCCTCCGGCACAAATTTCAATTCGAACCTTCCCCGGAATTGCTCCCAAGTGAGATCCGCCTCAACGATTTCAGAAATTAAAATCTCATACCAATCTAATGCTCTTTCTTGGAGCATGCTAGAAGCCACTTGGACTCGATGAAGGTCAATAAGGTTCATGCGAGAAAAGATTCGATCGCATGATTTGAGCCAAGCTTGAATTTCAATAACACTCTCAGATCCCGTGAATGGCCTTCCACCCAAATCGGTGTAGTCTCTGCACAAGCGTGCAAAATCGGATCTAGGATGTGTAGGCTCTGGATTGGGACCAGCTGCTTGAGCGTTCTTAACAAGATCTAAAAGCTGCTGGGCAGACATGAATACTCCATCCTGGGGAGTAGCACTAGATTGACTGGCGCTGGGACGGCCTGGTCTAACCATTTCTCTTCCTTAAGAAAGAAAGAAGGAAGAAGAAGAAGTTTATTCACAAATGAATATCAAGCAATCTTGATAGATAAAACAAGGAATCATAAAAGAAAGTAGGATAGAACGGTACGAAGACCCGAATAAAATCCTAAAGCATAACTCCTAAGAAAGACTTAGGACATGATCCTTGTTATAATATTCCATATTGTTTCGAAGTTTGGCTCTGATACCAAGCTGTGACGCCCCACCTCTATACCCAAGCTAGCCAAGAACATTGCTGTGAATGCTGTGAACTAGCACGGAGAATAAGGCTGTTGAGGAGCGACCATCTGTATAATTGCTTTGTGCGAGTACCGATATACCGGATAAAAATATAAGTTTTCATCTCAAGAGGAAATCCGACATACCGACACAAACTCAAAGCTACTACACAGTGGCTATAATATCTTCGGAAACAAATATAGAAGTAAACATAACATAAATCAGTCACAGACAATTCATATCACAAAGGCGGAAATAGATATGAATATAACACATGAAAGTGTACATCAGAGTAGTGGTCAAACAAGATCCACAATATCCAAAAAGAATAGATACAAGTGCTAGACAAAAGAATAAGTATACATCATAGAGTCTGCATCTCAAATGTATACAACAAAAACTACTAAACTTAAGTAGTTAGCCAAAAGATCAGATGAAAGTCCGATAAGGAGTCACGCAGAAGCACCTGTAAGATCTCAGTCTGACCGGAGTATTATTTAAGAAGAAAATAATAAACGGATCAGTCTAGCTATAAATATCAGATGAAGTGATATATAATAAGAGATATGACATAAACATATAATAATCACAATGCCAAGCTGTGATAAATAAGTAACTGAAAATCAACAAGAGATTAATCAATATCACAATAATCTACTCAAGATAAAAAGGAATGTCATACTCCTAATTTCATTCACCAAGCCACAATAATTGACATATATATCAATGCCCATCGTAAAAGTTGGTGAAACATAAATTCCAAAAATCAACACACGAAATCCAGAAATCACAAGAAAAAGGATGGCCAATCCCATAAAAATGAGTCGGAGCTCCTCCAGACAGGGTATAGTCCCACATTGCGGACTTTGAGCCGAAGCTCCTCCTGGTGAGTCAAAAACTCCTCCTGACAGGGTATAGTCCCCCATTGCGGACATTGATCCGAAGCTCCTCCTGGTGAGCCGAAGCTCCTCGTGACAGGGTATAGTCCCCCATTGCGGACATTGAGCCGAAGCTCCTCCTGGTGAGTCAAAAACTCCTCCTGACAGGGTATAGTCCCCCATTGCGGACTTTGAGCCGAAGCTCCTCCTGGTGAACCGAAGTTCCTCATGACAGGGTATAGTCCCCCATTGCGGACATTGAGCCGAAGCTCCTCCTGGTGAGTCAAAAACTCCTCTTGACAGGGTATAGTCCCCCATTGCGGACATTGAGCCGAAGCTCCTCCTGGTGAGCCGAAACTCAGTAAAAACGACGTACAGTCCTCCACGTGGACAAAGAGACATCGCATAATGCTAGTCTAAATCACAAAGATGATCGTCATGATCAACAAGAAGTGTCAATTACAATAAGCTAGTAAATATATGAGCTTAGCTTCATGTCCCATAACCACTAGCTTAACTTAAATATTTACGAACAAATTGTAGATCTCCACTAGAAAATTGTCACAAGAGATTCAATCGAACAAGTCCAAGAATTAACCGACGAAGTAAACGCAAGCGTTTCATACCACTTGTTTTACTAAGTCGTTTAATTAGATTTCTCATACGAGTGAGGTAAAGGTTTGTATATACTAATAGATTGGAAATCGGTTTGAGAAAACTAGCTTTGTAATAAAATAGTGTTGAAATCATTTGATGAAAGATTTTTGATATTTACTACTAGTATTGAAAACCTTTATATTTTTAAAGTGACAAATCACAAAGAAGATTGTAGGAACAATCAATCATAAAGATTCACATTCGAAAACGTGAATAAAATCCAATGAAATCGATATAAAGTCCATCAAAGTGGATATATCTAAAATTCCCAAAGAAAAGGTCATCAAAGTAGATAATAAATGACAACAACAAAAGGGAGACCACAGGAATCGATTAAAGTTGGATATTCAAACGGATTAGCAAAATAGGCTAATCTGGCAAAAATCATCAGGTCGGTCGACCGGACCAGGGGGTCGGTCGACCGGACCCTGTTCCACAAAAATCCTCGGGAAGCAGGTCGGTCGGCCGAACCCCTGTTGTCGGTCGACCGGACCCTAAAACAGAAAGTGCTTATGCACTTAGAAGCAGGTCGGTCGACCGGATCAGGGGGTCGGTCGGCCGAACCTGTATACTTGCACTTCCTACCCTATTTCAATGGAGGTGCAAATCCCGACCAATTTGCAATCGCACGAGCAACGGCGCTAAGGGTTTATGACAATCGACTACCCGGCCCTATAAGCTCCTCGATGCATCACCAAAAACATGTTCAAACATCAAAGTTAGGATTTTTAATGAATTGAACTCAAAACACTAAAAATTGGAATATTCACAAAAGCAATCCAAATCAAAATCAAATGCACATGAATAAGTGTTAGGAATTCATACCTAACAATCGAAGATAAATATAAGCATAGATGTGAGATAAAAATCTCACCTTTGAACTAAATTTATGAAGATGAAGCTTGAAACAATGGCAAGAACAAGCACTCTTCAATTCCAACTCAACAAGCTTGAATCTAAGCTTAAAAGAGAAACATTCCCTAAATTAGGTTTAGGAAATTTCTGAAATTGAATGGAGAAAGAGTTGGAGAAGGTGAAGGAGATGCTTACCAAAGGGTTCTTCTTGAGTTTGGAGCAAGGAGATGGATTTGCAAAGGAAGCTAGGGCTTGGAGTTTTAATTCTTTTTCCTCTCCACCATTTTCAGTAGGAGCTTGAGTTTGAGGAGTTAGAATGAAGTAATGAAGAGGAGAGGGGGATTGGGACTGAGTTAGTAAGTGGGTTCAGCCCAAACCAAAGCCCAAAGCAAAAAGTAGCAAAATTCAACTTTCTCCAAACATATCGAAGCTTATACTCAAAAAGGTCGCAAACGGCATTTTGAACTCAATGGGGGTGGTCTCGAGTCCCAATTCGACCGTATGCAAAAAGTAGCTTTTCAGACCAAAATCCGACGAACGATAAAATATTTAAATAAAATATTTAAATATAAAATCGATAAATATGCGGGTTTTTACACATAATTTGAAATCTTGAAATCTAAATCAGAAATACCGCCAGACGTTTATAAGGCTTTTCTCGTATTCCAAACACAATGAAAAAGTTTCGAGTCAAATTCGATCGTATGGGGAAGATAGCTTTTTGATCTAGTTATTAAATTAAATTTCGATATAATTTTCAATGAAACTAGTTTTATACACTAATTTACTTCTATTTCCAATTTGAAATAGTTTATTGTAAACAAAAAAAAATTCAAAAATGTTCTAACTCCTAAAATTTTTGGAAAATCTTGGCAGAGTCTCCTTTGTACGGAGGAGCATTTGCAATTTGACAAAAGATATAAATATATATACATCGACATACTCGGTCAAAAAAAACAAAAACAGTTCATATTTCCTATTTTTATTGTGTATGCGTACCTTATTTAGCATTTTTAAGCAAACCGGTTTGTTACCTGCATTTTAGCGCAATCAAATCCAGCCCAACGACTTTCCTGTACCTGTATTTACTAAATTTAAACACATAAGTGACATATATAGGAAATTCAATTACATTTCACTCATTTTCAATAGTAAACACATAGTTTTCACAACAAAATATTCAAAATTATTTCCATTAGCAATTTATATGGTTTCGATACAATTTTAGTTGCTTACAACTAAATCACACATCATTTCCATTCAATTTCAATGGTTTACCACACACTTTCTTTCATTCAATTCATTTTTAACCAAAACGAACTCATATCCATTTCAGTTGATTCAAAAATCAATTTTATTGGCTTTTATTAACTCGTAGAATTTTATGAAATCTCGTTTACGTCAAACGACAACCATTTCTATGCAAATTCGACGATATTCACCAAATAGAATATCCAATCTAGTTTATAACTAATTTAAATTAATACCAACTCAATTTGCTCTTTATTCTGTTTCATTTATCAAATTCATTCCATCGACTAATTTAATTAAATTAGTTTTACTCACTTATTCATTTTAAATTTCAACTTTCCATTCTCAATTCATCTCGAATTTATTTCATCAATAACAAGGAAATTTTCGATTCATTTCTACTTACTTAAATTTATTTGCAAATTTAACTCACAATTGAATTTTTAATTTAACTAATTCAACTTTCCTATTTCATGAATTAATTAATTATCATATTAGTTTACTTGAATTCAATCCATTTTATATTTATTTTTCCAAAGTTTGGATTTTTATTCAACTTGATCCAGGTCAAATCTCGTTTCATTTTTCAATTCCAATTCATTTACTCACAAATGTTAACTCATTTGTTCATTCACAAATTTATTCCATACTTACTTTTATTTATCCCTTTTCAATTTGAATCTTATTCCAATCAAATTTCAAATATATTTTTATGAGTTATCAAACTTATTTAGATATCGTAACATTTTAAAGATTTCCAGAGTCTTTTCAACCTTTTCCAAAACCATTATTGGAAAAAATTCAAATTATCCCTTGAATTTCAAAACCAAACCCAAATTTCCCAAACAACTTCCATTTAAAACAATTTGGTAGCAACTCCTCTTTTGGAAACTCGAAAATGAACACCGATGATGTCGCGATCATCATCGAAATTATTTTCTAGCGACCGAAAAGTGTTTAGAGCTTTTATCCCTCCAAAAACATTTTTCCAAACCCTTGAAAACCATTTTCAAAATCAAAAGGGATTTAAACTTTCCAAATCTCCAGAATTTTCAAATTCTTTTCAAAACATTTCCAAATACTTCTCTGGAATTCCATTTCAAATTATAAATCACATTTTCAATTTATATTTACAAATGCCATTTGTATATGGATTTTATTTCTTAACTCTTTGTTTATCATTTTAATTTCTTATTCAATAATCAATGATAATAATTTAATATTATCACTTCCTAACAACCAAGCAACCATATACTATAATAATTTATGGAAATGATATCTTTTCTATAGAAAATAATTTGGGTAAAGTTATTCCATTTATCCTATTTTAAAAACAATACTGTGTCGGTTTATCTTGTTTAAGAGTTTAGAAACTCCTATTGACATAGTTAGCTAGACTGCATCGACCAGAATCTATAAACACTCAACTAATAAGTACACAATATAAAACAATTTTATATTCACTAACAAATACGTGCTCATATCTATTAATACTCTCAAATCATTCTAGAATACTACTGACTCTATCTCTAATGAGTAACACCTAACAGAGCCAAGGTTGCCGCTTAACCAAATGCTCTGATACCACATTGTAGCGGTCTAGGCTTTTCAACCATCAACATCGGCCAGTCTCGACTAGAAGGCTTTTCAACCGTCCCAGCCCCGCCGTGGCAGACGCTGGTACCATACCCTTGCTTTTACGGCTATCCTTTCGACTGTCATGCCTAATCGGCTAATCAACCCGTTAAAGAGGACGTGTCGGGGTAAGAGTCTCCTACTCGCCACCAAACAAAAAGCGAGAACCCCCCATCACGTTTCACCTAGATAAGCAAGGTCAGTAGTGGGACTGGTGTGAGATCTTAAGAACTGTTATTTTCACAAAGAAATTAAAAAGAAATCTGCTATGCTTTTGGAAAATGAAACTACCATAAGGCCTCTCGCCACACACAAACAATGCAAACGCGGAATTGGAGGAGATTTCTCCTTATGACAGTCAAACATGCTTGATACGAAAAATCCTTTGATATTATTATTATTAGTGCATAGTGTGAAAAACATTTCGAAAGTATAATATTAAACTTAGCCTGCATAGACAATTCGTACTATGCCTACTATAGCTACCATCTAAACAGTGGTGACCACCATAAGTAAATGGCAGGTTATACAACTAAAACCATACTGGGTTCGTATTAGGAATTGGATTCCAACAAATGATCAGGCTAAGGAACTTCCTACTGCCAATGGGTACGCCACTGGAGGGACGTCCCAAGAACTTAACTAGCTCTCTGCAATCACAAGGCCGGGTTACCTCTGTAACTAGGTAACTACTACACGAGTATGCCATCCCCCGGTCCTTTAGGACCTTTATCCGAGGATACTCTACACCAATAACCACAAAGAAAAATATTTGCAGTAACCACAAAGATTAAATATCAGGGCTCCATACCTGACACCACCCTTTTCCAGAAGGAAATGATATACCCTAAAGGGCGCGACCCTCATAACCTTGCCGCATCTTTCCTTTTTTGACCATTTTCGGGGTGTGAGGTTCGATGAGGTCTCGTCCACAAAGCTACACCTTTCACAAAGTCATGCTTTGACCAACAAATGATCAGCAGCGCTTCGTATGCCACATTATCAAATTGGGAATGTATCACAAGTAACCATCAACTACATAACCTCTGAGCATGTACGTCTTAGAGAAGGGTGTAAAGCTAAGAGAATAAATTCTCCACCACCAACAGAAATGTATTTGACAGAAATCAGCTTTACATCTCAAAGTGTAACGTCAGACACACATCCATACAAGTCCGTTCTGGGATCGAACGGAACCGAAGGCACTTCAAAGAAGCCCTTGCAAATCTGGATATTCACAAATCACGTCCGGAATCACCATCACAAAGGATGATAAAATCTCTATACTAGAGCAACCCGGTGCAGAGACATTCGCAGGCAATCCTTTCGCTTTCGAAAAATACCCGGTCTTCAACACCATCTTCCAATGCAATCCCATTTCGTCGTATCGTTATTTGGAATGGGTTTTATGACACAAGGTCCTCTCCCGGCTAATCCGAATAACGAGCGCTTATTTTAGAAAAATAAGTGTTATATTCAGATTTCAACAAATCACAACAATTTTCACTTTGATCATTTAAAAAAAAGATCTATCACAATCATAAAGGTTCGATGTGGTTTTCAGATATCCACTTGGTATCCGACCCCCGATCGCATCGAAATTCAAACGCCATCAAAAGGCCAATATTGATAGTTGGTTATTCAACAATCAATAAATATCCACAACAATCACAAAGATCTAAATAATTTCCCAGTTATTATTTTCAAAATATCTTCGCAAGGTATTTTTTTTAATACTTCAATTATTTGAAAACAAATTTCAAATCACTTTCATTCATGGAATAAGATTCTCGATATTATTTATTTATTTCCACTGAAAGTCTACCGAGTTCAAATACATTAAATAATTCAAATCACTTGTCCAAAATATATACTTGGAAACATTTAGATAAAACTATTTTAATATTTTAATATTAGTTATAAAAATATTATACCAATATCTCATATAAAACTTCAAGTCCAAATTAACTTTAAAATAAAGTTAGTAGATCGAGTATAACTATTCGAATAACCATTTTCTAAAACAAATATCAATTAAATCTTTAAATAATCACTTCTATAATTAATTAATTAAATCTTTTACTTTAAGATTTAAAAACAACTTAAGAAGATAATTTCTCCAAAATATCCTTTTATAAAACCATCTTTAGAACTTTTAATTTATACTTTAAAAGCTACTTTCAAAACATACTCGGCTTTTTAGGGAAAATACACTTTCATTTCAAAATGGTCCACTTAGACCAATTTAATAAACCCTTCTCGATTTATTTCAAATTTACATTCCAAATCTATAAATTTCTTTCCATACTTTTAAAAATAAACCAATATTTATTTTTAAAGCAATTTCCCTTTTCTTTATAAATTCCCTCGGGAACTCAAATTTTCAAATATCCATTGATATACGATTTTCAAATCGATTTCCAAATATTCACCTCCAACACCAAATCAATTTTCCATATTGAATTCCCAAATTTGTTTCAAACACCCAAATCAATTTCCAAATGGATTTCTAAATTTGCTTCAGCACTAAATTTATTATCTTTGGAAACAAATTCATTCTTTTAAATCCATTCAAATTTTCTAAAATTAATTTACTATAAATTTTCTACTATAATTTACTAAATTCGTCCACAAAGCTACACCTTTCACAAAGTCATGATTTGACCAACAACTGATCAGTAGCGCTTCGTATGACACATTACCAAATTAGGAATGTATCACTAGTAATCATCAACTACATAACCTCTGAGCACGTACGTCTCAGAGAAGGGTGTTAAGCTGAGAGAATAAATTCTCCGCCACCAACAGAAATGTATTTGACAGAAACCAGCTTTACATCTCAAAGTGTAACGTCAGACACACATCCATACAAGTCCGTTCCAGGATCGAACGAAACCGAAGGCACTTCAAAGAAGCCCTTGCAAATTCGAATATTCACAAATCACGTCTGGAATCCCCATCACAAAGGATGATAAAATCTCTTTACCGGAGCAACCCGGTGCAAAGACATTCGACAGGTAATCCTTTTGCTTTCGAAAAATACCCGGTCTTCAACACTGTCTTCAAATGCAATCCCACTTCGTCGTATCGTTATTTGGAATGGGTTTTATGACACAAGGTTCTCTCCCGGCTAATTCGAATAACGAGCGCTGATTTAAAAAAAAAAGCGCTATATTCAGATTTCAACAAATCACAACAATTTTCACTTTGATCTTTTAAACTAAAGATCTATCACAATCACAAAGGTTCAATGTGGTTTTCAGATATCCACTTGGAATCCGACCTCCGGTCGCATCGAAATTAAAATGCCATTAAAAGGCCAATATTGATAGTCGATTATTTAACTATCAATAAATATCCACAACAATCACTAAGATCTAAATAATTTCCCATTTATTATTTCAAAATATCTTCGCACGATATATATTTTTAATACTTCAATTATTTGAAAACAAATTTCAAATCACTTTTCTTTCGCGGAATAAGATTCCTGATATTATTTATTTATTTCCACTAAAAGTCTGCCGAGTTCAAATACTTTAAATAATTCAATTCACTTATCCAAAATATATACTTGGAAACATTTAGATAAAATTATTTTAAAACATTTATTTAATAGTAGTTATAAAAATATTATACCAATATCTCATATAAAACTTCAAGTCCAAATTAACTTTAAAATAAAGCTAGTAGATCGGGTATAACTATTTAAATAACCATTTTCAAAAACAAATATCAATTAAAACTTTAAATAATCACTTCTATAATTAATTAAATAAATCTTTTACTTTAAGATTTAAAAACCACTTAAGAAGATAATTTCTCCAAAATATCCTTTTTTAAAACCATCTTTAGAACTTTTAATTTATACTTTAAAAGCTACTTTCAAAACATACTCGGCTTTTAAGGGAAAATACACTTTCATTTCAAAATGGTCCACTTAGACCAATTTAATAAACCCTTCTCGATTTATTTCAAATTTACATTCCAAATCCGAAAATTTCTTTCCACACTTTTAAAAATAAACCAATATTTATTTTTAAAACAATTTCCCTTTTCTTTATAAATTCCATTGTGAATTCAAATTTCCAAATACCTATTGATATACGATTTTCAAATCGATTTCCAAATATTCCCCTTCAACACCAAATCAATTTTCCATATTGAATTACCAAATTTGTTTCAAACACCCAAATCAATTTCCAAACGGATTTCTAAATTTGCTTCAACGCTAAATTCATTATTTTTGGAAACAAATTCCTTCTTTTAAATCTATTCAATTTTTCTAAAATTAATTTACTATAAATTTTCTACTAAATTTCAAAATCAAATTTTATTTATTCCTGGTACCTTACGATACCAAAAATATATTAGGCTAAGTTATAGCCTTCAAAAGTTTCAATCTTAAATAGTCACATATAGATTTTAAATGATCAACACACAACATATGAAACAAATTAAATATTTGAGGAATCCAGTTAGATCCCTCCAACTTGTTTCCCTGCATCCAGAGATGTTAGCACAATAATTAAATACCAATTACACTTCGAGGTGGAATATCGCAGTATATGGGATTTATAAAATATTATCCGCCATTATGTGGCGCAATAGGGTCTCATCTGCTATATAATGCGGGAAATCAACAACTCCAATATATACTATATACTACTATATATATAATTTCATCCAGGGAATAACTATTATAAATCAATCATCCAAGCACACGGTCAATCAATTTTAAATTTAACTATTTAAAACCAAACTGGAAATTTCAATTTGAACTTGAGTGAGAAGATGTAACGACCCAGAATTTTTATTAATTTAAAATATGAATATTTAATTAATTTTAAATATTAATAAGTAAATTTATAAGTCAAATAAATTTTTATTTGAATTATTGAATTTAATTGGATAATTAAATCGATAATTTAATACGTTAAATTATGGAAATAATTAAAAATTGAGCTAAATATGATTGAAAATGATTTGTAAAATTTTATTTTATCATATGGGAGTTAGAATGATATTTTAGAACTTTTAAAATCGAATTAAAAGTTAATTTGTGAAAATTGAATATTTTAATAATTAAATCGACTAGTGAAAATAGTCAATTTTTGAACAGTCTCAGAATTGAACGAAACCAGTTCCATTGGATCCGTAATAGTTAGTTATTACCGGATTTCAAATTTCGTGTCAATCGGAGTTATCGTTTGATCGTGGCAGCTCAAAACGCATCGATTTATTTTTAATTTAAATTTGACGAGTAAAAATAGCCATTTTTCAAAAAGTCTCGGATTTCGACGAAACTAGTTTCATCGGATCCGTAATGTGATATTATTGTAAGGTTTCAAATTTCAAGTCAATTGGATTTACCGTTTGTCCGGTACAAATTAAAACGCCTAGAAATCGACTTAAATCGGTTTAATTCAAATTGAGCGTTTACAGCCATAACTCGCACATACTTCCGAATTAGCTTCCGAAACCTGTTCCATTGTGTCCGGAACGCGGGGTAAACCCTAGGTACGTCAGTTTCGGCGCCTAAATCGGAGTTCGGAATTTCCGGGATGAATAGTGTTTCGTCGGTTCCTTATAAATAGACCCTTGCCTTCATAATTTATAAAAAAAAAAAAAAGGAAAATTAAACCCTAGCCGCCAGCAAGCAGTGAATGGCCGATATACACCTATCTTCTCCTTCCTTTTTCATCCAATCCACAAATCGATTCGTGAAAGTATCAACTACGAAGTTATAGAGCTCGATGAGAGCTTCAAGTTTAACGGTTATGATCTAAAACGATGCACCGTGGAGAGAGAATTTTGGGCGCGTTTGTGGGTAGTTCGCGTGCAGTTTTCGAGGCGCATGGGGAGCCGAGCTCTGCCGCGTTCTGGCCGTAGGTGGGTGTCGCGACGTGCTTCGAGGTGATGTCGTTTGATCGTCGACAAGTCGAAGGTTGAAGGGGCGGTGGTCGGTCAAAGTTAGAGAGAGATGGGTTCGGTTGCGTGTTAGAACCTGGGAGGTGATGGGGGAGATGAACACGGCCCAGATTGCTTTGATCAAAAACGAACGGTGATAATTAGTTTAGGTGTAAAAGTTTATGTAAATTGTGTATAAAAATTTGTATAAACTTGTAAAATCAATATCTTTTTGCTGCTAGGTCAAAAAATTACGAAACCAGTTGCGTTGGAATCGTATGGACGAGCATTACGCGATGGAGTTGGTTTGGAGTCGTTTGGAGTTAGTGAGAATTTTGGGTAAAATTAAACGCACGTTTAATTTTATTCGAAATAAATCGCTAAAACGGAAATAAAATCAAGGTGAGAACTTCTCACTCAATCGAATCAGTTTCGATTTTATTTTAAATAGTTAGATTTAAAATATTTGAATGCATTTTTGAATGATGATTGTTATGTATTGATTGTTAAAATAGACATTATACGCCGTTAGTAAGCGGATGTTATTTATTAAAAACATATACCGCGAATATTTCATAAACAGTGAAATTGGTATTATATATAATATCAATATATATATATATTGGCATATGTATATATTGGAGTTGATTGATTTCCCGCATTTTTTGTTTAGCGGATGAGACCCTATTACGCCGTTATTAAGCGGATAATATTTAATAAGAACATATACCGCGATAATTTCGTACTGGAGCGAAATTGGTATTGTGCTAATGTTTTTGGATGCAGGAAAACAGGTTGGAGGGATCCAACTGGATTCCTCAACAGTATTTATTTGATTTCAGATATTTTGATATTTGATGGATTTTCATATCGATATATGATATCGTTGTAGTCGTGATTGACTATTTGGTGTGTAGCATCATTGGGCCAAATTTGGAATTTTAAAATGATTTATAAAGTGATTTTTTGAAAATATACTATATGTTTGGAATTTGATCTATTTTAAGTAAATAAACGTTATAATTTTTTAAAGTTATAAAAATTATGATTTTGTGAAATATAGTTAAAAGTTGATTTTTGAGAAATAGGGGATTTATGATTTTATAAAATAGTTTAAATTGGATTTTTGAATATATTATAAAAGTTTAAAAATAGGATTTATAAAATTTGATTATTTTATAAATCAAAATGGTGAAACTATAAAGGAAATTAAAGACGTTTTAAAAGAATAATATAAATTGATTTATATTAAGAGATTTATAAACGGATATTTATAAATTGAAATATTGACTTATAAAACGAGTTTTTATAAGTGTTTGAATGAAGTGAAAATGAAATTCATAAATGAATGAAATTTATAGAATTATAAACTGTGAAGTTATAAAAGAAATTTATAAATAGTAAGATTTATAAATTTGGTGAAATTATTTGAAGAATAGATTGGTTAAATAAATGAATCTTATAAGTTATAAGATTTATGGTTTGGAAAGTCTTTAGAGGAACGATTTTGTAAAATAATCGTTTTATAAGTATTTAACTTATAATATGAACTTTTAGTTTATGATTGAGTTATAAACTGGAATAGGTTAATAAAAGAATTTATAAAAAAGGAAGTTTTTATAAATAAATAGAAATGGAATTTATAAACGTTGTTTTATAAATTCGCAAATGACTTATTTTGACAAGAAAATTTGTTGAAACCTATAAGTGGAGTTATATTCACATTTTTGAATAGTGAATAATCCTTTGAATTAAAATGTATAAAAGGATGAAATGTGTTAACGTAGTATATTCACGTTTTTGAATAGTGAATAATATGTTAAAGGAAATGTTTTGAATGAGATGTTTAAATTGAATTAAAACGATCTAACAAAGTTTTAATTGTGTTGAGATTCGAAACCATAGATTTCAACATTTATTGTTGAAATAGACGTTTTCGAGAAATGAAAAGGAAATAGTGGACTATAACACTGTTGTTATAGTAAATAATTTCCGAAAGGAAATGTTTTGTATAGTATTGGGATTTATATATCTATTTTAATTTCGAATCCCTATACTAGTGATTTTGGGTTGTCGTAACGATGTTTTACGCAACATTCGTTTTGGCCCAAATAAATATGTTAAAGTGAATGATTTTCCTTAAAGAATGAAATATATACTAAATTTTGATTTAAGTATATTGAATATTTTCCAAGTGTTGAAAATAAATAAAATGTGTGAATTACTTATTAAATAAGTATGGAATTGTTTTCCAATATGAAGTGATATTTAGAATTCATCTTTTTGAAGATAAATTGAAAATGGATAATTGAAAACGTATATCAATAGATATTGTGAAATGTAAATTCACTAAGGAATTTATAAAAGAAAGTGAAATTGGTTTAAAAATAAATATTGATTTATTTTTGAAGTGTTGAAAATTATATATCTAGTGAAGATATTTTGGAAAATAAATAATTTGGAAAATTATTTGGAAACTAGTGATGTGTGCATATCAATTGATAGTTCAATAACCGACTATCAATATTTCCCTTTGAATGGGTAATAGATGTGATTTGTTTGAATGTGAATGCTACACTTATTTTTAAATAAGCGCTCACTATTCGGGTTAACCGGGAAAGGACCATGGGGTCGTATAACCCATTCCGAATATGTGATACGTCGTTATAAATTGCATTGAAGATCGGTGTTGAAGACCCGGTATTTGCGAGAGCGATAGGATGACCTGTCGATTTACTCTGCACCGAGTTGCTCCGGTATAGAGTTCTCCATATGTGATGGTGAATCCGATCAGGATTGTGAATATCCGGATTGCAAGGACTTCTTTGTAAGTGCCTTCGGTTTTGTTCGATCCCGGAACAGACTTGTATGGATTGTGTGTCTGATATTACAAGTTGAGATATAAAGCCGATTTCTTTCAAATATATTTCTGTTGGTGGCGAAGAATTTATTCTTTTAGCTTGACACCCTTCTCTGAGACGTACGAGCTAAAAGGTTATGTAGTTGAATGTTATCAGCGATATATTCCCAATTTGGTAATGTGATATGCTGAGTGATGCTGAAATGATCATTGTGTTGATTATTGTGATAGGATCGTTTATTTGATCGTCTATCTTGGTGATCATTGTGTTGATCATTTGTTGACCCAAAGCATGGCTTTTGTATAAAGTATGTTTTTGTGGACGTGACTTCGTCGAACCTCACACCCCGGAAATGGTCAAAACAGGAAAGATGCGGCAAGGTTATGAGGGGTAGCACCCTTTAGGGTATGTACATTTCCTTCTGGATAGAGGTGGTATCATGGTATGGAGCCCAGATATTTAACCTATGTGGTTACTACGAATTTATTACTTTGTGGTTGTTGGCTTTCGGGATCCCGTGAGAAAGGTCGTTTACGATCGGGGAATGACGTGCTCGTGTCAGTAGTTACCCAGTTAGGGGTAACCCGGCCTTGTGTTGGCAGAGTTCCGGTTTGGTTCTCGGGGATGTCTTTCCAGAGGCATTCTCATGTGGCAATGGGAAGTTCCTTGGCCTGACCATTTGTTGGAAATCCAATTCCCAATACGAAACTTGTACGGTTTTAGTTGTAGAACCTATCATTCACTTATGGTGGTCACCACTGTTTGGATGGTAGCTATAGTAGGCATAGTTCGAAATGTCTATGTTGGCTAAGATTTATATTCTACTTTCAAAATGAATTTTTCCCCTACACTATGCACTAGTAATAATATCAAATGTTATTTTAAATGCGTATCAAGCATCTTTGACTATCATAAGGAGAAATCTCCTCCGATTCTGCGTTTGCATGTGTGTGTGTGCGGGAGGCCTTATGGTAGTCTCATTTTTAAAAGCATTGCGAATTGAATTTAAAAATATTCCTCTATTTTGATTTCAAAGATAAATAAACTGTTTTGAGTTCTCACACCAGTCACATGACTGACTTGGAGTTTATTGTTTTCCTTCCTAAACTCTGGGTGCCCACCAATTTTCACACGGGCAGTCAAGAGTTAAGGTTTATCAGGATATTCTGGATATTCTGGAGTTGCTGGAGGCAAGCATGATGGCATGGCATATTACTTATATAGTATTTCTTTTTCCGCTGCACTATTTGTTGTTGTTGTACACTCTGATGATATGATGTAATGAAATGTGATGTAATGTAATAACTGATATAGTTCTTTGTTTAAAGATTATTCAATTATTATTATATGTTATTCCGCCGCGAATTGTGAGATTCTGATGTTGTTCTGTTGTTTTCTGTTCCGTCCTATTTTCTTCTGTTTTCTTTCTGTTCCTTCTATTTTAAAATTCTGTTCTATTCTCCTTATTTTCTCTTCCCTCTTTTTTCTATTTTCTTCTTCTTTTTTCTTTTCTTTCCCTTTCTTTTCTTAAATTCTTTTTAAAAAAAAACCCTCAGTGTTCGGTTTTCCCGTCGTTCGATTTCTCGGCAGTCGATAAAGTGAGTGTCGATGTCGAATTTTCGGAAGACGAAAAATCGTGTCCTGACAATGTGGTATCAGAGCTTATGGTTAAGCGACAACCATGGTTCTGTTGGGTATTACTCATTAGAGATAGAGTCAGCAGTACTCTAGATTGAGTTTGAGAGTAATAATAGCTATGAGAGCGTATTTGTTAGTGAATATAAAAATTGTTTTATATTGTGATGATTGGTTTGTTGAGTGGCATATGAACCTTCGTCAGCACGGTATGTACAACTATGCCGAAGGGGTTTCTAAACACTTGAATAGAACAATTCGACACAATATTGTTTTAAATTGGGTAAATGAAATAATTTTACCTTGATTTTATTTTATATATAAAGAAAATGATTTTTCAGAATTATTAAAGTATATAAGTTGATTGTTAGGTTGTTTGAATAATCTAAATAAAGGAATTGTATAAGTAAAAAGAATTATAAGAATGGAATTATAATTAAAGTGATTTACAATTGTGAAATAAACTTATATATATAAGAAGTGAAACTATATGGATATATTATAAATGAGTTGTAAATAAAAGTGAATTTAAAGTTAAATGGAAATTTACTTTAGAATTGGAATCTGAATTGATTTATAAGTTGGAATTTAAGTTAAGTAAAAACAAGTGATGCTTATAAATGAAGTATAACTTAAGAGATCAAAGTAAAATTAATAAAGTGAAGTGATGAATATAAACTTGAGTTATATAAATAAAATTCAACTTTAGAAATTGAATTAAATTAATGGATTAAATGTTAATCAATTGAATGTAAATTAAATTGATATGAAATAATGAATATAAGTGTTAATTCTTTAAAATGTAATGTTATTGGAAGTTGAATAATTGAATGAAATCAATTTGATTTAACCAATTGAAAGTGAAAGTGTTAAACCAATTGAAAGCAAAGTAATTTGGTTGTAATTAATATACATTGATTGTTATATGATTGTTAGTTGATTGTATATAATTCATTAAGTATTAATGAAAGTGAATTAGTGAAATTTAAAGCTATGTAAATTGAATTCAAATTAGAAGCAAATAAATTTGAATGGAATTGAATTTGATTTGGAAGTGAACCAGCTTGAATATGAATTAGTTGAAAATGAATGCTAGTAAATCCAATGTTAATGAATCTAATGTGATTAAATTGAAAACCATTTCATTGAATATTAATGAGAATATAAATGAATATTTATTGGTTATGGATGATAGTAGGTTGATGTTTGCATTTGTTGCTTTAGTTGCATTTGCTATGTTGACATGTATAGTTATTACGTTGCTATATGTTGTATATCGATATTATTGTCTATATACATGATTCTCATGTTGTTTGTTGAGTGATTAGTAGGTGCGGATCGCGTTTGCTTCGCATTTGGAGCTCGCTTTTGCGCTATATTAGCCGTATATGCTTGCTAATAAAATATAAGGTACATATCTCGGATTAAATATCGTACTTTTACACTTTTTTCCCTCCGGGATGCCTCATTACTTGATGAGATGTATATTTGTGATATATATACTGTCATTTTTTTTTCGGATCGAGCCGCGCAAAGGAGACTATGGCGAATTTTTCCGAAAATTTAAGGCGTTAGAAAAAATTTGAGAAAATTTGGAAAATTTTGAAAACTTAACTTTGATTTTAGAATTGAAAGTTAAACAATAGTAGTTGTTTTTGAAAAGATAACTAAGTATGATTTGAAAACTTAGTAAAGTATTGTAAAGAAGTTTAAATTTGTTTTGGGAAAATTAATAGATTCTGTAACTTTTCTTACTTGTTAATTTCGAGGACGAAATTCTTTTAAGTGGGGAAGATTGTAACGACCTAGAATTTTTATTAATTTAAAATATGAATAATTAATTAATTTTAAATATTAATAAGTAAATTTATAAGTCAAATAAATTTTTATTTGAATTATTGAATTTAATTGGATAATTAAATCGATAATTTAATACGTTAAATTATGGAAATAATTAAAAATTGAGCTAAATATGATTGAAAATGATTTGTAAAATTTTATTTTATCATATGGGAGTTAGAATGATATTTTAGAACTTTTAAAATCGAATTAAAAGTTAATTTGTGAAAACTGAATATTTTAATAATTAAATCGACTGGTGAAAATAGTCAATTTTTGAACAGTCTCAGAATTGAACGAAACCAGTTCCATTGGATCCGTAATAGTTAGTTATTACCAGATTTCAAATTTCGTGTCAATCGGAGTTATCGTTTGATCGTGGCAGCTCAAAACGCATCGATTTATTTTTAATTTAAATTTGACGAGTAAAAATAGCCATTTTTCAAAAAGTCTCGGATTTCGACGAAACCAGTTTCATCGGATCCGTAATATGATATTATTGTAAGGTTTCAAATTTCAAGTCAATTGGATTTACCGTTTGTCCGGTACAAATTAAAACGCCTAGAAATCGACTTAAATCGGTTTAATTCAAATTGAGCGTTTACAGCCATAACTCGCACATACTTCCGAATTAGCTTCCGAAACCTGTTCCATTGTGTCCGGAACGCGGGGTAAACCCTAGGTACGTCAGTTTCGGCGCCTAAATCGGAGTTCGGAATTTCCGGGATGAATAGTGTTTCGTCGGTTCCTTATAAATAGACCCTTGCCTTCATAATTTATAAAAAAAAAAAAAAAAGGAAAATTAAACCCTAGCCGCCAGCAAGCAGTGAATGGCCGATATACACCTATCTTCTCCTTCCTTTTTCATCCAATCCACAAATCGATTCGTGAAAGTATCAACTACGAAGTTATAGAGCTCGATGAGAGCTTCAAGTTTAACGGTTATGATCTAAAACGATGCACCGTGGAGAGAGAATTTTGGGCGCGTTCGTGGGTAGTTCGCGCGCAGTTTTCGAGGCGCATGGGGAGCCGAGCTCTGCCGCGTTCTGGCCGTAGGTGGGTGTCGCGACGTGCTTCGAGGTGATGTCGTTTGATCGTCGACAAGTCGAAGGTTGAAGGGGCGGTGGTCGGTCAAAGTTAGAGAGAGATGGGTTCGGTTGCGTGTTAGAACCTGGGAGGTGATGGGGGAGATGAACACGGCCCAGATTGCTTTGATCAAAAACGAACGGTGATAATTAGTTTAGGTGTAAAAGTTTATGTAAATTGTGTATAAAAATTTGTATAAACTTGTAAAATCAATATCTTTTTGCTGCGAGGTCGAAAAATTACGAAACCAGTTGCGTTGGAATCGTATGGACGAGCATTACGCGATGGAGTTGGTTTGGAGTCGTTTGGAGTTAGTGAGAATTTTGGGTAAAATTAAACGCACGTTTAATTTTATTCGAAATAAATCGCTAAAACGGAAATAAAATCAAGGTGAGAACTTCTCACTCAATCGAATCAGTTTCGATTTTATTTTAAATAGTTAGATTTAAAATATTTGAATGCATTTTTGAATGATGATTGTTATGTATTGATTGTTAAAATAGACATTATACGCCGTTAGTAAGCGGATGTTATTTATTAAAAACATATACCGCGAATATTTCATAAACAGTGAAATTGGTATTATATATAATATCAATATATATATATTGGCATATGTATATATTGGAGTTGATTGATTTCCCGCATTTTTTGTTTAGCGGATGAGACCCTATTACGCCGTTATTAAGCGGATAATATTTAATAAGAACATATACCGCGATAATTTCGTACTGGAGCGAAATTGGTATTGTGCTAATGTTTTTGGATGCAGGAAAACAGGTTGGAGGGATCCAACTGGATTCCTCAACAGTATTTATTTGATTTCAGATATTTTGATATTTGATGGATTTTCATATCGATATATGATATCGTTGTAGTCGTGATTGACTATTTGGTATGTAGCATCATTGGGCCAAATTTGGAATTTTAAAATGATTTATAAAGTGATTTTTTTTGAAAATATACTATATGTTTGGAATTTGATCTATTTTAAGTAAATAAACGTTATAATTTTTTAAAGTTATAAAAATTATGATTTTGTGAAATATAGTTAAAAGTTGATTTTTGAGAAATAGGGGATTTATGATTTTTTAAAATAGTTTAAATTGGATTTTTGAATATATTATAAAAGTTTAAAAATAGGATTTATAAAATTTGATTATTTTATAAATCAAAATGGTGAAACTATAAAGGAAATTAAAGACGTTTTAAAAGAATGATATAAATTGATTTATATTAAGAGATTTATAAACGGATATTTATAAATTGAAATATTGACTTATAAAACGAGTTTTTATAAGTGTTTGAATGAAGTGAAAATGAAATTCATAAATGAATGAAATTTATAGAATTATAAACTGTGAAGTTATAAAAGAAATTTATAAATAGTAAGATTTATAAATTTGGTGAAATTATTTGAAGAATAGATTGGTTAAATAAATGAATCTTATAAGTTATAAGATTTATGGTTTGGAAAGTCTTTAGAGGAACGATTTTGTAAAATAATCGTTTTATAAGTATTTAACTTATAATATGAACTTTTAGTTTATGATTGAGTTATAAACTGGAATAGGTTAATAAAAGAATTTATAAAAAAGGAAGTTTTTATAAATAAATAGAAATGGAATTTATAAACGTTGTTTTATAAATTCGCAAATGACTTATTTTGACAAGAAAATTTGTTGAAACCTATAAGTGGAGTTATATTCACATTTTTGAATAGTGAATAATCCTTTGAATTAAAATGTATAAAAGGATGAAATGTGTTAACGTAGTATATTCACGTTTTTGAATAGTGAATAATATGTTAAAGGAAATGTTTTGAATGAGATGTTTAAATTGAATTAAAACGATCTAACGAAGTTTTAATTGTGTTGAGATTCGAAACCATAGATTTCAACATTTATTGTTGAAATAGACGTTTTCGAGAAATGAAAAGGAAATAGTGGACTATAACACTGTTGTTATAGTAAATAATTTCCGAAAGGAAATGTTTTGTATAGTATTGGGATTTATATATCTATTTTAATTTCGAATCCCTATACTAGTGATTTTGGGTTGTCGTAACGATGTTTTACGCAACATTCGTTTTGGCCCAAATAAATATGTTAAAGTGAATGATTTTCCTTAAAGAATGAAATATATACTAAATTTTGATTTAAGTATATTGAATATTTTCCAAGTGTTGAAAATAAATAAAATGTGTGAATTACTTATTAAATAAGTATGGAATTGTTTTCCAATATGAAGTGATATTTAGAATTCATCTTTTTGAAGATAAATTGAAAATGGATAATTGAAAACGTATATCAATAGATATTGTGAAATGTAAATTCACTAAGGAATTTATAAAAGAAAGTGAAATTGGTTTAAAAATAAATATTGATTTATTTTTGAAGTGTTGAAAATTATATATCTAGTGAAGATATTTTGGAAAATAAATAATTTGGAAAATTATTTGGAAACTAGTGATGTGTGCATATCAATTGATAGTTCAATAACCGACTATCAATATTTCCCTTTGAATGGGTAATAGATGTGATTTGTTTGAATGTGAATGCTACACTTATTTTTAAATAAGCGCTCACTATTCGGGTTAACCGGGAAAGGACCATGGGGTCGTATAACCCATTCCGAATATGTGATACGTCGTTATAAATTGCATTGAAGATCGGTGTTGAAGACCCGGTATTTGCGAGAGCGATAGGATGACCTGTCGATTTACTCTGCACCGAGTTGCTCCGGTATAGAGTTCTCCATATGTGATGGTGAATCCGATCAGGATTGTGAATATCCGGATTGCAAGGACTTCTTTGTAAGTGCCTTCGGTTTTGTTCGATCCCGGAACAGACTTGTATGGATTGTGTGTCTAACATTACAAGTTGAGATATAAAGCCGATTTCTTTCAAATATATTTCTGTTGGTGGCGAAGAATTTATTCTTTTAGCTTGACACCCTTCTCTGAGACGTACGAGCTAAAAGGTTATGTAGTTGAATGTTATCAGCGATATATTCCCAATTTGGTAATGTGATATGCTGAGTGATGCTGAAATGATCATTGTGTTGATTATTGTGATAGGATCGTTTATTTGATCGTCTATCTTGGTGATCATTGTGTTGATCATTTGTTGACCCAAAGCATGGCTTTTGTATAAAGTATGTTTTTGTGGACGTGACTTCGTCGAACCTCACACCCCGAAAATGGTCAAAACAGGAAAGATGCGGCAAGGTTATGAGGGGTAGCACCCTTTAGGGTATGTACATTTCCTTCTGGATAGAGGTGGTATCATGGTATGGAGCCCAGATATTTAACCTATGTGGTTACTACGAATTTATTACTTTGTGGTTGTTGGCTTTCGGGATCCCGTGAGAAAGGTCGTTTACGATCGGGGAATGGCGTGCTCGTGTCAGTAGTTACCCAGTTAGGGGTAACCCGGCCTTGTGTTGGCAGAGTTCCGGTTTGGTTCTCGGGGATGTCTTTCCAGAGGCATTCTCATGTGGCAATGGGAAGTTCCTTGGCCTGACCATTTGTTGGAAATCCAATTCCCAATACGAAACTTGTACGGTTTTAGTTGTAGAACCTATCATTCACTTATGGTGGTCACCACTGTTTGGATGGTAGTTATAGTAGGCATAGTTCGAAATGTCTATGTTGGCTAAGATTTATATTCTACTTTCAAAATGAATTTTTCCCCTACACTATGCACTAGTAATAATATCAAATGTTATTTTAAATGCGTATCAAGCATCTTTGACTATCATAAGGAGAAATCTCCTCCGATTCTGCGTTTGCATGTGTGTGTGTGTGCGGGAGGCCTTATGGTAGTCTCATTTTTAAAAGCATTGCGAATTGAATTTAAAAATATTCCTCTATTTTGATTTCAAAGATAAATAAACTGTTTTGAGTTCTCACACCAGTCACATGACTGACTTGGAGTTTATTGTTTTCCTTCCTAAACTCTAGGTGCCCACCAATTTTCACACGGGCAGTCAAGAGTTAAGGTTTATCAGGATATTCTGGATATTCTGGAGTTGCTGGAGGCAAGCTGGATGGCATGGCATATTACTTATATAGTATTTCTTTTTCCGCTGCACTATTTGTTGTTGTTGTACACTCTGATGATATGATGTAATGAAATGTGATGTAATGTAATAACTGATATAGTTCTTTGTTTAAAGATTATTCAATTATTATTATATGTTATTCCGCTGCGAATTGTGAGATTCTGATGTTGTTCTGTTGTTTTCTGTTCCGTCCTATTTTCTTCTGTTTTCTTTCTGTTCCTTCTATTTTAAAATTCTGTTCTATTCTCCTTATTTTCTATTCTCTCTAATTTCTATTTTCTTTTCCCTATCTAAATTTTCTATCTTATGTTTTCTCTTCCCTCTATTTTCTATTTTCTTCTTCTTTTTTCTTTTCTTTCCCTTTCTTTTCTTAAATTCTTTTTTAAAAAAAAACCCTCAGTGTTCGGTTTTCCCGTCGTTCGATTTCTCGGCAGTCGATAAAGTGAGTGTCGATGTCGAATTTTCGGAAGACGAAAAATCGTGTCCTGACAGAAGATCTCACCTTTTATTTGCAATCCATTTCCAATCTCGATTTGTCTCCTTCACAGTATTAAACCTTGTACAAACAATTGTAATTTTTTTATTAATATTTGAATAAATCGAAAAATCAATTTTCGTTTGGTAATTTTTAATTATCCAATGATTTTATTTTAAACCAATTCTATTAATAAATTTATTTAACTAAAATTTTAATTTCAAACTAATTTTCCCTTTAATAAATTCTAAAACTGTTAAATAGTTAATTAAATAAACTAAACGCCTTAATAAATTATTTTAAAGAAAACTAGTAAATTGTATTTATTATTTTTCAAACTGCATATAAAATAATTTACATAGATTTTATAGAAATCAAATTTATATATGACTTTAACATTCCTGAAATTTTTCCCTTTAATTATTTTTTTGTTTTTTATTTTTTATTTTTATGAATAACAACAGCTGTTTACTTTTACTTATTTTAAATCTTAAAAAGCAACTGATGTATAATATAATTTCTAATCCATATATTCATTTATATGTACAGAATTGAAAATAGAAATTGTTAATACACCTCACTGTGTTCGCATCGCCCCAGGTTGCGGCACTTCACAAACTTCATGCCGAGGTCGGCTACCACAGCTCCTCAATCGAAACGACTACCCATCGACAGAACCCTAACGCCGCTGAACTCCTTTGCCTCAACCTTGACCTCGCGAACACCCCAAAACAAAACCCTAGCTTGTGCTTCTAGGCGAGCCCTCAATGCACGCGCACGCGTTCCAGGCCGTCGTCGCCTCATTGCCATTCCACGCGCTAGAACTTCGAATGCGAGCGTGGCCATTTGTTTCTTTTTTTTAAATCGAAATTGACATAGGAGGCGGCCATTGATTTCGTCGAGCCTGGATTGGTGTCGATTAAAGAAGAGGCTGCGACTATGGATAATTTCGAACGAAAGATTGATAAAAAGGCTCGGCCATTTATTTTTCTTTTGAATTCATTCTGATTTTCATTTTCTTTTTTTTAAACGAGAATAATGAGTTGCGTGATTCAAACGAGAAAAGGAGACAGTAGATCTGTGCGTTTCAAATGGTAGGATGGCCCGAGAAGGGTAGGTCGGCTGATATAGGGTTTAATTTTTTTTTATTAAATTTCCAAAATATCTCGTTTAGCATAATTCGAAATCTCAAACTCAAAATCAGACATGCTCCAGGCCTTTATAAGGTTTTCCTTGCATTCCATATACAATGGAAAAAGTTTCAAGTCCTAATTCGATCGTATGGAGAAGTTAGATTTTTGAACCAGTTATTAAATTAAATTTCAATATAATTTTCAGCGCGTTTGCCTATCGTACGGCCAACCGACAATTCCGAATGCTATGAGAATTGAAATCCGATAATAACTAACTATTACGGATCCAATGGAACTACTTTCGTCGAATTCCGAGACTATGCCACGGAAGGCTATTTTTAAATATCGTTTTAAACGATATATTTTCAAAACCGAACAAAATGTTTCCAAATCAGTTTCTGAAGCATCCATTATCTTTAGTATTGTCAATATAAATTTTCTAAGCCTTGAAAATATTTTTAATCACCTTAAAACTGAAGATTCAAATTTTATTTCCAACTTTAACAAATTAATTCAATAATTTAATTGCCAAATTCATATTTATATTTTAAATTTAGCTAAACCATCATTCAAATATTTAAAATCAATTAAATATTTTCAAATTCAAATGTTAAAAATTCCCGGATCGTCACAATATCGGTATCTAATTCACGATTATCTACAAAAATAACAATTTAACTTTCATACAATATAAAACTCATAAATCACATAACAAAAATTACATGTCTAAAAATAATAAATTCAGTACATAGCGTTGTCGTCTTAAAAAATTCACAAATATTACATAATCAGTTCAGTTTCAAAAAAAATATTGACCATCATAAAAGTCATGAGTAAGCAGTAATTTAAAAAGCAATAAGAAACATATATCATGCGTTTAAAAAGTGATAGAAATAAGTTAAAAAGCAATAAAAGTAACAATGTGGATACAGACCTGGTTCAACCTACATTTGGGCACTTTTGACTAGCAATAATTTAAATAAATTTGGGTCTGTTTTGAAAATCAATTACGCAATTAGGTTATTTTTAAAACTTTATAAATATAGACCATTTTTGATCATGTTAGCGTTACATTATCAAAAATGCACCGGCGATATTTCAAATGGAGCGAGCAATAAATAATATACGTACATTTTCAAAAGTCGCAGTATTATTTATCATGTAAATTTGACAACTTTTCAAATAGTGTCAGTTTACTGGACCCTGGATCCTGTATTTTCGACATTTCAAATAGCATGAGTGCATTTTTTATGCATGACGCTTACATAACCAATGCCTGTATATATGTTTGATTGTCCTAAAAGTGGCCTAATTGCTTAAATAAGTCTAAAATTTGGTCCAAATTTAACAAATTTCCTTACTTAAAAGGCGGAACTTTTTTGACTAGGGCAACAAGTACCATTACTATTACATCGCCATTAAACCGGTTGTCTCAAGCCTGTGCTACCACCGCTGGCCTGTGCTACAATGCTTGAATTTCAATCTGCTTTACGCCCCTCATCGGAACTCTCGACTCCAGCACCGACCTTCAAATTTGCCAATTAGCGTGAGTAAATTTAAAATCTATCTCTAATTTGAGTTATTTGATATGTTTGGAATTGATTTTGGCATGTGTAGTTTGAGTTATTTAAAATCTATCTCTAATTAGCGTGAGTAATCAGTTGAGCTAATCTTGTGTTTAAATTGTTTGAAATTAGTTGCATTACTGGCTTTGACTTTGGATTTTTCTTAACTTAGATCTTTTGCTTAATCAATGAAACTTCCAAACTGCTTACAAATGCCTATGCCAATCCTTTCGTGGTCAATTTTTCAAATGCTTGATTACTGCCCATGCTTGTTTTATTAAGCAGAATAAAGCTCACAAGACAGTCCACTTACTAGTTACAATTAAATGAAAAGACTAAGTTCATATGCAGCAAACCTTATCTAGGGATCTGAAATACACTGTTTTGTCCACTTGTGTTCGGTTTCTTAGAAAAATATTAAGTAGATAATATTTAAACTGTGAAAAAATATAGCAGTTCAGCAAAATAATAATTGTGCTAAAAAAATAATGCTGGAATCCAAGAAGTGTTAAGTACTCACATTTTTTATATCATAATCTTAAACGATCAAAATCATACCACCATGAATTTTACTAGTCGAAATAGGGGCGGGGCATGCACGGTTCTTAATACTTCTTGTCATCTGTTTTAGCTCTCAAATACTTTCTAATTACTAATTGCTAGTGTAATGTAACATTTGTTGATGTGTTATGTTCTACTTGTGTTTAGACAAGCCTGAACTCAACAAAAGGAACCATCTATCCAAACTAGTGACCACTAATGGCTACATTTGATTTTTTAAATTGGTTGTTTTTGTAATTTTTCCTTACTTATGCTTGAACATGCCTAAGCCAAAAAAAAGGAACCTTCTACCCAAGAATCCACAATCACCAATGGCTATAACGTTGGTGTTTCTAAAAATTGGGCTACAAAGAAAATTAATTTTTGTTCGGCTCGTGCAACATAAACCATGGTGCTGGCCCTGGATATGTTTTTTTTACTGAAATGGTGTAATTCTTTAGCAGCCTGTGATCTACTTCATGAACTCAACATTTTTTTTGCAAACTGAAACGGTGGCCTTAAATTGTCATTTTATAAGGATAGTTTAATTTCGTTTCACATTTTCAGCAGATAAGAAATTTGAGTTTCAATATTTTACTAAATTTGATTTAGTTTGTCCATGGATTATTTTTTAGTTTCTACGTAATTTATTGCTTCCTCTCCATAGTCATATTTTTCAGTTTTTTCTCATACTTTTTTTTATCTTAGCATTATTATTATAATTCTCTAGTAAAACACTACGTCCAAATCCACAGTCACACATTAAACAGTTTAAGCACTCCATTAAATCATTTGCAACTCAAGCACTTCGTTGTATATGATCTTTTTATGTTATTAGGTATACAATGGTTATTTTTAAAAGAAAATAATAATATATAATGCCTCTTGAGGAATTTGCAATCCTTTCTATTATAATTTCGTTTTTAGTAACATTGAAGTTTCAGAATAGCACTATAGATTGTGTTTTATGCATTTTGATTCTAGAGAAATATGTAATCTACTATTTATAATTTTTTAAACTTGCTTTTGAAATAATAGCTTCACATAAAGAGGAATTTACAAAGATATATTATAGAATTTCCATTAAACTTGACATACAAACGTTGTTGTTGCTTTTTCTATGTGTGAGTCCACGTGGTCTCTTTATTTGATAAATTTATGACATCAGTAGTTCACAGTGAGGTAATCGTTGATTCTTTGTCCTGCAGGTTACTTCCATTCTGTTAACTAATCTTGTTCCATGTCAATTCAACAAACTTAATATTTTATTGGCAAATTCTATTCCAACCCAAAATTTTGCTTTGTAGCCCCCCTCAAAATAATTAAAATTATTATGACTAAATTACCCTTAAGAAATTTTCTTTCTTCTACACTGTTAATAACAGTACGTAAGTTGGGTTAGAGCAGTGCCAAAAAACCTAATTTACAAATTTCTTGAAAAAAATTTGATTTTCAAAGAAATAATTGATGGATTTTGAAGAGAATGATGATACTCTATCACGATCACAGCAGGTTTGTCAAGAAATCATATTTATATCAAATTTTTTTTAAGATTTTCTTTCCCACAGTCGCTGTTGCGAAATAGAGTGGATTGCTATTAATTCCCACCTGAATCGTACTATGATGAGGTAGTAATCACGCACAACAATAGCGAGAATTTTCCTAAAACCACGTAGTAAAGGAAGGAGATTTCGATCAAAACCACGTAGAATCCTTACGTGATTGGTTATAAATCCACGCTGAACGTTTACGTGGTTAGTTGTGTAACCACGCATTTTAGGGCATGGTTGTCAGAATCAGTTCTGCAAATTGACTTTGTCTAATTTTATTTCCATTCTTACATTTTTGTTGTGTGCCACTTCCTTTTGCAGATCGTACCATTTTCAAGTGATGAAGAAGCTTGCGACGAAATGGTGTTGGATTATTCTAATGAGTTTACGACATATGATGTAAGAGTAATTTGAAACATTTTTGTATAAATTAATCGTCATACTTTTCCTTGTACATTACTTACATTTCATTTTACATTATATTGCAGATATTTCCTTCAAGGAACAAATTAGTTGATTGGGTTCGTGATACCGGAAAACGTCTTGGTTTTGTTATCATTATCTAAAATCAGATACAGTTGCATCAACCGAAAAGCCAAGAGTTATGTTTGCTTGTGAACGAAGTGGTGTGTACAAAAAGAGAAAAGATAAAAGCCCAAAGAATCTCCGAATGACCGGGACGAAAAAATGCAACTGCCCTTTTAGACTTAAAGGTGAGAAACTTCCTACTTTATATGATTGGCGATTGCATGTTGTTAATGGTGTTCATAATCATTCGGAATTAAGAAATACTGAAGGACATTCGTATATTGGTCGACTAAATGAACATGAGACCAAGTTAGTTATTGAGATGCAAAGGAACATGGTAAAAGCAAAAGAAATTTTACACACCATCAAAAGAAATGATCCTACAAATTGTACGACAATCAAAACCATATACAATGTTATCCGAGCTCAAAACGCTATTGAAAGAGCAGGGCGATCTCAAGTTCAATATTTGCTTAGTAAATTGAAAGAGCTTGGTTATTTTGAATGGCACTGTAAAACACTTGACGGAACAGATATTATTAAAGACATTTTTTGGGCTCATCCAACCAATGTGGATTTTCTACGCGCCTTTCCCCGAGTTATCATATTAGACTGCACATATAAGACCAATCGGTACAGAATGCCGTTACTTGAGGTTGTTGGTGTTACTTGCACCGATCTTACATTCTGTATCGCGATTGCTTACTTAGTTGTTGAAGCTGAAGAAAATTATTTATGGGCCCTAGAACGATTGAAATCTGTTTTGCTTGATTGTGAAGTGGAATTGCCATCGGTATTCATTTTTGGTAGGGAAACAACGCTAGTTAATGCTATTGGGGTTGTGTTCCCAAACTCTGCTCATATGTTATGCACGAGGCACATTAAAAATAATGTTCTAACGTATACGCACAAAAAAGTGAAAGGTATGGAAGTTGAGGAGAAGAAGTCATTTTTATTTGATTGGAATGAACTTGTTTGTTCAAAAAATATAGTTGTGTACAATGAAAATTTGCAAGTGCTACATGAAAAGTACGCGAAGCATAGTTCACTTCTGAAGTATATTCACGAGACTTGGTTGGATACATACAAAGACCGATTTGTTCGAGCATGGACGGATGAGTACAAGCATTTTGGAAATTATACTTCTAATTGGTACTTATCTTTCATACTAATATTAATATCTATTTCAAATAGTCATATTTTTATATAATAATATTGTTGTGTCATATGCAGGGCCGAATCCGCTCATTCAAAATTGAAGAAACATTTAGCTAGTTGTCAATGTAATTTCGAACAAGCTTGGATGAAGATGCATTCATTATTGGAACTCTCATTTACCGAACTTAAAGCATCATTCGAGCAAAGTTTAACAAAAGTAAAGCACATATTTCATATACGGGAATTAAAAATATTTAAGAGGCTTTATTTCTATCAAGGCATTGGATTTGATTCATTCAGAAATATAGAGAACAAAAGATGTTGGTGAGGATGAATTGCTATGTGGATGTGTCGTTCGTAGAACACATGGATTGCCTTGTGCGCATGAGTTAGCACGTCTTGGGCCTGGTACCGTCATATCCCTTGAAATGATTGATGTTCATTGGATAAGACTTCATCTTGTTGAAATTAGTGGAAAGAAAGATGTTGGTGTTGTAGAAAAAATGGAGGTACTTTTAAATGATGTTAAAAAGATGGATACCCAATGCCAAATGCAAATTTATAAGAAGATGTTAGAAGTTGTTGAACCCCAGACGTCTTCTCTCGCATCATCGAAAAGCAAAATAAAAACACGTGGAAGAGAAAGCAAAAAAGGTGCTAAGAATTCAACTAAAAGAATGCCTTCATCATTTGAGCTTGTACAAAATGTGTACCCCCAAAGTTCGTGTACTTCAAAAAAAGCTCGTGTCGATAAACTTCCTATTCGAAAACCAAAGAAGGTACGTAAAAGACTTGCATATTATTTTCATACATATATTATTGAATTATTGACTTTACTTGTCACCTTATTTCCCAATTAGAAGAACTAACTGTTGGCATGAAAACTTATTTGGCCCAAATACCGTTTGGCGATGAAGGCATTTGTTACTGATATTATTGACGTCCGATCAAATGGTAACTGTGGATATAGGTGTGTCGTGGCTTTGCTTGGTATGGATGAATCTAGCTGGGGCCAAATTAGGCGGGATTTGTACGAAGAATTATATGAAAATCAGAGTTTATACGCTCGTGTTTTCGTTGAGCATGACAGAACTACTACACTTCTCAATAGCATTAGACATGAAGGTGAAGGGTTTGCGCCGATAGAAAAGTGGACGTCGATGCCCAATGTTGGTTGTCTCATTGCAACTAGATACAATGTTGTAGTGTTCAATATTAGTGAAAGAATCATGCTGACAATACCACCGTTGAAAGGTAAAGTGCCCCCGCCGATACAACGCATGGAAATTAGATTAGCTTTTGTAAACCAAGATCATTTTGTGCAGGTACGTAACATACATATTAACTCTGTCATTCGTAATTTTAACTTAAACTTGAACTGAAATTGTATATTCTAACTTGTAGGTGAAACTGGAGCCCAAACACCCGGTTCCACCAATTTATTCGAAATGGTTCATAGCTCGTGATGTGGACGCAAGTAGATGGGAGGACGTGTTCACCGACCGAAGACAAGCGTGGGATGAAAGAAATGAATATGCTAAATGGATGTAGTTGTTTTTTACTTTAATGTTGTTGACATTTGATATGAACTTGCTGAATGGTTGTATAGTTGCATTGAATGAATGAAATTGAATTATATTTTATGTTCTGGAGAGATTATGGTTGTATAATTGCAGTCGAAATGGTTCGCTTTTCCAGAGAGAATATTTTTTCCCTGTCTGAACTAACCACGTATAACCGAAACGAGAATTTGGTTCCAGTACGGGAAACAAAAACGTGGTTGGTGCTTTAACCTCGGAAAAACGCTACGTGGTTCATCGAAAACAACGTCGACATTGTACGTGGTTAGCTCTTAACCACGTATGATCACTATGTAGTTTCTCTGCGTACCACGTTCTTATAGTGCGTGGTAAACACAGAGACTAAAAAAATAGTTTGACACAATTCGTCCACCATTTAATACAACATTCACAAACAAAAAGTCATTTATATAATAATTTTAACTTACTGCATAGGTAAACAATTTTAACATACTGCATAGGTAACAATTTTAACATTCGCAAAGAGTTAAACACAGAGACTGTAAAAAAAATAGTTTAAAGCATAGGTAAACAACATTTGCAAACAAAAAGTCATTTCATACAACAATTCGTCCACCATTTCATACAACAATTTTAACTTAAACTAGTCTATTCCAAAAAGTCATTTCAGTTAACCATACAACATTTGTAGAAGTAACTACGCTTGACGACGAATGTAGCGTGATGCGGCGACTCTGGCATTATCAACTTGAGGGTTAGCTCCATCCAAAAGACCATGCACATCATGTAGGGTCTGCAAAATAAAAAATTGAATTGAAAATAAACTAGTTAAACTAAGTGTCATAAATTTAAATGAGATGAATCATACCGCGTAGAGTTGGTCATAGGTCGGCTGAAAATGTGGAGCTCCAATCTGTACATCATCAGGTAATCTTGCTGGATTTTGAACACGCAAAACACTATGCTCCCGTTACCACTCCACATAGTCCTCAATGCAACTCATGAAAGAATGTTGAAGTGGTATGGATCTACGGGCCTCTGCAATCACATGATTGTACCAATTCTCCTATATACTTTCTAGAAATTGATAACGCACTCGAGTGTATGTGGTTGAAGTTGAACCTCGACGTGCATTTGTTGCTACTGGAGGAATAGGAGGCATTGGAACGTTCTGAACTCTGCCAAACTGTCTAAGTACTCTATCGGGATGATAATGCTCCACAACATTGAGGCAGAGTATGCAGCCACTATACCAAGCTATAGGATGAAATGGATGATACTGACGTGTGAATATGTAAGGATCAAAAATAACCTGTTCAAAGATATAGTTAACACCATCATCAGTATAGTCCTAATACATCGTAAAAAATTATATATATAATTACCTGCTCAATCTGAATAGTATCCAGGAATATGCGATAATCAATGACTGATGCACCACAGTCTGTAGATGGATTCCACCGAGCTGCACGAGGTAAAGTCTCATAGTACAGATTAGTGGATGGATGAAAGCATGGAAAGTGCTCAAATATCCATGACTCTAGTAGGCAAAGGAATCCTGCAATCTGTTTCACACCCATGCGAGTCCCTAACCCAAGCTGCCTGTATAGAAATGCGAGTGTTGCTGATCCCCAAGAATAAGTATTGACAACATCCAAATGTTTTAGTGGATCCAACAGTGAAATGTGCACATGAGACTTGCTTTTATCTGCAAACAGTGGGTTACCGAGAACGAATAGAAGATAAGCACGAGCAGCACGCCTAACTGCTCGATCTGTCCAATCATCACTAACATTTTCAAATATATCATATAATTTAGACAAACTTATTTTATACCCAACCCTCTCATTCATTTCCAACCTACCTTCTGCTTTGCTAATGCCAAGATACTTGAAACAATATTGACTGCTTGTTCCATTTCATATCCCATGCTCTGTATGGACTTACCTACCACTGGTATATGTAATAAAGAAGCAACATCATCGAGAGTTATATTCATCTCACCGAATGGTAAATGAAAGGTATTTGTCTCAGGATACCATCGTTCTACAAAAGATGATACCAAATTTTTGTTAACACTCCTGTAGCAAGTGCTAACAATAGAAAACAAGCCAGACGCGTCTATGATTGCTTTGAATCTTGTAGCATTATCTGGAATCTTCCACCCGGACACCTTTTGTGCATGGTTAACACAAGTGAGCGGTGATCGTTCCTACAGGAATAAACGTTAGAATTAGTAAATGCAGACTATCGATATCGATGTTGTAGAATAATATTAGGTACATACCTGACCAATCCATATCATTGAAGCAACGTGAGTATCAAACTCTCTAATCACATCATCAATTCTCGGTCCACCTTTCTCGTTTACATCTTCCTCGCCTTTACCCTCTTTCTCGGACTCGTCATCTGTCTCGTTGTCATTACTGGTATGTGAATCATCCCCCGTGTCATCTCCGTCGTCTTCAGATGAGTCTGAACCACCTTCTTCTTCCTCACCTCCCTCATCTCCCTCACCTCCCTCACCTCCCTCATCTCCCTCACCTCCCTCATCTCCCTCATCTCCCTCATCTCCTTGATCACTCTGCTCTCGGGCAACAATTTCATATGCGGTTGCATCTGTACCTTGCTGCTCCCCTACCGTATCATCTCCAGCTTCAATAACGGTGTCCGCACTAGTACCTTCGGCCCTTTGCATCATTCTCCGTTTTCGTTCTGAAGCAGTCATTCATGCTCTACCCATCTGTAATCAAGTTTAGAAAACCCATTTATCACGACCATATTCGTAAACAATAAATAGTAGAACTTGTTCGCAAAATATATTTTTTGCTGTATATAGTTTACCACGCAGGGAAAATGCGTGGTAAAAATGCGTACCACGCATGGCCAGTGCGTGGTAAAAATGAATACCACGCCGATTATCTGCGTTGTTTTGATTTTTACCACGCACTGGCCATACATGGTACGCATTTTTACCACGCATTTTCCCTGCGTGGTAAACTGTACACAGCAAAAAAAAAATGAGGCTTTTAGAAGTGTGTATGTGTATGTATGTATGTATATTTGTGTATCTCCGTGTATACATATAAACATACACAAATTCATAAATGATGGTTTGTTATAGTCTATGTTTTATCACTTGATTTTTATATCTTGCAACTTTGTAAATGATATATTGAAAAAAAAGAATAAGTGACCACACTTAATGATATATTTAAATCACCTAACACTACAAGAAAATTCATTTTTCATTGCAAGACTTAACAGCGTACAGATGTAACTTGCAATAAAAAATTATTTTGTCTTCAAAATAATATATTCAAACGCTGTATTATGTTAACTCTTCCCTTGAACAACGGAGACCAAAATTTTGATTTCCCTCTTATTACCCAAATCTTCGATTCCCTCCTGCTCCCAAAATTTCGATTTCCCTCCTATTACCCAAATTTCCAGTTCCCTCTTACTGCCAATATCGTTCCCACCTAAACAAATTGATCCCAAAAATCAAAAGGAAAAAACCCTAAATATCCACCGATCTCAAAACTAAATCTTCAACCATCTATTGCGGTTTATGCTTGAGGCTCGTTAATTAGGCTTGTCATGCTCCGAATTTGTTTCTTTAGACGACGATTCAAACTATTATCATCAGAAAACCTATACGGCAATCGCGAATCATCATACATCACCACTGTCCTTCCGGGTATCTACACTCTCAAGGCATGCCTACACTCTCAAGATGCTTAGGCTAAAATCGAATCTATACCATGCTCTCAAAACCTAATTTTAATCCATCGCCTGCTAATTGAAGGCGATCCCATGCACGAACAAGGTATATTTTTTTGGGACTACAAGAGGAACACAAATGTTGAATTTATCGGATTTCAAAGACACTTCCAGATTAGATTATAAGGTTTATTCTGCATAGGTAAGAACATATGCGAGGTATTTAGACGAAACGTTGAAGTTCAGACTGTATGCACCATGCATTTACTTTTTTTCTATTTCTTTTTTGGTGCATGTGAGTTTATGTGCATGCACGAAGTTTCATTATTGTTTAGGCAATTATAGCTGTGTTATAGAGTTCCTCTATTTTCGGACTGAAAGTATAATGGTCGTCTGCATCCTAACTCATTTTGATTAAGAATTTTATGATATATTTGTCTCGAACTTTATGAACAACCTTTGATTTGTATATGGGGATATATCAAAGAAAGATAGAAAATTATTGGTTAATATGTTCATTCAGTATAATAGTACATTGAAAGTTCAGATTATATATGGCTTATAAACAAATTTTATATTTTGAAAAACTTTACAGATGAACGATGGATGCCAATGGAGAAAATGCGGGCAAAATGTATCAAAGGGAAACCCATGTCCTCGAGCTTACTATGGATGCACAGTTGCACCAAATTGTCCAGCAAGAAAGCAGGTAATAATCTTTACACAAACAGTACATTCAAATCCTTTTTCAAAGCTTGTTGCTTAATATTCATGATATGATACTTTTTACAGGTGCGGAGATGTAAAAATGACATGTTTGTACTGATAACTACATATGAAGGCACACACAACCATGTACTTCTAGTCTCAGCCACAGCCACGGCTTCCACCACAACTGTTGTTGCTTCAATGTTGTCTTCTGGCTCCATTGCCTCAAGGCAAAATGCTACATTTTCCTTTGCATCCGAATTGGCTTCGACGAGCGGTAGCTTTCAAAACATGGGTCATGTCTGTTATTTAATTATAGGATGAAAATGAAAGTTGGAACTTTTTAAAATTGATTCATATCTGACAAATCGTCCTTGTCCATACCTATACACAATTATACTTTAAACAGATTTTAGAAATCTAGAACTTCAATTTCTTTTGAAGATATTTTACTTTGTACTGGTCAACATATGATTAACTATTCCATGTTCATCTTCATGACTTGATATTTTCTACATCTAAATGTTATTATAATTTTTCCAGGTCTGTGATGATTATAATGCAATGCATCACCACTTCATTCAGTGTATTCATGTACATATGGTGAACACTGGTAGAAAGGTACATTAGACTTAAATTTAGGGAAATTTTAATGCAATAAAAAGCTCTCTTATACCTTTGCCAGGCTATTTTTTTTCTTTTTCCAAATGTGTAAATATATAGGAAAAAGAACAAAATTTGACATGTCACTTATATGCGGGATGGAAGCCAGATTGAACAACTCAAAACCTTAGGCAAGTTACTTGCTGCTTTGAATGCAGTAAAAACAGAGCAACCTCCTGTTCCTAGTCAAGTATGTTAGTCTGAAACTTTGATATTTATGACCAGGTCTTTCTAATATCTCTTTATATTTTGATATTTATAATAATATCCAACTTAAATTTTATAAAGTTGTAACTTGCACTCTTGTGCTCTTATTGTCAAACAGTATTTTGATATTTTCATGTCTGAAATACTTGTGTCAAATTGTTAAAGATATAAAATTGACATCTGTATTATATATAAAAGAAGATCATCTAAGTAGTATGCAGAGTTATATAAATTAGTGTAAATATTTTGTCGTGTGCATTTCATATTTTGATTTAATAATAAATAAACTTAATTTAAATAATATATATATCTTCTACATATACACAACTGTGTGTTGGTTTACTAGTGCTTATCGAAACATTTCATTGGTGTTTGCAACCATCCTTTTTGCAAATTTTGAAAAATCTATACAAACTCAATAATGCTTCTTACTACTATCTGTAACCTTATGCTGTTCGTCTAGAGTTTTACCTCTATAAGTAATGGTGGTTCTGTAGCTGATATCTATAAACTAGCCTTGGATGTCTTCCAGGAACCTGCAAGCCTGTAAGTATATAAAAGATGCGTATACAATTCTAAATTGCTCTATATTTGATTTGAGTAAAATTTATATCATCTAACTAGTTAGCCTACTATGACTACCTCCTCTTCATATCACTTTGAGAATAAGCTTTCTACATAATTGAATATCGGTCAATATTAAGGAGACTGTATGTCATTTTTTAAGCAAAATATCATGCCTAGCTGCAGGACCTTTTTTGTAGTTGTAAATTGATTAGTTGATGATAGTGGTATTTGATAATTGCATTTTAAGTTTGAACTTGCATTTGGATTATTTCTATGATTTGTGCTTAGTGCAAGTGATCAGGGAGTACATGTTAATGAAGTTGTCAAATGCTTAGGACTGCCAGAGAAAAAAATCAAGTGATCCTAGGGCTATGTCGTACTGAATAGGCCATAGGCATTTATACAATGGTTGGAAAAAGCAAATATCGAGGAAGAGTGAGTATGTTAATTTGTTACAGTAACTGTTTTCTTTGTTTACAATTTGATATCCTTAATAGGACATTCTAGCATTTCGATTACAAATATATCCTTATGGCAGAACCAGACCATGTATTTGTGAAGCCACTGCCAAACTTGTGCAGAGATGATATTCCTGCAGCATACCCCTTTCGCTACATCAGAACCTCAAAATATGAAAAATTATTAGGAAATATTATACGGAGGACAGAGGTCCGATTACTAGTGTTCAACCTATTGGTAACTCTCCTGTAATTAATTAAAAAGTTATATATATGCATTGCTGTAATTTTAGTCTTTTGAGATTCACAGTAATTTCACTTTCAAATGGATGTAAAACGTTTATGTCTTATATTCTTAAATGCTAATTACTTTTTTATCACACCAGGATAGAATGTGTTACCTGATAAGAAATGGCTGTTCAAATCATAATATTGCATCTAGTGAATAAGAATTACATGAGATAATGATAAGGTTTAATACCCATCAAAATGTAGTTCGTACCATTATGATAACAAATCCATGTTGGCTGATTAATAAGTGTCAACATTTGTTTAATACACTTGATATTTTAATTAATGTGAGCTTGGTAAATTCCATACTGTCCACATCAGCAATGATGAGTTCCTGTTTTCTATTATAAGTAATAGACCATGGCATCAAGAAGGAAAAGAAAGCATGTGAGTATAATTAACTTGAATTGATTCTTAAGTAATTGTTAATTAATCGATTCTTTAGTTGTACTGTTCTATTCTTAATTAATTGTTTAAATGATTTCAACTTATCATTATCATTGCAAACTGCAAACTTGTACATTATTTGTTTAGATTATTTTTCTAAGCATCGTTGCTTTTTTGGTGTTGGTAAATTAATAATGTTAGTTTTGATTTTGGTGTGGGCTGTTAAATTTGTTGCAGTTTACAAAATCAATATGTTTGACAGGATAAATTCATTCATATGTTGAGTGAATTTAGTTTAGGGAAATATTTCATTCTCCTATTGTTCACATATGTGTCAAGTGTTTGATGCACCAAGCATGCAGTAATTTGCTTATGAGTTGTGGTCCACATTAAAGTTTAATTAGTCTAGAAAGCTTGTGCCTATACTTTTGTGCTATATTTCGTATACATAACATAGGAACTGTATTAGCAGCTTCGTTGATTTAACTACGTTGTTGGAATAATGTATTTCCACTACAAGTTTTTGATCTTTCAATATATGTTTTTGATTATATCTTTTGCACTTGTAAGTCAGTTCTTCATTAGATGTTTTAGATCTAGTTCACATGCAGTGTTTGTTATATCTTTAGTACTAGTTGATAGTTAATATGTAATAAGTAAGTCTTTTACTATAAGTCAAAACTGCAAGTAAGTTCATATGTAATAAGTCACTTATAGTATACTATAAGTAAGTTCATATGTAGTAAGCTGGTTCTTTATTATAAGTTAAAATTGCAAGTAAGTTAGTTCGTATGTAGCAAGTTTGTTCTTTTGTAAATTACTCATTATTAGTAAGTAACTTAGATATATGTACAAAATTCATGAACTAGTTTTCCACCAGAAGGCAGAAAGTATATTGAGCCAATCACTGTTGAGTATGTTAAACATGATTGTAAATAAACCATTTAAATTTCATTATTGAATCTTCGTTGGCTTGTGTGATACATAGTTGAATAGTTTGATAATAAACCATGTACATTTGCTTCTTGTATACTTGCTACCATCTTCCCATTAAACAAGTATCACATGTGTAGCTCGGTTGTTGACACTTGATATTGGATATAATGGTACGAACAAATGTTTTTAGGCTAAAGTATCACATGTTTTTTCAGCCTAAATCCATGTTCGTAACATTTGTAATTAATTAAACATTTGTTCTTCAACCTAAAGTATCACATGTTTTTTCCCATTACTTAAAATAAGTGGGCACGTCAATTGGACATATGTGAGTAACCATGTGAGCAAATTCATTTTATTATAAATTAATAGACATTTTATTATAAACTACTTTGAAAATACAAAATAAGCATATAAGCCACACAAGTTAGCTTTCAAATTTCGATATGCTTGATATATCAACAAATTTTATACCAGATATGAGCAAGATAAGGAGAGCCTGGGCAAGAAGTTGTTACTGAAACTGCAGGTGGCATTGCTTCGGAAGAACCTGTTCTTGATGGTAGTGCAGCGTTGCAAATTGTCTTTAATTGATGCAATATATATGTGCATATTTATTATGTATTATTAATGTAATAGAAATTGCACTTTGCAGTATCTTACTTGCTGACACCTAGTTTATTTCCAGTTCCTCAACAAATTGACGGGTATGAACTTGTGGATCCTGTTGATATTCTGACTCCTCTGGAGAAATTTGGCTTTTAGGAGGGAGTGGTTAGTTCATATTGATTCATTAACCATTTCATATACTTTTCCACCATTTGCACATTTAATAATCTTACCAACTTCCACGTTTACCTTTAAGTTATGTTGGCATTTATCCTCACAGTTTTGCTCAGTTTTCTTCCATTCTTACAATAATAAATTTTCTTTTGTTTCAGAAAAAGTGTGATTTGAAGCATCCACCTGGAGATGAGATTTACCGCAGTGGCACATTGTCTATGTTCGAGGTATAATTTTTATATTGGATGATTACAACCATTTACCAAGCTCACATTATGCAATTTAGTTTCTCTTACACTTATATATAGCTTCGTTAGAATGGTTAATAATATTAATTTAATGTTTTTCCGATCAGCAATAACTATATCATGTGAACTGTGAGCAGGTTGAAGGGAAAAAGAACAAGATTTATTGGCAGAATCTATGTTTTCTGCCTAAACTTTTCCCTGATCACAAGACATTGTACTACGATGTGGATCTGTTTTTAATTTACATACTTTGTGAATCTGATGATCGAGGTTGCCACATGGTTGGATATTTTTCAAGGGTACTTTTTCCTTGACAAATTCAACAAACAAGAAAGACAAGAAATAAATTTAACCACATGAAACAAAATTATTGTCACATGAGTGTGTAAAGTGGTCAATAAAAATTCCCACCAAAAGTGTCAATTATCAAGAGGAATAAGCAAGGATTAAAAATACGTAGTTACAGAAAATTATAAAATTTTGCTAGAAATTAGAGTTGAGCGCAGAGGTGAGGCGATAAATAATTATGTTTTCTACCTTTTCTCAATATCTTTAGCGCACAATCTACTGATGAAAAATTGTTTCTTTAATTGATCACTTAAAATCTGTTTTCTAGCATCGCAGTCAGAAAGTATGCATGTAACAATTTCGCACTACTATAGCTTATAAATGTTTTGCCAAGTCCTTTTTGCAGCTGAAGAATCCTTCTATTTACATTACTTCATTTTTCTCAAGCCTTTCATTGTTTATCCTGTATGTTCGGTTAGTTTTGGAGTACTTATTGAAACTATTATAAATGTTGTGTTTATGTCTGTTTCACATATAGCGCTAATGTCGGATCTATTTGAGGGCACTTGCATGTATTCATAATTTTCTAGTTGCATGCGTCACAGACTATTTGAATAAGCTTTAATGTTTGTTAGAACTGGATTCTCTATATAAATGTGCAGGCCTTTTGTATAAATGTGCAGGCCTTTTATATAAACGTTTGTTAGAACTGGATTCATAACTTTGTTACTGTAAGACCCTTTATTCCTAACTATTTAGTTACCGGGTGTAACATTCCTGAAATATTAGCCGAAATAATTCAATAATTAAATTGATTTTAAATTTAAACTGTGAATTTAATTGTGAATTAACTTGAGATTTCCAAAATAAACTTAAAATTTTAGATTATAAATAGAAATTTGGTTGGAATTTAAGGATAAGTATTTTATAATAAAAATTGGATTTAAGGATAATTTTATTTGAGATGAATATGCACTATAATTTGAATAAATATATGTATATATTGAAAGTTAAAATTTTAAATAAGATTTTGATTTTGAAAATTCAAAATGTATATATTTATAAAATTGGATTTGAAAACCACATAATTTATACTAGTAGAAATTTGGTAATATTTCTTTTGAAAATTTTATTTTGAATTAGATATAAATGATATAAAACTAAGCTTAAAAATAATATTGGTTTAAAAAGTAATATTATAAAATTGATATAAATAAATAAATAATTTACAAAAGCTATTTCAGAATTTTAATTCAACCCTATTATATACTTTTTTATTTGATTTGATTAAAAGATTTTAAAAAAACACATCTTCTTCTGGAAAAAATATAGTTGTATATTCCCAAAATTTAAAATGTAAAAATATTTACAAATGTTAGAAATATGAAAATATAAATAATACAAATCACTTCCATATTTACAAATCAATAATTTAAAAGAGGTAGAACATGAAAATATATATATTACATACGTATATGTACAAACAATGTAATCATACCTTTAGATCTTACATGTTTACAAATTAAAAATAAAGTAAGGGCTGAAAAAATAAATTTATTTGAATTCAAACAAGTGTAAGAGAATTCATATTTTAACTTACAAGTGGCAAGGAAATCTATTCTTTTGGATTTGATCTTTGGAAACATGAAAAAGAAGAAAAGACAAGTCAAGTTGTTTTCATCTTTATCAAAAAAAAAAAAAAAAATTGCTCAGATCTGAAAATCAAGTTTAAAACGACCACAAATCTGAAAACAAGCATGGAAAAAAAAAACAACAAACCATGCTGTATTCAAACATTAACCTGGAAATATAAAAATCAAACTAGATTCAAAGTTGAATCAAAAACAGGTTCAAAAATCAGCAAGCTTCAAACTGGAAATTCCAGAAATAATGCAAATCAAAAGTCTGAAGTAATTAACAACCTTCAACCTGGATCAAAGCATTCAGGTTTAAGATTTCAAAACAACAATCAAGATTCAATTCCAATAGCTTCAACAAGTTTCAATTCAAAGTTCAAGCAAAGATCAACAAGTAGCAGATCAGTAATCAAGTTTTCAAGTTTGCAATCCAGGGTTTTCCTCTGTTTCAAAAAGAAAAAAAAATAAACAAAACTGTAAGTAAATACTTTCAGAAATTTTGAGTTAGAATTTTTGTTGTTGAAAGATTTAAGCAAGTAATTCATCTAAAAATCAATTCAAGGTCAGTTGCAACCTGGAGTCAAACATATTATCAAAAAAAAAAAAAAATCTTGAATCAACAACAAACAAAAAGAAGAGCAGTTTGGAAAGTTGCATGGTCCAGAGTTTCAAAACTCAATTTTCTCCTCTGATTCTTCAAAAACAGGTGAGCAAACCTCATCATCTTTATTTTGAAATGCCTGTGAAAAAAACAGTATGCCTATTGTTTGAATCTGGTTATTGTTGATTGCTTGTGATCATGCTTGAGATAGAATTGTGAGAAGTATATATATATGCTTGAATATGATGTTCATGTCTGAAAATAGGCAGAAGTTTGCCTCTGTACACACTTTCCAGTTTTGTTTTTTTTTTTAAAAACCTATTTGGAAATTTAAATTATCTCAACACAAAACATTCTAGGGCATGATTATTGAATGAATAATGTTTATATGAGTATAACATTTTTTATAAAAATGTAAATAAGTAAAAATAACAAATAAGTTATTGGAAATTGAGAATTTACAGTAATGATCTTTTAATGTTAAAAAAATCAAATGATTTAATTCTTTGTTTTGATCATGCAATCTGATTTGTGCTCATAAATTTTTAATTTTAATAGTAAAATTATGATTTTAAGTGATGAATTGAAGTGGAATTTTGGGTTTGACACTGGGTTGCTTTGTTCCAGGTTTTGATGTTGTTTAGATTGCAGTGTTTTTAGTCTCGGGATTGACTCGGGATTTCTGTGAGAAAACTCGAAGTAAATGCTGTATTGACCCGAAGTAGAATTTTTGTTGCATGAGTTTGCATTGTTTCAGGTTTATCAACAGAGCAGTTCTGTTTTAAGAATTTTTAAAAATAAAGTTTAAATGAAATCTGAAATTTTGAACTTAGAATCAAACTTGAAGCTAAGGATGAATTCAAATAGTTTGAATTTAAATTTCTTTGAAATAATTAAGGGAATTTTGTGTGTTTTGTTTCAGGACTAAGAAGCAGAATTATTTTCCAGGTTTTTAAAAGAATAAAGTTGTAGTAATAATAGGAATCTAAACTTGAAATTTGAATTCAGTTGGAACCTGAATTTAGTATAGATTCAAATAATTCAAACATGAAATTTGAAAACATTTTAAATTCAAGAATGTAAAGGGTTTTAAATTTGACAGAAACTGTTACTGTTCTGTTTTTTTGATTTTAAAATGCCAAGTTTAGATTAAATCTGAAATTTGAATATGAAGATGAATTCAAAATATTTGAATTCTGATGTTGTAATAATTTAAATGCAAGAATTCAAATAAGATTAAGTTGCATTGCTTCAGGTTTTATTTAACAGACCTGTTCTGTTTTTTTTTTATAATTTTAAGAATCAAGTTTAAACTAAAATGGAAATTTGAACTTAGGATTTAAAATTGAACCTAGGGATGAATTCAAATTGTTTGAATTATTATTTTGTAATAATTTAAATGCAGAAATTTTAAATTGGTTTAAAAAAAAAAAAAAAAAAAAAGAGGGAACATGAGCCTGTTTCCAGATTTTTAAGGTTTGAATTAAATGCAAACTACAATCTAACTTAGGTTTTTGAAACTCAATTCAAATATGAATTTGAATAAGTTGAAAATTCTGTTCTTTTGAAATTATTTAAGTTCTGGAAATTTCAAAGTTTAAGTTTTAAAGTAAACATAAAACTGTTTTCTGTTTTAAGTATTAAGATAAAGTTTAAAATTTGCAGGTGTAGGATTTAAACTGAGTGTAAGTTTGGAATTTGAATATGAATTCAAATTTAAATTTGTCAGATATTTGAAAATAAGGTGCAAAAATACAAATGTGACTTAGAATTTTGAAAATTGAATTTTAGTTGAATTCAAATAGGTTTGAATCCTGTATCTTTGAAATAGTTTAAATTCAGAAATTTCAAAAGTTAGTTTACTTTCTTTTTTATATAAACAGAAACAGTTTCTGTTTTAAATGTAAAAGGTAAGTTTAAATTTTTAAATGGAGATTTAAACTGAGTTTAAGTTGAAGTTTGAATATGAATTCAAATGCTGATGGTTTGAAATTTGAAACCATTTAAGTTTTTAAATTCAAATTTGATTTTAACTCTCAAGTATAAAATGCATTGTTGTTTTGCATATTGAATTGGAAAGTTAAGTATTTAATTTAGAAATTCAAATTGAATTCAAAACTGAGTTTTAAATCTGGATTTAAAATTTAGACTTCAGTTTTTAAATAAAGATTTAAATTTAAATTGTTTTCAAATGACATACATTTGAATTGAAAGTGCAAATTGTAGGAAGAGTTTTAGAGAGTTTAAACTAAATTGGGAATGGAAGTTATATTTCAATTTTGAAATTTTAAAGTAATTTTTAAATTGATTTGAATTTGATTTGAATTGAAATCTAAATTGTTTTAAACTTATTAATAAAGTATATGTTTCTTTTAAACATATAAGATTAAGTTGTGTATTGTTTTAAACTCTTATTTAAGACAAATTTGAGTCTTGAGTTTAAAGAAAATGTTAAATGGAATTTAATGTAAATTTAAAAACATTTTGTTTTTAAATGCAAAATTTAAATAAGGAATGTTTATTTAAAGATAAAGAAAAGTTTAATGATTTGTAATTCATTTAATTATTAAGGTAGTACAAATGGATAATTAATATAATTAATTAATTAAGAAATGGATAATTAATTAAAGTAATTAAGGGTTTAATTTGATTAATTAAAGTTTAAGATTAATTTTTCTTGGAATAATTAATTTGTAATTAAGAAATCATTAATTGAATGATATTAGATTTTAAATTAATAATTGAAGATTTATTAATTGAATAAATATGGATAGTTAATTAATTAGGACTAATAAATGAAAGTAATCATGTAGGTAATAAATTTGAAACCACCCAGTTTATTCATCTTAATTGTAGATGCTGATTGTTGTTGAATGTTGTGTGATGGATTGATATAATTGATATGTGATGTGATGCTATGTGATACTTTGTGCTGATCTGCTATATTTGTGATGAATATACTGTTGTATGAATATGAAACCCTTTGACCCGTAAAACGACATTTGAATTTCGATGCGACAGGGAGTCGGATTCCAGCTGGTTATCCGAAACCCACATCGAATCATATTAGTGAATTTTTGTGATTGATAATTTACTTTATCTATGAATCTGTGAATATAGATAAGCGCTATGGGTTATACCGCTTATCTTTATGATTGAATCTGTGATGATGATGTTGTGCACTATTGTGTTGAACCCCTAGACCACACTTATACACACACAAATATGGATTGCACGTGGAAATGAGTTAAGTCACAGATTTTGAAATTGTTTTAAAAATTTGAATTTTTGAATCCAAAATAGTTTTGGAATTAGAATTGAGGTTTTTGAAAAAAAATGAATTTCAAAAAATAAAAGTTATGTGAATAACTTAATGGAGTTTTGAAATTTAAATAATTTGAGTTAAATTTGAATTCAATAATTGAATTGAATTCTATGATTTGGAAACTAGGGTTTTAAAAAGTTATTCAACTTATAAATGGGTTTATATGGGGTTTTTAAACCAATTTAAAAGTGATGTTTTGAAATTTAAAATTAACCCAAGATTCCAACTTGTATAAATCGGACTTTTCTGAAACGAAAACTGTTGTTTTCAAATAATAGAAGCTTTCATATAAGAAATGGATTTCCAATGTATGTTAAAAGGAATTCAAGTTTTGAAATGAAAATGGTATTCCAAGTTATAAATAAACCTTTGGAACGGGTTTTTGAAAGCTATAAATTAAATCTTTAATTTAAAGATTTATTGAGTTAATCCAATTGGAATGGAAGTTGTTTTGAATCTATGAATAGATCTTTGTGAAACTAGGTGAAACTTTGTGAAATAAATCTTTTGGTTTAAAGATTTAAAATGGTAATTTGTTTAACCATTTGAAAGAAAAGTTTTGGATTTTATAAGTTGTGACTTAACTAAAATCCCATATCCATATGTTTTAAAATATGGCGCTCATTATTCGGTTTAGCCGGGAGAGGACCTAGTGTCATATAGCCCATTCCGAATAGTGATACGACGTTATGGATAGCAATTGAAGACCGGTGGTGAAGACCGGATATTTCCAAAAACAAAAGGATAACTCATCGATTGTCTCTGCACTGGCTGATCCCCGGTATAGAGATCTTCATATGTGATGGGAAGTCCGGACGTGATTAGGGATTATCCGGATTTGCAAGGGCTTCTTCGGAAGTGCCTTCGGTTCTGTTCGAACCCGGGACAGACTTGTATGGTTGTATGTCCGACATTACACTTTGAGATGTTAACTGATTTCTATCAAATACATTTCTGCTTGGTGGCGGAGAATTTATTCTCTTAGCTTAACACCCTTCTCTGAGACGTACGAGCTCAGAGGTTATGTAGTTGATATTTATCAGTGATATTCCCAATTTGGTAATGTGGCATGCTGAGTGATGCTGTGTGATGATCATTGGTTGATCATTTGTGATATGATCATTTGTTTGATCATTTATCTTTGTGATCATTGCTTTGGTCATCTGTTGACCCAAAGCATGGCTTTGTGCCAAAGCGTAGCTTTGTGGACGAGACTGCATCAGGACCTCACTCCCCGGAAATGGTCGAAACAGGAAAGATGCGGCAAGGTTATGAGGGTCGCTCCCTTTAGGGTATGTCATTCCCTTCTGGTAAAGGGTGGTATCAGGTATGGAGCCCTGGTATTTAACCTATGTGGTTGCTCCAATCTCATTTACTGTGTGGTTGTTGCTTTGAGGCGCCTCGGATAAAGGTCCCAAAGGACCGGGGGATGGCATATTCGTGTAGTAGTTACCTAGTTACAGAGGTAACCCGGCCTTGTGTTGGCAGAGATCTAACCGTAACGTTAGTTTCTCGGGACGTCCCACCAGAGGCGATCCCGTGTGGCAGTAGGAAGTTCCTTAGCCTGACCATTTGTTGGAAATCCATTCATCCAATACGTGCCTTGTACGGTTTTAGTTGTAGAACCTGCCATTTAACATGGCAGCTATAGTAGGCATAGTATCATGGTACCTATGCTGGCTAGGATTTATATTCTACTTTCGAAATTGTTTTCTACACTATGCACTAGTAATAATATCAAAGGATTTTTCTCGTAGTAAGCATGTTTGACTATCATAAGGAGAAATCTCCCCCATGTGTGCGTTTGCATTGTGTGTGTGCCGGGAGGCCTTATGGTAGTTTCATTTTTCAAAAAGCATTGCGGATTTCAAATTTAAATTCTGTTGTTTGTTTTAAAAGACCAAATGTTTTTGTTTGCTCATACCAGTCCCATGACTGACCTGGAGTTTATTGTTCCTTTCCTAAACTCTGGGTGCCCACTATTTCCCACACGGGCAGTCTAGAGTTGGGATTTTCAGATAATCAGTAGTAGGTGTAGATTCGATAGCTTTCAGCCTTAGGATTTGGCAATTACAATTGGATCGAGTTGCTTCTCTTCATCTTGATTTGGGAGTTCTCGCTATTTCTGGATTGATGCCTTGGAGATGGAGTTACAGCTGGAGTTCTTTCTTGAAGCTACATTGGAGATTTTGTTCCGCTGCTATTCTTTGTAACTCTGATGTATATTGATGTTCATTGTATCATTCTGTTGTATCAGATATTGTATCAAATGTTGTACATTGATATATGTTATTCATTTCTTCCGCTGTGTTATTTACTTAATGTGTTATAAGCTCCGGCGACTCGAATTTGAACGATCGAATCTGCGGCATTCGAGTACAATGTAAAGTATGGATGTCGATTTTCGAACGTGAAAAATTCGAGCCGTCACATTTGGTATCAGAGCTGAAGGTTAAAACTTTAGCTCAGGAGTATAACACATTAAGTAACTCATTAGAGATAGGGTGAAGTAAACCCTAGAATGAGTATATCCCTGAGATATCCGTTCGAATGCCTCAGTAAATTCTCTTACTATCCACTGATAGTGAGTATGAGTGCGAGAAGAGAACGAGATAGGGGACAGGGGAGTACCACTATAAATGGTCAATACCCTGCAACAGTGGGAATATCTTTTCTCTATTAATCTCCTTTGGTTCAATTTCGAATTCTTTTGATTGCTTCGTGACTGCTCCAGAAAGAAGTTTCGGTGTGATGATGGCCATACGTATTGTTGTAGGAAATTCTTACTTCGTATCTTCATCGGTTTCTTATCAACTTTTCGATCTAAACTCTAATGAATTTGAAATTGAAAATATTAAATAAATTGGAAATTTTAAATTAGTAAATTGGTTAACTAATATGAAGATTTGATCCATCTATCTATTCTCTGGGATCCGATCTATTCTACGAACGATTAGTTATCTTTTCGAACTAGTCAATGCCCTTGCATATTCGTAGACCGATGGACCCAAATATCTTGTGTAATATTATATGAGGTTGTTCTCATATCTATTGTTGATATTCTTATTTGGTAAGCCAAATACAAATGATATCCAGTTCGATTTGGAAAGGAATTTCTCTATCTTTCATCTTTTCTTTTCGTCTTCCTAGCAAATTTCGAGGACGAAATTTTCTTAAGGAGGGGAATCTGTAACATTCCTGAAATATTAGCCGAAATAATTCAATAATTAAATTGATTTTAAATTTAAACTGTGAATTTAATTGTGAATTAACTTGAGATTTCCAAAATAAACTTAAAATTTTAGATTATAAATAGAAATTTGGTTGGAATTTAAGGATAAGTATTTTATAATAAAAATTGGATTTAAGGATAATTTTATTTGAGATGAATATGCACTATAATTTGAATAAATATATGTATATATTGAAAGTTAAAATTTTAAATAAGATTTTGATTTTGAAAATTCAAAATGTATATATTTATAAAATTGGATTTGAAAACCACATAATTTATACTAGTAGAAATTTGGTAATATTTCTTTTGAAAATTTTATTTTGAATTAGATATAAATGATATAAAACTAAGCTTAAAAATAATATTGGTTTAAAAAGTAATATTATAAAATTGATATAAATAAATAAATAATTTACAAAAGCTATTTCAGAATTTTAATTCAACCCTATTATATACTTTTTTATTTGATTTGATTAAAAGATTTTAAAAAAACACATCTTCTTCTGGAAAAAATATAGTTGTATATTCCCAAAATTTAAAATGTAAAAATATTTACAAATGTTAGAAATATGAAAATATAAATAATACAAATCACTTCCATATTTACAAATCAATAATTTAAAAGAGGTAGAACATGAAAATATATATATTACATACGTATATGTACAAACAATGTAATCATACCTTTAGATCTTACATGTTTACAAATTAAAAATAAAGTAAGGGCTGAAAAAATAAATTTATTTGAATTCAAACAAGTGTAAGAGAATTCATATTTTAACTTACAAGTGGCAAGGAAATCTATTCTTTTGGATTTGATCTTTGGAAACATGAAAAAGAAGAAAAGACAAGTCAAGTTGTTTTCATCTTTATCAAAAAAAAAAAAAAAAAATTGCTCAGATCTGAAAATCAAGTTTAAAACGACCACAAATCTGAAAACAAGCATGGAAAAAAAAAACAACAAACCATGCTGTATTCAAACATTAACCTGGAAATATAAAAATCAAACTAGATTCAAAGTTGAATCAAAAACAGGTTCAAAAATCAGCAAGCTTCAAACTGGAAATTCCAGAAATAATGCAAATCAAAAGTCTGAAGTAATTAACAACCTTCAACCTGGATCAAAGCATTCAGGTTTAAGATTTCAAAACAACAATCAAGATTCAATTCCAATAGCTTCAACAAGTTTCAATTCAAAGTTCAAGCAAAGATCAACAAGTAGCAGATCAGTAATCAAGTTTTCAAGTTTGCAATCCAGGGTTTTCCTCTGTTTCAAAAAGAAAAAAAAATAAACAAAACTGTAAGTAAATACTTTCAGAAATTTTGAGTTAGAATTTTTGTTGTTGAAAGATTTAAGCAAGTAATTCATCTAAAAATCAATTCAAGGTCAGTTGCAACCTGGAGTCAAACATATTATCAAAAAAAAAAAAAAATCTTGAATCAACAACAAACAAAAAGAAGAGCAGTTTGGAAAGTTGCATGGTCCAGAGTTTCAAAACTCAATTTTCTCCTCTGATTCTTCAAAAACAGGTGAGCAAACCTCATCATCTTTATTTTGAAATGCCTGTGAAAAAAACAGTATGCCTATTGTTTGAATCTGGTTATTGTTGATTGCTTGTGATCATGCTTGAGATAGAATTGTGAGAAGTATATATATATGCTTGAATATGATGTTCATGTCTGAAAATAGGCAGAAGTTTGCCTCTGTACACACTTTCCAGTTTTGTTTTTTTTTTTAAAAACCTATTTGGAAATTTAAATTATCTCAACACAAAACATTCTAGGGCATGATTATTGAATGAATAATGTTTATATGAGTATAACATTTTTTATAAAAATGTAAATAAGTAAAAATAACAAATAAGTTATTGGAAATTGAGAATTTACAGTAATGATCTTTTAATGTTAAAAAAATCAAATGATTTAATTCTTTGTTTTGATCATGCAATCTGATTTGTGCTCATAAATTTTTAATTTTAATAGTAAAATTATGATTTTAAGTGATGAATTGAAGTGGAATTTTGGGTTTGACACTGGGTTGCTTTGTTCCAGGTTTTGATGTTGTTTAGATTGCAGTGTTTTTAGTCTCGGGATTGACTCGGGATTTCTGTGAGAAAACTCGAAGTAAATGCTGTATTGACCCGAAGTAGAATTTTTGTTGCATGAGTTTGCATTGTTTCAGGTTTATCAACAGAGCAGTTCTGTTTTAAGAATTTTTAAAAATAAAGTTTAAATGAAATCTGAAATTTTGAACTTAGAATCAAACTTGAAGCTAAGGATGAATTCAAATAGTTTGAATTTAAATTTCTTTGAAATAATTAAGGGAATTTTGTGTGTTTTGTTTCAGGACTAAGAAGCAGAATTATTTTCCAGGTTTTTAAAAGAATAAAGTTGTAGTAATAATAGGAATCTAAACTTGAAATTTGAATTCAGTTGGAACCTGAATTTAGTATAGATTCAAATAATTCAAACATGAAATTTGAAAACATTTTAAATTCAAGAATGTAAAGGGTTTTAAATTTGACAGAAACTGTTACTGTTCTGTTTTTTTGATTTTAAAATGCCAAGTTTAGATTAAATCTGAAATTTGAATATGAAGATGAATTCAAAATATTTGAATTCTGATGTTGTAATAATTTAAATGCAAGAATTCAAATAAGATTAAGTTGCATTGCTTCAGGTTTTATTTAACAGACCTGTTCTGTTTTTTTTTTATAATTTTAAGAATCAAGTTTAAACTAAAATGGAAATTTGAACTTAGGATTTAAAATTGAACCTAGGGATGAATTCAAATTGTTTGAATTATTATTTTGTAATAATTTAAATGCAGAAATTTTAAATTGGTTTAAAAAAAAAAAAAAAAAAAAGAGGGAACATGAGCCTGTTTCCAGATTTTTAAGGTTTGAATTAAATGCAAACTACAATCTAACTTAGGTTTTTGAAACTCAATTCAAATATGAATTTGAATAAGTTGAAAATTCTGTTCTTTTGAAATTATTTAAGTTCTGGAAATTTCAAAGTTTAAGTTTTAAAGTAAACATAAAACTGTTTTCTGTTTTAAGTATTAAGATAAAGTTTAAAATTTGCAGGTGTAGGATTTAAACTGAGTGTAAGTTTGGAATTTGAATATGAATTCAAATTTAAATTTGTCAGATATTTGAAAATAAGGTGCAAAAATACAAATGTGACTTAGAATTTTGAAAATTGAATTTTAGTTGAATTCAAATAGGTTTGAATCCTGTATCTTTGAAATAGTTTAAATTCAGAAATTTCAAAAGTTAGTTTACTTTCTTTTTTATATAAACAGAAACAGTTTCTGTTTTAAATGTAAAAGGTAAGTTTAAATTTTTAAATGGAGATTTAAACTGAGTTTAAGTTGAAGTTTGAATATGAATTCAAATGCTGATGGTTTGAAATTTGAAACCATTTAAGTTTTTAAATTCAAATTTGATTTTAACTCTCAAGTATAAAATGCATTGTTGTTTTGCATATTGAATTGGAAAGTTAAGTATTTAATTTAGAAATTCAAATTGAATTCAAAACTGAGTTTTAAATCTGGATTTAAAATTTAGACTTCAGTTTTTAAATAAAGATTTAAATTTAAATTGTTTTCAAATGACATACATTTGAATTGAAAGTGCAAATTGTAGGAAGAGTTTTAGAGAGTTTAAACTAAATTGGGAATGGAAGTTATATTTCAATTTTGAAATTTTAAAGTAATTTTTAAATTGATTTGAATTTGATTTGAATTGAAATCTAAATTGTTTTAAACTTATTAATAAAGTATATGTTTCTTTTAAACATATAAGATTAAGTTGTGTATTGTTTTAAACTCTTATTTAAGACAAATTTGAGTCTTGAGTTTAAAGAAAATGTTAAATGGAATTTAATGTAAATTTAAAAACATTTTGTTTTTAAATGCAAAATTTAAATAAGGAATGTTTATTTAAAGATAAAGAAAAGTTTAATGATTTGTAATTCATTTAATTATTAAGGTAGTACAAATGGATAATTAATATAATTAATTAATTAAGAAATGGATAATTAATTAAAGTAATTAAGGGTTTAATTTGATTAATTAAAGTTTAAGATTAATTTTTCTTGGAATAATTAATTTGTAATTAAGAAATCATTAATTGAATGATATTAGATTTTAAATTAATAATTGAAGATTTATTAATTGAATAAATATGGATAGTTAATTAATTAGGACTAATAAATGAAAGTAATCATGTAGGTAATAAATTTGAAACCACCCAGTTTATTCATCTTAATTGTAGATGCTGATTGTTGTTGAATGTTGTGTGATGGATTGATATAATTGATATGTGATGTGATGCTATGTGATACTTTGTGCTGATCTGCTATATTTGTGATGAATATACTGTTGTATGAATATGAAACCCTTTGACCCGTAAAACGACATTTGAATTTCGATGCGACAGGGAGTCGGATTCCAGCTGGTTATCCGAAACCCACATCGAATCATATTAGTGAATTTTTGTGATTGATAATTTACTTTATCTATGAATCTGTGAATATAGATAAGCGCTATGGGTTATACCGCTTATCTTTATGATTGAATCTGTGATGATGATGTTGTGCACTATTGTGTTGAACCCCTAGACCACACTTATACACACACAAATATGGATTGCACGTGGAAATGAGTTAAGTCACAGATTTTGAAATTGTTTTAAAAATTTGAATTTTTGAATCCAAAATAGTTTTGGAATTAGAATTGAGGTTTTTGAAAAAAAATGAATTTCAAAAAATAAAAGTTATGTGAATAACTTAATGGAGTTTTGAAATTTAAATAATTTGAGTTAAATTTGAATTCAATAATTGAATTGAATTCTATGATTTGGAAACTAGGGTTTTAAAAAGTTATTCAACTTATAAATGGGTTTATATGGGGTTTTTAAACCAATTTAAAAGTGATGTTTTGAAATTTAAAATTAACCCAAGATTCCAACTTGTATAAATCGGACTTTTCTGAAACGAAAACTGTTGTTTTCAAATAATAGAAGCTTTCATATAAGAAATGGATTTCCAATGTATGTTAAAAGGAATTCAAGTTTTGAAATGAAAATGGTATTCCAAGTTATAAATAAACCTTTGGAACGGGTTTTTGAAAGCTATAAATTAAATCTTTAATTTAAAGATTTATTGAGTTAATCCAATTGGAATGGAAGTTGTTTTGAATCTATGAATAGATCTTTGTGAAACTAGGTGAAACTTTGTGAAATAAATCTTTTGGTTTAAAGATTTAAAATGGTAATTTGTTTAACCATTTGAAAGAAAAGTTTTGGATTTTATAAGTTGTGACTTAACTAAAATCCCATATCCATATGTTTTAAAATATGGCGCTCATTATTCGGTTTAGCCGGGAGAGGACCTAGTGTCATATAGCCCATTCCGAATAGTGATACGACGTTATGGATAGCAATTGAAGACCGGTGGTGAAGACCGGATATTTCCAAAAACAAAAGGATAACTCATCGATTGTCTCTGCACTGGCTGATCCCCGGTATAGAGATCTTCATATGTGATGGGAAGTCCGGACGTGATTAGGGATTATCCGGATTTGCAAGGGCTTCTTCGGAAGTGCCTTCGGTTCTGTTCGAACCCGGGACAGACTTGTATGGTTGTATGTCCGACATTACACTTTGAGATGTTAACTGATTTCTATCAAATACATTTCTGCTTGGTGGCGGAGAATTTATTCTCTTAGCTTAACACCCTTCTCTGAGACGTACGAGCTCAGAGGTTATGTAGTTGATATTTATCAGTGATATTCCCAATTTGGTAATGTGGCATGCTGAGTGATGCTGTGTGATGATCATTGGTTGATCATTTGTGATATGATCATTTGTTTGATCATTTATCTTTGTGATCATTGCTTTGGTCATCTGTTGACCCAAAGCATGGCTTTGTGCCAAAGCGTAGCTTTGTGGACGAGACTGCATCAGGACCTCACTCCCCGGAAATGGTCGAAACAGGAAAGATGCGGCAAGGTTATGAGGGTCGCTCCCTTTAGGGTATGTCATTCCCTTCTGGTAAAGGGTGGTATCAGGTATGGAGCCCTGGTATTTAACCTATGTGGTTGCTCCAATCTCATTTACTGTGTGGTTGTTGCTTTGAGGCGCCTCGGATAAAGGTCCCAAAGGACCGGGGGATGGCATATTCGTGTAGTAGTTACCTAGTTACAGAGGTAACCCGGCCTTGTGTTGGCAGAGATCTAACCGTAACGTTAGTTTCTCGGGACGTCCCACCAGAGGCGATCCCGTGTGGCAGTAGGAAGTTCCTTAGCCTGACCATTTGTTGGAAATCCATTCATCCAATACGTGCCTTGTACGGTTTTAGTTGTAGAACCTGCCATTTAACATGGCAGCTATAGTAGGCATAGTATCATGGTACCTATGCTGGCTAGGATTTATATTCTACTTTCGAAATTGTTTTCTACACTATGCACTAGTAATAATATCAAAGGATTTTTCTCGTAGTAAGCATGTTTGACTATCATAAGGAGAAATCTCCCCCATGTGTGCGTTTGCATTGTGTGTGTGCCGGGAGGCCTTATGGTAGTTTCATTTTTCAAAAAGCATTGCGGATTTCAAATTTAAATTCTGTTGTTTGTTTTAAAAGACCAAATGTTTTTGTTTGCTCATACCAGTCCCATGACTGACCTGGAGTTTATTGTTCCTTTCCTAAACTCTGGGTGCCCACTATTTCCCACACGGGCAGTCTAGAGTTGGGATTTTCAGATAATCAGTAGTAGGTGTAGATTCGATAGCTTTCAGCCTTAGGATTTGGCAATTACAATTGGATCGAGTTGCTTCTCTTCATCTTGATTTGGGAGTTCTCGCTATTTCTGGATTGATGCCTTGGAGATGGAGTTACAGCTGGAGTTCTTTCTTGAAGCTACATTGGAGATTTTGTTCCGCTGCTATTCTTTGTAACTCTGATGTATATTGATGTTCATTGTATCATTCTGTTGTATCAGATATTGTATCAAATGTTGTACATTGATATATGTTATTCATTTCTTCCGCTGTGTTATTTACTTAATGTGTTATAAGCTCCGGCGACTCGAATTTGAACGATCGAATCTGCGGCATTCGAGTACAATGTAAAGTATGGATGTCGATTTTCGAACGTGAAAAATTCGAGCCGTTACACCGGGTTCTCTATATAAATGTGCAGGCCTTTTGTATTCTGTGCTTATAACTTCTGTATTAACTGATGCAATTAAGGATGCTGTTGATCGACCATGACCAGGTTTCATTTATGGTTGGCCAAACTGATATTTTAAGTGACATCCTTCCACCAAAACCCCACTTGGTAATTATTTCTTTAACCTTCTCATTTTAATTTGATTTCTTAGTTACCATTTGAGTTAATTTCAATTGCGACTTCTCCGAATTTTTAGTGATAAATAATGGTATACATTTAAGACGATCCAGACTCATTGCAATAATAATGAGTTTCTCATTAATAGTTTGAATGCAGATGATAGTTTACATATGGGTTTTGATCTCTTTTCAACCTTGTTTCTCTACTGATAATGCAAATCTACAGTTTAGTGTTTTATGGAAGTCAATTAAAAATGAAATGTATGCACTGCTCCATATACCCAGTACCTGCTCCATGTATATGAATACATGTGATTTATACAATTTTGTATATGAATACATGTGTTTCGTATAATTTTTTTTCACATGCATTCAGTGAATCTAATAGAAATATTCTTTAATTGCAAGGGACAATATATAAGAGGCTGATTAATTCACCCTCGATTGTATAATGCCTGGTAATAATCCGCTTCTTGTTGCTATATTTTCTAAATCACACATTATTTTTGTTTTATTTCACGTCAATGTATGTTTAGTTAAACTTATGTACTGGCAGTCTATTTAGTTAAAATAATGTACTAACAGTCTTTATCTTTTTTGTTATGAAAAATTATATAACTTGTGGATGATGTTTGGATTTGAAAAATAATTTATGTGCTTCGTTTTGACAGGTGCTGTATGATGATACCGGCGTTACTACAAGCTGGAAGGAAGGAAAAATTATTTTGCTGCATTCATTCTCTTTCAAATCGGTCATGCTTGGATTAACGTATTTTGTATTGACGTTCTTATATCTTTGCTTTTAGTATGTATCGTTTTGGTCAGCTATGGTTGTATGTATTGTTTTTTTTAAGATCACAAATATTTGAAACTTTATGTACGAAATATTATGGATATATATTTAAATATATATTGTGGTTTGGCTTATGTCTTCATTTGATTACGTACATCATTATGTGATAATTGTGTTTTTTGAAATTTTATAATATATTAGTAGAATTGTAAGCTTGGATGTACCTAGTAAAAAAACCGTAGGGATAAAAATTTATAGCGTTTTAACTGTGCTATGGAAAGGTTGTTTTTTCTAGTTTTATATACTACAGCATTATGATAGTGCTATAAAAAAATTTCATAACAAAAAACAACGCAATAAAAGACAGCAAACCGCTATAGAAAGTAGCTGTACTTGTACATACAATGTACTATTGCAGCAGATAACGCTGTAAAATATTGTGTTCTATAGCGTCTATAGACGCTGTTGTATATTTCATATTTATGTCAGCCTGTTTTTACATAGCAGCCATGAAAACGCTATAGTTTCACTTCATAGCGACTTTCCAAGGCTATTAAAAGTCATGTTTACAGCACTCATAAAACGCTATGAAATGTCCTTGTCCATAGCGTCTCTTATAGCGTTTTGTATGTTGCTGTTATAGGTCACTGACCTATTACAACATGTTAATATACAGCGTAAGACAAAACGCTATAATAGCTTCTAATAGCGTTTTTTAAACGCTATTAAAGGGTATTTTTGTTGTAGTGTAATTTATCATTTGATGATAAATTAAGTGATTCTTAACTAGATTAAAAACATATAATTACAAATTTAGTTTAAGAAATTTTAATAATTTATTTATATAAGATTTAAAGTTACAAAATCATAAAAAAATTTAATAATTTATTGGTTATCGCATATTCCTGGATACTATTCAGATTGAGCAGGTAATTATATCTATTTTTTTTACGATGTATTAGGACTATAATGATGACGATGTTAATTACTATAATTAGGACTAATTTTTTTGCTATATACAACTTACCTCGCAGGCAAACAACGTGGTAAAAATGATAACCCCGCAAGGATCCAGCGTGGTAGAAATGAATACCCCGCAGTTCGAAAGCGTTCTTTTCATTTTTACCACGCATTGGCACTGCGTGGTACGCATTTTTACCACGCATTTGCCCTGCGTGGTAAACTGTATACAACAAAAAAAAAAATTTTGCGTTTCAATTCAACAATCATAACTCGCGTTTCTGTACGAACCCAAACTCGAATATAAATCATCGTTCAACATGTATAACTCGCGTTTCTTCAAATCCAAATCATCGTTCAACATATATAACTCGCGTGCAAACCCTAACTCGCGTTCAATTATATAACAGAATACAAAATTGAGGAGGATGAGGAGGAGGAGCATACCTTTAGCTGCTGACAGGAGTCGCGACTTGAAAAACTTGAGGACGAGGAGGATTAGCGTACGTGAAAGTGAAAGTGGAAGGGTAGTATTGGAAAACAGGGGGGGCTACTAATTAAAGTAAGGGGTATGCAAAAAAATAACAAAAAGGGGGGCTACAAAGCAAAATTTTGGGTTGGAATAGAATTACCCTCCAACCCTATTTTATTAGTTAATATGGAAGTTAAATGGGAATTGATTGATGTTTCAGAATTTAGTAATTTTCATGAATTGCTTGATTTTTGAATTAAGGCTGCTGCTTTAAACTCGTTGCATGCTAGGGATCGAGTAGGATAGCTATGGATTAAATGGTGTATTTACCTGAAATTTTATTAACAAGTTTAAGTTAACATTTCCAGTTGATAGGTGCTATGCTTAAAACATAAATGATGATGTAAAGCATGAATTGATTATGGTTAACCATTTTGAATTATAGGCAAGCTGAATATGTTAACAAAATAAGCTACCATTTTTACCTAACTTATGATCTTCATCTCTTTTTCTTACAGCAAATTGATGCTTTATAATAATTTGGAATGTTTTAATTCACTTCATTAATATTAGCTACCTTTTTTGTAAATATTAATTGCATTTAAAATTGTGGTTTCTGATTGCAGCCACAACCATAGCATTATTACATGGATTTATTAAAATAGTCTACCAGTTACACTTATAAACTACAGTTTACCAAACCTTGAGGGAAAATTTACATTGAAATAGCAATTGGAAAACATGAAACAACTTTTTTTGTTAGTTGATTCATTTCTAGGTTAACCTTGGTGAAAGTGAGTGGATTAATTTAATAAGGTCAAAATGTGGATTAACCATTGGAACATGTGGCCGTAAATGGTGCAATACTAAATTTTTTTAGTGAGCTTATTATTAAGCTGCAATATTTTCCTATTTTTAATATGTTATAAAGAGTTTCCATAGACTTACAACCACTATCGCTCTTCTCATTGCAATTATTAAGCTTTATGTTCTCGAAATACTATGTTATACGTACCTTGTTTTTCCTACTAATCACTATAATGAAAAGAAAAAAAATTGTTCATAGAATTTTGTTAACAAGGCATAAGTGATTAAGCATAAAACATAATTTTTTTAAGTAACATACTAACTACTATTTTTCTTTATTTTTTTGGAAGCATGAAACATTCATCAATGAACAATAGGCGTTACATGCCTGAACACTTGCTGTTTGACATTCTACAATGGTTACCTGTAACAAGTCTGTTACGATTTAAATCTGTTTGCAAATCTTGGTGTACTCTCATTGATAGTTCCACTTTCATATCCAACTACTATGACCGTCATAGCGGTAACGAAAATCTTCTTGGTATTTGCCTTGATACTGCAAGCGCTGGAATCAAAAGTTTTGCTTGTTAAGCGGCACCAAATACGAGGTGTACATCGACTTTGATTGTGAACTACCATGGCATATTTTTGAGAACATAAAGCTGTTATTCTCATCAAATGGTATAATATGTCTTGCACAGTTTCATGGAAATATTTATTTATGGAATCCTACAATGAAACTATCGAGATCTCCACCTCCCGCTTATCAAAGTTCTTCTTTTTACGGATTTGGATTCAATGTCAAAGGTAATGATCATAGTATTGTGGTAAGCACCTTTTGAAATCAAAACACGTCTAACACTACAGTGGAGGTATATAGCTTAAAAGCTGACTCTTGGAGGACTATTTGTAAAGAGTTTGCTTTGCCTTCTAGATTCTATAGATCATATACTTATCACATAACCAAGGACGGAGCATGTTTTTAGATAGCATGTTCTGACCGTAATGATGACAGTGATGGTAATGTTATCCTTTCTTTTGATTTGAATGAAGAAACGTACAAAACAATGCAATTGCCGGTGGGGGATGTTCATTTCTCAGCCGTTATAGGTTTTTGGGTGACAAACTTGCTTATGTACACAATGTGGATCGTTATAGATATTACAATTGTTATTATGAAATATGGGTGTTGAATGAATATGGTGTGAAGAAGTCTTGGAATATGGCATGGAAGATTGGACCTACCGATATACTAGGGACCGATGATCCCCTTCATCCTTCAAGTTTCATTTTTAATGGAGAGTTTCTTTTACTTAACAGCGATTGTTTCATAAAAAATCTGGATTATTTCGCTTGTACGACTTAGGCACAGAAGAAAATGAATACCTTGAAATCGGCCAACCTAATTTTTTTTTCATTTGTGCCATCGAAGAATCATCACAATCAGACGTTCTTAGAATCATAAAGCTAGAAACGTGCATTGGATTTTCAAAAATTGGAGAAAATGGGTACATACAATCCCTAACCCCGACCTATATATATTTGCTCTATATATCTGGCTGTATTATTCTTCTTCCCCATTTATGTTTTCTTTCTCTCCATGGATACCCACTCTGCAGTCATCATTCTCCTTCTCTTTCTAAATCATATAGCTACCCTTTTATAAAAAATAAAATATGGGTCCCTCTATTTTTTTAAGTGCTACACAGTCATGCCCTCGGACCTACCCAACTCCCAATGTGGTGGCTGAAAATTATAAGTTCGACAAGAGGGTGGTTTTTGGTGGAGATCGAAAATGGGTTTTAATCATATGGGTTTGTTTCCTCAGCAAGGGAAGTATGAAAACATAGGTCTCCTGAACCAAAAAAGACCGAGGTGGTGATGGCAAGCTTGATAAGTTTGTGGAAGATACGAGTTTATCCTCATTTTTCTCCTATGGTGGGCTCTAGTCTAGGCTATGGGTGGCCGTAATTGGTAGAGGTGGAGGAATGTGGCAGCGATAGAGGTTGCCGTTTGGTCGTAGGCAGTGGGTATAAGAGGAAAATGAAAACGGACAAGGAAAAAAATGCTAGAAGCAGCATGTGCGGGTTCATGGAGCCGAGGTAGGGCGGCGACAAGTGGAGTTGAGTGCAGTTGTTTTGGTAGGCACCTAAAAGCGGAGGGCAATGATCTTCGTTGATGTGCATGTTGGTGCAGGGTTGAGGGGAGCTGAGTCATGGTGTCAGCTATCCATGGCTGAAGTTTGCTTGCACGATGGTTCTGAGTGGATGGATGGAGCTGGTAATGCAGGGTGGCAGAGAATGTAGAGCTACAATGGTGGTGATAGATGGTGGTGGTGGTTGATGGTATGGTGTGGGATTTTGCATGCGTGCGTGTGTTTACGAGGATGGGGAAGTTAATGCAAAGGCTATAGATAGTGGGAAAAGGAAAAAAAATGCTGATATGGCAACCAAGTGGATACAAGAAAGAGAAATAGTGGAAGGAAGTTTAAGAGAGTAATTATTAAATTCATTTGTTAACATAAGTAGGATTAATTAGATTAATTAATTGAATTGTAAATTGGTTAATATATATATTTGAATCGAAGTATTATATCGTCCATATATTTTGCATATGAGGTTCGATTTATACATGGTTTCTTGCATTACACTCGTGCTAGTGCCCACTACGACTTGACATTGGAATGGACAACTTTATTGTGGTACGTGATATTATCTCTCACCATACTACGATTGTTATTATAATATAAAAATGACATTTTAAACCAATTTTCAACATTAAAATGTGATTTTTCATAATTGTAGGTCCGCACTTAATTTTATAAATAAATATTAAAGTGCTTTAAAATGATTTTAAATTAGATATCACATATGTTCTTATGGACCACTTTTATTAGAAATCACTAGATTTAGACTATTTTCGATATAAACCCCCAAATTGCTTGATATTGCCATGTTATATATGTTATATCTATGCTATGATAGATCTATGCAATGATAGATCTATGCATGATTTTTGGTTGAATGTATGCTTATTTTCTTATTTTTGTTGAAAACACTAATCGATAGGGGATATAGTGTTAGAAAATATTCCATAAGATAGAATTTAGTGCATAGAGTTTCATGCGTATCGACTGATCTGAGGACAAAAGATGATGGACTTAGGTATGTGCTTCGGACTTCAGGATGAATGCCGGATGTTTTCACTTGGTTTGTACTTAGCCATTTTGGCTAAATACGCAACCAAAGTAGTCATTATCAACTATTCTGTAGTGGTTGGTATCGACCACTATCGATGATGGTCAATTTGGCCAATTATTGGCGTGGATGATGGACAGACTTTGAGGAGCACGATGCGATGGTTCATTCGTTTTTTTGACACACCATAAGAAAGAATAGTCATTTCGACGGTTATTTGCCGTCAATAGCCGTCGGAATATCAACTGTCGAGCAACTGCTCATCGACCAACTTTATGATGGCTCCATCGACATCTTTTCAAAGGCCTTCGGCGGACTATTCGACGACTTTTGTTGCCCTATCGAGTACATGTGGGAATCACAGAAGGTATCATGCTTTGGCAAATTGACTTTTCTAGTCGTTTTTAGCCGTTGGAAACCTGGAGCACATAAGCCATTGCTAGCCATTGGAAACCAAGAACATTTTTTATTTTAGCCGCTATTCAGGCCTCAAACAACATATATATAACAATGTGTATTGCAGTCTGATTTCACGCATATAAAACATAAGTATTGAAGCCTAAATCACACATATATTACAAAATATATCACATCAATAATAAAAAATCATTCATGTATACATAAAACCAACCTAAAACATCCATCAATGTTTTACAAAACTCAAACATACTCATAACATCAAACACAACGTTAAACATCCTCACAACCATCTCAAAATGTATCATAACTCACATCATATCCAACTCAATCATCTCAATTGTATATAACTCTCATACCACCTCTAACATCAAAGTGCATATATACACAATATCCTAACATAAATAAAAAAATTATATCTACACATCATCGCCTCCAAATCCTGCTAATGAACGAAATACACCATGTTGTTGCATATATGCAACAATGTGCTCATCCAGCATCTGATACATCTTCGCAGTCTGATGCCTATCTCGATCCTCATTCGATCCTCGAGGTCAGCAATTCAAGCTCTTAAGTCTGCAATCTCCTAATCATCCTTAGCTCTTTTATACCTGCCTTGCTGTTGTCTAGCATGTAACATTTTCTACCAAGGTGTATGAGTTTCATATAGCTTGATTAATAAAATAAATTTATTAAATATATTATGCATAAATATTACCTCTTGGTTCCCAAAAGCATAGCGCAAATTCTACATTAGTGGTTCCATGATAGCATAAAAAATCGTGTCCTCCTCCATAGTGGTCAGCTTGTCTCGACCTGTTCCCAGGAGCAGTTTGTCTCATTCTATCATGAATTTATCATATGATTAAAAATAGAATTACAATTATAATTCATAGCATTATTTTAATTATTTATAACTTATAGTTTAAAGTGATTATTAATAACTTAAAATTTAAAATATGCTAACATGACCTCTTATGATTTTATGTCATGACATGTGTATGTTCTTGAGCCATTTTCGTTGACATGCTCAATGGCATGAGTACGAATAAACACGTCCAAGTAAGAGAAAGGATGACCACACTCTCTTTCCTGAAATAATTATTGTATTATTATTATATACAAGATTATGTAATGTTATAAGCATTTATAATTGCAATTTATAAATTTACCAGCTCTTAATGGTACTGTTGGAATGACTTGGAACCCTTACGACGTCTAACAGGATTTTTATTCCTATTTGCAAAATTTCACTCAGATTCAGCCTGTAAATTTGACACAAACATTGTACTTCACATCTGTTAATTGATGCAATTATATATTATAGTAACTTCTAATAAACTTATAATAAATATACAAGACTAGTAAATTTACAATTGCTTCTAGACTTTTCCAGTAACCATACAAAGCTTCCCATATGCTTGCACTCATCCAATCAGGCTTTTTTCTCTCTTTTTTAATGCTTGACATTGTATCATAGTCATTTTTCAACAATTTTCTAATCCAGTAATTTATGCAATTGTCAGCCAACTTTCAGTGGATCTATCACCCCTTGCATATTGAAAATAAAATAAATTATACATGTATACTTAGTTAACAAATTGTATAGTGGTTATATATAAAATGAAATACACATTTACACTTACTTGAAATCCTACCAAATACACTCTACAACGTATGGTGGGATATTCTCCAACTTAGGCCAGCAACCTGTCACTCTGCTCTTGTAAGTAGCCTTGGAAATATCAAGGACAAGATTCGAAGGCTCCAATTCAAAGCCCATGTATTAATTATGATACAGACATTTTATAAATCATGAAAAATATATCGTACAGAAAATGTCTATGATGTTGCAATAAATTTGATGCTTACCCCTTGCTTTACTTGCTAATATAACTATGAGAAGACTACATGTGATGGGCCACGACCATCGCCTCTTGTGCTAGTCCCTCTCTGACTAGAAAAGAAGGAACCGGATGAATGAGAAGATCGCCGATATGGAGACGTAATATCTATAATAGACATATCATTTTACTATGGGAGAACGTATAATTTTATTATGGAATTTTTTTATTTTTTTATTAGAAAACATGTAATATCAACAATCACATAAATTATGCAATGACCTAGAATTTTAGATATTTCAAATTGGAATATTTAATTGATTTTTAATATTTAAAGTTAAATTTTTAACTTGAATTTCAAATATAATGGTTTATTGGATAATTTAATAATTGGAAATTGCTCAAATAATTGAATCTTGAGTTTTGAGCTTGATAAAAAAAATTTAAAGGCTTATTAAATTTCTATGTACATGAATGAAGGTAATAGAACTTTTATATTGAATTACAAGTGATTTGTTCGATTTTAAAAATATCTCATTTGAATTAACATATAAAATTAGCCTTCCGGGGCACAATCTCGGACTTCGACGAACTAGTTCGACTGGATCCGTAATAGTGTATTATTATTGGATTTCAAATTTCGTAGCATTGGGAGTTATCATTTAGTCGTACGGGATATAAATGAGTTGAATTTAATATCGACAATTTAATATAATAATTAGGTCCAAAATGCTATATTATCCATACGATTGAATTAAGACTTGAAACCTTTTCCATTGCATTCGGAATATGGGTATAACATTACAGACACCTAGCGGCACACCTCGATAGGGGTTTGAGATTCTGAATTGTGTAATCGAGACGATATGAAAATTATATTTATATATATATTAAATAGTCAACCTTTCACATCACCTTCTTTTCTTTCAATTCCAAGCCACCCTATGATATGAACCCTTGCCGTTAAAACATGTTTCCTCTCCTTTTAAAAGGCATGCAAGCTACAGAACGAAGATAAAAGCATGGCAAAACTTTTAAATTTTTTCTCTCAAACCACTAATCTATGAATCACGAAACCAGCTTGTAAAATCCTATTTTAGCATTCTCTTCAATATGGCATGTCGCTTATATGGTGTGACGTCAATTTTGGTTGATCAACTGTAATGTCATGAGCGGTTTTTAACTAGGGCTTAGGATTTTTTGAAGGTTAGGCGTCGAGAGGCTTTGGGGTTGATGGCATTGGGTTTCTCACGTGGTAGAGCAGCTCGTGATAAATTTTGTTAGTATGCGGCTTCATGTGGGTGGTCGCGACAATCATGATGCAAGGAATGGGTGGGAATTCGAAACTGCAAGGAGGTGGTCGAGTTCATCAAGATTAGGTTGGTCGCGTAGGCCTCGCGTAGTGGGGTCTATCAGTGATGGCGGTTTGTCGACCCGTTGAGTGTGGTGGGAGAAAAAAAGAGAGAGAAGGTGGGAGGAGTGGGTTCATTTACGTTCTATATAGGCATGGATACTTTGAGTTTGGAAGGGAAGGTTTAAGTAGGTAATTAACTCTAATGAATGTAATTAATGAATTTATTATTTTAATAAAATCGTGTAACTTATAAAATGTATAGCTTATAAAATGTATAACTCTCACATAGGAGGTCGGATTGGGATGAGAGCTTCGCAACGAAACTAGTTTGGACGGATTTTGAGACAGTCAAAATTTGGGCTAAAATCGGGTGTCGTCCGGTTTTAGTTCCAAAACGGAACGACTCGGTGACAACAGAAAATCAGAGTGAGTAAATCTCACTCATTTGGATAACTGGCATTAATTTTAAATAGTTAAAATTTATTGTTGATTGATTGGTTGAATTGATAAATTATTGTCAATTGAATGTGATATTATATATAGTAGTATATATATTAATAGTTGGATTGATTGTTCCCACATATTTTAGCGGATGAGACCTTATGCGCTCCACATATATGTTTTGAATTTAAAATGAAATAAAAAGGGGATTTTGAAGTAAAGTATTTATATAGAATTTTGGGTTAGTAAAAAGAAATTAATTTGGATAAAATAAATGGTTTGACTTTATCATTGACTGTTCCATGATATTTTAAGTGGAGATTTTGGAATAATGTATATAAAGGGTTTTAAACGATAAATCTTAAGTGATACTTGTTTAAATATAAAAGGTTTTAAAAATTGAGATTTTAAGTGATTTGGAGAATAGAAGGGAATTTGGAAGTAAATATAAAATTTGTTATACTGGATCTTAAATAAGATTTCTAAATTACGAAATCGAAGTATAATCGAGATTTGGTTGGTTTTTGGAATATAGTTTGGGTTATTTAAGAAATTAATTTTTTATAAATGGAATTTCAGTTAGAAATCAATTTATAATAGATTTAGGTAATGTGAAACCGTTGTAAGACTGGAAATGAGACTATGAGATTTATAAACAATGTTTATAAATAAAGCGGAAATGATTATCATTTGATAAATTGACGATATAAATTCACAGTAAGAATTTATAATGAGATGGGTAAATCGGTTTAAGAATGGATAGATTTTTCTTTTGGAAATGTGAAATAGGGATTTATGAAATTGGGATGTAAATCGATTAGTGATAAATCGAGAGAGATTTATGAATATTAGACTGGCTATATTGGAATTGAAAAATATATTTGTATCGAGAAGTCGAGTTTGTTTTAAAAAGAGGATTTTTAAATTATTAAACTAAGTAATTTAAAAATGTTTTATCATAAAAATATTTAGAAATTTTTTTATTTATTTTTTTTTAAATTGTAAAAATGAATTCAAAGTTTTATGTAATTATTTTAATTGTTTTAAAAGTATATTTAATTATTAAATAATGTTTTCAGAAAGTAATGGTATACTTTCATGGCAAAATCGAAAGGCAGAGATTGCTTACAGTTATGTTTGGATTTCTCTAGGGTAGAGACGTAATCATTGAGTTGCGAATCCATGGTTGATACCGCATGCTGCTTTCCATATTTATTTTAAAAAGTTTTCAAATATTTTTAAAGGGAACGATTCGTGAATATAATCATTTCGGTGAGATAAGTATATACTTTTGAATAAAGTGATTTAATTAAGGAACCGCGGAACTTATAGAATTCATTATAAACGAGTTAAGGAATTTACAATATAAATTGTGAAGTGTTTTGAGAAAAGTGAAATAAATGGAACTTTCCTAAGTGTTGGGAAGTAAAGGGTTAGAAAAATATATTTTTAAAATATTTACACTAAGTGTTGAAATAAGAGATTATTTGAAATTTCCTAATATGGATATAAGTAATTGAGTTGTCTCAAATATTGAAAAATTGGAAAGGATTTGAATATATATATTATAAAGATATTTTGAATTTTTTTTTGAAAAATTATAATATGGGCTTAGTGACTACTTATGGATGTTATATTGGTTGTTAAATAACCAACTACCATGTATTAGCCAATTTTTTTGATCGTTTTGAAGAGACTGGGATCAGATTTGCTTCATTACAGCATGATAGGGGGTTCCCACTTCATATTTGGTGGCAGTAGGTGACTCTGACCCCTACATGTCCCTGAGTGGTTAGTTGCAGTCGAGAGGTTGGCTGTAAAAGAAAATCCAAGATACCAATGTATGCCATGATGGAAAGTGGCCGCTGCTGAGAGAGTAGAAAAGCCTACCGGCCGTTACACTTGGTATCAGAGTTGAAGGTTAAGTGAGAACCTTTGCTTTGATGGATAACTCATTAGAGATAGCGTCATTAGTACCCTATAATGAGTTTGAGTGTATTAATAGATATGAGCGCGTATTTGTTAGTGAATATAAAATTGTTTTATATTATGCTGATTGATCTATTGAGTGGCTTATGGATTCTGGTCAATACGAGTAATTAATGTTAGGATCTCTAAACACTTGAACAGTGCAACTCGACATGGTATTGTTTTGAAATGGGGTAAACGAAATAATTTTACCCAGATTATTTTTATGAAAGAAATAATTTTTCATAAATTATTATAGTTGTATATGGTGTGCTTGGTTGTTAGGAAATGATAATATTAAACTGTTATCATTTGTTGTTGTGGTGATTGAATAAAAGTTGATATTATAATCAAAAGTTAAGAAATAATTTTATATAACAAAATGGTATTTTTATAAATATGATTTTGTACATGTGATTTATAATTTGAAATAAAATGAAATTCCAGAAGTATATATAAATACGATTTGTTAAAAGGGTTTAAAAGCTGAGAATTTGGGAATTTAATTCCCGTTGGTTTTGAAATCTTTTTCAAAATCATGGAAAATAATTGTGATATTATTTGGAGAGTATTTTTGAATTGGAAATATCTAAAAGGAATTTTAAAGGAATAAAAAGCACTTAACTCACTTTGGTCATTGGAAAATAATTTCGGTGATGACTACAGCATCAAAGACGTTCATTTTTGAGTCTCTAAAGGAGGAATTACTACGCTAATGATTTTCAGTTGTAGTTTGTTTGGTAAAACTGGTCTTGGTTTTGAAATTCAAAAGGGATGATTTGATATACCAAAGAATTTTGTGTATATATCTATGTATGATTTCAAAAATGATTTGAAATACTTAAAACAAATGGTTTAAACTCTGGGATTTTGATTTGAAATGTTTTATTTGGAAATATGAGAAAATAAGTTTATAACTTATAAAATTTGTAAATTGCAAGACAAAGCAATGTTTAAATTATTGATTAAGAATGCAAGAAGAGTAAAAATTTGGAATTGGATTATGGAATGAAATTTAACTTGAATTAAGTTAAATAAGGGTGAATTTTGAAAATTTAGCCTAAGTAGGCTAAATGAAATAATTATTGGAAATGGAATATATTGAGATTTGGAATAAATGAATAAATGAACTAAGTAAATTGATTAGTTATTTTGATATGGTTTGGAATGTTGATTGATAAAAATCAAATGTGAAATTGGAAAATTGAATTTGAATTTGATTAAAATGGGTAAGGAATTGAGTTGTGAAGTGGTAATAACCATAAGAAGATTGTGTAAAATGTTTATAATTGACTTAAGAAAATTGATGGTGAAATTCTTAAGTGGAATTGGTATTTAAGGGACATACTCAGTAAATAAGTGAATGTGAATTATAAATGTGGATGATAAATGTGAATAACTGAATGGAAATGAAGTAAATGTGAATAAAAATAATTTGATATAGCTAAGAATCAATTGAAATATACGTGAGTTGTATGTATAATATTTTATTTGCATAATGATTTGATCCAGATTCGAGCACAGAATTTTGAGATGATTTATATCGATCCGAGTAGGATTTTTCACTTGATTTCGACGGCGAACCCTGGATATGGATTTTTGGTTGATACTGGGATTCTCTATCATAGCATACAACTACACACGGAGAATGACAGTTTCTAATCAAGGAACCAGATCTAAGTCCGCAATAGAGAGTTATGGGAACGATACTAGTTCGGAAGTGAAATTGTGTGATCGAGTGAGCAATCAGATTTGATATTGCATAAGAATGAAATATGTACATCGTACGGGCTTAAGTAAAGAAAATACTGAAAATTTGAAAAATAAATAAATAAGTTAGTTTTGAATTATATGATTGGATATTATTGGTAAGTAAGGTGCATGCATATAAAAGCAAGAACAAAATTTATGTCTTCGATATCAAAAGAGAATTTGATTGCCCGACAAAAAGGTACATATTTAAATTTTTGTTTTGATTTGATGGTTTTATGATTGAGCCACTTGGATTTTGTTTTCTTTGGATGATTTGGGGTTGTAGAGGTGATTTGTAGTTGTTTGGATCTAGCCACGCAATGGAGACGCTGAAGGAATTTATCGAAAACTAAAGAGTTAGAAAAATTTGAAGAAAATTTTGAATAACTAAAATTGGATTTGGGTTAGAATGTTGAATGACTGAGAAGATAATATTAGTTGGAATCTATGGATGAATTTGGAAATTAGTAAACATGATATTTTGTTTTCAATAAATTGATTTTGAGTAGTTATTTAAACTGATTGGGTTTGAGAAAGTTAATGGGTTTTGGACCATTCTTCCTACTTTGGTAATTTCGGGAAAAAAATTCTTTTAAGGAGGGAGGAATGTAACGAACCAGAATTTTGGATATTTAAAATTGGAATATTTAATGGATTTTTAATATTTAAAAGTTAATTTTTAACTTGAATTTCAAATATAATGGTTTATTGATAATTTGATAATTGGAAATTACTTAAATAATTGAATCTTCGGTTTTGAGCTTGATAAAAATAATTTAAAGGCTTATTAAATTTCTACTTACAAGAATGAAGGTAATAGAACTTTTATAGTGAATTTATAAGTGATTTGTTCAATTTCAAAAATATCTCGTTTGAATTAACATATAAAATTAGCCTTTTGGGGTACAGTCTCGGATTCCGACGAAACTAGCTCCATTAGATACGTAATAGTGTACTATTATTGGGTTTTAGATTTCATAGCGTTGGAGTTATCGTTTGGCTGTACGAGATATAAACGCGTTCAATTTAATATCGAAAATTCAGAATATTGTTATAATATTTTGGACGCCTAGCGACACGCCTCGATAGGGGTTTAAGATTTTGAATTGCGTAATATAGACGATTTGAAAATTAAATTAATATAGTAAATAATCAACCTTTCACATCACCTTATTTTCTTTCAATTCCAAGCTACCCTTTGATGTGAACCCTTGTTGTTAAAACACGTTTCCTCTCCTTTTAAAGTGCACGCAAGCTAAAAACGAAGATAAAAGCATGGCAAAACTTTTAAAATCTTTTATCTCTCAAACCATAATATATAAATCACGAAACCAGCTTGTAAAATCCAATTTTAGCATTCTCTTCAATCTGGTCTACCTCTTATATGGTGCGGCGTCAATTTTTGTTGATCGACTATAATGTCGTGAGCGGTTTTTAACTAGGGCTTAGGATTTCTTGAAGGTTAGGCAATGGGAGGCTTTGGGGTTGACTGCGTTGGGTTTCTCACGCGGTAGAGCAGCACATGGCCAAATTTGGTGGTGTACGGCTTCATGTGGGTGGTCGTGACAATCACGATGCGTGGAAGGGAGCTTGTTTGCACAAAAAATGGGCAAACACCTCCAACTCGTATGATTTAGTTGATTTTATGTTGTTCTTAGGGGTTCGGGTGATTTATGTAAGTATGTAAAAAGCAGGGTCTAAACTGTAAAAGACACACAGATTTATAGTGGTTCGGCCAGAATGTGCCTACGTCCACTTTATATGTTATTCTCCTTTACTATTCAGATTACAAGTACAAAGCTTTGATTACAAGCGTATAAAAATTGTTTGAAAGTTCCTTCCGCGCTTGAGCTCTCAAACTTGTCTACCATTGTTGTACCCCTGCCCCTCTGTTTATAGAGTGAGGCTGGGGGCAAGGGTCCTGGGCGTATATAGCTGCTGGTGGGCCTGGGCTGATGCTATCTGGCCTGACTAAGTTGATCCGGATCGTCTTGGTTTGGTGGAGAGTGGTATGTTGTTTGGACCGGTGGTAGGTTGGGAGTGAGTTTGGTTCGGTGCTGGTTGGTCCGGCTAGGACTCGGAGATGAGCTGGTTCGGTGGTGGTTGGAATAGGTTCTGGTTCGGTTGCACTCTGGTTCGGTAGTACATGGAAGTGGAGTTGGTTCGGCTAGGAAGGGAAGTGGATTTGGTTTGGCTAGGAAGGGAAGTGGAGTTAGTTCGGTAGCACTCTGGTCCGGCTATGCTTGGAAGTGGAGTTTGGACCGGCAGTGCTTGGGAGTGGAGGATGGATGGTTCGGCAGTGCACTACAAGGAAAAACACTTTTGACAGCAGCTATTGTCAGCGTTTCTCCCTTAAATGCGGTCGACCAAAATCTGGAGGGAATTTTTTTACGTGTGAACGCTGAGAAAACTAAATAATATAACTTTGCCGCCTCATTTTTCACTTCGCCTATTTACTTTTCTCAGCCTTTCATCTTGTTAACACCTCCATCCCCTAAAAAAGAATTTAACCACTCTTCCAGTCACTGAAATTCGTCTTCGTTACTGCCGCTTCATCGTTCAAACATCTCCATTCACCATCCTTTCGATTTTGAATCCAAATCATCGCCGCTAACTTCTCTTTCTACAGGTACTTATTTCAACTATTTGTCGATTTTATTTAGGTTTAAAACGGGTTCTTCAATTAGTTTAATCATTCATCAATTTCGATTTTGTTATTTCAGTACTGTTTCTTCGATTGCTAAATCAAAATTTGTTGGATCGATTTTGTTAGTAAATTGATGTTAATGGGTTTATTAAGATTGTTGTATGTTAATAAGTATACTAAGATTGTTGCATGCTTCTGCCTAATTTTCATTAAAGCTTCTTTTCATTGCATAGGCTAGTAGAGAACTGGTATATTTCTTCCTAAATAAAAGCAGTTTGATTGCAAGAACTGTGAACATTCACTAGTACTTTCATCCTGCTTCAAATGACATTGAAGTATTTTGTGTAAAACCTTGCAACAGGATGTATGTCTAAATTCAGAAATTGAACTCAGATTAGAGGATTTAGGCTCTAAAGTGATAAATGTGTTAATTATCTCTTTTGTGGACTTCCCTAAACTGAAAGCAAGAGAGATAGCCTGAAAAAGCTCCTCTTTAATTTAATCCTAGTGAATATGCAAAATTGTTGTTTTCATACATAGAGCATCCTATTTTACTGTATATGTTATTGTGAATTTTTTACCCAGATCCGAGTACTCCAAGACTGTAAAATTAATATTTAAAAACAACAATTCAAGTGGTAAAGAATCGGTGGAGGTCGAAACTATTCAGACAACCATCAGACATCTCCTAGTCCTAGATGATGTCAAGGCAGCAAACTGTCGGGTATGTTAAACTTTATGGCCAATGGCTTCCTATCCTTGCTTTTTTCTTAAATCACCGCCACTTATTTTCTTCAAATCCCATCACTAATATTTTTGATTATTTCAGAGTACCCCGCCAAGCACGCAATAAAGAATAACCTTTGAGAACATTTCAAGCGACCATACGTACCATATCCTATCAATTTGTTAACTTGTGCTTTACTTCCAATGAGATATTATAGGCAATTTTTGACTATACTTGCTTTGCTGGTAACTGGATGTTGATATGCCAGGTTTAGCAAGAATCAATGGACTGAATGAGGTATTAACTATTAATAGATGAATAAGGTATGTAAACTTGCCTTTGTTGCACCGTTAGTGTTTTTGTAGAATGTTGGCAAAATAATGTCACAATTATCTCTTACATAGCTAAACATAATGTTTTCTTTTTATTACTAAACACATGTATTACATAGAAACATTGGTTGATGATCCCAAGCATATGGTTTTCATAATATGCGATCAATCTGGATAAAATTTGTAATATTCGTAACGGAGAGACAGTCCATTAGTAGTATTAAGTTGTGCACCCATAGCCCTTAGACAATCATGCTCCAATGTATGTACCATTTCAACTGCAAGTTTACAACACGTACCAAAACCCAGATGACATAGAAAGCAACCATAGACATTTGGATTATGTGCAGAAATTTTAAATGTATATGTCATCAGTTGATTCTTCACATAATTTAAATTGCGATCATATGGGTCACCCTCTTCATACTGCATAGGGCTACACAGCTCAACTGCTATACTAAGGAAAGAGTATGTATGCATTGCGAACGTAGTTAGCAAAACTATTGTAAGAAGTAGGACTGATATCTTAAAAGAAAACATTTCTATGAGTTTATGTTTCTCTTTGTGTTGAATGGCAGTAGTGAGATTTGTGAGTTTTTATTGGCAGTAGGGTGGTTGAATACGCTTTGATTTGTTTTCTAGTTCATAATTTTAATATGAGATTTATGTGGATCAAGTTAGCAGTCAATTTCTTGTTCACAGGTTTTTAACTTCTAAGAGCTGCTGGGTTATAATATTCCAATATTTTTTTTATTCTGATTACGTGTTATGTAATTTGGTTTACGCCATTGTATATATACAGTTCAATAAAATACACAATGTCTCCGATGTATTCATTATTTTAATTGCATAGTCATATGGTTGCATACACTAATAGTCATTGAAGTCTAGAAGCTAGTCGCTTTCTTATATTACTAGGATACCTTATCTTTTATTTACTGAAAAGTTGAAAATCATTGGTTTAAAAGACCTGCTTATTTTGATTGCACTGTAGAACATTTTTAGGAAATCTTGCAGAAGCATACTCTTTTTAATTTTTAGTTTTATAAGATGCGTACGGTAGAAATGATACTGATTGTTCTGAACAAGTCATAAAGTAGAGTTCTAATCGCAGGAATGTTTTGCCAAACATTTTTTGCCACAGGAAAAGCTGATGCCAATATTTGGTGTTTATATTACCAATTACTGTAATAAGTATTTTTTTTGTAAAAGAGAAAAGGGCCTCGTCCATAGCAGTTGTTCGATAACATTTGAATCCCTAGATGTTAGTCCAATGCTTTGCACTATGAAATCCATATTTGCTGTCATTGGATTATTATTGGCAAAAAACAGTTTTTGCTGGTATAAGTGTTTTAACTGTTTGGTTATACAATCTTGAAACATCAACTATAATTTTGGCATTGTTTGCTTATTTCATTGTTGTGTTGTTTCAGTATATTTTTCTCTTTGTATTTTTAAGTAATAATGTTGCTTCCTAAACCTCCTTTCATGTACAAGAAGTGACCAAAACAGAAGGGAAAATGATTTGCTTCCTATTCGTATTTTAATTTCCAACTTCTGCATAAAGAATCTTACAAAAATAAAAAGTTAGTTATCATCTTTCATTTAGCGAAATTTTATGTACCACTTTTTGTTTATCATGTTATTCGAGAAATACATGGTTGGACCTTTTTGCTTAACAGATCAATTCAAAACCAGCATGCTTTATCTCTTATTTATGTCAACAAAATTAAAAATATGCATATATTTACAAATTTCTATGTCAGGGTTATATATAGAAAGGAATAAGATTGGATGACTGGCTTTAAATCAAAAGTTGATTACTTTATACTATACAAAACATAGAAAGTATCATTTATCATCAATATATGAATGAATATAGTTAAATAAATTGGTCATCTTCTTCCTGCTATAGACTCAAAATTATATTTAGTTTGATGAGTCCGGTACATATAACACAGGAATTAAACATATACAAACTGATAATAAAGTTTATAAGGTATGAGAAACATTCAGTATCTGTTATAAATTAAGAAAGAAATTGATAATAAAGTTTACTGACAAAATTAATAACTAAGGTTTGTTTTTAGTTTTTGATTAGGTGATAAATTGAAAAGTGACGCGTGCAAATTGATTATTATTGCCACTGTCTATAATTTTCTCATGACTCCATTCTTATTCATTTCATTAATATGAGCCCTTTATCACATGCATACAAAAAATATACTTGAAGATGAACATAATTATAAAAAATCATAATTCCAGTTTTGTATATAATTTGAATAAACTTAAATTGCAAAATGAACACAGAAATAGAATATAAATATCTTCGTTGGGATTGTGATAAAATTTGTGACCTCGTTTATAAATCATATTTGAATATCAACTTTTTTTTTCAGTACTGGATTCAAATTTGTGACCTCATTTACATGCGAGGGCATTTCGTAAAGTTCACAGTAGGACCAAAAAATTGTAAATCTATTCCATTTATTAATTTAGATGGTTGAGTTTGTAAAAAAACCGAGTCGCTGCTAAAAAGAATCACATGAGCATATATTACCTGCCAAATTGAGCTATTTTATCGAGTGATGTTAGTTTACAGATCTTTTTTGCTTTATGCTTGAAGGTTGAAAATTTACTGATAAGATTAGTTTATTGACTTCTTAAAATGTCTTTAGGATTGGGAGAAAAAAGTGGTTAGGAACTCTGTAGTAGCTCTACCACTTGTAATTTTTTAACAGCTTTTGAATTTGTAATTCACTAACTGAATCAATCTAGTGAAACATCGTTGCTTAAATTCTGACTTGCTTTGTCTTCCCTGAGTATATTTACTATATATTTTTTGTTAAGTAAGTTTTACAGACAGTTGTCTTCCATTCTAATACAAGCATCCATCATATTCCATTTTTGCCATGCAATTTAAAACATCTATTTATAAAAGGAGAATTCTGTTGTAACAGAATTTGTTTTTAGTGCCTTGCTTTTAATAGCTATGTCAGTCCATGTAACGGTTTGGAATTCTAGAAGCTCACTTGGGTCTAGCTGTGGCAATTGTAGTGGTATTAACCGTATCAGTGACTCTGGTTAAATACAGTGTTTTATTTAACATTCATTGATGCTCAATATTGGATGGTTGATGGTTAACATTCTAGGCATAATTTTATGTAATGGGTTTGAGTGTGTATTACAAACTAAAGAAGAACACTTAATCTGGGTATTTCAGCGGAGTTGAGAAAGTGAATGCCAACGAAAATAATGTGAGCAGAGCAAAGTGTTCACGGTCATTTGAGCAGAGTAAGAAGATTGATGTGGATGAAAGCAATTAATTTGCGATCAGCGATTATTTTATGTTTTTTTGTGTTGTGTGTATCATTTTTATGTATGTTTCATTATATGATTTTTTCAGTTGGTGCAAAATTAAAATAAAAACGTAATGTAACCATGTTATTCCATGTTAAGAAACAGGAAAACTAATAAATAAGAAAAAAAACAAATGTTTTCTTAGAACTGCAAACAGTCAGTAAGCTTCAACGTTTCCATGGGGTGGCTGCAATATTTGGTTGAATCTAAAGATGAAGAGGTGAACATTCTATAGTCAGAGAAATGCGTAGATTTTTTTTTTAAATTATAATAACGAAAAAAAAACAGCTTATACTTTGATTCAATTTTGGATTTTTGGAGTGTATTATCAAGTGAAAAAAAGATTTGGTATTAATGAAGAGGGACATTATTTTGAAATAACAAGATAGAATTATGGTGGTGAAATAACAAGATGAAATTAAGGTGAGCATAGCAAATGCCTCTGCTTTACCCTTATAGAGTAGATTTGTAACAGAACAATAACTTTTGTTTCTGCAGAAGATGAAGAGTTTGAACCATCACCACATGGTTTCAAGAAAGAACAACCAATATATATGTGGGACGATGAAGATGCAGATGATGATGGTGTTAAGGATTCATGGGAAGATGATGAAGAACCTCAAAAGGTACTTGAAATTTATCCTCTTTAGGGATGCTTTTAACATATTAACATACATTACATGATTGTTTTATCCTACATTTTTGAAATTATTGAAATTACTTGTGTCTGGTGTTTTGAAAAAATAATAATCATTGTTTATGTTAATTTTATTAACAAAACATGTGGATAACCAAAGTATTTTTGGTGTTTTGAAAAAATAATAATCATTGTTTATGTTAATTTTATTAACAAAACATGTGGATAACCAAAGTATTTTTGGTGTTTTAAAAAAAAAAATCATTGTTTATGTTAATTTATTAACATAATGTATGTATAACCAAAGCAATTTTTTGACCTTAACATTTTAAAAATCTTAATCATTTGAAGACTACAAAATGGAAATTACCGTGCCATCCTAATTTATGTATTGGTTCGCCTTATGCTTTGTTTGTTTTGCTTGATGAGGTTCAGCAGTATACATCAAATGCTGAAAAGGTAAACAGATAAAAATTTTAATCGACCAATTATTTTTTAGCTAGCACATAATGTCTTCTTATCCTGTTAATTAATTTGGGTAGTACATTATAGCTATGGTTTTCATTGAGAGCATTCCTTCACCTTAACCTATCAAGAGACGGTGAAATTGATACGATTCAGCGATACATTAAGTAATTGACTGGGATTTTTTTTGAGTTAATAGATCCAATGTAATATAGTTATATAACCACTCAAATTGCTTTGCAGTACGGAAGATTTTACATAGAGTTCCAGCATCGGCGAATTCATGAGGCATCTTCAGCTTCTCCATGCTTTTCATGGTCAACTTAATCATGGTATTTATTAACATGCTTATTTAAGGTAAGTTAAGTATATAAATCTATTGATGTGGTAAATCTGTAGACATTATGTGCTTTAGAAGGCTTAGAACCTGGGTAACATATAGCCAACGACAAGTTTATAAATATTCTGTTGGTTTTATAAATCTTGAATCATTTGTCTGTAATTTGAAACATATAGCCAGCAACAAGTTTGCACAAATTCTATTTTTTTTTTAAGTACGAATACCTTTAAATATGTAACCTTTATATCTGTGTATCGTGCATTGCTGAATTTGTGTCAATACAATCCATGTATTTGTGCATGGTGCATTTGCACAAGAAGAAACTATATATCTTGTTTGACATTCATCTTCTCTACAAAATGGTACTTGGGCTTACTTGTTAACATTTTATTCAATTATTCAGTTTTGGATTTGATATCGAGCTACTATCCAATCTCACTTGATGCTACTGGAGCAAAATGGTCATTGGCTAGTCTTGCTTCATTCATATACAGGGTATGTTGAATTTATGAAAATAAGTAGCTTTTAATATTCAATGTTGAATAATGGTTAACTTCTTGTGTCCTACTTTTGGTTGAAGAGGTTGGAGTACTCTTATTGATGAATGGATGCTTGACTGCGAAGTTAATGGCAAGTCTCTTTTACAATTTACAATTTATTGCTTATTACTGCTGCTAAAATAAAATTGAATTATAAGACTCGCAATTTGATCGAATTGACTACTTTAGCAAGGCGATTGAGGAGCGGATTTAGGGATTTTCGCAAGTGGTTGAAGTCAGGATTTGAGTTTGGAGTGGTTAGCTCTGGTGGTGGAAGTGGTGAAGCTGGCGAGCAAGGCAGGGGACAATTGAGGTAGAGGGTTGGTAGTATGATGTGGCTAATGGCAGACTGGGTTGTGGGATGATGTTGATGGCAAGCAGGTGTTGATGACAAAGGGGTGGGTTGTGGGTTATGGGATGTTTGTTGTATCAACTGGTGATGTAGGAGGGGATGGAGGTTGGTCATGTTGAAGTTTATGGTGGTGATGAAAGAAGATGTGTAGGGGGTTGTGGTGATGTTTGTATGTGGAGATATTATACAGTGCAGTGAAGTATGAGTTGTAGAAAGACATTGTATGAATGAAAGAGGTTGGCAAAGAAGTGATGTAAGTGTGGGTAGTAGCTTTGTGTGTACGGGGATGCAATAGTGGTATGTATACAGTGACAATGTGTGTACAGGGATGCAATCAGTGAGGGAATACGATCTCATAATTATTTTAATGACATTGCTATTAATAATAATCATTTTTGGTCACAGAAGTATATGCTGCAAGAGAGAAGAATGGTATTTACATACCAAGGGATCGCTATCTGCAAGAAGAAGCGGAGAAAAAGGTTACTTCATCATATACTTCTACATTTTCGTTTCAACTTGTTAACATTTTGTAAATATGTATCATACTGAAAAAAAATGTGGTGTGATTGTATAGGCCATGACAGAAAAAATTGAACGCATGGGCTGGAATCATAGTCAAAGGATAAGGTACTTAATTAAGCTTTATTATACTGAAGAGTATAAATAATTTTGGCAGTTTGATCAATGTGTTGTGTACTGCACAGCAATTAGCCGGGCTTCAAGAGATCTACAATTCTCAACAACTCCTAATTGCGGAGCTTCCTGAGAAACTTGAAACAACACAGGTGACATTGATTTTACGAGTGTTTGTCCTTACTGTGATTTTTATCACTTTCAGACTTTCAGTTGTTTATTTTCTTGTGATAGTACCACAGAAAAAGTTGGAAAACACTGAATATGCTTTGCTAGACCTGGAAGAATGATATCAGCAGGTAAACAACACGATCAGTGAAAAAGAGTTTTTGATATCTAACCTCCTCAAATCAGGTGAATACAGCACCCTTATAGTTTTAAACTACGTACATTTACCCTACCGCTTTAAGTACAGTACCATATTCACAACCTGTATAAAGTGCAGTGCCTGAATTAACTAATGTGTTTATTTTTATCACGAATTGTCTACATGAACTATTTCCCATACATTGTTTTGTGCAAACTGCAGTTCAATCTTTGAAGTAAATGTATTTCCTGAGATAGCACTTGATCATCGGTTTGAGTATAAATCTCATTGTTCCAAATAAATTCAACTATAACATTGTCAAACCAATCTTCTTTTTGCAATGGGCCAGTCTAACTGCTTAGCTTTAGAACACATTGGTAACATACTTGTGCTAGTTTAATTCGTTTACATGTATATTGGCTAGGTTTCGGCTTAACATACCATATTGTGATTTTTTGGTGCAGTTAAGCATTTTAGCATATGAAACTTCAAATTTTTAGATGGCGTTTACTCACTGACTTCAAATTTCTTCATTGCAGGTAATTAAAGATGGCGATGACACATTCTTCTTCCGTAGCAAGTAGCAAGCATATGAAACTTTTTAGATGCACATTTTGTTGTTGGCATTTGGTGCGGACTTACTGTATTGATATTATATTTTTGTTTAACATATAACGTGTCTTTGTTTAACAGAATTTGTGGCAACTTGGTTTACTTTGTTATTTTTGTTTATGGATATTATTGAAACTTGGTTTATGGATGTCTTTCGTTTATTAATATTGTCTTAACTAGTTTATGTAACTAATTAATAGTTATTAGAACATGTTATATATGCTAGTTGCTTGAATATACTCAAAATATAGTTCTGGAATATTCAAAAATAGAGTGGAATATTAAAGCTGTTATATGAATAGAAGACAGCGTCTGATTAATCCTGTCAATGAAGAAACAACAGCGTTCAATTCGTGCTGTAATTATATTTAAATAGTCAATAACAGCGTTTAGTACATGTTGTCGAAATAGTTGATGATTCAATAACAGCGTTTATAAAAAGCTGTTGTAAACAGTTAAAGTAGAATTAAAACATCTCCGACAACTAAATTATCAACGCTGTAGAAACATAATACAGCATGTTTGAAAACGCTGTAAAAACATTATTGACTGCTTGTACGAAATGCTGTCAAAGTGATGTTTCAACAGCGTTTATCGAAAAGCTGTTGTAAGTTCTGTATATACGACAGCATGTCGTTATACAGCGTTTGAACTAACGTTATTGTATCGTATTACAGCGTTTATCAAACGCTGTTAAAAGCCTTTTGTGGTGTAGTGGTGCTTCCTTTCATTTGGCTCGGTGGTGGAAACACACCCAACATTTGCCCCCTAAAGTGGGGCATATGTTGGCATATGCCGCGCTTTGTTTTAACTTGGGTGTTTCCGTCCGGTCCTATGTGCCGAACCATCCGGTCCGGTCGTCCTGCGTTCGTCTATAAATAGGGGTGTTAGGCCTTCGTTATTCCTTTATCGTTTTGAGATAACCGAATCAGTCGAATACCGGATCAACCAAGTGCCGAATCAATCAAGTGCCGAACCAAACAAATACCGAATCAACCAAACGCCGAATCAATCAAATACCAAATCAACCAAGTGTTGAATCAAACCTAACTGCCGGACCAGGTGTGTTTTATACTGCCGAGTGAATTCTTATGATGGGACTACCGAATGAAACATGGGGTTCGAATACCGAATGAATTTTCATTTTTGAATTGCCGAACGAGACTTGGGGATTCGAGTGCCGAATGAACCTTATATACTTGAATTATTACGAGTGAAATTCTGGACTACATATACTTGCATGTTTATATCCTCTATTTTAACGATATACTTTCTTGTGTTGCAGATAAATGTCTCGTAAAGTGGAAACTCGATCAGATAAGAAGAAATTCAAGGACGAAGGAGAGTCCACCGTAGTGCCCCCAGCTCAGCCAGGACCGGAATGTCGTGGTCCCACCCCGAGATCGCTAGTAGATGGGTATGGTCCCCAAGAGCTTCTGAATTCTCCGCCTGACTGCTTTCCTAGCTCTCTCAAAGAAGAGCAGCTTGATGTTATCTCCCGCTCCTTTGGGATTGATAGAGCATGCATGCTGTTGCCAGGGAAGAGGGTCATGCTATATAATCCCCCTGAAGGATACTTCGCTTATAGTAGGTACCACTGCATGTGTGGGGCCATTCCTCCAATCAATGCTTGGATAGTTAGCTTCGTCACCTATTTGAAGGTGGCCCCTTTCCAGCTCCAGCCTAACTCCTACGCTATCTTGGTGTGCCTATTCGTGATTTTCCAGAGAAAGTACGGGCGCCCCCTTTCCAACCGGGAGATTCAGTACCTATATAACTTGAGGGGTTACAAGAAGGGGCCTCCATACATCAGCTTGGAATCGGCCATGTCCTTCAAGCCGGTCCTGGATTTGTATTCAAAGTTCACCATGTTTAAGAAGGAATGGTTCTTCATCCAGGATGACTCCGTTTCTATCGACCGCTTCACCTCTGGCTGTAAGTTAAAGTTTATTCACAATTTCCATTCTGACTGAAATGCTTCTTCTTATGTGTTCTTATTTCTTGCTAGCGACAGGTGGCTTTGCAGTCGTGGAGAACGATCACCTGGTTCAGATGACCACGGAGATAGAAGCCATTTCGGGAAGGGAGAGGTCAGCTTCTTACCTGATCAGGAATGCTACTCTCCTGGGGCACAACTTGATTCTACCACATCAGTCTGTGGTCAAGCAGAGGGATACGGCTGAGGAAAGAGCTGCCAAAGCCAAAATAGGGGCCACGGCGAAGAGCAGCAAGAGGAAGCCCTTCTCGATACCTCCCATCGTCGGGGGGAAGAAACTCAAGAAATCCGATGGACCCTCTTCCAGCACATGCCCAGATGTTCCGGAGGAGGAGAGCGCGGAGAGAGGAAGTGGTAGAGAAGGTGATGGTGGTGGTGATGGACAGAGTGATAGAGGCGTTGGTGCCTTGACCTCTAGGCAAGCATGTGAGATCCAAGAGTGGACGGATGATGCTTTCCGCCAAGCTTTTGAAGGGTTGGAGGGAGGACCGGCTCCGGTAAAGGAGTCCGAGAGAGCCGACAAGGCCGGGGCTGGTGCCGGTTCATCTTCTCAGAGTATTCCGGCTAAGTGGAATCCGGTGATTCAAGGTGAATTATTGACTTTTGCAGACTCCCTTTATGATAAGGACTTAGGAATATTTTATGGCCAGCTCCCGTCCTGGAATGAGATTCAGGACTTACTGCAGTATCCCACTCTCCCTCAGGGTTTGTATAATAAATGCGTCTTCTTACTCCTTTTAACTTAACATATTTCTTGAATTTATGGATTAGTGTATGCTCGTAACACTTGTCCTTTATTCCAAGGGCAGGCGAGGTGGCCAAGACATCAGATGTTCGACACCGCCTCGAACAATACAAGCTACTCAGGGCCTCTGCTAGACCGAAGCCTCCTACTAGTCGCCCCGGGGACGTAGTCAGCTATCGTCCTCTTCTCGAGATTATTGAAGAAGATATCCAAAGGAAGAAGAGGGGCCGCTCCTTGTTCGAATCTCCATCTCGTCCTCAGCCTCCAACTCAGCCGCTTCAGGATATTACAGAGGAGACTTCTGATTTTGTACCCTCTCCGCATCCATCTGAGAACCCTACTGTCACTCCGATATATCGCCCCAGCTTGGCTTGCAACCCATTCGCGGGTCATCCGTACCTGGATCCGAACTCCCCTGATATTTCCTTCGATGAGGTTACCGGTGAGCACCTCCTACCCCGCAATCCCATGATAAGGGTGCTTGATGAGGCTAAGTCTTTGGATCTCGACTTGTTGACCACTCGGATTGTGACTATGGGGGATGAGGCCAAGGCAAACATCGATCGGGTGGCTGAGGAGACCAGGAAGCTGATGGCGCATCATGCCTGACTGGTCAAGGCTGGAGAGGAAATCGGAAGAGCTAACATTCGGTTGCGGCTAATGGTTTCCGATCTGGCCAAACAGCTTGCCGATCAGGCCATCTAGATCTCCCAGCATGAGGCGGCCTCCAGACGACTAAAGAAAACCATGGAAGAGGCTAGCAAGGCAGAGTTATGAAAAATGGAGGCTGCTTGCAAAGAACGAATTGACATGGCCATCGCAACGGTGGATGAGGTTCGGAGAGCGGATCTTGAGCAGGTAGAGGAGTTATCTGGAAGGCTTGAAGCCGCAGGGCTTGCTCAGGCCAAGCTAAAGGAGGAGATGGAGGCGATGAGGAGATCCCTTCAGGCTGATTGCTCACGATATCGATTGGAGAGGGATGCTGCCGTTGCAAAGTTGTCGGCTTTTGAGGCCCGTATGAGGGAGTTTGAGGAGAACGAGGGGATGATGGATGATATGCTGCAGGATATGTATTTTCGTACTTGGAAGCAAGGCAACCTATCCTGGATGGACGATTACCCCCGGGTCATGGCTAGGATATATCTCCGGGCTTTGGAGGAGGCTAAGGCTGATGCGGATAAAGAGGGTGGCGTGGCCTTCAGAATGGACGTGATTACCACTCAGTTCACCAAGGAGGAGAAGGTGGCGGTGAAGGAGGGCATGCGGCTGCTTGCCGCTGTTTGCGCCAAAATTGGTCACAAACACCCAATATCACGAAAGCACCCGTTTACGTATTCAACTTGATATTAATCAACACAGAACTCAGCAACAATCAATACAGAATTCAGCTCTAAGTAACAAATCACAGTAATTCGTAAACAACAATCACAAACACAGGATTTATAGTGGTTCGGCGTTCGCGCCTACGTCCACTTTGAAGGTTTTCTCTTTATTGCTTTGCTCGATTCAATCGATTACAACGGATTACAGTTGATAATAGCTATGAAATCTGAATACAATAGTGATTCTGATGAATAGATTTGAATCCGGCAGAGTCTTGGTGTCCAATGGCAGAAGTTCTCGGAAGATCCTCCTTTCTGAAGGCTTCAGGGTGCTATTTATAGGCGTTGGAGGCCCAGATCTGGCTGAAACTTCGGGAGACCTCTTCTTGCACGTGAGTGGGCCCACGCGACCGACCCCACCAAGTTTCGTCTCGATCTGACATCGATTCGAAGTCATTTCGAACCCATCAAGAAATGGTCCAATCGAGCTGAAACTTGGCAGGAACAATCTTTACCTTGTATGGAAGCTACTGTGAATATTTGGTTGCATTTGGATGTGTGGTTGAGGAGATATGATCGGTTCGAAATAGTGTTGCTCGGTTGGCTGTAGAGTTCGAATCGATCAATTCGAAACCATGCCTTCGAATCCATGGGCACACGTGATTCTGCAGTGTCTTGGCGCGTGCTCCTCGAATCGATCATGTTTTGTCTCCGAGTTGACCGCTTCGCACCCATGGATTTCGCCTCGTTCGTATCGTGGGGCGACACGTCATCCAAGTTAGCTGACTTGGTGGGTACGAACAAGTGAATGTCCCTGGGTTCGAATGCAACCGTTTCGAACTAAGGTGTACTCGTGGGTTCGAACTCGATCGATTCGAACAAGATCGATTCGAAGCGACTTGGATTCGAAGCTGGTGGGCTTGAATGGATTCGAAGATGATGGTTTCGAATGTAAGTCGAAGCAAAGGTTTGGTTCATGGATTCGAGGGTGAGTCACTGTGATGGTGTCGAGGCCGATGGAGTCGAAGCGAGGATGGTTTCAGTTGGATGGAGTCGAAGGAAAATGTTAGCTGATGGATTCGAACATCACCTCTTCGTATGGATATGAACATGATGGGTTCGAACTAGATGGATTCGAACGTACGAAAGGTGATGGGTTCGAACAGAGCAATGTCCATCCCTTTTAACTTGGATCCATCATAACTTGAGCATACGACCTCGGATTGACATGAAATTTGAAATGACGACTCCTATGATCTTTATTGTCATGTCATATCAATTGTGGCCCGTTCCGGACTTCGGACAAAATTCATCGTTATCCATAGTGAAATGGAATGTAACCGATCTCTGAGGCGAACTGTCTTTTGCTTTTGATCAATCTTTTGGTATCACGGCTTTTCCAAAAAGCGGGATAACAGCCGTCGAGGAAGTGGGTGTGCAGTTGGAGCATGAGGATCAGAGAGCAGACGCTGGTAAGTCTTCCCTTTTAATCTTCTCTTATCTTGATTGCTTATCGTTTATCTAATAGATTCTTCTCCTGAATTGGACAGGTGGGACCTCTGGTCAGCATGCTGGGGGTTCTGATCCTGCGGTCAAGTAGATCTTGGGGGGTTGGAAGGATAGAGATGAAGTTCTGATGCTGCCGACTATTTTGACTTGATCCGGGAATTTTTGGTTTTACTTGACATTCCTGTATATACTAGTTCCAAAACATTAATGTACTTTCAGGTTGTAATTATGTCATTGCAATGAACGACTTTATTCTTAACATGTAATTTTATAACATGAGCTGATTCTGTCATATTTGGATGCTGTCATTATTTTGATGTGTTGCATAAAATATAGTTGTGCATGTGTTAGTGATTCAATTGTGTTTGACGCTAAGTTCTTGCTTAAAGTATAATTTCATGTCTTGCAATGTTAGTGTGATTTGCGAATAAATTATAGTTACATATTTATGTACAAGAGAAGGAAGTACCGCCCTTCAAGTTTTAGCTGTGGATGCTAGCTTTGAATGCCTTGTGTAATCGAATATGGAATGCAGCTGAGTGACCTGCCATCCAGCTGTGAGTCCTTATTCCCATTAGCGAGTGTCTCCTATTTGGTGTCCTGTACTTTAGTGATCGTTATAGAGGATAGGGGGGAAGTTTTTATAAACAAAATGGAAATATGAGAAATAGTAAAACTTCCAATCACGGAAGGCCTTCGATGTGCTTAAGTTCGTGGCAAACGGGTGTTGTAGTCACTTTCCATAGCTGTGGGTCTTGGAGACATTTGTCACCCATCTTACGCCTCCGCGGGGAGTTTTCTTTTTATCACAGCCGTACTTAAGACACATCAGAGCCGAGATCGCACACAGTAACTGCCCGGGCCATTATGGCCCGTAATCGTGGGTATTATTCGATTTACCATGGCCGGCTAGCGTGGGTGACGATCGTCAACCGTGAACTACCCTTGGCTGGCCACACCTTATGTTGGGGCTTATAGTCGGTTCACGATTGTCGGCGAGCCGAACGCCGTAGTGAGCTGCCTCGGCCATGGTCGGCCTTCTCAGTGGCTTATACTCGGCTCATTACAGTTGGCTTTAAGGGTCGTCGCGAGCAATGAGTTAACCCGCAGTAGAGGGATGCTGGAGCAAAAGTGTCTCATTGGCGAGGGCATAGATTCGTATAATACCTGTTAGGTCTTGTCCAGGTGAGGTTGTGCCGTGGAGTATCCAGAATGGAAATGCCGTTACACAGGATTTTGTTCAACAGAAAAGGATAAAGCTTAACAGGCAGCCAAGATATAAAGGAACAAGTTAAAAAGAGACAAGATTTTTAAAGTGGTTCGGCACGAAAATGCCTACGTCCACTGATTCTCTTTGTTAATTCACTTCATATGGGCAGTACAAGTTAAGAAAAGTATCGACGAAGGTGTTGGATGTTCCATGCCCTCTGGAACACCTCTCTGTCCACTATTGACAAAATATAAGCTCCGTTGTGGAGATCTTTATGAATTACATAGGGTCCGTCCCAGATTGGATCTAGCGCTCCGGGGCGCGGGAAGATCCGCTTGAGGACAAGATCTCCCTCTTGTAAGCTGCGGTGCTTGACTTTGGAGTTGTATTGTGCTGCCACTTTTTTCTTGTGAGCTGCCGCTTTAAGTGCTGCATCGTTTCTTCTCTCTTCAATCAGATCCAAAGACATGTGGAGGATTTCTTCATTCTCTTCTGGGTTGTAGTGGATCCTACGGTGGGAAGGCACTACAGTTTCAACTGGGAGCATGGCCTTCGATCCGTATGCCAAAGAGAAAGGAGTATGCCATGTTGATGTTCTGTAAGATGTGCGGTAGGCTCAAAGTGCCGTAGGAAGTTCATCCACCCAAGCGCCTTTTGACTTTTCAAGTTTCTTCTTGATTAGAGTTTTGAGAATTTTGTTGACAGCTTCGAATTGTCCGTTTGCCTGGAGATAAGCTACGGATGAGAAGTTTTTGTGAATTCCATGCTCTTGGCACCAGTCGGTGAATTCATCGCTGTCAAATTGAAGTCCATTGTCCGATATGATTTTGAGTGGAACCCCGTACCTGCATAGAACATTTTTGATCAAGAAATTAATAACTTTTGCCGAAGATATTTTATTTAAAGGTTCCGCTTCCACCCATTTGGTGAAATAGTCAACTGCCACTATAGCATATTTGGCTCCGCCTCAGCCAATCGGCAGTTCGCCAATCAAGTCAATTCCCCATACTGCAAAGGGCCAAGGGCTGGTTATTTGAGTAATCTCATTTGTTGGCAGTCGAGGAATCTTAGCAAATTTCTGACATCTGTCGCATTATTTGACAAAGTCTAAGGCGTCTTTGTTTAAAGTGGGCCAGTAATACCCATATCGGAGTATTTTCTTTGCCAGAGTCCGCCCTCCAGTGTGATCTCCGCAACTCCCTTGATGGATGTTGGACAGGACTTCCTTGGCTTCCCTTCCAGCGACACACCTTAATAAGGGGTTAGAGAAGCCGCGCCGATAGAGGATGCTTTCTTGTATTGTGTAGCGGGAAGCTTTCCTCAAGATTTTCTTAACTTCGTTACACCCGTCGGGCAGTGTGCCACTTTGTAAGTACTTCCGGATGGGAGTCATCCAAGTTTCCTCTTCGATTGCAGCTATCAGATTCACTTGCTCGAAACTCGGGGCTAGTTGCTTTGAGATGGTTATTGTTCCGGAAGTGGTGTCGTCCTTCATGCTAGCTTGCTTTGTCAGTTCGTCGGCCTCCTGATTCTCTCCTCGAGTAATGTGTTTGATGAAATAGTGATCCAATTGATTGAGCAGCAGCTTGGTCTTCTTTAGATATGATGTGAGTCGTTCTCCTCGAGTCTGGAATTCTCCCAGTATTTGATTTACAATAAGTTGAGAATCACTATGGAGACATAAAGAACCGACTCCAATCTCTATGGCAAGTTCTAATCTGGCTATCACTGCTTCGTATTCTGCGTCGTTGTTGGTGGCAGTGAATTCCAACCTTAGGGCATAGTGTAGCTTCCTTCCCCTGGGAGTGATTATTACAATACCTGCCCCCGAGCCTTGTTCATTTGATGCTCCATCTACAAAGAGATTCCACTTGATATCTTCTGCTATTTCAGATTGTTCCTTACCTTCTTTAGTAGTGAATTCGGCAATGAAATCGGCTATGGCTTGTTCCTTGATGGCGGTGCGAGGATGGTAGGTGATATTATATTGACTCAGTTCAATACACCATTTAAGTAGTCGCCCAGAAGTGTCGGGGCGATGGAGTACCTGCCTTAGCGGTTGATCGGTTAAAACTCTGATGGAATGCGATTGGAAATAATGTCGCAGTTTCCGTGACGTGATTAGCAAACAGTATGCTAGCTTCTCAAGTTTAGGGTATCTGGCTTCTGCCCCCGTAAACCTCTTACTTACAAAGTATACGGGCCGCTGCGTACGGTTGTCTTCTCTCACCAAAATGGCGCTTAGAACATGGGACGACACAGCAAGGTATAGGTATAGTTCTTCGCCTTCATTTGGAGTTGAGAGTACTGGTGGTCTCTGGAGGTGTTCGATTAGGTTAAGGAAAGATGTTGAGCATTCGTTAGTCCATTCGAACTTTCCTTTGTCTTTCTTTAGGGCTTCGAAGAAAGGGATGCATTTGTCGGTTGCCTTAGAGACGAATCTGCTTAGGGCGGCCACCTTCCCATTTAGGCTTTGCATCTCTCTTCGGGTGGATGGTATCTTGATATCTTGCAAAGCTCGGACTTGTTCGGGGTTTGCTTCAATCCCCCTAGCATGGACGATGAATCCTAGGAACTTTCCCGACGATACTCCGAAGGAGCACTTTAGAGGATTCAGCTTCATTCCATATTGGCGAAGTACTTGAAACATCTCGTCCAGGTGGCTTACATGATCGTAGGCTTTCTTCGATTTTACCAGCATGTCATCCACATAAACTTCCATAGTTCGTCCTATTAGTTCCGCAAACATCTTGTTAACGAGGCGTTGATAAGTAGCTCCGGCGTTTTTAAGTCCAAAAGGCATTACTCTGTAGCAGTACAATCCCCGGTCAGTGATGAAACTAGTGTGGTCTTGATCGGGGGTGTGCATAGGAATCTGGTTATATCCGGAGTATGCGTCCGTAAAGGATAAGAGTTCGTGCCCGGCTGTACTGTCCACGAGTTGATCGATTCGGGGGAGTGGGAAGCAATCCTTCGGGCAAGCATCATTTAAGTTGGAGAAATCAATGCATGTTCGCCACTTCCCATTTTCCTTCTTTACTAGTACCGAGTTAGCGATCCACTCTAGGTAGATGGCTTCTCGTATGAAGTTATTGGCAAGTAGGTTCTTTACTTCTTCCTCGAGGGCTGCTGATCGTTCTGCCCCCATACTTCTCTTTTTCTGCTTTACTGGCACTTTGGTAGGATCGACGTTCAGTACGTGGCATGCTACGTCTGGGGAGATTCTAGTCATATCAGCGTGCGTCCATGCAAATACATCCAAGTTGTGGCGGAGAAAATCAATGAGTTGATCCTTTAATCCTACTTTTAGTTGAGATCCGATTTTCAATAGTCTACTCGAGTCATGTTTGTCTACAGATACAAACTCCATAGCCTCTGCAGGCTCGGTAGTGGCCTCCTCCTCTTTGTCCCTGGGGTCTAATTCATTGAAAGGATCGCTGGTATATCGAAGAGGTGGGGCTTTCTTTAGTTGCTATGCTTCCAAGTTTTTCTTGCAGAGAGAAGTCTCTGCATCCTTTCCTTTATCCTTCCTGCGGTTATTGCGAAGTTCAGTCATATAGCAATCTCGAGCGGCGTCTGATCTCCCTCTATTTCTCCTATTCCGTTATCAGTTGGAAATTTCATCTTCAGGCACCACGGGGCTAGGACAATTTGGAAGTCAGACAAGGCTGGTCTTCCTAAAAAGGCGTTGTAGGCCGAATGGTTTTCTATTAGCACAAATGTTTTTTTTCGCACAACGGAGCGGGGATGACTTCCTATTTCGACAAAGAGGTCCAGTTGCCCAAGGGGAATCTTCGCATCTCCAATGAAACCATGTTGCGGTTTGCTGCAGGGAGACACATCCTTCATTGACAGATTCATTTTTTCGAAAGTATGCTTGAATAGGATATTTACTGAGCTTCCAGTGTCCACTAGAATTCGTAAAACCTTGGATGGACCGAACCAGGCAGAGATGACCATAGGATCCATGTGAGGGCACTGCCTTCCCTCTAGATCACGCCTACTGAATGTGATGTCATCATTCTCTTTCCGTTTCGGGTGGCGTTCTTCTGTAACAGAATTAACGTAGCCTTCATTGTTTCTAAGTGACTTACTGTATCTTTCCATCTCTGCCCAGCTTCCGTCGGCGATGTGTGGTCCTCCTAATATGGTAAGGACCACTATCTTCTCTTGACTGGAGCTGCTGGTGTTGCGATTTCCTCCGCCTACTTCCGGGAGGGGTAGCCCTGGATTCTCATTGGCAGGAGTTGAAGTCCTGTTCTGACCTTTCACATAGCGCTCCAGTCTCTTCCTTCTGATGTGTTCTTCAATTAAGTCCCGGAGGTGGTGGCATTCATTTGTGTCATGCCCATGAGATTCATGGAAGCGGTAGAACTTTCCAGACTTAACTGCGTTATCTGGTTCCTTCTTATGTGGGCGGCGCTTGTATTCAACTTCGTCTTGGGTGGCCAAGAAGATGTTTTCGATTGTTTCATTCAAAGGAGTGTAAGAGTCAAATCTCGGTCCTCGACTATATAAGCGCTTTTCTCCCTTCTTGCCCCCAGCACTATCTCTGGAGTCATTTCTTCGAACGTCCTTTGCTACTGCGGGAGTGTTGCCATGATCTGCCTTAGTTTGTTGCCCTGTCTGCCTTACAATGGCAGCGTCTTCAAGTCTCATATATTTTCCGGCTTCATGGAAGAAATCGGGTAAGCTAGCTAGTTTTTCTTTCGTCAATCTTCTAGCAAACTTGGTATCCGGATGTACGCCACTACAAAGAGCCATTAGAATAAGTTTCTCATCGGCATCTTGGACTGCGGCTGCTGCGGCGTTGAATAGGGTTAGATACTGTTGCACTGTCTCTCCGGGCTTCTGTTTGATATTAGATAGGGAATAAGCGTCCTTGGGTTGTTCCATATGAATGCGGAACTGGCTGATGAACTTTTCTTTCAACATTTCCCATGAACTGATGGATCCTTGAGGTAGATGGCAGAACCAGGAGGTAGCTAGATCTGCCAAGAATAGTGGGAAGCATTTACACAACACTCCCTCTGTTGCTCCGCTCATGAGCATATGCTGTGTGTATCTCTGCAAGTGTACAACGGGGTCAGAGGTTCCCTTGTAAGGTTCCATTGTTGGCATTTTCCATTCTCGGCGGGTGATGGCAATTTCGATATCGTGGGTGAAAGGGCTGGTTACCCTAGCGCCTATTCCTCGATCTCTTTGATCCCGTTGGGCGCACCCTCTGAACAATCGCGCTATCCTTTCATCAGGATTTGGAGCGGATAGAAATGAGTTTGGTTCTTCTCTGCAGGATCGATTCTGTCCGGATGGTCTGTAGGGATGGTACCATCTATCACTCCTATCATTTTCCAGTGGCTGTCTCTGGTCTTCTGAGAGCATGCTAGGGTTGGCTATAGTTGGCCCTTGCCTTGATCTTCCCCTGCTGGGTTCTATTCCGGGCACTTCCTCGGGTCCAACTTCGGGCTGAACTCTAGCTCGGGCCCGTTCATTGGTGTTTTCATGGTTAGGTAGCATGACAGGCTCAGCTACATCCGACCCTCGCCTGGTACGGCCCCTGTTGGGTTCGGTTCCAAGCGTCTCCTCGGATCAGAATTCGGGCTGAGTCCGGGCTCGGCTCCTACCATTGTTGTTTCTGTTATTTGCCTCTTCGAAGAAGAAAGATCTTTGTCGCCTCCCAGGTCCTCCAGACTGGGACTCATCCCATGATTCAGTGTTGCGATTGGATTCTTCTGCATCCCTTAAGCGTGATATGAGTTGGTTCACCAAGCCTTCTTGTTGGGATGTGAAGTGATCAGTTACTTCAGCCACAACCTTGTCTAAATCTGCCCTAGTAATTGCTGCCGGCTGTTCCGTGGCGGGGGCTGTTGGATTGGCCTGATTTTCGTCTCGTACTGCTGTTGGAACGGGATGACTCTCTTGATCCGGAGCCACTGGGTTTGGAACACTGCTAGTTGCGACGTTATTTCCTTTGTTAACATCCTTCCTCTGCCTGGAAGTCATGTTTTCGGAGCGATGAACGATGCTATCGAGAAGAAGTCTAGGTGGGAGAAGCTGAAGCTTCGAGCTCCTGTTCTCAGTGAAAGCGCTAAAAATGTTTGCACAAAAAATGGGCAAACACCTCCGAGCCGTATGATTTAGTTGATTTTATGTTGTTCTTAGGGGTTCGGGTGATTTATGTAAATATGTAAAAAGCAGGGTCTAAACTGTAAAAGACACACAGATTTATAGTGGTTCGGCCAGAATGTGCCTACGTCCACTTTATATGTTATTCTCCTTTACTATTCAGATTACAAGTACAAATCTTTGATTACAAGCATATAAAAGTTGTTTGAAAGTTCCTTCCGCGCTTGAGCTCTCAAACTTGTCTACCATTGTTGTACCCCTGCCCCTCTATTTATAGAGTGAGGCTGGGGGCAAGGGTCCTGGGCGTATATAGCTGCTGGTGGGCCTGGGCTGATGCTATCTGGCCTGACTAAGTTGATCCGGAACGTCTTGGTTCGGTGGAGAGTGGTATGTTGTTTGGACCGGTGGTAGGTTGGGAGTGAGTTTGGTTCGGTGGTGGTTGGTCTGGCTAGGAATCGGAGATGAGCTGGTTCGGTGGTGGTTAGAATAGGTTCTGGTTCGGTTGCACTCTGGTTCGGTAGTACATGGAAGTGGAGTTGGTTCGGCTAGGAAGGGAAGTGGAGTTGGTTTGGCTAGGAAGGGAAGTGGAGTTGGTTCGGTAGCACTCTGGTCCGGCTATGCTTGGAAGTGGAGTTTGGACCGGTAGTGCTTGGGAGTGGAGGATGGATGGTTCGGCAGTGCTTCCTTTCATTTGGCTCGGTGGTGGAAACGCACCCAACAGAGCTGGAAGTCGAAATTGCAAGAAGGAGGTAGAGTTCATCAACATTAGGTTGGTCGTAGAGGCCTCGTGTAGTGGAGTTTATCGATGTTGGCAGTTCGTCGATCCGTTGAGTGTGGTGAGAGAAAGGAGGAGAGAGAAGGTGGGTGGAGTGGGTTCGTGCACGCTCTGCATAGGAATGGGTAGTTTGAGTTTGGAAGGGAAGGTTTAAGTGGGTAATTAACTCTAATGAATGTAATTAATGGATTTATTATTTTAATAAAATCGTGTAACTTATAAAATGTATAACTCTCATACAGTAGGTCGGATTGGGACGAGACTTTTTGCGTTGTGATCGTGATGACGAGAGCTTCACAATATAACTGGTTTGGATGGATTTGGAGACAATCAAAATTTGTGCTACAATCGAGCATCGTCTGATTTTAATTCCAATAGAACGTCCCGGCGACAACAGAAAATCAGAGTGGGTAAATCTCACTCATTTAGATGATTGGCATCAATTTTAAATAGTTAAAATTTATTGTTAATTGATTGGTTGAATTAATAAATTACTGTCAGTTGAATGTGATATTATACATAGTAGTATACATATTAGTAGTTGGATTGATTATTCCCACTTATTTTAGCTGATGAGACTCTATGCGCCCCGCATAATAGCGGATGATGCTATATTACCGTGATATCCCACCTAGAAGCAGGATTGGTATTTTTATATTGTATTAATATCTGTGGATGCAGGGAAAATAGGTTGGAGAGATCCAACTGGATTCCTAAAAAATGTTGAATTAATTTCATATATAGTGATATGTGATATGTTTGAATAATCTTTGATAGATTATAGTGTGATTTGATTTTATTTGATGCTATGGTAGCACTGGCCTATATTTTAGTATTTTAAAATACCATGAATATATGTTTTGAATTTAAAAAGAAGTAAAAAGGGATTTGGAAGTGAAGTATTTATATAGAATTTTGGATTAGTTAAATGAAATGGATTTTGATAAAATAATTGGTTTGACTTTTTAGTTGACTGTTCCTTGGTATTTTAAATGGAGATTTTGGAATAATGTATATAATGGATTTTAAACGATAAATCTTAAGTGATACTTGTTTAAATATAAAAGGTTTCAAAAATTGAGATTTTAAATTGACTGGGAGAATAAACGGGAATTTGGAAGTAAATATAAAACTTGTTATACCGGATCTTAAATATGATTTCTAAATTCCAAAATGGAAGTGTAATCGAGATTTGGTTGGTTTTTGGGTTATCTAAGAAACTGATTTTTTATAAATGGAATTAGAATTATAAATCAATTTATAATGGATTTAGGTGATGTGAAACCGTTGTAAAACTAGAAATAAGACTATGGGATTTATAAACAATGTTTATAAATAAAGCGGAAATGATTATCATTTAATAAATTGAAGATATAAATTCGTGGTAAGAATTTATAATGAGATGGGTAAATCGGTTAAAAAAAGGATAGAATTTTCTTTTGGAAATGTGAAAAAGGGAATTATGAAATTGGGACGTAAATCGATTGGTGATAAATCGAAGGAGATTTATAAATATTAGACTTGCTATATTGGAATTAAAAAATATATTTGTATCGAGAAGTCGAGTTTGTTTTAAACAGGGGATTTTTAAATTATTAAACTAGGTAATTTAAAAATGTTTTAGCATAAAAATATTCAAAAAATTAGTTATTTAAATATTTTTGAATTGTCAAAATGAAATCTAAGTTTTATAAACAAGTCTTGTGAATTAATTAGAATTTATTGATAAATTAGAATTAATTATTTTTCAAAAGTAATGTAATTATTTTAATTTTTTTAAAATATATTTAATTATTAAATAAAGTTTTCAGAATGTAATGTTATACTTTCATGGTGAAATCGGGTGGCTGAGATTGCCTACAGTTAAGTTTGGATTTCCCTAAGATAGAGACATAATCATTGAGCTATGAATCCATGGTTGATACCGCATGGTTCTTTCCATATTTATTTTTAAAAAAATTAAATATTTTTAAAGCGAATGGTTTGTGAATATACTCATTTCAGTGAGATAAGTATATACTTTTGAATAAAGAGACTTAATTAAGGAACACCGAAACTTATAGAATTCGTTATAAAAGAGTTAGGGAATTTACAATATAAATTGTGAAGGGTTTTGAGAAAAGAGAAAAAAGGAACTTTCCTAAGTGTTGGGAATAAAGGGTTAGAAAAATATCTTTTTAAAATATTTTTTCTAAGTGTTAAAATAAGAGATGGTTCGGAATATCTCTATATGGATATAAGTAATTGAGTTGTCGCAAGTATTGAAAAATTGGAAGGGATTTGTGTGTGTATACACACACACACAGGCATATACATATACATACATATATATATATCTTATAAAGATATTTTGGAAATAAATTTGGGGAAAATTATAATATGGGCCCAGTGACTGCTTATGGATGTTATATTGATAGTTAAATAACCCAATATCAGGTATTGGTCAATTTCATTGATCTTTTCGAAGAGACCAGGATCAGATTTAATTATCCGAAAACCACTATGATCCAATTTGAGCGTTACGAATGGATATCGTGAAGATGGTGATTCAGTTTGTCCGGACCCAGGATAACTTATATGGATGAATGCTATCAAAACATCGTTATTGGAGGATGATGAGCATTCTAAGTTAAAATTCCTTAAAAAGGATGCTGTAGCCTCAAGCCTCAAACATCAACCCTCAACAATCGAAATGACTGAAAATCAGGGGAGATGCAGCAAGGCTAAGTGGGTAATACCCAATTAGTATACGTTATCACCTTTCTAGATACCCTCGGATATATTATAAATTATGGATACGGTGGTGCAGGGAAAAAGAGCTCTCGATAAGGATAGGAACACCCGGAGTGATAACATATTCGGTTTTATTCAGGTTAGGGATAGGGCCGGTCTTGTGTTGTAGGGGATCCCGACGAGATCCTCGGTACATTTTTCTAGACGTATACCATGAAAGGTGGTACCCTAGTGCCTAGTCATTGTAAGGAATCCATTCTTCAATAAGCACCGTACGGTTTTGATTGTGCCCAACTATGCTAAAACGTAAGATGCAAGCATTTCAGCTATTTTCTATTTACTTTGTTTAGACACTATTATAATATCAGATGATTTTGATATAAAGTGTTTTGGTTATCGTAAGGTAAAAATCCGTCGTGTTTATGTGTGCGTGATCTTTCGAGATACCTTTGTTTTTCAAAGGATTTTGAAAGTAGTAATAATTCAAATTGAGTGTGTTTTCTTACACTCATTTTCCAGACTGACTCTGGTGTTATTTTATTATAATGCTCGGGTCAGATCGAGTAATACAGTTTTAGGTTAGGATGCTATGGAGCTCAGGAGATGAACTGGATGACAGAGACATGTTCCACGTACTTGACTATATTCCGTTGTGTATTGTAGGCTGTATATTCAGCGCTAGTGAGGACAAGTTATTATAATTGTCCCGTATTGAGTTATCGATTTGTTGTACTCTAATGATGTAATGTATAAGTAACAATTGAAGTTCTTTTTGTATAAAGACATGTTATTATCCATTATATATTGTTCTACAGCGATTGTGAGATTTAGTGTTGTTGTTTCTTTTCCTTCCACCTCTTCCTTTTCTTTTCCCCTAACAATCAGGTTTTCCGACATTTGATTTCCTGACATGTAATACAGTGGATGTATTGATGTCGATTTTTGAGCGTCGAAACTCTCGGACGTTACAAATTACCTTCCATCAAATCATATATTAATAATCATTCTTTGTCATTTTCTAATTCAGACTCGGTCTCGTACTCAATATCGTTTTCCTCTATAGTCTGAAATGTATCTACTAAAACATTTGATTCATCGTTTAAAGGCCCAAATCAATATGATTGTCGGTTATTATAGTTTCATTATTTTGCTCAAGACCTACCTGATAAGCTTGTTCGTCTAGAATATTCTTTCCATCAAACGTAAATCTTGCCTTTATTTTAAAAACCACCGATCAATCTATTTTATCTCTTTTTAGGGATGGATACGGAGCGAAATAAACTTGTAGTGCCTGTTTGGCTAATACAAAAGGATTGTACCTATGGTAATGTGAGTTATGTTTTATTTCAATAAGATTATAATCTTTATGCATGTTGATTCCAGAACCTGGAACTTTGTTGAACCAATGTATCTAAATAAAAAAACTTTCTCTACGGGTCATACAGAATATGTCAATTCCAACACCTGGGCTAGGACGTCTTAAAAATCATATATAAGATCATCGGGATCATTGCTACCTTTATCAAATACACGATATTGTTAGTTAATTTTTCAACATCATATTCTTTGTCGTTGGAACTACAGCAAGATGTTTCAATCCTTCGTTGATTAAATAATTTCTCCGATCATAAATGTAGTTTGAAAATCATTTAGCAAATTCTTTACGTCGTGTGGATGTTGTGATTCGTAAATACTACAAATATTATATATTGCACATATTCTTTAAGTATAATGAAATAAATACAAATTTAAAAATTCACATATCGAGAATTATTAAGTAATAATACCTAACAAATGGTGTAACTTTAGCTCAATTAAGGGGTACATATGCTTTTGCTACATGGTAATCTCTATCGGCTAACCTTATTTTCGTACATTTTTCTGCAGGTTAACCATGTTATCTAAAAATAGTTAACATTACTTGAGAATAATCATGTTTAATGCCTTCATCATTACGCGAAACACTTTTAAATGATAAGATCACATGGTCACTGAAACAATGAGAGAAAAAGAATGAAGCTTCTTTTTTGGTACATGATTTGCAAATAAAACCTTCAACTCATGCTATTTGTTTAATTTTTTCTTCAGATGATTTAAGTACCTACTACAAAATTATTTGAAATGAAGTTTACTTATGTAACTTTAATTTAAAATTAAATTAATATTTAACATACTCAATATTATTACCTCTCAAATGGATACATCTGTAGCGACCCGACTTTCTACCACCAGAAAATCGTATCACTAATTAAGAAAGAAAGAGACAGAAGAAGAAAAGAAAGAGAAGAAAGAACAACAACACATCAGAATCTCACAGCGGAACGATTTGAATATAATATATAACATATACATAGTATCATATACATCAGAGTACACAACTATACATCTCAATTTAGACAGTTATAACATTTCTGTCTAATACAATACAAGAACATCAACACAGAATAGCACACAGCGGAAACTCTAACTTTAATCTACACGCTGAAGCCTCCTGCTCCAAAGCTCCTCCAGATTTCGTCAAGAGATAACCTGAATCACTTGACTACTCATAAATAATATGAGTACCCAAGAGTTTAATAAAACAGAAAATAAACACTCGGGTCAGACAGGGGTCTGGTGTGAGTAAACGGTTAAGATTGCTTAACTTTAGAAAATCCTTTGAAAAGAAAGGTATCACGTAAGACTTTCCACACATAAACATGGAAAAGTTTTTACCTTACGCTAACCAAAACATTTGATAGGAAATCCAGTGATATTATAATAGTGTCTAGGGTTTTCAAATAAATATGAAATAGTCGAAATTGTTACATGATTAAATTCCAGCTACTAACCACAAAAGTGGGTAATACAAACAAAACCGTAGGGTCTCGTAGGAAAAATGGGTTTCCATCAATGGTAGGGCTACTGGGGTACCACCCGTCACAGTACGTGGCCTAGATCACCATACCGAGGAGTACGCCCGCTCCCCTGCAACACAAGGCCGGGATCATTCCTTACTGAACAGTGCCGAACAAGACCACCCCACAGTTGGCTGCAGATCCAACTGCCCACAAAACCAAAATAAAAAGGGACATCTAGACAGGGATGTATCTCACTCTCCAGTGGGAGCTACCCACGAAGTCTTGTTGCACCTCCTCTGTTTTAGCCATTCCCGATTGATGAGGCTTGAGGCTGCGATTACCTTTATAGGACACATCTATCTTAGAATGCTCATCGTCCACCTGACGATGTTCTGAAAGCATTCAATCCATACAAGTTCGTTCCGGGTTCGAACGAAAACGAAGGCACTATCTTGTTGCACTCATTTTGGAATCACCCTCAGAGTCAACGACCATAGCCCTTGCACTCTGAATCACCATCTCGAACCTATAAGCACTATTCCGTCAAACTCATTACGGAATCACCCACAGAGTTATACTGATGTATAGCCCTTACACCTCGAGTCTTCACTCGCTCCACTTGGATTAACGACCTAACGTTTAATTGGAATCAGTGTGGTTTCAGATATCCAAATATGGAAACCCGATCCCGGTCTCACCGAAACCAAATGCCATTTTAATGTCCAAGTTGTACTTAAGGGATTTAAACAATAGATATTTCAGAAATATCACTTAACATAATGGATGATTCATATTACAAAGATAGATAAGCATCTATTATCACATGCATCTATACGTATCACAAAGCAGCATATATATCACATTCAGATATAGCATATTCACATCATCACCTATCAGTCAATGTCATCCAATAACAACCAATATCATTAACTCATTCAATGATACTTATCAACCAATCATTCATCATTCATATAAAGTTTGAACCACACTTAATTAATTTAATTCTTCCTTAATTAAATTAATTCTTAATTAATCACTTGGATTATCATCAATCCAACTTACTTATTCATTAATTAATTACAAATTAATTAAATCACTTAATTATCCACATCAATTAATCTTCCTTGATTAATTATTACTTAATTACTTTACGTAATTATTCCTTAATTACAAATTTAATTAATCATCTTGATTAATTACTTCTTAATTATCCAAGTAATTACCTCTTAATTACCTTTTTAAATTAATCAACCTTGATTAATTATTATTTAATTCTTCTAGTAATTATTTCTTAATTATTCTTTTAATTAATCACACCTGATAAATTCCCTTTTAATTAATCACACTTGATTAATTACTTCTAATTAAACACTCTAGATTAATTACTTTTAATTAATTATGTTAATTAATTACTTTTAATTAATCACCTTTGATTAATTACTTTTAATTACATTTAGTAATTAAAACTTAATTATAAATTAATTATTCTTAAATTATTAATAACAATTAATCAATTATTTTCATTAATTAATGATTACTTCATTAATTAAATTTCTTTCTTACTAATTACTTTAACAAGTAATTAATCACTTAATTTATTATTCTTAATCCTTTTATTAATTAACCATTAACTAAATAATTTAAACCTTTAATTAATTTTATTAATTAATTCTTTAATTAATAACTCAAGTGATTAACTCTTAATCACATTACTTAATTACTTTTCATAAAGTAATTAACTTTTACTTAATAACATCTAGCACTTAACCACTTAATTACTTTAATTACTTTCCCAATTAATTATATAAGATTAACCCATAAGTGATTATCTTAATTAATCACAAATTAATTATTTAACTTAATCATTTAAAATTAATTAAATGATTCTTAACTTTAATATTATAAAAATTCTTAATTAAGAAGACCATTATCTTAACTAAAATATTTATATTAATCAATAACTTTTCAAGGGTAAATCAATTTAATCATATTTGTTTAACCAAACTCTTGATTACCCAATAATTTTTTTAATTATAATTGATTACTAAATTGATATCGTTAATCCTTATTTAAAATAAAATATATTAGAAATCAATTATAATTAAAACACATTTTGAATATACCTTTAAATCTTTAAACTTTCCAAGAATATTAAATAAAATTAAATACGAGCTTTATTCAAAAATATCCATTTCCTTTATTTTAAAAACAATTATATTTTAATATATATAAAGCTTGTTTAAAATTTTATTTTGAAACCAAATAGTTTTATAAGTAAAACTAATTCAACTTTTATTATAAATCTTTTTCCAAAACCAGTTTTCTTTGTTTTCAAACCCTTCAACATAACCGTGAATTACTAAACATCAGACAAAACCCAAACTAAATCCCAGCCCAAAATACGCTCAACAAAACTCGAGCAAACCTCAGAAATACACGCGACAACCCCGAGTTTTCCCCTACCCAAACCTTCTTCGAGAAATAACTAAAAACTCCCGAGACCATCTTCGAGTCTCCCCCCTTTCTCTTCCCAGAACCCTGCGGAAATACACTATCGTGCACGTAAACGTGCACGTCGCCGATGGTCGACGGCGAGCTCCTCTCCGGCCATCCCCAAGTCGCACTTGACCACTACATCGTATCGCGCAACACAGAAACCAACATACGATCGAGAATTAAAATCTTGCCCTTCAACCCAAACTGTTTCGAAAACCACATCCTCAAACTCGACCACCGCCGGCCATCCCCCTCACTGGAGACCACGCCGCCACTACCCTAGCTCCATCTCACTTCCCATCGTCTACCTAACCCTTCGCGATTGTCCCTAATAGCCTCTCGAACCCGCAAAACCCATCAGAACAACAATGACATTACCAGGTTGCTAAACCCTATTACAATCAATTCTGGACGTCACGATCAATGATAAAATCCAAGAACATTTTTCTGATGGACTACCACAACCCCTCAACCTCCATGCCCAACAACGAGGTCCAATTTGCCTCCGATCACCGTGAATCGACCATCATTCCTAAAACTGAATAACCCAGATACCTCACAAATTACCAAATTAAAAATTATAGTAATCACACTAAAATTCATGATTTTCAATTGCTATTTCAAACATGCAATCAAAACTCAAAATTGATTTAATTAATTTTTGATCCACACTTTGATTTTACTGTAAATTTTAAAAAAAGAGATAATTATTTACTTTTAAAACCTACAATTATTTTTAGATGATAGATTACTTGTTCACAAACAACTTTTGTTTACAAATCGTAGGCCAAATTTAATTCAACAATTAGTTATTGAATTTATTATGAAAGTTTAAACTGTTATTATCATACAGTGTGTATGCTTTAGCACATAGATATTCAAATGAAAGAAGTTAAGCATGCATCCATTTAAATCCAAGGAATCAGGTAAATCATCATGGATTCATACACATAACTAAATGAAATCCAAAATAAACTGTTTTTAAGAATTCATTTACTCACTTGATATCCAGGGCAGAGAACAGAAGCTGTTCTTTGACTTTCAGGCATTTAAAATTTTCCTTTGCATGATCTTGAATTTTAATTTGAATCTACCCTTGCATTGATTACCGATGGTACTAGAAGATGAACTTGCATGTTGATGTTTCTTCTGAATTTCTTGTTTGAACTGCTTCCAGGTTCTTGAATTAATTTTTCTTCATTGCTTCAGATTTAACAGATCTCTGTAGTTATTTCTTTTGATCTTTATTTGATTTGTTTTGATTTACATTTTTTTTCAGATTTGTATTCATTTTTGTGAAATGAAGAGAAAGATTTTGCTGAAGAATAAAATATTTCTTTTTATTATTTACAATTTAATTTAAAATTTAATTACTAAAGAGAATAACATTTGTCTACCTTATATCCTTATTAGCTTACACCTATGCCATTTTATTTACATTTGTCTTAACATACATTAAATGTTTTACAAGTGTTGTTTTTAAATGTCTAATTAATGTTTTAAATGTTATTTTCCTTTTATAATTTATTTTATGCCTTGCATGAAATGTGTATATGTATGTAATGTATTTTAATGCTTACTTATTGATTTTATTATATAATATTTATATGGTTGTAAAATGTTTTTATCTTATATAAACAAGCTTTTAGATTTTTAATAAATATTTCAAAGACAAATTCATATAGGCCTTTATAAATAACTTATATTTTAGATCCAATTTAATATAACATATGTTTATAGATTTGAAAATTTTATTTTAACTTTCTATGTAAAATTTTAGAACAGCCTATCTTAAGATAAAATTAAAATGAAAGAATAATAAAAACAAATAAATTTTTTTAAATTTAAATCTTATTCCAAACTTAAGTACAAAATATATATGTATCTATATTAAATAAGAAATTAACTTTGTTATAGAAATTTAAATCTCAATTATCATTTCAAAAGCATTAAATCAAATTAACCTTTCAAATTACAAAACTATATATATAAAATAAAGTTTGGAAATACTTATTAAATTCAAATTAATAAAATTCCTATTTCAAATATATATATATATACACAAACAAATATATATACACATTTCAAATAAAAAAACATTTTAACATTATATTTGATAATTACTATATTAAATCTCAAAACAAATTTCAAATTACAATGTATATATTCATATATATCATAATTTGAGTAGATAACTTTTACTACTTAAAAACTTCCTATTTTCAAGATATATCAATACATATATATTATAAATAGAAAATATTTTTGATTAGCTTCTGGAAAATAAATCTTACCAATTTTAAATTGCCAAAATAAATATTCCAAATTAAAATATTATAAATTTTCAAAAGAATTTAATCTTGCCTATTCATATTGCAAAGAAAAATATTAATTGATATTGCTCAAAATTCCGGGTCGTCACAACATCCGTCCGTATTGCACAGGACCTCGAAGAAGTGCTTCAGATGGAAGATGGACAGGTAAATGCTTCATTACAATAAAGAAACCCGGAGAAAATATTTTTTCCTGTGCATAGAGCAGTATAGGAATATCTACATCAAGTTTATGTAGACGTTCAACTTTTAACATAGTTGAACAAAGCTCTTTATAAAACTAACTAAGTTCCGTTATAACCATCCAAACTTTATGGGTAATGGTTCTTTGAAAACTATGGATTTTGTATCATTATAAGGCAATCATGAATTTTCATCCACTCAGTTTATCGTTTTTAGGTCGATACATCTACAAAGATTAAAAGAAATCCCATCAGGAAATCTTAATCCTTCACCGCATTTTAGCACAAATTTTCCTTGGTTATTGTCTAATTCATATCATGCTTTGGGTTTTTTAGTGTCATTTGGCTTGATAGGAAGGTCTGAAGGCTTACATAATACTTCTATATCACATCTTGATTTCACGTCATCTTTAGTTCTTCCCTTAACATTCAAAATTCATTAAACAAATTATCAAACACCTTTTTTTCATTATGCATCACATCAATATTATGATGAAGCAAGAGATCTTTCCAGTATGGTGACTCCCAAAATATACTTTGTTTGCATCAATTATGAACCGTCCATTATGAACTGTCGATTCACTTGGAATTTCAATTCCAGTTTCATGTATCTTTGGATATTCTTTTACCAGTTTATATATTTCTTTACTTGACCAAATCGTTGGTGGTTGTCTAGTCTCTACTCTATGAGCTATAAAGTTTTTTATCTCTTCTAAAATTTTGATTAACATAGAGAAAACACCGACGACAATCAAACCATGTAATTTTCTCCACATGCGGCAAAAAATATGCTCATGTTTCATCCATGTAATAAGGACAAGCTAGATGATCAATCGTACTCCAACTTACAAGCATTGCATAAGTAGAAAAATCACAGTCCATAACAAAGAAGTGAACATAAAAAATTCTATTTTTCAAAATGTCATATGTTTCAACTACTTCATGCTACAGTGTTTTCAACCCTTCAATCAATGGTTGTAAATAAAAGTCGATTCCTTGAGTTGGATCATCAGGGCTGGAGACGACAATAGTGAGAAATATATTTGAAATTTTCATACATATCCACGAAGGAAAATTATAAGGTATAACGATAATAGGCCAAGATGAATATTTAGAACCAAATTGAGAGAATGGTAAGAATCAGTCCATACAAAAATCAAGTCTAACATTACAGCTCTCTCTAGCAAAAGTGGGACAAGTCTTATCAAAATGTTTCCATGCTTCTACAATCAGTTAAGTATATTAAGGTACCTTCATCCTGTGTTCTTACACTATATCATCTTATATAAGATGCAGTAATAGAATATGCATATAACCTTTGAAGTCTATGAATGATGGGTAAGTAATGCATTCTCTTGTATGGAACTTCCTTTCCCTTCTTTTTTCTTGGTTTGCATCTTTCCTTGTTATATATTCCACACTTCCTAAGATTGATATCCTCTTTCCAAAACAACATGCAACCATTTAAACATGTATCTATCTTTTGGTATGGAATATCGAAAGAAGACATATGTTTTTTCACTTCATAAAGATTTTTGCATACTAAATTAACATGTGGCATATGTCGTTTTGCAGCTTGTCAACTGCTGCGAATCCAGCATCTATGAAGTTGAATTTAGATTTTATAGTAATGTATTCGACAATTACTGATAATCAGGTGCCACTTTTACAGCCAGCCCAAAGGGGCTTCTTAGTAGCATCCAATAAATTATAGATATTTTTCTCCAATATTTGAGTCATTTTCGACGTTTAAATCTTCATTGTCAACTTGAACCATAAGGAATATTAATCGTGTAACATCTTCAATCATATCTTCTATAGGATCCACCCTAACATCATCATTATCCACCTCCTCATCTGACATTACAAGATTAGGTGCAACAAGTTCTCTGTGACGATTTCATATATAATAATGTGGTACAAAACTATTTTGACACAAATGTAATGCAACAATAACTGGTTTCTAATGCTTTAAATATTTATAGTTACTACAAGGACAACAAATTTCTTCGTAGTTTCCATTATTAATTAAAACTAATTTAATAAATATATATACACCATTATAAAAATGTTCCTTTACGGAGCCTTTCATTTCCTTTCGTTTATATATCCAACTCCTTCAATCGACAAAATAATATACTACATTTTTCCAATTTCAAAAAATATGATAGAAATTTAAAAATTATAGTAAGATTCGAAAAATTATGATTTTTCTAGATTGACATTTTATTTTTCATTTCATTTATAAATTCGAACGTTTATTAATTATACCATATATTATTCTTTTTACTTTTTTTTTTATAAAATCTTATTTTCAATTTTAACATGTAATAAATACAATATTATACAATCACGTTATTATTTTTTACTTTCGATGGAGGGTCATCCTGCTTCCCATTATAAAAACAATATTAACTACATTTCGCAAACCATTTCATCTTAAACGATTCAACAAAATTTCGGCATCGTTTCCCCTTTGTTCCCCATATCGTATACAAGTACGCATATACAGGGAGCAAAAGGAAAGAACCATCAAAATTTTGTGAACCATATAAGATGGAATAATTTATGAAGTGTAATTACTATATTGTGTTTGTAACTTGTCCAATACAGGGACAAATCTAATAAATACTGTATCGGATGAATACTGATGTCTGTTTTGTAGTAAAAATTGATTTCTATAAAACGGCCATATACAATACTTCTCAAAAGGGTAAAGTAAATTATACATTATTTTGTTTATGTTAACATTATATATTGATTCATTATTTTAATTCATTAATGATTAAAAACTAATAAAAAATTATTTTTTAATATTTTAGCTAACACTAATTTGAATTTATTACACATTAAAAATATTAACAATGTATACTAACTTGTTTATATTACCACATACACATAAACTAAATTTATATATAATTAGTGGCATGAACTAGTAATGCGACTATGTAAATAAATTGTTTTTGCTGACATTTTAGCTAACAAGTACACTAATTAACACTAAATTATGTTACACTAATAACCACATATACTAATCAACCGAAACTAGCTCTAATTATACATTAATTTTTGGATTTAAACACCAATAACCCTAATTAACATTTTCAAATCAACCAATGTATAATTATAACCAATCAATCGGCTATTATCAATAAATCTAAGCATAAATTAACACTAAACTTACCACAATTTGAAAAATTAGTTTAAGGGAAGAACATAACTAATTTTTAATGGATTGAAGGCATAGAAGGTTAGGGAATCCAATTTGATGAAGATTGCAATGGATAATGGTGGATTACAGTGGATAGGGATGGATTTTGAAGGATTGAGGTTTTGGGAATTGCGTTTAGGGAAGATGAAAAGGAGGAAGAAATCGGTTCGGCTGGAGAAATTTTCATGATATTTTGATGGTTTTCGACAATCGTCGAGGGCAATATTTCGACGGCTTTCGATGACATAATTATGATGATAATTAAATTTTCTCTCTATTTAAAATAAATTTAATTTGATTTAATTTGTTATAAAAATATAATTTGTTATAAAAAAACTTAAAAAGTTTACAACAACCCATTTTTGTTTCTAAATATTAAAATCATTATTTTTATTCATTATATAAAGCATTTTTTAACGCTTTGATAATTAATTATGAATTTTAAATTTAGTTAACATAAAAGATTCGTATAAAATAAAATATTTGGTAAAAATAATAATTTTGTTGAGTCTTATGTTGATCCAAGGTATTTTAGGCATACGGTCGAAATATGAAAGAAAAATAAACTGGATTAAGATATCAATCTTACTTGCCTTTTCAAATCTTTCATTCAGTCCTATAAAATCATTTTTTGCAAAGCAAGCAGAGATTGGAGTGAGTGGTCCACTATTATTAATAATATTTTAAATGGGTGTTTGGGAAATGGGCCAAAACAGCTTTGAAAAAAGAAAAAAGCACCGGAGCTAGGTAAAAGACCTAGACTACAAATACAATAGACAACCAGGCACTCTCCACGGAGGAGGAGCCATAGGTATCAATAGTAGAACTAGGCCCAGGAACTCGAATGAATCATGAAAAAAGAACTACCGATATAGGGTCATAATCCACAAAATTGCTAGAATATAGGTATTTCCTATCCCAAGTAACATCCTCCAAAACAATTTTATTATCATCACCGTCTTCACCTAGAGTAGAAAGCACAAGTCCATCTCCAATTATGTGAAAGTATAACTTACAACTACCATCTTCATCACCAACATACATACGATAATAATCATCCGATGGCGTATAACTTATTTTCGATTTCACAAGAACCCATGCTTTCTCTATGGGACTCCACACAATACCAGAAGAAGGAGGCTTCACCAATTTATCCATAATAGTAGGTTCAATAATAATAGCAGAGGGCTCCTGTAATAAACTGAATTTTCCATCCCTCAAAAATCGACACTAATACGTCCACTGTATTGCGTGCCGGGAAATCGAATGCCCAAAAACCCGATCGTTAGGGGTGAAAGAAAGAAAGAGAAAGAAGAAAACTAAACAAGCAGAATCTGATAGCGGAACGGATAATCTATAATATACAACAAATCTTTACACAAAGAAATACTATAATATACACACATCAATCAGAGTACACTAACTTATTTAAACCTGTACAATTATAATATCCTGTTGTTATAATTTCTGATAAATACAACCAACAGACAACGTAGTGAAACATAAAGAAATACTTTGATACATCTTAGTCCTCGAGCTCGTCTCCTAGGCTCTAATGCATCCAAAGTAATCTAAAAATATAGTCGGTCTGACCCGAGCATTGAAAGGAAAGAACGCCAGGATCAATCTGGTAAACCAGTGTTAGAAAAGCACACCTCAAATGGAATTTAATGTTTTTCAAAAATCTTTCAAGTAAAGGTATCTCGTATGACCATGTAATGTATTTTCAGTAACCACATAAGTTAAATATCTGGGCTCCATACCATGATATCACCTCTATCCAGAAGAAATGGACATACACTAGGGGCGCGACCCCTGAAACCTTGCTACATCTTTCCTGTTTCGACCATTTCCGGGGTGTGAGGTCCGACGAAGCCTCGTCCACAAAGCTATGCTTTTCACAAACTCTATGCATTGATCAACAAATGATCAGCATCGCTTCGTATGCCACATTACCAATTTGGGACTGTATCACTAGTAACCATCAACTACATAACCTTTGAGCTCGTACGTCTCAGAGAAGGGTGTTAAGCTAAGAGAATAAATTCTTCGCCACCAACAGAAATGTATTTGATAGAAACTAGCTTTACATGTCAAATTATAACGTCAGACACACATCCATACAAGTCCGTTCCAGGATCGAATGGAACCGAAGGCACTTCCAAAGAAGCCCTTGCAATACGGATATTCACTAATCACGTCCGGACTTCCCATCACAAAGCGTGATAAAATCTCTATATCGGAGATCAGCCGATGTAGAGACATTCGACGGTAATCCTTCCGTTTTCGAAAATATTCGGTCTTCAACACCGGTCTTCAAATGCTATCCATTACGACGTATCGCTATTCGGAATGGGATTCATGACCCAAAGGTCCTCTCCCGGCTAAACCGAATAACGAGCGCTTATATTAAAATAAGTATAACATTCAAATTCAGGCAAATCACAACAAATACCCATTTAAAGGTAAATATTGATAGTCGGTTATTTAACTATCAATAGATATGCACAACATCACCAGATTCCAAATAATTTCCCAAATTATTTGTTTTCCAATAATATCCTTACAAGATATATTTTTCACATTTTAACCATTTGAAAACAAATTTCAAATCACTTTTCACCTTTACAACTTTTGAAAACAAATTTCAAATCATTTTCCTTACGCGGAAACACTTCCAAATATTTATTCAAAATAATTTATAACACTTATCCAAATATATCGGGAATTTTTTTTGAAATAAAACTATTTTTCTTTAAGCACTTTACTTAAAATAATAGTTATAAAAATATTATACCAATATTATATATAACTTAAGTCCAAACTAATTTTCAAAATAAAATTAGTAGATAGAGTATACTATTTAGATAACTATTTTCTAAAAGAATTATTGATTAAATCTTAGAAATAATCATTTCTATATCAACTTAATAAATCTTTACTTAAAGGATTTAAAACAATTCAAGAAGTCAATTTCTCCAGAGTTTCCTTTTCAAAACTAATTCTAGAATTATATATATATGTATGTATGTATATATATATATATGTATATGTATATATTTTTCAAAGCTATTCAGAAATTTTATTCGGCTTTCCAGAGAGAATACACTTTTATTTCAAAATGGTTCATTTAAACCAATTAAATAAATCCTTACCGATTTACTTTAAATTTACGTTCCAAATCCGTAAATGTATTTCCACACTTCAAAAATAAATCAATGTTTATTTTTAAACGAATTTCCCTTTCCTTTATAAATTCCATGGTGAATTTAAATTTCCAAATATCCACTGATATACGATTTTCAAACCGATTTCAAATATTCACTTTCAATTTATCTATAAAAGATATAATCTCATAACATTTCACTTCATATTGGAAAACATTTCCATACTTATTTAATAATAAGTAATTCATAAATCTATTTATTTTCAACATTTGGAAAATATTCAATATACTTAAATCACAATAAAGTATATATTTTATTCTTTAAGGGAAAACATTCTCTTAAACACATTTATTTGAGTCAAAACGAATGTTGCGTAAAACATCGTTACGACAACCAAAAATCACTAGTACAGGGATTCGAAATTAAGATAGATCTATAAATCCCAATACTATATAAAACATTTCCTTTCGAAAATCATTTACTATAACAACAGTGTTATAGTCCACCATTTCCTTTTATTTCTCGAAAACGTCTATTTCAACAATGAATGTTGAAATCTATGGTTTCGATACTTAATAAATTTTAAAACATCTTTAAATCATTTTAATTTTATTTAAAATATCCCTTCCCCAAAACATTTGTTTAATATATTATTCACTGTCCAAAATCGTGAATATACTTCGTTAACCAAATTCAACATTTCTACACATTTTATTTAAAGGATTATCCTCTGTCCAAAATCATGGATATATCTCCTTTAATAAGCTATAATAATTAACTTATCAAAATAAGTCGATTTCGGATTTATAAAACAAAGTCTATAAATTCCATTTATATTTTATAACAACTTCAACTTATAAAATCACTTTGTTAACAAATTCTATCCATATCCCATTTACACTCCAAAATCCAAATTTTAAGCAAATTACTTATAATTCTCTATTTACAAATTCATTCATTTTATAACTTCACAAATCATAGTGTCTATTCTTTTATAAAATCCTTTTATAACATCATTTTAAAACATTTTCAAAACTCCTTTAGAATTTCATCACTTTGATTTATAAAAATCCAATTTTATAAATCTTATATATAAAGCTTTTATAATAAATTCAAAAATCACCATTTAAATTATTTTATAAATAATCGGCACACAAAATTGAAACAAATTCAATTATTTGAGGAATCCAGTCGGATCCCTCCAACCTGTTTCCCTGCATCCACAGATCTTAGCGCAATACCAATTCCACTTCGAGGCGGAATATCGCAGTATATGGGATTTATAAAATATTATCCGCTATTATGCGATGCAATAGGGTCTCATCCGCTATATAATGCGGGAAATCAACTCCAAGTACGTATATAATACCAATTCCACTTCAAGGTGGAATATCGCGGTATATGTGTTTAATATAATAATCTCCGCTTAATATACGTCGTATAGGGTCTATTTCAATGCAATATATAATGATTTATCATCCAGGCATACAATCAATACAATCAAGCAATTTTAAATCTAACTATTTAAAATTTAAATCGAAACACAATTCAATTGAGTGAGAAGTTCTCACCTTACTTCCAATAACAGTTGTAGTGTTTTATTCCGGATAAAATTAAACGAGCGTTTAATTTTACCCAAAATTCACACTAGCTCCAATCAATTCCATTCTAGCTCCATCGCGTAGTCTTCGCAAATATGAATCCAACGTAAGTCGTTTCGTGAATTTTCGACCTCGTATGACAAAGTTATGATGTTACAAAGATTACACAAATTTTAATATAATTAATTTACATTTTCTTTTTATAATTTATAACCTTTTCAAATCCAGGCCGTTCGATATTGTTTTTATGAAATCTCGGTCATGCTCGTTGTTGCTTCTTCTTCATCACGCGTGCTATAGCTCAAACCGAACCCATATCACAATTTTTAGGGTTAGGGACCGCACCCACCAGGGCGTTCAAGAATTCGATCAGGACCTACCACATCGCGCGCGTCTCGGCTCCACCCACGGCCAAAAAAGCACGAAGCTCGGTTGCCTCCATTGTCGTGAAAATGAGCTCAAACGCGACCTCTTCCCGCTTGATTTCTGGCTACCACGTCGATCTTCACGTCGACCCACCGTACGGATGTGTAGAGCTCGAGAAGCTCTACACTTCTCTAGTTGAAAGTTTCTGCTATAAACTCACAGATTAGAAGAAAAATGAGGAAGAAGAAGTGAAAATTTTCGGCCATTGATGATAATGGCGGCGGCCGAAGAATAGGGTTAGGGTTTTGTGATAAATTTAGATGTTAAGGTCCTTTTATAGAAAATTTGATGAAACACTATTCATCCGAGATTTTCCGAACTCCAAACGAAGCATGCCGGCTGACGTTTCTTGGGTTTAACCCGTATTTCGGACACAATGGAACATGTTTCGGAAGCTAATTTGATCGTATGTGTGAGTTACGGAAAATAAATGATCAAATTTAAATTAAATCAGTTAAACAATTTTCTATGCGTTTTAGCTTGCCCTGGACAAACCGTAAACCCGATTGGCACAAAATTTGAAATCTTACAATAATATAACACTACAGATCCAATGAAACTGGTTTCATCGAAATCCGAGACTGTTTGAAAAATGAATATTTTTAGTCGTCAATTAAATATTAAAATATTCAATTTCCATAAATTAACTTTTAATTCAATTTTAAAAGTTCTGCAATTTCATTCTAACTCCAATATGATTTAATGCAACTTTAAAAATCATTTTTAATCACATTAAACCCAATTTCCAATTATTTCTGAAATTTCAAATATTAAATTATCGATTTAATTATCCAATTAAATCCTCATATTCAAAATTAAATTCACTCAGCTTATAAAATTCATTTGTGAATATTTAAAATTAATTAAATATATGAATTTCAAATGAAAGAAATTCTGGGTCGTTACAAACTTCCCCCTTAAAAAAATTTCGTCCTCGAAATTACCAAGTAAGAAAAAGTTACAGAATCCGTTCAAATTAGATTTCAAATTCACTTAAGTATTTAACTTTCCCAAAATCCAATAGTTAAACTTCTTATAAAAAAACCCTTCTAAGTTTTAAAATCTATACTTAGTTATCTTTTCAAAGCAACCAATATCGTTTAACTTTTAACTTCAAATCAAAACTTAGTTTTTTTTTAAAATTTTCCAATTTTCTCAAAAATATTCTAAAGCCTTAAATTTTCAGAAAATTTCGCCATAACCTCCTCGAAAAAAATGGCAATATATATATAACAAATATACATCTCATCAAAGTAATGAGGAATCCTGCAAGGAAAAAGTGGAAAAGTACGATATGTAATCCGAGATATGTACCTTATATATTATTAGCGAACATATACGGCTAATATAGCGCGAAAGCGAGCTCCAAATGCGAAGCAAGCGCAATCCTCACCTACTATACACTCAACAACAATGAGACACATGTATATATGAAAATAATATCAACATACAACATATACCAACAACTATATACGCCAATATAGTAAATGCAATCAAAAACAACAAATCCAACCATCAAACAACTATCATCCAACAACTATCCAATCAATCCACAAACAAATCAATATTCATTCATATTCAATTAGTTTTCATTCACTAATTCATATTCAAGTTAGTTCACTTTCAATTCAAATCAAATTCAATTATATTTAAATTCACTTCACTTCCAATTTGAATTCAACTATTTAGCTTTCAATTTTATTAATTCAATTTCATATGAATTTCTATTCAATCGACTAACAGCAAGTTAACAACCAAAGTATATCCAATATTACCAAATTAATTTACATTACTTTACTTCGTTTACATTCAATTTGGTTTAACATTCAATTGACTTTCATTCAATTATTTAATTTCAAATTTCATCAGCTTAATGAATAAACACTTACAGTCACTATTCCATATCAATTCATTTACATTAGATTGATTGACGTTCAATCCATTTATTAATTCAATTGCTAATTCATTTAACCACAAAAGTTGAATTTCATCTCATAACTCAAGTTCATATTCATCACTTCACTTTATTAATTTACTTCGATACCAAAATCAACTTCATTCAACATTACTTAAGTTATATTCCATTTCAAACATCATTTGTTTAACTAACTTAAATTTCCACTTATAAATCCCATTCAGATTCCAATTCTAAAGTAAATTCTATTTAACTTTTACTACAGACAAATTTCATCACTTATTCAAATTCATATCTCGTTTTGCTTAACAAATTTTTTTTAACCATTTTATCATTTGGTTTCACTTACATCTTCTCCAAATCATATATTTACTATGCTAACCCAAATCCTTTAACTTTACCAAAGCTAAATTTATTATCTCATATTATAAGTTCAAAACTCGTTTCACTTATATTCAACCATTACAACTTGGATTTTTTTTATTTCAAATTTGTTTATCATTCAATTTCCAATTTACTATGGTAGCAAATCCATCACACAGAAACTTGAAAATGATACTGATGATGCTGTAGTCATCACCCTTATTATTTCCCAACAACAATAGGGAAAATGCTTAATATTCTTTCAAAATTTTTCTTTTATTCAAAATCACATTTGTAAATCTTTTTACTTATAGAATTTCACTATTTAACTTTTAATTTTGGAGAATAACTTCCAAAATAAACAGGATTCCAATTTTTAAATTCTTAGTCCAAATTCATTTTTTATTTGCAACTCATATTTATAAACATATTCATACAGTTTCACATCTTATATATAAGATTGTTTCACAATTGTAAATCACATTAATTATAATTCCATACTTAATAATTCATTTGCTTATACAATTATTCTTTTACAATTGTTGTTTTTATTTAGATTATTCAAACATCTTTTAATTAACTTATATATATTTTTACATTTTCAACAACCAAACAATCAATTTATATACACTTAATAATTCTGAAAAATTATTCCTTTATATGTAAAATATAATCAAGGTAAAATTATTTCATTTACCTAATTTAAAATGATACTATGTCGACTTGCCTCGTTTAAGTGTTTAGAAATCCCTATCAATAATATGGCGTCCCACATACCGACCAGAATTCACAAACAGCTCAACGGATAAGCAAACACAATATAAAACATTTTCATATTCACTAACAAATATGCGCTCATATCTATTATTACACTCACGCTCATTCTAGAGTACTACTGACTCTATCTCTAATGAATAATCCCCAACAGAGCCAAGGTTGTCGCTTAACCAAATGCTCTGATACCACATTGTAATGTATTTGCAGTAACCACATAGCTTAAATATCTGGGCTTCGTACCATGATATCACCTTTATCCAGAAGAAATGGACATACCCTAGGGGTGCGACCCCTGAAACCTTGCTGCATCTTTCCTGTTTCGACCATTTTCGGGGTGTGAGGTCCGACGAAGTCTCGTCTACAAAGCTACACTTTTCACAAAAGTTATGCTTTGATCAACAAATGATCAGCAACACTTCGAATGCCACATTACCAAATTGGGACTGTATCACTAGTAACCATCAACTACATAACCTCTGAGCTCGTACGTCTCAGAGAAGGGTGTTAAGCTAAGAGAATAAATTCTCCGCCACCAACAAAAATGTATTTGATAGAAACCAACTTTACATCTCAAATTGTAACGTCACACACACATCCATACAAGTCCGTTCCAGGATCGAACAGAACCGAAGGCACTTCCAAAGAAGCCCTTGCAATCCGAATATTCACTAATCACGTCCGGACTTCCCATCACAAAGGGTGATAAAATCTCTATATCGGAGATCAGCCGATGCAGAGACATTCGACGTTAATCCTTCCGTTTTCGAAAATATCCGGTCTTCAACACCAGTCTTCAAATGCTATCCATTACGACGTATCACTATTCGGAATGGGATTCATGACCCAAAGGTCCTCTCCCGGCTAAAATGAATAACGAGCGCTTATTTTAAAATAAGTGTAGCATTCAAATTCAAGCAAATCACAACAAATACCCATTTAAAGGTAAATATTGATAGTCGGTTATTTAACTATCAATAGATATGCACAACATCACCAGATTCCAAACAATTTCCTAAATTATTTGTTTTCCAAAAATATCCTTACAAGATATATTTTTCACACTTTAACCATTTGAAAACAAATTTCAAATCACTTTTCACCTTTACAACTTTTGAAAACAAATTTCAAATCATTTTCCTTACGCGGAAATACTTCCAAATATTTATTCATTTTCACTGGAAATCTGCCGAGTTCAAATACTTTAAAATAATTTATAATACTTATCCAAAATATATCGGGAAAACATTTTGAAATAAAACTATTTTTCTTTAAACACTTTACTTAAAATATTAGTTATAAAAATATTATACCAATATTATATATAACTTAAGTCCAAACTAATTTTCAAAATAAAATTAGTAGATAGAGTATACTATTTAGATAACTATTTTCTAAAACAATTATTGATTAAATCTTAGAAATAATCATTTCTATATCAACTTAATAAATCTTTACTTAAAGGATTTAAAACAATTCAAGAAGTTAATTTCCCCAAAGTATCCTTTTCAAAACCAATTCTAGAATTATATATATATATATATATATATATATATATATATATATATATATGTATGTATGTATATGTATATATATACGTGTGTGTGTGTGTGCGCGCGCGCGAGTGTGTGTGTGTATATATATGTATGTGTATATATTTTTCAAAGCTATTCAGAAATTTTATTCGGCTTTCCAGAGAGAATACACTTTCATTTCAAAATGGTTCATTCCAACCAATTAAATAAATCCTTACCGATTTACTTTAAATTTACGTTCCAAATCCGTAAATGTATTTCCACACTTCAAAAATAAATCAATGTTTATTTTTAAACGAATTTCCCTTTCCTTTAAAAATTCCATGGTGAATTTAAATTTCCAAATACCCACTGATATACGATTTTCAAATCGATTTCAAATATTCACTTTCAATTTATCTTTAAAAGATATAATCTCAAAACATTTCACTTCATATTGGAAAACATTTCCATACTTATTTAATAATAAGTAATTCAAAAACCTATTTATTTTTAACATTTGGAAAATATTCAATATACTTAAATCACAATAAAGTATATATTTTATTCTTTAAGGGTAAACATTCTCTTAAACACTTTTATTTGAGTCAAAACGAATGTTGCGTAAAACATCGTTACAACAACCCAAAATCACTAGTAATGGGATTCGAAATTAAGATAGATATATAAATCCTAATACTATATAAAACAATTCCTTTCGAAAATCATTTACTATAACAACAGCGTCATAGTCCATCATTTCCTTTTATTTCTTGAAAACGTCTATTTCAACAATGAATGTTGAAATCTATGGTTTCGATACTTAATACATTTTAAAACATCTTTAAATCGTTTTAATTCTATTTAAAATATCCCTTTCCCAAAATATTTCTTTAATATATTATTCACTGTCAAAAATCGTGAATATACTTCGTTAACCAAATTCAACATTTCTACACATGTTATTTAAAGGATTATCCACTGTCCAAAATCATGGATATATCTCCTTTAATAAGTTATAATAATTAACTTATCAAAATAGGTCGATTTCGGATTTATAAAACAAAGTTTATAAATTCCATTTATATTTTATAACAACTTCAACTTATAAAATCACTTTGTTAACAAATTCTATCCATATCCCATTTACACTCCAAAATCCAAATTTTAAGCAAATTACTTATAATTCCCTATTTACAAATTCATTCATTTTATAACTTCACAAATAGTAGATTCTATTCTTTTATGAAATCCTTTTGTAACATCATTTTAAAACATTTTCAAAACTCCTTTATAATTTCATCACTTTGATTTATAAAAATCCAATTTTATAAATCTTATATATAAAGCTTTTATAATAAATTCAAAAATCACCATTTAATTTTTTTTATAAAATAATCAGCACAAAAAATGAAATAAATTCAATTATTTGAGGAATCCAGTTGGATCCCTCCAACCTGTTTCCCTGCATCCACAGATGTTAGCACAATACCAATTCCACAGCGAGGCGGAATATTGTGGTATATGGGATTTATAAAATATTATCCGCTATTATGCGACGCAATAGGGTCTCATCCGCTATATAATGCGGGAAATCAACTCCAAGTATATATATAATACTAATTCCACTTCAAGGTGGAATATCACGGTATATGTGTTTAATGTAATAACCTCCGCTTAATATATGGTGTATAGGGTCTATTTCAATACAATATATAATAATTTATCATCCAAGCATACAATGAACACAATCAATCAATTTTAAATCTAACTATTTAAAATTTAACTCGAAACACAATTCGATTGAGTGAGAAGGCCTCACCTTGCTTCCAATAACAGTTGTAGTGTTTTATTCTGGATAAAATTAAACGAGCGTTTAATTTTACCCAAAATTCACACTAGCTCCATTCAATTCCAATCCAGCTCTATCGTGTAGTATTCGCGAATACGAATCCAACGCAAGTCGTTTCGTGAATTTTCGACCTCGTATGACAAAGTTATGATGTTACAAAGATTACACAAATTTTAATATAACAAATTTACATTTTCTTTTTATATTTTATAACCTTTTCAAATCCAGGCCGTTCGATATTGTTTTTATGAAATCTCGGCCATGCTCGTTGTTGCTTCTTCTTCATCATGCGTGCTACAGCTTAAACCGAACCCATATCACAATTTTTAGGGTTAGGGACCGCACCCACCACGGTGTTCAAGAATTCGATCAGGACCCACCACATCGCGCGCGCACCTCGACTCTACCCATGGCCATAAAAGCACGAAGCTCGGTTGCCTCCATTGTCATGAAAACGAGCTCGAACGCGACCCCTTCCCGCTTGATTTCTGGCCACCACGTCGATCTTCACGCCGACCCACCGTACGGATGTGTAGAGCTCGAGAAGCTCTACACTTCTCTAGTTGGAAGTTTCTGCTATAAGATCACAGATTAGAGGAAAAACGAGGAGGAAGAAGTGAACATTTTCGGCCATTGATGATAATGGTGGCGGCTGAAGAATAGAGTTAGGGTTTTGTGATAAATTTAGATGTTAAGGTCCTTTTATATAAAATTTGACGAAAAACTATTCATCCGAGATTTTCCGAACTCCAAACGAAGCATGCCGGCTGATGTTTCTAGGGTTTAACCCGTATTGCGGACACAATGGAACGTGTTTCGGAGGCTAACTTGATCGTATGTGCAAGTTACGGAAATAAACGATCAAATTTAAATTAAATCGGTTAAATAATTTTCTATGCGTTTTAGCTTGCCCTGGACAAACTGTAAATCCGATTGACACGAAATTTGAAATCTTACAATAATATAACATTACGGATCCGATGAAGCTGGTTTCGTTGAAATCCAAGACTATTTGAAAAATGACTATTTTTACTCGTCAATTAAATATTAAAATATTCAATTTCCACAAATTAACTTTTAATTCAATTTTAAAAGTTCTGCAATATCATTTTAACTCCAATATGATTTAATACATCTTTACAAATCATTTTTAATCACATTAAACCCAATTTCCAATTATTTCTGAAATTTCAAATATTAAATTATCGATTTAATTATCCAATTAAATCCTCATATTCAAAATTAAATTCACTCAGCTTATAAAATTCATTCGTGAATATTTAAAATTAATTGAATATATGAATTTCAAATGACAGAAATTCTGGGTCGTTACAGACCACGCCGCACATAAACGTGGATGAGTTTTTACCTTACGATAAGCAAAACATTTTTTATAGAAAATCCATTTATACGTCTAGGGGTCAAAGTAAAATATGAATATAGCTGAAATGCTTGCATCTCATATTTTAGCATAGTTGGGCACAACTAAGTCCGTAAAGCCCGTATTGGAGAATAGATTCCATACTATGACAAGTAAGTAGCTACCTTCCGATAATACATCTCTAGGCAAAATGCACCAGGGTTTGACAAGAATATCTTATACTCCTGCCACACTGGACTGACCTACTACTCAATTAGTAGTACCGAATATGAGCACCCCACTTTGGGCCCCGAAGCATACATGAGTAGATCGTAAGCGATTTATATTTGGTATGACCATACCCTGATGGGAGCGACCCATGTGGCCCTGCTGCATGCTCGATTTTTGTCATTTCTCGGTTGATAAGGCTTGAGGCTACGTTTTACCATTACATAGCAATTCCCACTTGGAATGCTACATTGCCTTCCAGTCGACGACACAACGTCAGCATTCATTCATACAAGTGATTCATAAGATAAACGAACCAAAGACATTAACTTTGCTACATCCATTTCGAAATCACCCCCAGGATTAGTAGCAAGCAGCCCTTGTAGTTCAAAGAGCTCCATCTTCATATTCCATCATCTTCAAGATGTCTTCACTTCGAAATGCTTGAGTTGGATCGAAGTGGTTTTCGGATAACATATACAATCCTGGTCTCTTCAAAACAACATTCGATAGATTTTGGCAAACTCAAACTTGGTTCTTTTAGGAATAATCAGACAACAAAATGAAAAAGTGCAAAGTAAAATTGAACCAGACTTTAACATGTTCAAAAATATATGGATATGCATGTATCAGTTAAGAGGCAAGTACGAGTTCAAATACAAAGAAGCACATATTGAATCAAGCTACTGGAATGACTATAACAACATGAATGCAAATTGGCTCCAACCAGTAAAAAGGCACATACATGTTGACTTCAAGATGATCCAGACCTGCATGCAAGTGTAGACATGTACAAATAGGCAGCATACATATATACATGCCTGAACACACATGTATACACACACGCACACGCACACACACATAAATGCAATGGAAACCGGACTTCATTCAACATGAACCAAGCAAATAGTGAACCATGATATGCAACAAGCAAAGTGTAATGGTAAATAGATAATTATCAGTAGCGAACAGTGAACAGTGATATGCAACAAGCAAAGTGAAATGGTAAATCGATAATTATCAGTAGCCATGGGAAATCCAAGTCAAGGATTAGTCAAAAAGAAATGATCAAACATTTTTACAAAATTTCATAAATTGAATGCTAGTAAAGAATGTTGCAGTGAAGTCAATCAGAGAAAATGGTTTAACGTGGCAGGGTATCATAGTGAAAATATATCAGAAACATATCATCAAATTCAAATGCCAACAAATCAGAATCACACACACATGTACATACATACATACATATGTAAGTATGTATGCATATGGAGATGACCAGCAGTTTATAAAAAAATCAAGTAATCAGAGAGTCGTATATATTGAAATAGAACAGGTCAAAAGAAATCAGTTAGAGGACTATTAATCAATTTAAATTACATTCCTTTCACATGAAATATTTCTCATTTAATACTACATTTATTTGCAAATCATTTCATAAGGAATTTTCTTAAGTTCATAACCAATTTATAAAAGCTTAATTTCTTTTTATAAGACACTGTTCATGTTTAGAGTTCTCACAAATTTATTTATAACCATTTATTTCATAACAATTTACAAGTCATGGCTTTATTTATAATTATTTCACTTTTAGTTCATATATGCTTATCCCATTTAGTTTCACCTTTACCTTTCAATTTATTTAACATATTTTATAAATTTAATTAAGTTCGTTGCATTTTTTTAAATCTCATTTACAGCTTTTCCTTAATCACAATTTTGATTTAAACATGCCAAGGCTTAAAGTTCACACTTGTATATTATTATAATACATGCCAATAATGTATACAACAATTCTATTCGTTTGCTAACACAGATATAACAAATTTAACTTGTTTCACTTGCTTTCAACTTAACATTACCAAATTCAACTGCATAATTCAACAAAATTTCTACATTTCAACTCATATATTAATTCAGAAGGTTTGACTATCCAAAACATCTAGATATTCCATTTTATTTCAATAGTTGAAACTAATAATCAATAAACAACAATATTAACAACCAAACATTTCAATTTCATAACCAAATATCCTAATTATTCATTTTATTCTCTTTAATACACCATTACTAAACTAGTGTTAGTCTATAAATTAAATCAACAATAATTATCCAATGCTTATAAACTGACAAAAACACAACTAATCAACAATAAATGATAATAACTAAATATTACCATTTCATAAACCAAACACGTTACAAATATCTACATTAGTTATAAAATTTTGTTTCTTTATACATATATCATATAATATTATGAAAGATAATTTCATTTCAAAACTAATATAAAATATTTTTATAATACTAACAAATACGCGTTCACGCTCAGACAACTCATTCTAGGGTATTACTACCCTATCTCTAATGAATTAACCCCAATAGGCTAATGTATGTCTAAACCGAATCTCTGACTGTAACGACTCACCTTTTTGGATGGTTTAAATCGACGATAAACCACACATGTCTAATTCAAACCATTCAAAAGGGAGGATTTTAATGGGGTAAATAAGAAAATAAAAGAAAAGAAGGAAAAATAAAACATAGAATCTCATAGCAGAATAACAAAATATAATAATCAAATAAACAGTTCATGAAGCTATTTTACAATAACATGTGGTTACACTTTTACAATTCAAATTAGAGTTATAAATATAACAGGAATAAACAAATAATGCAGCTAAATACATGATGTAGTGGAATAATTATAATAAACAGTAATAATATACCAAATATTCGTCTTCGTCTTCCAAAAAATAGTCTTCAATACACTGAAAAGCTCATACTGACCCGAGCGTAATGAAACAATACACTCGAGTTAGAAGTAAAAGATCTTATGTAAGTCAAATTAATCTAAAATAAAATGTGAGTGCAATGGCTTTAGAGATGTTACGGGATTTTCCATCTTTTATCAAGTGTACAACGTGAATATAATTATTAAAAGATTTCAAATAATTCAAGGTAATAATTTTAACCTCTATAATTAAGAAAATTCAAAGTTTAACTTAAACCTTTTAAATAATTCAATTCCAATACATAATCCAAATTCAAGAAATTATATGGATATATATCATTTCAACCAATAACTAAAATTAAAATTTTCAAATCAATGAAAACCGCTTGGGTTTATCATTTCAACCTAAAACGATTTCCCTAATTTATAAGGTCTTTCGGGTATGTATCATTTCAACCAATAATGATAACAGAGATATAGGCATAAATAAATGTCCAATCATCCAAAATATTAACCAAAAACATCCATCGCAATGAACATCCAAATTAGCAAATAAATCACAACAATTAATTGGTTAACATTATTAGGTGTTTGACTAGAAATTATATTCAATATTAATTACATGGCTATAAATTCAATATCAATTCAAATTAAATCTAGATGACAAATTAAAGCACCAAACAACAATTAATAAACTTCTAATTAGATTATAAGTCTAATTTAACCAACATAAGATAATTTAGTAGTTGCGAGTGGGTTAAAACACTCACCTTTGTTTTGTCGACGATTAAAAATCCAATTAAATGCCCAAATTTGAACAGCAGACATACGAGAAACTAGGCCATATTTAAGAAAATATACGGACCAGCATATTACTGAATTTATAAAAGTGACTAACTAGAAAGTTGTTGTAAATTCTTTTCTCTCCACCTACAAAAAAGAATCACTCAAAAAGATTCTATCTTGTGGAAGTTATGGTCAAAACAAACAGAGGTGTTTTCTGAGTTGAAAATCTGAGTTCAATTATACTTTGAAACGATTTGAGTTTTTTTCATAGAAAATTAAGGAATTTGAAGAACTGATCTAAAAGAAATTGAAGCCATTGGAAAAATAAATGGTTTGAAATAAAGAATCACATAATTTGGTTCATTCATGAAGGAGATATGATTGATACAATATGGGGTATTTTTATCCAAAACTGGACCCGAAAAAGGACTTGAAAAATGAAGTTTTTGATATAGAAATATTCGGAATGGGAAGAAGGGTTCAACAACAAAGTTATTGTCATTGAAATTATACACGGTTTCAAAAAATATATTTTATTTGGAGTATTTTAGTAGAATATAGAAGCCATGGAAATAAAGGGAAGGAAGTGGGAAAAAGGGAAGGTGAAAAGAAGGGAAAAAGGAGAAAGAAGAGAAGAGAAGAGGAAAGGTGGGGCTTTGGCCATGGGTTACTGCCGTGGGTTGTGAGTGGTGATGGAGGTCGGTGGCGGTAAGAGGAGAGAGGTAGGCTAGGGTTTTGAAGGAGGAAGGATGGAATTTGATTTGGAGATTTAGGAGTTTTCTGTACGCAGAAAGTTTGTCAAATGAGGAATTTTTGTACGTACTTGGTTGTAGTCAGATAGGAAAATAGAAGGTCAATGTGTGAGAAAAGGTAGGATCAAAAGTCTCTTCGGGTTTGTAGGGTCTCTGGTTTACTAAGGAGCCCATTAGTAAAAAAAAAAAGAACATAAATATACACTGCAAATGAAAGAAATAAGTTGCAAGTATTTAATAATTAGGAAATTAAGGCGGAGAGAAGAAAACAAATGTCACGTTTTATTTTGAAAGCTTCAGGCATTAATAATGCATAAAGAAATGTACGTAGAAATGGAAAAGTTTGCAAACCAAAGGAAAGTGAAATTTTTTATACACGAAAATGAGGTGGCAAGAATTAAATACAACCTAAAAGTCTTGCTCTGCTATTAAACAGAAGGAGAAATGAATGGATCAAGTCCTAATAATAAGATAACTATTTTGAAACATACATAGGACAATTAATAACAAAAGAAATAAAGGGACCATGTACATCGCACGACCTTTTTGAAATTCAATTTGTGAAACATAACTAAATTAACATCATTAACTCAAATAATATTCAAATTTGTATGCATTTAGATTTCGTATCTATGCCTAATAAATAAAATTACTTACCATAAAAATGAAAACGTTCGATTTGGGTTTCCCAAAATGATCTTTGATTTCCGTTAAAACATCCTTTTTGATTAACACAAAACGTGTGTTTCTTTTATTAAATCTATTAATTGCAATCAATGTTTTCTTCCCTTCTAAGTGAAATATTTCATTTACATTAATTGCAATTACTTACAAAGTTAAATTTCATAACAGACAACTAAAATGGATGAAAAATAGAATAACTGTTTCCTTTAGTCATTTAAACACGTTTATAAATTTGTTGTTCATACAGCAGTAGAGTGGTAAATAACTTACTTAAATAAATTATTTTTCTACTCTTGTAATCCATCTATATGCTAAAAACAGTTCAAATATACATATATTTCTTCCTTTAAATCAATCATTCTATTCTTTATTTTAATGAAATTAAACCTGCATTCACAAATGAAACATTCATTTTATTTGATATAAATGTTCTTTTCATTAAACCAACTTTCCTTATATTTTCACAAAACATAAGCTACATTTAATTACACCTATTAATTTACAATTTGGTGTCCTCTCTATCAATAATTGAAATTATTCAACTACATTGATTTCGATTATTTACAAAGGTGAATTTCAAAATGGACAAAATAAATGTAATGAGAAATAGAACAATTATTTCCTATCTAATAGCAATTTAAACGTATTTATACACTATTAGACACAAATAGGAATTATATATTTCTTACCAAATAATAGTTTCTTATCTCTGCAATCAATCTTCCAGCTAGCAAACATTTCAATTAAATAAACATATGATTTCTTCTTTAATAAATAAACATTTATTATTCCTTATTAACATTTATTATTCCAATCAATTGGAAATTTACATTTAAATAAATGTTAATTTCACTCAAACCAATGTTATTAAAATACACACTAGAATTTGTTATCATCCTTACATTATTGCAAACATGTTTAATTAATAGAAATTTTACTTAAGCTCATAACTTGTATTATAATTTAATTTGTATCAGTAAAATTTAATTTTTTTCTAACAGTTTTATTCAAAAATCTTATTTAATATTTTTAAATGTTAAAATACGGGTCATTACAGATGTATGATCTCTTAACTCAATTTTGTTCATATATTGTTAATTATGTTTTCATCAACATTGTTGAAGTATTTCTGCCATATCTTGAACATCTCAACTTTTACTTTTGAAATTCTTGAAGTTCTGGTAAGCTAACCGATAATACTATAACTTTTAGTTTTTAGTTTTTATTGATTCACTTTGGAGTGTCATGAAAAATTGCAATAAATTCAATATATAATTAGAAAGCATATCAGTTTTACACAAACAAGTTGTGGTATTTCAAGTATAATTTTTGATTGATTTGACAAATTGACTAAAAACCAAATTTGGTAAGTAGCATTTTTTTAACATCTAAAATCTCGTGTTATAAGCCAAATCAAACTTCAAACTTTTATTAGCCAACTAAAGGTTTCAAATTGTATGAGTCTTCGAAACAAAGATTGTCAACTACGCTGAAACAACAATCATTATAGGCTCTCTTCATGTCTATTAAATCAATTTTCAAAACTGTTTTGACAAATTTTTTGAATGTGTGTTTTTGCTCAATATAGATTACTTTACTTGCTGAAAATTAAAAAAAAACAATTCAAGTGTTGTGGAGTGTTTGCACCAAAATTGGTCACAACACTCTTCGGGAGTCGTTGAAGAGATAACAGTCAAAAGTATGAACTGAATATGAATATTATCTAACAAAAACTCCAATCAACAGTAAAGAAAATGCGTAGACAAGCGATTTATAGTGGTTCGGCGTGTTGCCTACGTCCACTGTGAAGTTTTTTGATACTTTATTGATTCTCTTTCAATGTTTACAAGTGGCTACAGCGATCAACAACAAGTTACAACTGGAAATTCAAAATCAGTGGTGAAATTATGATGGAGATATCAATCCGACAGAGTCTGGGCGCTTGAGAGTGAATAAATCCCGAAGGTCCCCTTTCTGTTGGCTATGGAGCTCTATTTATAGGCGTAGGCTGCTGGTATCTTGCTGAAAACTCGGGAGACCACTTCTGGCACGTGAGGGGGCCCACACGTACGGTCTCGGGAAGTTTGGGCCCACTTTGGCATCGGTTCGAACTCCATTCGAACCGATCAAGAATTCATCCAATCGAGGTGAAATTTGGCGAGGACATTCTTCAACATGTATGCTAGCATCTGTGAAAATTTCATGACATTTGGATCAGTAGATTGGGAGATATGATGGGTTCGAAATAGGGTTCACGGCACGGCTGTTTGGTTCGAACCCATGGTTTCGAAACGATGGTTTCGAATCCATCATGGCACGCGACTTCGTGGTGACGTGGAGCGCAAGTTTCGAATCGATCCGGACTTCGCTCCGTGTTGACCGCTTCGACTCCGTATATCTCGGTGATTTCGAACTGATGGAAGACACGTTGGTTGACCCAGTGGGTTCGAATAAGGCAACACAGGATGGGTTCGAACGTGGCATCATGGATGGGTTCGAAAATAACTTCAGGGATGGGTTCGAACGAAGCTTATGGATGGGTTCGAAGCATGCATGTCCGATGGTTTCGAAATGAGGCAGCCGAGTATGGATTCGAATCAGCTATTCTCTGATGGGTTCGAGGTCGAGGCATCCCGAGGGTTTCGAAGGTGATGGTTTCGAACTTGATGGGTTCGAAGTGATGGTTTCGAATGGTGCGTGATGATGGGTTCGAAGACACCCATCATATGGTGGGTTCGAAACCAGTGTGTTCCCTCCAAGTTGAACCGATCATAACTTGAGCATACGAACTCGGATTGACTTGAAATTTGAAATGCTGACTCCTGTGGCCTTTCTTGCAGTGTCCCATCAATTGTAGCTCATTCTGGACTCGGATAAAATTCAGTGATATCCATGGCGAAAGAAAATACGATCAACCTCTGAGGTGAATGGTCCTTCCTTTTCAATCGCTCTTTTGGTATCGCGGCTTTGCCAAAAAGCGGGATAACATTTTGCCCCCCAAAGTACGTCTTGTGGGAACATGACGTGCTTTGAATAGCTGCCATTTCTATCTGAACAATCATTGCTCTCTTTTTTCTTGAAACTCGTATGCTGTATTGCCGTAACCTTGCGTTGATATGATTGATCGCTGTATAATAGTGCTTAGCCGTTGGTTGTCGCTTTTGTAACGGGAATAGTGTTCGATCCCTGTGAATATTCAAAATTGAATGTTAGTCCGACATGTATGCACATATGTTAATTTGGACCTTGTTAACGTCGTGCGTCCACGAGTCGTTGTCAGTTTGGTTTGCTGCAGAATTTCGTATCGATTCTCTCCTGAACCGATTTTGAAATTTGAATTGAGACAACGCTTGGTGGTTGTTGTGGAAATTTCCTCCGTATCGATCCTCTCCTGAACCGATATTGAAGGTTGAAGAAATAGAATTTGTATTGCGCAAGTGTAATGTTTCGAACCGATGCACTTGAGCGTTGATGGGTTCGAAATTCATGTTTGTATGGATGCGGTATGCCCGTGCAATGATGGGTTGTGTGAATATGAGATTTCGAATCGATGCATTGGAGCATTGATGGTTTCGAAATTGACATTCGAAACGGTCTGAAAGTATGGAGTATACTTGTGTGGTGATGGGTTTGAAATTGTCATTCGAACCGATGTGAAAGGATGGTTTCGAATTAGTAGTTCGTTTCTGTGGTTTCGAAAATGATCTTCGAATCGATGATTTGGATGGGTACGAAACCATTGTTCACGGCAGTTGTCCGTGTGCTTCACACGATGGAGCCTCAAGCGTATGGGTTCGAAGATTGGTTTCGAAACGACTCTGCATTCTGACCTGTTGCAATCGGTCAACTTCACCGGAACTCGAATCGTCCCGGTCATCATCAACCCTCCATATAAATAGCAGTGGACCTGCCACTTTTTCACTTTTTACTTTTTCACTGCACTCTTCATCGCTTCGAAGCTTCTAAGGAGAAAACACTGCGTCGCGTTTTCGAATCCATCAAGATTTAAGACTTAAATCTCTCGAATCCATTGCTTAAACCAGGTAATTAGCTTCGGATTCAAGCGACGAAGTTATTTCAAACCCATTTCTCTTCATCGATTGCATAGCTTCGAGATTGGCAAAACCAGATCTGGTTTGGGAGGGATTCGAATCGATGTGTGGGCTCGAGTTCGAAGCGATGACGGTGGTGTGTATCCATTGGATTTCGAATCGATCCTTGGAATGTCCTTGTTGGGATGCGTAGTTCGCACCGATTAGGGGATTCGAGGGATCCTTTCGAATCGATAGATTCTAACCCATAGGCTATCGTTTCGAAGTCTACAACCTCGTATCGATTCGAAGTGGATCGTTTCGAACGCGATCGGTGTCAAGTTAAGGGTTTCTGTATCGGTTCGAATTTTTCATTTGGCCATCGTTTCGAAGCGCGCCTGACTGCATGGTTTCGAAACGATGTCAGGATGGGTTCGAACGCATGGGTTCGAAGCACTGTCATGATGGTTTCGAACGCATGGGTTCGAACGAAGTTTGGATGGGCTCGAAGGAAGAGGTGTTCGGTTGGGTTCGAACGAAGCCTCTGTGATGGTTTCGAACCCTATATGGTGGATTCCAAAATTTGAAAATTTTCAAGCATAACTCCGACGAGCTTCATTCCTGCATATTTGGACTTGAATATTGAACTGCATATTTGATTGTCTTTTGAAGCTCGTCGATGGAACTATAACAACTTCTATTCGAACCGACTTCCATCATATAAGCGATTTAGTGATGACGGTCAGCGATGACGGTCATTACAGCTGAACTTCGTAGCTTTGTCGTTTGAATGTTCACTTTAACTCTGCAACATTTGTTCAAGTAATGCATGGCACGGTACCATACACATGCATACACTTTACACTGGGGAACACACGGGTTCTTTGTCGTCTAACGATGGTTTCTCATGAGTTAGCTAGTTATGGAACCTTCAAGTTCACAGCAGCAGGAGATTCAAGGTGCAGCCTCTCCGAGGCTAGAAGTTCCGGATATAGATCCTGAGATCATCGGTCCGGCTCCGGACGAACTTCCTGACGCATCGTTCATTGCCAATCCATCGGATTCCGTTCCATCGAATATCTCTGAAGACATGTTGGGGAGAATATGTTTGAGGCACGGCTTGTCATTGGATGATGCGTTACTGCCGGGGCCGAACGACAGACCACATAATCCGCCGGAAGGGTATACAGCGTTTAACCGCCACGCGTGTGCGGCCGGGACACTTCCCCCGTTCAACGAGTATATAAGAGAAGTATTGTCGTTTTTGAGGATCGCCCCATCTCAGCTGCATCCGAACGGATATGCGTCGATCAATAGCTTGTTCATTGTATTTATGGAATGTCTCCATCGACCGCCACTCCCAATCGAAATCAGATACTTTTTCAACTTAAAAACTCGGGGTGATTATCCTTCTTTCACATTTCTGGAAGCGGTGAGAAATTGCCAAGTGGTTACCGGGTCTTGGACCAGGTTGAGTTATTATAGGACAGAATGGTTTTATGTCAGATGTCCTCCAGGATTTGCCCGACGATGGTTATTCAGACGTGAGTATAACCGAGTTCTTAAATAGTTACTACGACAATTGCTGCCGAAGTGGAACTTATATTAATTTTTTCTTTTTACAGCAACGATCCCGCGACCCGAAGGTGAAGAGTTTAAGGAGATGGTGCGAGTACTCCGAGAAGTCCCGAGTGAAGATAGGGACATCGAGTTGCTTTTGACCGATAGAAATCTCCGGACTTATGGGCTGATTGAACGAAGGCAGAGTATAAGATTTGAGGTAGCACTAAAGATCGTTCCTAAGAAACGAGTCAAACGCAAGAAGCCCGAAGTTGCCATAGCCGAGGAGGCTGATTCTGAAAGAACTCATACTGATGATGAGCCGCTGACTGAGCCTACGGATGTAGCTTCGGATGTCGCGGAGCAGAGAAAAGGCAAGGCTGCCATGGTTAAGTCAACTAAGCGGGGGAGACGGAAATCGGTTGTCATTGCCCGGCCCTCTTTCGGAGTTAGAATTTTTGAGATGTCTCCTCCGCATACTGAAAGTCTCTACGAAGGGCTTACCGACCTTCCAATCCCGGAAGATGTGTCTTTTCAACATGATGTCGGGTTAGAGGAGTTCCATCGTAATCTAGAATTGAGCGAGCCTCTTATTACCAGCGAGGTCGACATTTCTGGTTGGTCGGGGGGAATGCATATTCATACACACTTCACGACACTGCATAACCTTTGACTGTAAACTACCTGATTCAAAGAGTGACTAATTCGATTTTACTTTGCTTTGCAGATACTATGTCTAAACGAGGTTCAATGCTTGGGAGTCTTCGACATGCCCGCAAGTCTTCTTATTATGATTCGCGCAGGCGAGAGGGGGATAGAGATTATGATCAGGGACGCCCTAGGCATTATGACCAGGGACGTTCCGGATATTCTAGTCATGAGAGATACGATTCAGACAGGGGCCATAGGCGTCGATCGCGATCGCGCACCCCTCCTCCTTCCAGAGATCCCGTACAACCTCCCGTTCGCGTCCCTCGTGATTCTTCTCGACATGTGTCGGTTTCTCAAGCTTCTAGATCTGAGGTGTCGGCGCCGACAGTTGCGGAGGAACCTCCTACTGAAATCACGGGAGAAGGAGCGATTAGGCTTGCGCAGCTGAAGAGAGAATTCCCGAATATCTGCTTCGACAATTATGTCTTTCCCCCGAACTTGAAAAGAATCCCACCGGAGGCCGAGCGGTGGGCGCTTGATTATGTGCACGACTTCTACGCACAGTATAAGGTGTGGTATAAGGCAGCTGAAAAAGCATCGGCGCTGGCCTTCGAACGAGCGGCCGCCATTGAAAAATTGCAAGCCGAGTTAGCACAAAAAGATCGCATCATACAAGTGCTGAATACTGAGGCTGAATCATCCCGTAAATCTGAAATAGAGGCCACTAAAAAAGCCGATGAAGCCCAAGCAATCATGGATAGGATGAAACGCGAACACTACGCCACGGTTGAGGACATGGGTCATCGAAACACATTGGTTACTGCAGAGAGGGACGCAGCCCTGAAGGAGTTGAACGAGCTTAAGTCAAAATTCGCCGAAATCGCCAAGGAAAGGGATGATGCGAATAGCGCAGCTCAGGAGGCGTGTGAATAAGCTGTGATTCTTCGCACTGAAAGGGATGCTGCGGTGGCGAAAGTTCAAGCGGTCGAGTCAGAGGTGGAGGAGAAAGTTCAACAAGCAAAGGCCAGGCTAGAGGCCGATATCCAAGATCTGCTTATAACTTATAACGCCAACGTGTTAAAACACCGAAATTTAGCCTGGCTTCAAGATTATCCTGTTCACCTTCGCAGCGCTTGGGAACGATTGGTCGAGGAAGAGGAGGAAGCGCATACGGGGGAATCGGTTGACCGATTCGAGCTTGAGAACCGGCTATTGACTGAGGATGAAAAGAAGGTCCTTCACGATGCTATCATTGCTCATGAGAAGGAGATGGTGGGTGGTCGTTCCCTGGAAGTTGGAGAGGGATCGGGTGTTGAGCACCATGCGGATGTCACTGAAGTCACCACATCGCCTTTGTCAGTGTCTGTGTCTGCGGTCAGCTTGCCACCTGTTCCTGCTTACGATCCGGAGCAGCCGCACTTATCTCCTATCCATGAGCACACTTCCGAGGTCGTTCAGCCGTCTGCGAGTCAAACTGGGGAAGGTATTTCGAAATTATCTCAAGTGTTTTCTAAATAAAGAGTTTGTTTTGAAGAAGTTACTAATAACTTATTGTTTTTGCCTAGTGACGGAGGTTGCGCCGACAGTCATGGCTCAAGAATCAAGCCAAAAGGATAAGGTCATCGCCACCGAGACCACTGCTGTAGCTGCGATATCGACTGAGGCGGCACAGAGGAGTGGTTTATCTTTCGAGGAACAGATGGTGAGCGAGCTGCTTGGTGAGCCGGGCGGTTTCTCCACGGACTTACCGTTTATCATCGCCCGTGATCCCCCGCCGACCTCAAGCTCTTCGATGCAAGCTGCGGATGCCCCCAGCCAAGCCCAAGCGACTCGGGAAGAGGAAATTTTGGCTGAAATCAATGCTGAAATAGAAGCTGCGGGGCACAGTGGTAGCGCCGGTGGCAGCGCGACGGCGCATAGTTCAGCACCTGCTAGTGTAGCACCATCGGGTGGCACTATCTTAATTTCCGTCACAGATCCAGTCCCCCCTACTTCTCCGGCGGGAAGCCTCCCTGTAGATTCGAGCTCTGAAGAGGACATCGATATCATGCCCCCAGCCGAAGAGTCACCGCCGAAGAGGAGGCACTCAAAAAGAATTTCGGTCGCTAGTGATTCTGATGAAGAACCACTAATAAGGAAGACGAAAAAGAAGAAGAAGTAGACCGGCTTTACAAGTAGATGTTTTGGTGGATAAGTACTTGTTTTTGTTTTTTATTAGTAAGCCGTGTATAGATGCAGGTTCGGCTCCTGCTAGTAGGGATTGTTTTTGGGAAAACTTTTTCATATGTAAGCCCTCATTTTTAGTTAGTTGAAATAAACTTTAGTTTCTTTGTTTCAACTCTTGTTTTATTTGTGCTTAAGTACTTGCAGTGTCTTGCTCTCGGTCCGGAGTTCTTGTGGTGTTTTTACTGTTTAAGTAGAGCTCGTTTCATTTTCCATGCCTGAGAATCTTGGTCACAAGTTGCGATTGATGAACGAGTCGAACTTCGGACGTTGCATCACTTCGGTGAGTGATTGACACTTAGCTTTCGTGCCCCCCAGTCTTGGGGAACAACACTTATATTTTTGGCAGTCGATTGCACTTGTTGCAAATCTTAAGCACACATCCGCATTCTAGGGACTTAGGATAATTTGAGATCGATAATCTGCTTTGCACTCCAGGAGTTTGGAGAACTATCGATTGTTTGTAACATGGTTCGCGCTCCGGGAACCTGGAATTGTTGTTTGTACTCTGACTCACGCTTTGGGAATCTGGAGTTAGCATGGATGCTTCGGTTCGCATTGAAGGGTTGGTTCGCACTCCGGGAACCTGGAATAGATGTTTATACTCCGACTCACACTCTGGGAAGTTGGAGTTAGCCGATAGATGGTCAGTCACACTTATTTGAGCTTTTGAGGAATTTGTTCGCACTCCGGGAACGATGGATTTGATGTTTATATTCCAATTCACGCTCTGGGAAGTTGGAGTCCGTTCGCACTCTAGGAACGAATTACGGAATGTTTATACTCCAATTCACGCTCTGGGAAGTTGGAGTCCATTCGCGCTCTGGGAACGAATTATGGAATGTTTATACTCCAATTCGCGCTGTGGGAAGTTGGAGTCCGTTCGCACTCTGGGAACGAATTATGGAATGTTTATACTCCAATTCGCGCTGTGGGAAGTTGGAGTCCGTTCGCACTCTGGGAACGAATTATGGAATGTTTATACTCCAATTCACGCTGTGGGAAGTTGGAGTCGGCTCTCACTTTGGGAGCAGTGAATTTGTACTCCGGTTCGCGCTCCGGGAACCGAGAGTTGAAGTTTATACTCCAATTCTCACTCTGGGAAGTCGGAGTTGGAGGAGGGATTGTCGTGTATCAATCCCTGTGAATGTTAATGTATTGTTCTATCCCCGAGCTCGGGTTTCACTTAGCGAGTGACCGGTCTTATCATAGTCACTCCCTATTTGAATAAATTCCACCGCGCGATGGAACTTAGCTCTCCGTGCGTTGTGATGTTGTATGTCATATTCAGTAAATCACAGCTTTTGCTTGAAGAGAAGGCATTTTATTGCTGAAACGAGAAAATATGGCAAAATCAGTTGCCTTATCACAAATCTAAATCTCGAAATGCTAGAATAAAATGCAAAGAAATAAATTGACAGAAAATAAACGAGTAAAGTTTTCATATGTAGTAGCGACGAAGACTTTCGCTATTCCAAGCTCTCGGCAAGACAAAACCGTCAGCCGTTGATAATTTGAACGTGCCATCTCCGAGCTTTTGTGAGATAACATACGGCCCTTCCCAATTTGGCTTCATATGCGAAGGGACCGGATAAACCCTTTTGAGTACGAGGTCGCCAAGTTCGAAGGTTCGCGGACGGACCTTAGCATTATACAGCCGGGCGACTCGACTTCGATATGCGGCTGCCCTCAAATCCGCCTCTTCACGCCTCTCATCCAGTAAATCCAGAGATTGAGCGAGCAGTATAGCATTGGTCTTCGGATCATAATACGTCGCACGATGAGAGCGCACTTCCAATTCGACTGGAATAACGGCCTCTGAGCCATATGACAGAGAAAACGGAGTGTGACCAGTTGCAGTTTTGTGAGTTGTTCTATAGGCCCATAATGCCATAGGGAGTTCGTCGACCCACTTGCCTCCGGCCTTTTCCAGTCGTTTCTTCAGTATAGACTTTATAACCTTATTAACAGCTTCGACCTGACCGTTTGCTTGAGGGTGTGCCACTGCGGAAAACTTCTTATTTATGCGAAATCGTTGGCAGAAATTTTTGAACTCGGTACTGTCGAATTGAGCTCCATTATCTGTGATGATAGTATGAGGTAGACCGAATCGGCAGATGATGTTGTGCACCACGAAGTTGATCACTTTCTTCGTTGTGATCGTTGCAAGAGGCTCCGCTTCGGCCCATTTAGTGAAGTAATCAACCGCGACGATGGCATATTTCGCGCCACCTTTGGCTAGAGGCAACGCTCCAATTATATCGATCCCCCATACTGCGATTGGCCAGGGGCTAACCATTTGGATTATCTCGGTAGGTGGGGCTCTTGGAATCCGAGCATATTTCTGGCATTTGTCGCATTTTTTGGCGTAGTCTGATGCGTCTCGATTAACGGTAGGCCAGTAATATCCGTATCGGAGTACCTTCTTGGCGAGTGTCTGCCCCCCAATGTGATCGCCACATTCTCCCTCGTGGACATCGTGTAACACTCGTTTGATTTCGTCGTGCGCGATACATCGGAGTAGAGGGACAGAGTATCCCCTTCTGTACATAACTCCATTTTGGATGATAAACCGTGAGGCCTTTCGAAGGACCTGCCTCTTCTCACTTCTGCACTCAGGCAGTGTCCCATGTTCAATATAGTCTCGATAGGGGGTCATCCACGACTCCCTATCGGTGGTAGCCTCGAATGCGTGGTTGACCTCATTTTGATCAATGCTCGGGGAAGATAGGGTTTCAACAGGAACAAGCCCCAACTGTTGGGCTTCGCCCGTACTTGCCAACTTCGCCAACGAATCGGCCTTCTGATTGTGCTCCCGAGGAATATAGAAAATGGCATAGTAATCGAAATGATCAAGAATTACCCTGACTTTAGATAAATAAGCCGCTAGTCTCCGATCCTTAGCTTGATATTCACCTCGGACTTGGCATACGATTAATTGGGAGTCACAATACACCTCCACAGCGGCAATTCTCAGGTCGTGGGCCAACTTCAACCCAGTGAGTAAAGCTTCATATTCAGCCTCGTTATTAGTTGCACGGAACTCGAACTTCAGGGCGTAGCATATAGATCGGCCTTCAGGAGTTTGAAGCACTACCCCTGCTCCCGAACACCGTTCATTGGAGGCGCCGTCAGTATATAACTTCCATGTGTGTGTAGGGGGTTCGCTACTCTCAGGTAATTCCTCGGATATAGTGAATTCAACAACGAAGTCTGCCAGAACTTGACCATGTATGGCCCTTCTTGGAGTATAAGCAATGTCAAACTGGCTCAATTCAATATTCCATTTCAATAACCTACCAGACGTCTCAGGCCGCGTGAGGACCTGTCGTAACGGCTGGTCGGTGTACACGGTGATAGGATGAGCCTGGAAATATGGACGGAGCTTTCTCGAGGCAACAACTAGACAATATGCCAACTTTTCTAGCTTTGGATAGTTCCTCTCGGCTCCGGTCAACCGCTTACTCACGTAATATACCGGTTTTTGCACTCGATCTTCCTCCCGGATTAATGCCGCACTGATTGCGCTTTCAGATACCACCAAGTAAAGATATAATTGCTCGTGATCAATAGGCTTCGAAAGAATCGGCGGTGTAGAAAGGTGTTGAACCAATGACTGAAACGCACCTTCACATTCTGCGGTCCATTCGAAGTTTCGTTTCCCTTTTCGGATCAGATCGAAGAAGGGGATGCATTTGTCAGTTGACTTTGAGATGAACCTACTCAATGCAGCGACTTTCCCATTAAGGCTCTGAACTTGCTTTATTGTCCTTGGAGTTTGAAGATTTCTGATGGCCCAAATCTTCTCGGGGTTAGCCTCTATCCCTCGGGCGTTGACGATGAACCCAAGGAATTTTCCGGACGCAACTCCAAAATGGCATTTCAGCGGATTGAGCTTCATCCCATATCTCCGGAGGATATCAAACATTGATCCTAAGTCCTTTACATGATCAACAGAATGTCGTGACTTTACTAACATGTCGTCTACGTAAACTTCCATGGTCTTCCCAATCTGATCAGAAAACATCCGGTTAACCAAACGTTGATAGGTTGCGCCGGCATTTTTTAACCCAAAAGGCATGACTTTGTAGCAATATAGTCCCAGATCAGTCACAAAGCTCGTATGTTCTTGGTCGAGCACATGCATGGGTATTTGATTGTAGCCCGAGTAAGCGTCCATAAAGGATAACAATTCGTGTCCGGCGGTTGAATCAACAAGCTGATCGATTCGAGGAAGTGGAAAACTGTCCTTCGGGCAGGCCTTGTTCAAATCGGAATAATCGATACACGTTCTCCATTTCCCATTCGGTTTTCGGACAAGTACCGGGTTTGACACCCACTCCGGGTACAAAGCATCTCTAATGAACCCGTTTGTAACGACCCGTATTTTACGTGTCGATAAATCGTAAAATTTACAGGTTGTTAGTGTTGTTTATGTTGTCTCTAGCATGAGTCGTAGGGGGAGTTAACTCGTGTGTTAAGTGTTGAGTCGTGACCGACTCATAGGCTTAGCTGACTTAAGGATTGAACGAGTCACGGCTTGTAGGGTTTGGATGAGTTAAAGGGTGGCCGACTCATGAGGGTATACGACCTAAGATTTGTGACCATGTTAGAATCTGACCGACTCATAGAGGTAGCGACCTATAGATTTGGCCGAGTTAGTGAGTTGCCGAGTTAACAGGTCAAGGTAGTGAGCGACTCAGTGTTAAGTCGTTTGACCGACTTATAGGTAGAGCGGCTTAAGGGGTTAAGGCTTAGGTCGTGGATAGTTGAGTCGGTGGGGTTTTGAGTCGGTAGGGGGTTTAGGTCGGCAGGGTGTGTTATCTCGTGAAGTTGTTAAGTCGTGAGTCGGTATGTGTTCTGGGTTTAGGTCGGCAGGGAACTAGGTCGTGTGACCCTGTGTGTGTGTGTTGTGTAGTTGGGTCGGTATACTAGTTAAGTCGGCAGCGACCTAAGTTAGGTCGGAGGCCTTTGTATCGTGTAGGTCGTTGGGTCAAAGCACTGCCTGTGTTTGAGTCGTATGAGAGTTAGGTCGGCTATGCCAATGAGTCGTGTGGCAGATAGATCGTTGGGTCGGCAGAGGCTAGTTGAGCTTGTGTCGGTAGGATTGGCTTGAGTCGTGGACGACTCATGGGTTAGGTCGGGGCCGACCTAAGGGGCGACGACTCAGGGAAAAATCAGCCTATAAATAGAGGACTTTGGCTCACTTTTTGGCACCGGTTTTTGAAGCAACGAAGTGCTGCCATTTTGGGAACTCGACTACAACATTTCTTCATCTTCTTTTCTCCATTCCAATCTAATTCTAACATCCATCCAAGATCGAAGATCGAGATTGAAGATCTAGGAGACAAAGTTGAAGATCTTCATCCAACGAAGCTAGATTTCATCGTTTGAAGCGAAATATTGCCGGATCAAGCCTTGATCTTCGCTGTCCAGATCTATAGTGATTAGTTTTTGAGGTGTTTGGGTGATTTGGTGAGTGGTAGTTATCTCTCACGCGGACCCAAAGGAGTATATTGGATTGGTGGTTTGTTGGAGTGTTGTAGATAGTGATTTTGTGCATTTTCCTTAGATCCAAGTGTAGATTCATTGTTTGTGAAGATGTTTACTTATACATGTTCATTTATCAAGTATTAGAGACAAAACCCATGTTTTATATTTGATAGATCTATGCTAAAAACCTATGATTCATGCATGTTTGACTTATGCTCATTTATTTACGAAATTGCCATTATAGTTGATATTGCTCATTAGATCTTGTTTAAATGATTGATTGTTTGATTGTATGATTGATTTGATTGTTTCCAAGTTAGCTAGTAGTTGATTTGGAACAAGATGATTGAAGATGATTCGAAAGCTAAGTGGAAAGGCTCTTGAATGGTGAAAGCTGCTTATGGCATATGAAGCGGATGTTGAAGCTCATATGTATGGATTGAATGATGTTGAGATGGGACTTTGCCATGACGCGAGGAGGCAAACCATGATGTTGAGTTGGGACGGGTTATGATGACGTTCCAAGCACGGGCTACGACGACGTGCAAAGTTATGTTGATAACTCGGTAATGCGATCCGGGTAGGTGATAATGGTTAGCTTGAGAGGCGCTTGAGCTAGTATGGAAATAGTCGTCGAGGAGGATGACTAGGAGGCTAAGATCTTATCGTTGCTGAAGGTTCTAGCATGCTCAAAGCAAGAGTACGTTGGAATGGGCTGCGACGACGTTCCAAGCACGGGCTGCAACGACGTGCTAGTACTCTGGGTAGTTGCGAAAATTCCTAGGCACGGGCTGCGACGACGTGCGGAGTTATGTCTAGAACCGGGGTTACCATTAGCCCTTGACAGGTGGTCATTCAATTAACGGTGAAATCATGGCAATGATAACAGTGATAGCCAGAGTCATGGACGTTTGGTTGTATTATCATTCGGTCTCAAGAGCGGTATTTTCTGGGTGCTTATCTAATCTTGGTTTAGGCCTTGGGGGTTTGTATTTGGAAAACATCGCCCTTGACTCGAGTGATTATTGTTTTACTTTAATTGTCTGCCATGTTATGCTTGCTTTTCCTTAGTGTGTGTCTGGGGGCTATCACTGTAGAAAGAGGTGGAGTGGGACGGTTTGGTTCCTATTCCTTTTATTCCTTATGCTCTTTTGGTATGTTTGATAGTTAATTTACCGCTCACTAAGACTTTGTCTGACTCAAGGTTTTATGTCTCCTCTTATTACCTTGGGCTGTTCATCCATGTTGGGATGGGCAGACTAGGTAGCAGGTGACAGGTGCTATTCTTGGAGATCTACGCTGATGATGACGAAGACGAGCAGGAGGCTTTTGCATATTATTTCTTATTATATGTACTGGGTATCCGCTGCTGTATTTGATTGAGTGCTATGTAGTGAGGCTTTGATGTATGGATGATTCACATGTTTGTGTAAAACTACTATGATGCTTATATGATGATTTTCTGTTATAAAGCTTCACTATATATTTCCCTATTGTATTTTTATTCATGCGCTGTGAGTTATGCGATGCTTATTTTACCCTGACTATCGTCCATGGCTGCCTGGCACGCTTTTCAGCACTCTTTTCTCTTGTTTTAGTGTGGGAGTCATGGGCGGTCGTCACATTTGGTATCAGAGCGAGGTTAATCGATTTTAGCCAACGCTCGCTGACGTAACTACGTATGAGAGACGTAATTGTATTTTGATGGATGATTACTATATATAATATAGTAGTTTAGAAGGATTTGAACTCCTTATGCAGTTGTTACTTAAGGTGTTCTAATCATTCTTATTACAGATATTAAGGATGAGTCGAAGAGGGAGACCGGCTGCAAGGGAAAGCCGTGCTGATGAAGGAGCTGTTGATTATGGAACTATGTTCGAAGCGATGATGACTTCGATCATGAGAAGGATACCAGCTTCAGGATCATCAGTGGATGTGGGAGTTCAAGTTCAAGCTCCAAGACCGGTGGATTTTGCTAAGCTTTGCAAGGATTATACTTCTCTTGGAGGAGAAGCTTTCTTGGGGACGGAGTCGACTATTGAGGTGCAGAGATGGATTGATGCATGTCGAAGGATCTTTGGTGATTTAGGGATTGAGGATGCAACTAAGAGGAAGCTTGCATCGAGACAGCTTCAAGGGAGAGCTGCGGATTAGTGGAATTCTATCACCATAGACACACCAGAAGAAGAGATTACTTGGGAGGAATTCCAAGTTAGATTTGAAGCTAAGTTCATCTCTACGGCTCAGAAGTCTGTCTTGTTTAAGAGGTTTGTGGATCTCAAACAAGGTGGAAGGCCTGTTCTTGAGTATATTTCTGAGTTCGAAGCTTTGTCCAAGTATGCCAGATCGTATATTGATTCTCCCTATCAGAAGAACGAGAAGTTTGTGACCGGTTTGGATGTGTATCTTGGGAGGCAGTTAGTGGATCATTTGGACGATCCATTTGAGAAGCTTGTGGAGAAAGCCCTTAGGCATGAGAGTCTGTTTTCTAAGGAAAGTTCTGTTGTGGCTGTAACCAGGGAAGGATCTAGACCACAGCAGAGTGGCAACAAGAAGAGGAAGCAGCAGCAACAGAAGGGTAGGGATGGCCAGAAGAAGCCGAAGGGCGAGGTGATTTGCTATAATTGTCAGCAGAAGGGCCATCTCTCCAAGGATTGTAGGAATCCAAAGGCGCCGGCGAAATGCCACAACTGTGATAAACCAGGGCATTTCAGGAAGGACTGTCCAGAACCGAGGAAGGACAGGCAGATTGTGCAAGCTTATGCTTTGGGAGCTGTGCCGTCATCTTCAAAAGCTCCTACTACTGAAGAGAAGGGGAAGAGTGTGGTGGTTCAAGGTACTCTTTCTATTTGTGGTGTTCCAGTTAGAGTGTTGTTTGATACTGGAGCGTCGCATTCTTTTGTTTGTAATGATTTGGTAGACCGGTTAGGTTTGAGACCGGATATTGTTGATAGGCCATTGGTTGTGACCAATCCAGTTGGGGGTTCGTCATGTTTGTGTATGGTATGCCGTGGTCTAGTTGTGTCGAGTCATGATTGCTCGTTTGTTTGTGATTGCTTTGTTCTAAACTTTGCTGGGTTCGGAATTATTTTGGGTATGGACTGGCTTAGGAAATATGCGGCAAGGATTGATTGTGAGAGGCTTGAGGTGACAGTCGGGAATGTGGAAGGGCGAAAGGTTGTGATACGATGTAAGCATGAGGAAGACGTCTTCATGAGCTTCATGTATTCGCTGGTTGTTCCACGGGATGGACTGTCATCGGTGCCTATTGTGAATGGATTTGAGGATGTCTTTAACGAAGTCAAAGGGTTGCCGCCGCATAGGGAGATCGAGTTTTGTATCGATCTAGTTGAGGGAGCCAGACCTGTTGTGATGCCTCTTAGGCGGATGGCGCCTAGGGAGCAGCTAGAGTTGAGGGTGCAGGTTGATGACCTTTTGCAGAAAGGATTCATTCGGAGAAGTGTGTCCGAATGGGGCGCACCAGTTGTGTTCGCAACCAAAGCGGATGGATCGTTGAGGTTGTGTGTTGATTACCGTGAGCTGAACAAGGTGACTAAGAAGAACAAGTATCCATTGCCGAGAATAGATGACTTGTTTGATCAGCTTCACGAGGCTAAGGTGTTTTCTCAGATGGATTTGGCAACGGGATTTCACCAGTTGAGAGTGGCGAAGGATAGTGTGCCAAAGACTGCTTCCAGGACACCATCCGGTTTTTATGAGTGGCTGGTAATGCCGTTTGGATTGACTAACGCACCAGCATATTTTGTGGATCTTATGAATAGAGTGTTCAGAGATCAGTTGAATAAGTTCGTGCTTGTGTTCGTGGATGATATTCTGATTTATTCCAGAACTGAGGAAGAGCACAAGACACACTTGAGGATTGTTTTGGGGATCTTACGGAAACATCAGCTGAAGGCTAAGTTTTCGAAGTGTCACTTCTGGAAGAGTGAAGTGAGGTTCTTAGGCCATGTTATCTCGGGAAATGGAATAGCGGTTGATCCCGCTAAGGTGGCAGCAATCCAGGATTGGGTTAGACCTAAGAATGCGTCTGATGTGAGAAGTTTTCTTGGATTAGCAGGATATTATCGTCGGTATATCAAAGACTTTTCCAAGATAGCTGCACCGTTAACAGGATTGACGAAAAAGAACCAAGTGTTCAGATGGGATGATAAGTGTGAGCAAGCTTTCGTAATCCTGAAAGAGCGACTGACGAGTGCTCCTGTTTTGACTATTCCTAGTGGGAATGATGAGATGGTGGTTTACACCGACGCATGTGGCACTGGACTTGGAGCAGTGCTAATGCAGAAGGATAAGGTTGTTGCGTATGCTAGTCGACAATTGAAGCCGCATGAAAGGAATTATCCGACTCATGATTTAGAGTTAGCAGCGATTGTGTTTGCTTTGAAGATGTGGAGACATTACCTATTGGGAGCTCGATTTGAGTTGTTTACGGATCATAAGTCGTTGAAGTATCTGTTCTCCCAAAAGGATTTGAATCTTCGACAGCAAAGATGGCTAGAGTTCCTAGCATCATATGATTTTGGTATAGCCTATACTCCGGGAAAAGGTAACGCAGTGGCTGATGCATTAAGTCGAAGACATGCAGGTTTGGGAGCCATGTTTTTAGAATGGAAAAGTCTCGAGTATTTGGCTGGATTTGACTTCAGGCCTAGATGTGAATTGGAACCTGAGATGTTGGCAAACTTATCGATAAGACCTACCCTTGTGGAAAGGATTGGCGAGACCCAAAAGAGAGATGATAAGCTTGTCAAGATTATTCGTGATTTGGAATCTGGGTTGGAACCAGAGAAGGATAAAGGATTCGAGGTCGATCGAGAGGGTTGGCTTCGGAAGCAAGGACGATTGGTTGTTCCCGATGTAGATGGATTGAGAGATGAAGTTCTGAGGGAAAGTCATCACTCGAAGTTGACAATTCATCCAGGTGGAAATAAGATGTATCGGGATACGAAGAGAGCTTACTACTGGGAAGGTATGAAGAAGGATGTTGGAAATTTTATTTCCAAGTGTATGAACTGCCAGTTGGTGAAAGCTGAGCAGAAGAAGCCTAGTGGATTACTTCAGCCATTGGAGGTTCCTACATGGAAGTGGGAGCAAGTGTCGATGGATTTTATCGATGGTCTACCTAGGACAAGAGCAGGAAGTGAAGGAATTTGGGTCATAGTAGATCGTTTGACCAAGAGTGCAAGGTTCATTCCTGTTCGATCAACTAGGACTGCATCGAAGTTGGCTGAGTTATATGTTAAGTGGATAGTTCGATTCCATGGTATTCCGAAGAGTATAGTGAGCGATCGAGACCCTTTGTTCACTAGTGAATTTTGGAAGAGCTTCCAGGAAGTTTTGGGAACCAAGTTATGTTTGAGTACAGCTTATCACCCTCAAACAGATGGTCAGACTGAGAGAGTCAACCGAGTTTTGGAAGATCTCTTGAGAGCATGTGTCTTGGACTTCGGAGGATCATGGGAAGATCATCTTCATTTGGTGGAATTTGCATATAATAACAGTTATCAGTCGAGTATTGGAATGGCACCATATGAGGCATTATATGGAAGACCGTGTAACTCTCCGACATGTTGGTTGGAAACTGGAGAAAAGCTGATACTTGGGCCAGAGATGATTCGACAGACTTCGGATTGTATAGAGATCATTCGGCAACGAATGAAAGCAGCCCAAGATCGTCAGAAGAGTTATGCCGATAATCGTCGAAAGGATTTGGAATTCGACGTAGGTGATATGGTTTTTGTGAAGATTTCTCCTTTGAAGAGTGTTATTAGATTCAGGAAGAAAGGAAAGTTAACTCCGAGATTTGTTGGACCATTCCTGGTTATCGAGCGAATTGGAAAGCTCGCTTATAGATTGGAATTACCGGAAAAGATGGCGGGTGTGCACAATGTTTTTCATGTATCTTATCTACGGAAGTATGTGCATGACCCAACTACGGTGGTTTCTGTTGATAGCTGTGAAGATTTAGAGGTGGATCCAGTGGTTAGAAGACCTCGTAAGCCGCTTCGTGTTGTTGAGACCGACACGAAACAGCTTAGGAGGAAGACGATTACGTTGCTCAAGATACAATGGAGTGATGATGTTAACGACTGTACGTGGGAGGAGGAAGAGAGGATGAAGGCAGCTCATCCAGAACTCTTCGAGGTATGGCCCTAAAGTGTCGTGACATCTCATGAATTTGTAGCTTGTTCTAAGTCTTAGAATTCTGCATGCTAGGCTAGAATTGGATGCATGGTTTGTTGATTGCTGTTGATTGCTTGGAATTTCGGGGGCGAAATTCCTAAGGGGGAGAGAATGTAACGACCCGTATTTTACGTGTCGATAAATCGTAAAATTTACAGGTTGTTAGTGTTGTTTATGTTGTCTCTAGCATGAGTCGTAGGGGGAGTTAACTCGTGTGTTAAGTGTTGAGTCGTGACCGACTCATAGGCTTAGCTGACTTAAGGATTGAACGAGTCACGGCTTGTAGGGTTTGGATGAGTTAAAGGGTGGCCGACTCATGAGGGTATACGACCTAAGATTTGTGACCATGTTAGAATCTGACCGACTCATAGAGGTAGCGACCTATAGATTTGGCCGAGTTAGTGAGTTGCCGAGTTAACAGGTCAAGGTAGTGAGCGACTCAGTGTTAAGTCGTTTGACCGACTTATAGGTAGAGCGGCTTAAGGGGTTAAGGCTTAGGTCGTGGATAGTTGAGTCGGTGGGGTTTTGAGTCGGTAGGGGGTTTAGGTCGGCAGGGTGTGTTATCTCGTGAAGTTGTTAAGTCGTGAGTCGGTATGTGTTCTGGGTTTAGGTCGGCAGGGAACTAGGTCGTGTGACCCTGTGTGTGTGTGTTGTGTAGTTGGGTCGGTATACTAGTTAAGTCGGCAGCGACCTAAGTTAGGTCGGAGGCCTTTGTATCGTGTAGGTCGTTGGGTCAAAGCACTGCCTGTGTTTGAGTCGTATGAGAGTTAGGTCGGCTATGCCAATGAGTCGTGTGGCAGATAGATCGTTGGGTCGGCAGAGGCTAGTTGAGCTTGTGTCGGTAGGATTGGCTTGAGTCGTGGACGACTCATGGGTTAGGTCGGGGCCGACCTAAGGGGCGACGACTCAGGGAAAAATCAGCCTATAAATAGAGGACTTTGGCTCACTTTTTGGCACCGGTTTTTGAAGCAACGAAGTGCTGCCATTTTGGGAACTCGACTACAACATTTCTTCATCTTCTTTTCTCCATTCCAATCTAATTCTAACATCCATCCAAGATCGAAGATCGAGATTGAAGATCCAGGAGACAAAGTTGAAGATCTTCATCCAACGAAGCTAGATTTCATCGTTTGAAGCGAAATATTGCCGGATCAAGCCTTGATCTTCGCTGTCCAGATCTGTAGTGATTAGTTTTTGAGGTGTTTGGGTGATTTGGTGAGTGGTAGTTATCTCTCACGCAGACCCAAAGGAGTATATTGGATTGGTGGTTTGTTGGAGTGTTGTAGATAGTGATTTTGTGCATTTTCCTTAGATCCAAGTGTAGATTCATTGTTTGTGAAGATGTTTACTTATACATGTTCATTTATCAAGTATTAGAGACAAAACCCATGTTTTATATTTGATAGATCTATGCTAAAAACCTATGATTCATGCATGTTAGACTTATGCTCATTTATTTACGAAATTGCCATTATAGTTGATATTGCTCATTAGATCTTGTTTAAATGATTGATTGTTTGATTGTATGATTGATTTGATTGTTTCCAAGTTAGCTAGTAGTTGATTTGGAACAAGATGATTGAAGATGATTCGAAAGCTAAGTGGAAAGGCTCTTGAATGGTGAAAGCTGCTTATGGCATATGAAGCGGATGTTGAAGCTCATATGTATGGATTGAATGATGTTGAGATGGGACTTTGCCATGACGCGAGGAGGCAAACCATGATGTTGAGTTGGGACGGGTTATGATGACGTTCCAAGCACGGGCTACGACGACGTGCAAAGTTATGTTGATAACTCGGTAATGCGATCCGGGTAGGTGATAATGGTTAGCTTGAGAGGCGCTTGAGCTAGTATGGAAATAGTCGTCGAGGAGGATGACTAGGAGGCTAAGATCTTATCGTTGCTGAAGGTTCTAGCATGCTCAAAGCAAGAGTACGTTGGAACGGGCTGCGACGACGTTCCAAGCACGGGCTGCGACGACGTGCTAGTACTCTGGGTAGTTGCGAAAATTCCTAGGCACGGGCTGCGACGACGTGCGGAGTTATGTCTAGAACCGGGGTTACCATTAGCCCTTGACAGGTGGTCATTCAATTAACGATGAAATCATGGCAATGATAACAGTGATAGCCAGAGTCATGGACGTTTGGTTGTATTATCATTCGGTCTCAAGAGCGGTATTTTCTGGGTGCTTATCTAATCTTGGTTTAGGCCTTGGGGGTTTGTATTTGGAAAACATCGCCCTTGACTCGAGTGATTATTGTTTTACTTTAATTGTCTGCCATGTTATGCTTGCTTTTCCTTAGTGTGTGTCTGGGGGCTATCACTGTAGAAAGAGGTGGAGTGGGACGGTTTGGTTCCTATTCCTTTTATTCCTTATGCTCTTTTGGTATGTTTGATAGTTAATTTACCGCTCACTAAGACTTTGTCTGACTCAAGGTTTTATGTCTCCTCTTATTACCTTGGGCTGTTCATCCATGTTGGGATGGGCAGACTAGGTAGCAGGTGACAGGTGCTATTCTTGGAGATCTACGCTGATGATGACGAAGACGAGCAGGAGGCTTTTGCATATTATTTCTTATTATATGTACTGGGTATCCGCTGCTGTATTTGATTGAGTGCTATGTAGTGAGGCTTTGATGTATGGATGATTCACATGTTTGTGTAAAACTACTATGATGCTTATATGATGATTTTCTGTTATAAAGCTTCACTATATATTTCCCTATTGTATTTTTATCCATGCGCTGTGAGTTATGCGATGCTTATTTTACCCTGACTATCGTCCATGGCTTCCTGGCACGCTTTTCAGCACTCTTTTCTCTTGTTTTAGTGTGGGAGTCATGGGCGGTCGTCACACCGTTCGTTTTCAACTTATCCACCTCCTCCTTAAGGGCGGCAGATCTCTCTGGATCCATACCACGCCTTTTCTGTTTGACAGGGATATACCGCGGGTCAATGTTCAAAGTGTGGCTCGCGATCTCCGGCGAGATCCCACACATGTCGGAATGCGTCCAGGCGAACACATCAAGATTCTCCCGGAGGAATTCAACCAATTCCTGTTGTGCCCCCTGGCTCAATTGAGACCCAACTTTTAACATTCTCGAATCATCGCTATCATCTTCGATCGGGACATTGATAGTTAGCTCGGCCGGAGAAGCCTGACTTTCTGTAGATTTTTCATTGCTGTCGTCGTCCCTTGGGTCAAGGTCTTTATGGAATTGGTTGGGGTGTCCGGGCCGAGGCCCGAGCACCAATTGTCAATTATCGGCAGAACGGACGCAAAGAGATTCCTCTGCGCCCTTACCTTTCTCCCTTCGTTGCGCCTCTCGCAGCTCCGCAACATAACAGGCTCTTCCAGCAGCCTGATCTCCATGAATCACACCGATACCACAATCAGTTGGAAATTTCAAAGTCAAACACCACGGGGCGATCGCTGCCCGAAATTCAGCAAGGGCTGGTCGGCCCAGGAATGCGTTGTACGGTGAATGTATGTCCAAAACAACAAATGGCACGATGCGTACTCTTCTGCACTCACCGATCCCCAACTCCACGGGTAACTCCACAACCCCTGTGGGTATATTAGCACTTCCATCGAAGCCGTGAATCCTGGACTGACAGGGCTTCAGGTCTTTGGCTTCCATTTTCATCTGATCGTAAGCTCTCTTGAACAAAATATAGACTGAACTCCCACTATCCACCAGTATCCTCTTCATCCAAGCAGGACCAACCTGGGCGGATATAACAAGTGGGTCAATGGTCGGGGCTTCGACCTTGTCTGCATCACGGTTCCGGAACACGATGTCATCTGCCATCGTCTTTTGTTGTTTTGCCGGAGCCCCTTCGTCGTAACTACTGCAACATTCGAAATTCATATGCCTAACTGAGCTAGCATATGACTCCATCTCTTTCCAACTCGTACCTGCCGGATGAGGACCACCACTAACGGTGTTTATCACTAGCCTTCCGCCTGTTCGGGCGGGTTCTTCTTATTTTGCCGATTGTTCTGGTTCGACGGACCCGCACCGCCAGACTGCGGCGCCCGTACAAATTGATCCTATTTTCTTTCCCTGATCAACTTCTCAATTAAATCCTGCAAGTGTCGGCACTCGTTGGTGTTGTGGCCGTAACTGTCATGAAATCTACAAAACTTGCCTGTTTGAATCTGTCTCTCCGACGACGGCTTCGGAGTAGGCTTCTTGTATTGCATGGCGTTGCAAGTTTGTAGATACACATTCTCCAGCGATGTATTCAGCGGAGTATAATTGTCGAACATAGGGGCCCTACGCCTCGGCCCACGGTTCTGATCCCGCCTTCTGTTCTGATTCCCATTATTCTTTGGTTGTGATTGCTTGTTCTGGATATTTAGCTGCACTTTCCCGGAACTCTCTCCTGATTGTTTAACAGCCACATTACTTTGAATCCCCTCTCCACTAGGGCCTGCATCGTCCTGTTTCCTAGACTGCTTCGCGTCCTCGCGCCTCAAGAACTGAGCGGCTTTGGAGTAGAAGCGGTCCAACGACGTAGGAGGTTTTCCTGCTAACCAATTTCCAAAATCCGAGTCAGGGTCAATCCCTTTCATCAACGCCATCAGAATCGAGTTATCATTGGGGTTAGTGATTTCCACACAAGCCTTATGGAATCTTTCCAAATAGTGTCTAAGAGTCTCTCCTGGAGCTTGGGTAATGCTAGATAAAGTGTTGACGTCCTTAGGCCTTGCAACATGCATGCGAAACTGTTCTACGAATTTTCTGGCCAACTGATTGAACGAAGAGATAGAACGGGGTGGCAATCGCGTGAACCACATCGTAGCAATACCTCCCAAAGAGATAGGAAAACTCCTACACTTGACCGCATCGTCTGCTCTAGCGGCGCTCATGGACCATTCATACTTCAATATGTGTTGATTGGGGTCTGAGTTCCCCTCGTACATCGGTAACGCGGGCATTCTAAATCGCCGAGGGGGTTCGGCATACAGAATCTCGTCTGTGAATGGGGTGTGACTCCGGAAGATTCCCCAGTCGTCGTTAGTAAATCCCTGACTTTCACGGATCATCTGCCTGATCATTTCTGGAATATCTGTTACAGCTGTGTTCTGGGCATGTTGAACCAAGGTGTGGTCGGGTTCCACAATGCGGGACTGGACCGGATGCTGTCGACGGTCCGGATCTCGCCTCCTTGGTTCGACATTCTCTGGTACATACGGCTTAGGAGTTTGCCGTCGTCGGTGATGGTTCTGATCTGACAAAGTATGGATGTCCGCCCCAGGCTCCGTAGCGATGGTTGCAGGACGGTTGTCGATAGTGTGTTGAGGAGCAGCGCCTCCCCGGGAGGAAGGCCCTGTGTGGAAGCTAGCAGATGGGCCGACTCGTATTTGCCCAACCGTCAATGCCGGAATGTCTCTAGTAGCCTGTGCATAATTCCCGTCCATTCGGGGTCGCGAAGGTCTGCGATGATAATCAGTGGAAGCCGAACTCTCCGTGGAGGACTGGGATGCGTAATCCCTCCTTGACCGCCTACGCTTATGACTGTGTAGCTGGCGGGTTAATTCAGCGCTAGCGCGTAGTTGTTCCGTCAACTGCTGCCGACTCTGGGTCAGCTCCTGGAGCAACGTTTGAAACTCTTGCCTTGTCACCGGTCCAGATGACTCCGAGGGCCCGGCGACGTCCTGGGTAGATGGTAGCTTCTCGGGATCTGGTCTATCTCGGTCTTCCTGGTTACCAAGGTTAGAAGTGGTTCTGGTGCTCACCATTATGAACAGTAAGATTCCTTTCCCTAGACTTTCGCAAATCTGAATAGAATGGAAAGAATTTGAATTCAAAGATCTGGATCTCTCTTTTAGATTTGTTCAATCCGGTATCGATGACAGATCCAACGAGCAGGAGAAAAGCTGGGTTTTCTCAGTGAAAGCACCAAAGTGTTTGCACCAAAATTGGTCACAACACTCTTCGAGAGTCGTTGAAGAGATAACAGTCAAAAGTATGAACTGAATATGAATATTATCTAACAAAAACTCCAATCAACAGTAAAGAAAATGCGTAGACAAGCGATTTATAGTGGTTCGGCGTGTTGCCTACGTCCACTGTGAAGTTTTTTGATACTTTATTGATTCTCTTTCAATGTTTACAAGTGGCTACAGCGATCAACAGCAAGTTCCAACTGGAAATTCGAAATCAGTGGTGAAATTATGATGGAGATATCAATCCGACAGAGTCTGGGCGCTTGAGAGTGAAAAAATCCCGAAGGTCCCCTTTCTGTTGGCTATGGAGCTCTATTTATAGGCGTAGGCTGCTGGTATCTTGCTGAAAACTCGGGAGACCACTTCTGGCACGTGAGGGGGCCCACACGTACGGTCTCGGGAAGTTTGGGCCCACTTTGGCATCGGTTCGAACTCCATTCGAACCGATCAAGAATTCATCCAATCGAGGTGAAATTTGGCGAGGACATTCTTCAACATGTATGCTAGCATCTGTGAAAATTTCATGACATTTGGATCAGTAGATTGGGAGATATGATGGGTTCGAAATAGGGTTCACGGCACGGCTGTTTGGTTCGAACCCATGGTTTCGAAACGATGGTTTCGAATCCATCATGGCACGCGACTTCGTGGTGACGTGGAGCGCAAGTTTCGAATCGATCCGGACTTCGCTCCGTGTTGACCGCTTCGACTCCGTATATCTCGGTGATTTCGAACTGATGGAAGACACGTTGGTTGACCCAGTGGGTTCGAATAAGGCAACACAGGATGGATTCGAACGTGGCATCATGGATGGGTTCGAAAATAACTTCAGGGATGGGTTCGAACGAAGCTTATGGATGGGTTCGAAGCATGCATGTCCGATGGTTTCGAAATGAGGCAGCCGAGTATGGATTCGAATCAGCTATTCTCTGATGGGTTCGAGGTCGAGGCATCCCGAGGGTTTCGAAGGTGATGGTTTCGAACTTGATGGGTTCGAAGTGATGGTTTCGAATGGTGCGTGATGATGGGTTCGAAGACACCCATCATGGTGGGTTCGAAACCAGTGTGTTCCCTCCAAGTTGAACCGATCATAACTTGAGCATACGAACTCGGATTGACTTGAAATTTGAAATGCTGACTCTTGTGGCCTTTCTTGCAGTGTCCCATCAATTGTAGCTCATTCTGGACTCGGATAAAATTCAGTGATATCCATGGCGAAAGAAAATACGATCAACCTCTGAGGTGAACGGTCCTTCCTTTTCAATCGCTCTTTTGGTATCGCGGCTTTGCCAAAAAGCGGGATAACATGGAGTACATGTTTTTCTTATATACCACTATATATCACCATGAATACTTCAAATACAAGTGGTATCTGATATTATCTCATGTTGAAATTATTTTTGCAACTATTTAATTATTTATATTGATTTTCAACTAGAAGTCATTTTCACAAAACCCCTTACAGAAAATTGATTTTCTTATTTTAATTTTTGAAACTTGGATTTTCATCATGTTAAAAATACTCTAGTTTATTTTGGTAAGAGATGTACTCTAGAAAAGATAACCATTGACCAATTGAATCTTTTGGAATTCATCAAAATTGTTATAGTGCTTGAAAAGTGATGGATAGTGATTAAATTATATTTCATAACAAGAGGAAGTACAATTTTATAATTTCATGAAAATTAAACAAATTTTATAGTATTTTTTGATTAATACTTGTTCCATGATCATTTCTATCACTTTCACCAATCGGTCAATCCATACATCATAATATAGTGTGGAGAATTGGGTATTTCAAAATAAGGAAATAATTTTTTTGTAAAATAATTATATCATAAAGTATTCACTCTCATTTAAGAGTCCTCGCTGTTATGCATGGGTAAATTACTTGAATTTCTATATATGGGCTTCCATTCTCATTTAAAATTCCTTACGGTTATGCATGGATGAGACGCATATAAGAAAGGGATAAATATCAAGTATATTCTAATCTCATTTAAAATTCCTCAGTGTTATGCATGGTTAGAAAATACTTGACGTATTTTCTTTTAAAAAGGGGTAACTACTAACCTCATTTAAAAGTCCTAATGGTTTTGCATGGTTAGTTAGTTAGTGCTTCACATTTTTTTTATATAATCTTTGAAAAGAGAAAATGCATAAATTATTCCTTTATTGAAAATATGAAACTCTTGTCATTATATAAAATTTTCCATAATCCTACCATTTCTCTAAAGTGGAGTTTGTTTCTAATTAATAAAATATTATGATTTTTGTATGATTAATTAGAATTTGAAATTAATATTTCCCTCTTGATTTGATTTTATATTTTTAATCAAAATCGTAGCTATTTTAATTACTAGTATTATTTTCGATGATAACAAAAGTGGAAGAGAGGTTAAGATTTTGATTTTTGAGCGATATCATTACTAATACTCGAGAGTTATTCAAAGTTATTTTTAATTAATTTTTCAGTTTTAATTACATGCATCCGTGCAGGGGGGAGTTTTATTGTAAGGGGAGTGTTCAAATAGAGGGACCTAATAGAATTCATCAAGAACAAATATATATAATAGATTTAAAATCTTAATACATGTTTTTTATCATCAAAAGGAGGAGATTGTAGAATGCAATAGCCTATGATTTTTTGTTTCAATAAACACACACACACAGATATATATATATATATATATATTCGTTTAAATGTATCTGTTATTGTACTATTTTATTTTTCCACATGATTAAATAAATATTTGTTGAATAAAATAAACAAATCAGAATTCATATTTAAACAAATATTTTATTACAAATTCAAATAGTACAAATTTAAGCTCTCACTACATTTATACATTTTCAATTACAATACAACTTCGATTACAATACAATTTTGAAAATTTACAATTTTCACCTCACTGCATATTCACTCTCAGTCGTATTTAATCTTCAACTCTGTTTCGACTAGTATCTAGCATCTGAACTATCTGCAAAATAAACACTGACGTAGTAAAATTGAAAAGGAAATATTTTGCAGTGTACAATGAAGTGTGTGTTTGAAAATATTGTTTGCCTCAGTAATTTGGGTTGTTCGTCATCATTTATTTTTAATCCATCTTACACGAACAACTTGTGACATGCATAGTGTACATGCCATAAGATTGTGCACACCGATATACACTTGCTTGTTAAAATCGCGGCGATAGGTGAGCACAAGGTTAAGCCCAAGCAAAAGCTGGATTCAACTCAGGTGCGATACAAAAACAAAACATCATAGAATAGTCAAGTACAAGCTCACCACCAGTTCAACACATGCACCAGACACACCAGTTCAGGGTTGCACATGTGTACAAAGAGGTGAATACAACAAAAGAATAACAAGTCCTCATGTAACCGGGTTCATATTGAACCCAACATCAAATAGCATAAAGGCAAAAGGAAAACAACATATGGAACCAAACTGCAACAACACAGTTTTGTGAACCACAATGGATGCAAACAGACTAGGATCAAGTGGCAAGAACCACTGAAGCATAGCCCGGATATACAGACCCATGAAGATACAACATGACAACATCAATCTAACTCGAAACAATGCAAGTGAAACAAGACCAACATGAACATGAGACCAAGGCAACCCAGATCAATGAAACGACAATACTTAGACTGAAATGCAACCAGGCTCATATTTGAACCAGACAAAAAAAATGTACAAGTGCAAAGAAAAAATGAGATTTTAACATGTTCAAATATATATGGATATGCATGTATCAGTTCAGAGGCAAGCAGGAGTTCAAATACAAAGAAGCACATATGGTCAGAAGCAATGAATCAAGCTACAGGCATAATTACAACAACATGAATGCAAATTGACTCCAACCAGTACAATGGCACATACATGTTGACTTCAAGATGATCCCGACCAGCATGCATGTGTAGACATGTACAAATAAGCATCATACATATATATAAATGCGTGAACAAACATGTGTGTGTGTATGCAGTGGAAACCAGACTTCATTCAACATGTACCATGCAAACAGTGAACAGTGAGATGCAACAAGCAAAGTGTAATGGTAAATCGATAATTATCAGTAGCCAACAATGAACAGTGATATGCAACATGCAAAGTGTAATGGTAAATCGATAATTATCAGTAGCTGTGGGAAATCCAAGTCAAGGAGTAGGAAAAAAGAAATGATCAAACATTTTTACAAAAATTCGGAAATTGAATGCCAGCAAATAATGTTGTAGTGAAGTCAATCAGAGAAATTGGTTTAATGTGGCAGGGTATCGTAGTGAAATTATATCATAAATATATCATCAAATTCAAATGCCAACAAGTCAGAATCATACACATATGTATACATATATATATATATATCTGTGTGTGTGTGTGTATGTGTGTGTGTGTGTGTGTATATGTATATATATATGTATACATATGTATATACATGGAGATGACCAACAACTCTAAAAAGATCAAGTAACCAGAGAGTCATATATATCAAAATAGAATAGGTCAATAGAAATCAATCAGAAGACATAAGGAATCGTATGGAACAGAAAAATCCAAGTCAATTGTATATCAAATTTAAATGCCAAAAAGAACGGAGCGAATTCAAACTCATGGAGCAACACGTATGAAATGAACAAGTCAAAAATTAGCACTTCGTTCAAGCAATAATCGAACGGCCGAGCAGAACATCACGAAAAATTCAAACATATTATACGAACGAGATTACAGGGTTTTAATCCATATAAATTCCCATTATCATCATCGGCGTTAGACATCAAGTTTGAAAGAAAATTAAGCCAAGCATAATCACAAATAAAAAAGAGAAAATCACATACCAGTTTTATTTATTCGAACTTAACAATTGAAGCAACCACATGCACTCAAGCTAGGGATCGATTGATGAAGCAAACCAGAATTGAATTCATCACCTCAATCGATTGATATTAAGGCGGAAGCTTCAAGTACAGAACCCTAATCTTTGAAGAGGAATAAAGAATGAATGGCCAAAGACTTTACACAAGAAAAATAAAAAAGGGGAAACTTCTCTTTAGTTATAATTTAAAGGGGGCCGGTCTTGAATTTTATTTGGGCTTCAATTTTATATAATAGGGTTTTGTTTTTGTTTTTGTTTTTATTTTTCATTTGTAACTTTCCTTTTAAATTTGTGTAATCATCTAGTTGTGTAACTAGGTACAAACTATGGGGCGTAATTTGAGAATTCGCAACTCAGTAGCTGAGTTGTGGTAGGGTTTTGAGATTAAGTTAGGTTAGTCAAGTTAGCGGGTGTTGCAAGTTTACGTGTGTTTGTAAGCGTCTGACTACTTAATCTCTAGTAGAAACCTTGGAGGCAGCACGTAAGTAGGTTTTTGCCAATGTTGGGTAAATCTGTATGTGATCTCTATTGCATTACTTTATGTTTTTATTTTTATTTCCGCATTAATTTTTAGTGCACACTATACACCCCCCCTCTAGGGTGAAAACGATCCAACAAACGATATTTATATGCACAGCACGACATCATCGGAGATGACTGTGCCATTTAACTTACGTGTTTCTCCTAGATATTTCTAGAGTTACGTTTTGATAACCGGTTATTTAACTATCAACAAACAAACATTTAATCGGGGATTTAATTCCATATGGGATATAACATTGGTTAAGCACATAAACAACCACTAACCTCTTTAATTAATTCTTTTATTAATTAAAATAACTTTGTAAATACTTGTATTACAATACTTTGAAAAAGATTCATTCACAAAACATTTTTTTCAATACTTGGAAAAATATATTTATATACTTATCTCGACGGTATAAGTATATTCAAAACACTGAGGAAGATTTCCTTTTATACAACCCATAATCATTTATAAACTCCTATTAGAAATCTTTAAAACCACGTTATAAATCCCCTTGATAAATATCTAAAAATCATTTATAATCTCTTTTATAAATTTAAAGCATTTATAAAACTCTTTTATAAATCTATAAACCATTCAGCAAACTATTTTAATAAATCTCTAAAATAAATTTACAAACACCTTTACTAAATGAAATTCATTTTATAAATCCATAAACTATTTATAAAACCCTTTTATAAACCTATAAACACATTTCTAAAATTCTTTTATAACTATCTAAAATTAAATATAAGACTCTTTATATAAATTTCGAAAACATTTATTAATACATAGTAATCATTTACTTCGAAACACTATTACATAATCATAATTATTATAATAAAAATTGTAAATAAATAATAATTAACTTTAAAACATCTTAAAAATAATAATTAATAATTTCAAAACATTATTAGTTCAACAAAAACTGATTTTCAATATCATTATATTAAATAATGCTAACTTTCAAAGCAGTATTAATAAATAATTTCAAACCATATTAACTATTTAAATAAATAAATTGTTAAAATATTAAAATATTGATTAATAACTTAAAACAATACGAAATATAAATAAATAATCTTTTAAAGAAATATTAAATATAAATAAATGATCTTCTAAAACATTTCTAAATCACTTAGAAAAGACAGATAATAAGGTTGGACTAAAAATTAAATCCTTTTAAAACAAAATATTTTGAAAAACCCTAAATTCAGATTTTAAATATTTCTCCATCTCAAAACAAACACCAACTCAAATGGAAATTTATAGAATTCCGAAATACTAATTTGAGGCTAATAGCTACCAAACATTTAACCAATATTGATAACAATTTCCTATTACTATAGGGTTTAAATTTGAGTATATAACAATGACATATCCTATAGTTTCAACAATTAGGTTTGATTTTCGAAGATTCATATAACGGGGATATTATAGATTTTTTTTTTAACAATGGCAAGGAATCCCATTGGATCCTTCCAACCTATCCCCCTTATATCACAACTCGTATATATCGGCATGTATATATAAATTAAATCAATAGTAGTGAGAAATCTTGTTGGATCCCTCCAAACTGTTCCCTAGCAATTGATTTCACACATTGACTGCTTTCCAAAGTGACAATTCATCAAAACCAAATAATCAATAGATAAACATCCAAAGATCCAATCAATAATCTTTATCAGCTATACAACAATACTGGTTAACCAAAAATGTGAGTTTAACTCACCATTATTCTAGTTGTCGCCGTTGCATTCTGATTTTCATCCACTACCTCCAAATATCACCAATTCAATTCCACAATGTAGCGTTCGCAGATATGAGCGCAATGCAACTTGTCGCATTCAAATCTGACCTCGCATGGATTAGATATCACATTTATAAGGTTTACAATTTTAAATAATTATTTTAACTTATTAAATAAATTAACCTTAATTATCTTAATCTCCCCTTTAAATCTTCTCTCCTATGTGTTCAATTCCACAATCTAGGTCGAATTTCATCATCGCCTAGCTCTGCCTTCACATCGTCTGTAATGACCCTCCTTTTTGACAATCGAAAGTTGACACCAAATACTACCACTATGTTTGAACGCCGAACAACCAATCGACAAAAGGGTGGATTGTTAGGATAAATAAAAAGAAAAGAATAGACAAAAGAGAAAATCAGAATCTCATAGCAGAATCGACAACGTATAATATAATAAGGATAGAAAAAACTGTCACTGAAAAAATACAGAGTATACCAGAGTTAAAAACAAACCTTATCAGCTGGATAGTAATAAAATCCTGATCTTAAAGTTGCTGATATGGATACTATATAATACATCGGAAAATAAAACATTATGATAGATGATAGGTGAACCTCAAGATCCTCTCCAAGATCTCCATAACACCAAAGCCAACCTGGAAAAATACTTGGTCTTACCCGAGCATTATAATAAAATAAAGCCGGATCAGTCTAGAAATACCAGCGTGAGAAAATCAAATAATGGGGAAGATGTAAAGATTTTGTGAGATCACGCCGCTAATGCGGAACTGTTTTTACCTCACAAGAATAACAACCATACAACAAAGAGTAGATATAAACAACATGAAACAAATCTAATTAAGAATGGGCATAAATAGTATTAAAAATTAGACTTGAAAGAATGAAAATAATCTGAACAATTATCCAAATTTGACAGAATGGGAAAAAGGATAATAGTCCAAACTTAATATAATGGACAAACCAATAATTAAACACCACAATGTGTGGTTTACTCTTTCAGTTGCAACTAAAGAAAAACAGAATTAATGGTTCGAATCAAATAAGGAAAGGAAAATTTCAAACAAATGACTAGGAAGGTGCACCACCCTTAAAGTATACTTCTGAGAAGCTTATATACTCCGTGAAACTTCTCGAACAATATCAAGCCGGACCCTACCAAACCATATGGAGTATCCGAATATTTCACATCTAATAGCGCTACCAAATCCAATCTAGATGAGATGTGAAAGTATCCTGATGGATGCAACCCTATATAGCTTGGCTTCCTATCACACTTTGGATTTAGTCATTTCCAACAAAGGATAACAAAGCTCAAAAAGCAGTAAATCGTTTTTAAGGCGACGATGCACCATGAAGAAATCTGAATCCAATAACTAATAAATCAACTGCCGGGGGCAATTAAAATGATTGTATATGGAAATTAAATTTCATATATTTATCACTACTCGTTGGTTCCCAACAAGTGCTATCTCTTGGTTGAAGATGAAGCCAGGCAAGTGGAGATAGGGTTACCTCTAGGCATCGCCTTGACGACATTTTTAATCTTCGAGATAGAAACAAGTCCATGCCTCAAAATTTAGCATTAAAATTATGATTAGATCCTTTCTGCATAAGCGATATTGTTTATAAAATTACTATTCCATAATCGAGTTGAACTTTACTTTTTCAAACTGACCTTGTGCTTGATTTCCATATTACAAATATTGGTAACAACATTTTGGGATCAATCTTTGTAAATTTTCTTTTGTAAGACAAAATTTATAATACTAAGTTTACTGAAATAAAGGTTAGAACCTAATGTCATTAGAACATTGTTTACTATAACCCAAACAATTTGCACTCAACTTTATTTATAAATAATCCTTTTAAAAGATTTTCTCATTTAAAACCATCATTTGCAAATTTAAAATAATATTTATTATCCCAATAGAAAATAAAACAATTTAAATATCTTTATAATTTTTAAAACAATATTATTTATCCCAGAAGATAATCAATCACATTCATAATCTCTTTTAAGTAAACAAATCCATGATCTTTAATAAAATAGTTAACTATTTCCAAACACTATTACAACATTTGTAAATTAACTTTAAAACCTTTATTAAATCAGTTTATTAACTTTAAAACACTTTTATTTAATTAGTTAATTTACTTTAATCACTTTTATTAAATTAATTTAATTTAAATATCATTAATTAAAAAATATTTATTAAATTCAAATATTCATTAATTAAAATGAATAATTATTCTCAAACATCATTAATTAAAATTATTAATAAATTTGAAATGCCATCAATTAAAACAATTAATTAACTTCAAATAATCGTTAATTAATTGGATTAATTAAATTCAAACATCATGAGTTAAAACAATAAATTAAATACAAAACATCATTTGTTAAAAATGATTAATTAGCTGTAAAATATCGTTAATTAAAATGATTAACTAAATATGAAATATCAATAGTAAAAACAATTAATTTAATTTAAAACAATCTTTAATTAAAATGATTAATTAAAATTCAAAATCATTAATTAAAATGACTTAATTAAAATCAAGTCTCATCAATCAAATAGATTAATAAATCTCAACACACCATTAATTAAAGTAATTAATTAATTTCAAAATCATTTGTTAACATTAAACATCATTAGATAAACAGTTAATTAAATTAAGACATTTATTAATTAAAATGATTAATCAAAGTTCAATACATTAATTAAAATGATCTATATTAAATTCAAATCTCATTAATAAAAAATATTAATAAATTTCAAACATCTTTAATAGAAATGATTAATTAAATTCAAATATCATTATTTAATATGATTAATTATATTTTAACATCATTAATTAAAGTGGTTAATCAATTTCAAAATCATTAGTTAAAATGATTTGTTAATTTAAATAACCATTAATTAAAATGATTAATAGATTTAAAATATCATTAGTAATACATTAATGAAATTTAGAATTCTGTTTAGTGAAAAGACAAGAACAAGTTCGCAACATGTATGAGAGGGTTTTGGGGATGAAAGTCAATAACTTACGGCATAGCAAAAATCGCGATACCAACATGTAAACTATTTAAATGGAACATCAAGATTTATTTCAATTAAACATCAATATAACAGCATAAGGATGTAAATAAATAATTATTGGCAATAAATCACTCAAGACCTCTCTATAAATTCTCCCTACAAAAAAAGTTAAGGACACACACACACATCTTTATTAATAGTTGGCTTAGAAGCGCAAACTTTTGGTCCGACTGCAAACTTCCAAAATTGCCCTTCATATTTTATTCTTCAATAACATAATATATTTACTGTCACTCTTTTGGTATCAGCATGAAATACCAAAAATGTCTCTCTATGGAAATTATTAAAACTTAGCATCGCCTAAAATTAGGATCTAACAATTAAGCTTCTTTTACAAATTCAAAATTTCCTCAATAAATATTTACCAAGTCTTAATATCACTTAAAAATAGGATCTAACAAATAAACTACTTTACAAATTTGTTTTTGTATTAATTAATAATATAAATAAAAATTTAAACTTACTAGAAATTAAATATTGCAACGTAGAAATAAAATTTCAAATTAACTACGTATGTTTCAACACGAAATATGGCTAAATATATGTGGAAATCATTTTCTTTTGAACATATTAAATAAATATAGTTTGTAGAAAAACAATTTAGCATTCTTCATCATGCACGAAGTGCATGTCGTAACGCTCGTATATGTAAGTGTACATATATATATATATATATATATATATATATATAATCATATTGGTTCACAACAATCAAGTTAATATGCCATCCATTTTCAAAATGAAAACTCAACCAAACAATCAATCAAACAGTTTAACTAACATACAAACAATCAATAATAGTTTATAGCATCATAGATGTGATATAGTAAAACTGAATGTGAGTTAAACTCACTTTGATTCCAGTTTTCACCAGAAGTGTTTCGGTTTTGAACTAGAATTGAACGGGCATTCGATTTTAGCCAAAAATTCCACTAGCTTCAAGTCCAACCAAACCAACTTCATTGATAGCTATCTTCACTACGAGTCTAACAAAAAAAATGGCACTCGAATCCGACCTCGTATGCAAAAGTTATTTAATTTATAATTTAATGAATTAAATTAAATATCCTTAATTACCCTTAATAAACAAATCCCCTCCTTAAACCTTCTTCCCCCTTTCCTAATCAATACGTGCACACCTGGCACCTTGAACCCCTTCCAATGTGCACATTTTTCCACCGATACAGAGCGTTGAACCTCCGTTTGACAAACCGTTTTCACCGTTGGCTCTCTCCCCTCGAACCACACTTGCACATCACCACAATGCCACGTCGGCAACCCCTAGAAATTACAACATGCTTCATTCCCAACTAGCCCCCCAAAACTTCGGACCAACCAAACAACCACCGCGCCATGCCAAACTTCGGCCAACGCTGCTTTTCGAACTTACAAACTCAAATCTAAGCTATGTTTGGCCTCTAATTCACCATAGATTAAGCGATAACTAACCCTAGCTTACTAATAATATGTGGCCACCTCCTAAAGCAATGACGCATCCAACGAAACTATATAGAATCAAAGCACTCAAGTGTACGAGCTCAACGGAACAAAAGACACGATTTTTCCTTACCTAGGTTCTAAGATTTTGATTTTTGAAGTTTTCAAACTTCTCGTTTTAAGGCTACAGGGAAGATTTTATAAGGGAGGAGAGGAATGTATTGATCGTGATGAAATGAGCGGTAAGGGCAAGATAAGATGGGTATGGGCTGAAGTAAGGAATTAAAATATAAGGTATATATTATATTATTTTAAAATATCTGGCATTACATACCCAAAAAATATAAAACTCGTATCGAAGCATGCCGCCTGGCATTTTATACTAAATACCCCTATTCCAAACCCAATGAAATTAATTTCGGGACCTAATTCCGAAGTATATGGAAGTTGGCTTTTTAAATCAAATTATATTTAAAATTAATCTGTAACGACCCGGAAATTTCGATTCCGAAAATTCCAGATAGTTAGTGAAAAGAAGAAAAGAGAAAGAAGCAGAAATAGAAGCCATTCATAGAAAACCTCACATTCGCACCGGATCAAAATATTATATCACATAATAACAGTTTACAAAAAGAACTGTATCAGTACATTTACATTTTTATATTTTAGAGTTACAACATTTACACAACACAGGACAGTTCTAAATCAACATGTCCTAGATATACAACTATATATCACAGCGGGTATGCTCCATACGTTCCAGCCATACAGCTCGCCTCCTGAGCTCTAGAATGTCCTTACCTGAAAATCTATAATACTCGGTCTGACCCGAGCATTACATCAAAGTAACACCCGGGTCAGGCTGGAAACCAGCGTGAGTAAACCCATCTAACAAGAATACAAAAGCAAGCAACTTATATAAACCCGGGGAAACTTATCAATTTACAACTTCACAAGCTGTTATAAACATTACTTACATCACACCTTATTTTCAAAGTACCAAACTTAGATTAAATGGTCCCATTCACTTTAATCATTCCATTTCATTCTATTGATTCCACACATCAGATTATAAAAAATCGAAGTGGTTTCGGATATTAACTAATACCCGACTCCGGTCTCTTCGAATTCGATGTCATCAAAAACTAAGTTATTCAAGTGAATGAAATTTACTTTTTGACACTGGATGTCACTTTACACAGCATTCTATCATAGAAAACCACATTATCACTGTTCAACCCAACATATCATATTACAGAAACATTTCATATCAAATAGCATCATGATCACATATCAGGGATAACAAATAATCAAGGCATCCGAATATCATTCAATCATCCATATGCAAGATAAATTAGTCATACCATTACTAATTAATTTAATAATCTACCAATGAATTAAATTTATTACTTATTACTTATAAATCTTGCTTATTTAACATTAATTAATTATATTGAATTAATTAATCATTCCTTAATTATTCATCTTGATTAATCATCCTTGATTAATCATTCTTTAATTACAATAAGTAATTAACTCTCAATTAATTACACATATTAATTATTCTTTACACATCCATATCCAATTACATTGATCCTTGATTAATCACTCAAATTAATCATCTCATATTCACTTCATTGAAAGATTATCCTTTAATAAATCATACTCATTATTCAACTAAATCATTGATTAGTTTCCTTAACCCATCAATCCTCAATTAATTACATAAGTAATTTAATCCTTAATTACTTCCATTAAGTAATTAATTTGCCACTAATTACAACTTAATTATTTAATTAATTAATCTCTAACTATTAATTAATAAAACTTAAACATTTTTAAATTAAAATAATTAATTACTCTTAATTACCTTATTAATTAATTAGTCATTTATTTCCCAAATCTTAATTATCACTTAATATAAAACTTTATTTTTTTATTAATGAATTAACTATCATTAACAAATTTAAATACATTACAAAACATTGCATTTTTAGATTAAACTTTTAAATTGAAATAAAGTAACTTACAATTGAACTTAGCAAATTTAAGTTAAACAACTTCAAATCTTCTAAATCAAATGTTTTAAGAAAAACATTAATTTTACATAATAGTTTTTAAAATTAAATTCAATTTAAATTTAAAACTTGTCCTGCATTTAAAACCTACTTCAGAATTCTACCCGAGAATAGCTCGAGTCTGGACTTCAGGCTTCTTCAACTTCTACTTAAAATTTCAGAAACTTGTTAGTTCAGTATAATTTAATTTCAAAGCCATGTTATCTACAGCAAAATCCATTTAAACACTTCGAGCCCAAAAGCCCAAAATCCCGTTCATAAACCCGAGCTTATAATTGATCACCCCGACACATCCTTGTTTTATATTCCTGCATTCTCCTTTTTTTTAGCTTAAATTTTAAACTGCTAAAGGGTTGTTAACATTCAACGTACTCCGAAGTAAATCTCGAGCAAAACCACCATTACGCTGAGTCCCTACCCGAGCACCATCATCTTCTTCTTTTTTTCTTTTTAAAGTTATACCTAATAAACTCTCAAACACCTCGCGCGTACTCGAAGTTGAACCCGAGGTAACTCATTTCTTTTCCCGGGATTAAACTCGAGAAAACTCTCAAACTTAAACTGACACAGCATATATGCTGTGCACTTGCACCAACCCACGGCGGTGCTCCGGTCTACTCATCCACCATCGACAAGAAGACGTCGACCCACCCTACCTATCTCGACCGTCAATCCTCCAAAAATAACAAGAAAACGAGAAACGACATAGTCGAACCTACAGGAACAACACACCCTGACCAGAAACAACCTCGTCCAGTCTCCTATGACCACCGGAGGTCACGAGACTTCTTCCAAAGTTTTGCCGAAGTCCAACTCCTCTTTTCCCCTATGTCCGGCCTTCTCCCATGCACCGGCGATGGCATAACAGCACGATCTTCTTCCTTGATCAAAAACTGAGATAAACCCTAGTTCGTCAAACTGTCGACGCCACGGTAGCTCAAAAATTCCATGTCCATTTTCAACGAATTCCCCTCCCTCCAGGCTATCTTCCTTCCTGAACACGAGATCCTAAGGTCTTCCGATCAAAAGAATTTACTTCGAACCCAAAATCCATTCATGATGTCATTTTCCTTGAATTAAAATCCTAAAAATATTGATTATAGTTTTAAAAATCCTAGCTTTTGATAGCAAAACAGATTATACACTTGAATCAACTAATTATTGTAACCGAGATTTTTGATAGGTTTTAAAATCCACTGTTCTTCTTACTTCTTTGCTAAAATTAGTTCCAGATTGACCTTGAAAATATTTTTAAAATTTATACCCTGTTATCACCAACAAATTTTGTATATACATCATGTTCTAAGGTAGATCAGAGAAGGGAAATTAAATCTTTTTCAAATTTTTAAATCCTGAACAACCAAAACAAAACAAAAACTTTGCAAACAGGCATGCATGCCAAATCAAGTTCATATATATACTCATATGATCACATAAAGCAACCATGTAACTATTGATTACTAATTTACTTCAAGATCTCAACATGCAACAAAACTGGAAACATATTAAAGGATTGTGTAAAACAGAGAACAGGCCTGGTTCTTTGATTTGTAAATTCGATTTTGATCTACTACTACTGTCTGCATTTGAATTCTTCTGAAGCTTCATTGTTGATTGAGTTGCTTATGGCTTGATTCAGTTGAAATGGGTTTGCAGATTTTATTTCCATGTTTGAGGTAGATGTTAATTACAGATCTTGTTTCTGGTTTTGAAAAGTGTTTGAGGAGTGTTATCTACATACTTGTTTCTTTGCTTTTTGATTGAGAACAGGAAAATAATTTTGAAGAGAAGAAGCATTAAGTTTTATATAAATTTGTTTTTGATTTATTTAAAATTAAAATAAGTATGTTGCCACATGTTCCAAAAACATACATTTGTCACTCAATTTGTTTAATTTCCTTATATGTGTTTCTAAGATGATTAACATGTTTACACATGTTTTTCTTAAGTGTTTTTTTTAATAAATTTTCATTTAAATTAAATGTAAATATAACTTACTTATTTAAATTTCTTAATTAATAAATGTTTACATATGTATATGTAAATTCACTTTTAAAAGAAAATATTCTAAAATTAATTATAATGCAAATATATTTTCTTATACATGTAGTTTAAAATCTAAAACATTTATTTTTATACATTTATAATCATTTTAATTTAATTAAAACTTTAGTTAAATTCTTTCTAAACCATCATACTTAAAATAAACAATTATCTTATATTTTTTTAAAACAATTAAATTTTATACATAATATTTACAGAAAATGTTATTAACCAATTATACATTAAATAAATTATCTATACAAATTATTCTAAAAATCCAAATTATTTACTAAGGCATTTACTTAAATCTTAAATTCAAGTTTCAAATTCAAACTCAAATTCAGATTCAAATTTGAATTACTATCCAGGTATAACTATTTATTATCAGAATTATTTGTTAAATCTATAATTCAATATTTCTATTAGTTAACCCCGTTAATTAACAATCAACAGATACTCCAAAATTCAGGTTATCACATTCCTCCCCCCTTGAATCTTTTCGTCCTCGAAAAGGAACAAAGCCAGAATTTATTCAATAATTTAAAACCAGTTAATATATTCTTTGATCATTTTTAAAATACTTTTAAAATCTATTTATATTATAAAATAGTTTTATAAAGATACTTTTTATAACTCGATGTTTCAATAAGTCCATCCTTGTTCTCACAGAAATTCGGTTATACGTTGATTAGGCGTACGACTGAAAATCTATAAGTACTTAGCAGACCCGTTTCCAACACCCACTGAAAATACTTGAAAAATAATTTTATTGAAAATATTGAAAGAATTTTCAAATCGAGGAAATATCTTTGGTGAGAATGCTCTGGAAATCATCACCCTCATCCATGGTCACAGACTGTAACGACCCGCCATCCGTCTCCAAAGAATGACGCATCATTAATAAGAAAGAAAGGGATAGAAAATAGAAAGAAAGAGAAGAAGAAAGAAACAACATAACAGAATCTAAACAGAGGAACGAATAAATTATATTAATAACATAAAGTATTACATAGTGTCAATCATTATCAGAGTTACACAGATAATACAACACATTCTAGACAGTTATAAACACCTGTCTAGTTATTACAACTCAAAGACAACACAGAGATACAAACATAGCGGAAACTATATATCTAACGCAGAAGACTCCTGCTCCATTGCTCCTCCAATATTCGATACCACAATGTAGCGACCCGACCTCCATTCCAGGAAGTCGCGACGCTAATGAAGAAAGAAAGGGATAGAAGAAGAAAAGAAAGAAAAGAAGAAAGACAACAACATCAGAGAACCCACAGCGGAACGAATGAAATATAATATATCACATAAAATATTACATAGTATCATATTACATCAGAGCACACAACTATACATCTCAATTTAGACAGTTATGAGCATCTGTCTAACCATACAACTCAAGTATACAAGTTATAGATACCAAACAAACACAGCGGAATCATAATATATCTACACGATGAGGCCTCCTGCTCTATATCTCCTCCAGAATTCGTCAAGCTAACCTGAATCACTTGACTACACATATATACTCCTTGAGTCAACGCTATTCTACATCAATCAACTCAAGTTGAACAGAAATACGAACCATTTGGGTTAAAGAAGAAGAGGTAGAAGAAGAGAAAACAGAAAACAACAACAGAATCTAACCAACGCAACAGAATAAAATATAATATATAAAATATTAGATCTTTACACAAAGAAAACTATATCGATTTTATACATACATCATCAAAGTACATGTTTAGAGTGCCACATCAATAGCATACAACTGGATACACAGTGGAATAAATAATCAAATACGGATGTACGTATCGCCATCCAGCTCGTCTCCTGAGCTCCACATCATCATATCATGTATCCTATAATACTTGGTCTGACCCGATCATTATAGTTAAATAACACCCGAGTCAGTCTGGAATACCAGAGTGAGAAGACCACACTCAAATTGATTATTAAAGTTTCAAAAATCTTTTGAAAACAAAAGCATATCGTAAGACCACGCCACAAATAAACATGTCGGGTTTTTACCTTACGATAGCTAAAACACTTATTATAGAAATCCTCTGATATTATAATAGAGTCTATATACAAATACTTATAAAATAGTTGAAATTGTTACATCTATTAAATTCCAGCTACTAGCCACAGAGTGGGTAATACAAAAAAAACTCGTACAAGGCTCGTAGGGAAAATGGATTTCCAACTAATGACTAGGCACTGGGGTACCACCTGTCACGGTACGTGGCCTAGATCACAGTACCGAGAACCCACCCTAAGTCCCCTGCAACACAAGGCCGGAATCATCCCTTACTGGATAATTCCAAGTAAAATCACCCCACGGTTGGGATCAGCAACCGCAACACCAAGCCGAAATATAAAGGGACATCTAGACAGGGATGACCATATTCTCAAGTGGGGGCTATCCACGAAGCCTTGCTGCATATCCCCTGATTTTCAGTCATTCCCGGTTGATGAGGCTTGAGGCTAAGCATTACCTTTTCAGAACATATCCCTTAGAATGCCCATCGTCCACCTGACGATGTTCCGAAAGCATTCATCCATACAAGTCCGTCCCGGGTTCGAACGGAACCGAAGGCACTATTCCTACTACATCCATTTTGGAAATATCCTCAGGATTAGTAGCGACTAGCCCTTGCACTTCACTGCTCCATCTTCGAATCCAAACTCGTTTCCACGAAACGCACAAACCGGATCGAAGTGGTTTTCGAGAAATAAATCTCGATCCCAGTCTCTTCGAAACGATCAGCGCATTTGGCCAATATTGATAGTCGGTTATTTAACTATCAATTAACATTCACAACATCCATCAAACAATAAATAATTTCCTAAATTATTTATTTATCTCAAAAGTATCTTCACAAGATATATTTCCACTTTCCAAACCCTTTTTGAAAACAGTTACAATTGTCTTCCTTTCTCAGAATAAATTTCCCAAATAGTTTCTATTTCCACTGAAATCACCAAGCACAAAACTTTAGATTTTAAAATAATTTTAAAATGCTTTACTTTAAAATAACTTTAAAACAGTTAAGTTAAAAGCTACTTCAATAATTTGTTAAAAATACATATTATATGAATATTTGAAAATAAGGATTACTTTATAAAGTATAAAACTAGGTTTCCACTTTGTAAAACAAAATACTAAGTCACCTTTTTAAATAATTACTATGATAATAGATTTGAAAAATATTTGCTTTAGAATTTAAACGTTTAGAAATAATAAATTTTCTAAAACATGCTTTTAAAAACAACATTAAAACTTTTTATCTTATATTTAAAAACTTGCTTTGAACGTACTTGGCTATCCAGAGACATATACTTCTCTTCACGATCTTCTTTAAATTTCCAATTCCAAATACTCGAACCAATTTCCCAATTGATTTCCAATTTACCCCCTCTTATTCCAAAATCCATTAATTTCATATTTTATTCCTTAATTATGATATAAAATACTTTAATCCTTAATCCTTTTAAATAAATTTAAACTTTAATCTTAAAATAATTCTTTATTCCATTAAAATAATATCGCAGAATTTTACAATTCATTAATTACTGTTTATTCAAAATCTTTTGTCTCTCTCTTTCTTTTCATACTCGAAGCTATCTATTAGTATTTTAATATCACTTCCATTTCTTTTCAATTCATTCTTAATTTACTCAAATTTTCTATAATTATTTCGCTTACAAATTCAATTCTTTTATTTTCTTTCCAAAATCCAATTAATATACTTTTTTGGTAACTCATTGTACCCAAATATATTCAATCAAATCACAAAATTCAATATTCCAATATAATTCATCATAGAATATCAATTAATCACAACAGAGAATATTAAATAATGAATGTTGAGGGATCCAGTTGGATCCCTCCAACCTGTTTTCCCTGCATCCACAGACGTTAGCACAACATAAAATACCAATCCCAAAATATACAATACTATAGCACATCAATCAATTCAACCATTCAAACAATTATTTAAATTTATTCATTTAAATTTAAATTCAGCTGAGTGAGATTAACTCACCTTTGCTTTATGTTTGCAACCCAATCCAAACCAGCTATTTCCCTTACAGATTTTGACCTAGTATAAACAATCCACGATTTATTAACATTTTGAACTAACGGAACAATTAATTTCCATGCAATATAATTAATTAATTAATTTTAATAAAAAAAATTTAAAACTCTAGGAAGTGTTGGTAATGATATATCGCGTAGTGGTATATCGGTTTTACAATTTGCGGATGATACCATTCTTTTTTCTTCTCATCTTCCTAGACACATTATTCTCAAGTTTATTCTTTATAGTTTTGAGCTTTTATCTGATTTAAAAATTAATTTTGATAAAAGTTCTGTTCTTGTTTTAAATGATTTTCATAAAGTTGAAAACTTAGTTGCTAATACCCTAAATTGTAAAATTATGAAATTTCCTTTTGATTATCTAGGTTTTGTGATTAGACCTACCAAACTCAAGCATGACGATTGGCTTATTATTATTGATAAAATTAAAAATAAGATTTCAAACTAGAATGGGAGATTTCTTTCTAGAGCTGGTAGACTTATTTTAATTAACTCGGTTTTATCAGCCTTACCTATCTATTGGATGTCTATGCATCTTTTTCCAGATTGGGTTATTGATAAAATCGATAAAATCAGAAGAGATTTTTTATGGAGTGGGGATAATACTAATAATAGTATAAAATGTCTCATGAACAGGGAAACTGTTTGTAAAGCTAAAAATGAGGGTGGTTTGGGTGTTATTAATTTACGCAACTTGAATTTGTCTCTTTTAGGTAAATGGCTTTGGAAGTTTATGGATATAAATGATAATGCTATTTGGAAAGACATCATTTCCAAATACTATTATAATGGTAACTTCAATTTACACCAAGTTGATCATTCTTTTTCCCATATTTTTTCCAATTTTTGGAAAAATAATTTAAAATGTTATAATTTTTTTAAATTAGGAACTAAGACGATTGTTCATTCAGGAAATTGTACTTCTTTTTGGCATGATTGTTGAATCTCGATCTTGCCTCTTACATTTGATTTTAAGGATTTGTATGACATTTGCAACTTTAAGTATGCTTTAATAAATGAAGTTTATTCTCCGGGGAATGATCCTCCTTGAAACTTTATCTTTAACAGAATTTTAATTGGTACTACCCTTAGGCAACTCTCTTTACTTTATGCCAGATTAAAGCTTTATAATATTGATCGTGACAATGATTTTATCAGTTGGGAATGGGATAAATGTAAGAAATATACTCCTAAATCTTTTTATAGATTTATTAATTTTTCGGGTACTATTAATAACTTTTTTAAATATATGTGGAAATCTAATGCTCCTCCTAAATCCAAAATTCACTTGTGGCTAATTCTTCATGGTAAACTTAATATAATTGAATTTTTAAAGAGAAAAAATATTCATAATGATAACAAATGTTATTTTGTAATCTGCATCTTGAGGACATAAATCATATATATTATGATTGTTTGGACACTAATTACATCCTTATTAATACTCTTAAAAATTTTAATTTCAATATTACAACTAATATTTTGGATTGTGAATTCTACTGGAAAAATTATAGATTCAAATTCAATAAAAGTATTAGAGTTTTACTAGATACTTTATTTATTATTATTAGTTGGTTTATTTGGTTTGAGAGAAATCAAAGAATTTTTAATAATAACAATAGTCATCCTAACAAATTGATTTTTTCAATTTCTACTTTTAGTTTTAATTGGATTTCTAATCCCAAATATAAATTAGCTAATAATATCATATGCAAACGGTATCTTAAAAAAGTTAATTATAATATTAATTTTTTAAACTTAATAATATCTTTAATTATTCTAATAATAGTATTATTAATTTTATTCCAAACGCATATGATAATCACACTTTAAATCATAGCTTGCTTATGATTTAAGTCATATGAGTCTAGTCGTTTTCTCTTTTATTTTAGTTTCTGTTTGGTTTTTGGTTTTAGTATATTCTTTTCTTTTGTTCTTGTCTTGTTAAAATTGGTTTAGATTATTTCTTTCCTTTTAATACATATATATGTATATTTAATTAATAAATATACATATATATGTATCATTTTAATTTTTCCCTAGTCTTATTTCAGATACAGGTTTTGGGAGATAGGATATCAGGATCATTTCGCAGGTTTCTCTCGTTGTCAGATTGCTGGATTTCAGATTATAAAGATGTCATCAGAGCAGTGTTTCTTCATCCAGGTCGTCTTACAGTTTTTTGGAGTGCTTCTACAGGATGTCTTTTTCTTCAGTTTTGGCTCTCCTTCTTTATTCAGATTCTTCGGAGAGATCTCTCCAGAGATGTCGTTTTTTCATTTCTTCTGATAGGACTTTTGAAGTTTTTTTTGATACTTCTAGCATCATAATATCGGGCGGTGGCCTTGCCGATATTAAGGTGCGATGGGTGGTGGCCTTGCCGGAACTCATCTTAGGAGTATCTGAGTTTTTGCTTTTTTGTAGTTTAGCACTTGTTACCTGCCAGGCATGTTGGCAGCTCCGCATGTTTCGTGTTATATATATATTCGCATGTGTGCTCTCCTCTATGCGTAGAGGATCACACATTTTTCTCAAAAAAAAATTAATTTTTTTAAAAACTAATTTTCCAAATTTCCTAACAAATTATCATACTGCTTTTCCCAGTAACAAATTCAAATTTATTTATTAAATTTCTTTTTAATAATTATTTCTTTCAGCAACTAAATAATTAAATAAATTTTATTAAACAAGCTATCTTGATCATATATTATTAAAATAAACTAGTGAATGAAATTATGCATATAGGTATATTTTTATTCATTTATCATTTTCTTCACTTACTGCATATATATAATATACATATAAATCCTTTTTAATTGAAAAATAAACCGTCTCCTATACTTTACTGTCGTTTTTTTCTGACCTATATACACATATATTAGATAAAAACAGAAATGGTTTTACTTACTATAATATACATTCCTTTTTTTCTAATTTACCTATATACATTTATAAATTAAGTTTTTAAAAAAAAAATCGAGAATACTCACTGCTGCACTGACGAACTTCCAGGATTGAGTCTTTCTCCCAGGTCGCGACATTCCACCCTCGCGACGGTCGTTTTTGCTTCATCGATGCCACACCTGCGGCCGAAATCATCGCTAGTGCCTCTCCTTCACGTGCTCGCCTCCCTCTTTGCCTGCACCGCTCGTACGATCGAGACCGAGCTCGAAACCCTACCAGAGTCGCCGCCTCGAGACTCCACGCCTTGATTTCCCATAGCCCTTCGATTGCCGCCGTAACCCCCCCAGAAATCCAAACCCTAGTTCGCCTCTCTCGCTCCTGAATGAGCTCGTGCTCGACTTGAAAATGCGTCGAAAATAATCAACAAAGTCGATTTCGTGAAATTTGAGTTCGAATGACAGCGGCCCTAGGATTTGAATCGAAATTGATTCGATTCGATTTGAGGAAGGTTCGGCCCCATTTGAGTTTCGACTGAGGATTTTCGATTTTGAAGAATGAGGCTTCGGCTATATTTTGTTATCGAGTTGATTTCGGTTTTTATCTCTTTTCGTTCGCCATTTTCCTAAACTTTGATCTCTCTTATTATTATTATTATTATTTCTCTCGTCTAGAGGAAGATAAGGATGGAACGAAATTAAATGGAAGGGAGTGGCGTATACAAGAAGTCTTGACTAATTAAATTAAATTTCATTAGATTATTATCAATTAAATTTTCAGCGTGTTTATATTTCGTACACTCACACACTAACTCTGATCAATACGAAATTTGAAACCCGATAATAATAAAATATTACGGATCCAATGGAACTGGTTTCGTTGAAATCCGAGACTGTGCCTCGGAAGGCTATTTTTAAATTCGATTTTAACGATAAAATTCCAAAACTTAACAAAACACTTCCAAATTCAATTTTAACACTTTTACTATCTTTGGCACTATCAATATAAATTTTATAAACCTCCAAATTATTTTTAACCGGCTTACAATTCCAGATTCAACATTTTACCCAATTTCCAATAATTAAATTCAATAATTAAATTTCCAAATAATGGTGATATTTGAGATTTAAGTTACAAATTAACTTCTAAATATTTAACATTAATTAAATATTTCAATTTTAAATCCTCAAAAATTCCTGGTCGTCACATTCCTCCCCCCTTAAAAGAATTTCGTCCCCAAAATTACTAGTTAGGAAGAATGTTTCAATACCCATTACTATTTTAACAATACCAAATAGATTTATCAACTTGCCATAACATATCTTTTATTAAAGACCCACTACTTCAACCAATTTCCCAAAACCTTCCATAGCTTTCAAATAACTTTACCTATATCAACCATTCAAATTTAAATTTAAATCCAAATTTAAATTATCAAAAATTTCTCAAAAATTTTCTAACTCTCTAGATTTCTGAAAAATTTCATCAGCGTCTCCTTTGCGCGGCTAGCTCGGTACAACTACAAAAGGCCTCTACGGGCTTACAAATCCCAAAAAAACAAAAGCCAAGTGGCTATATCAAAAACCGAATCAAATTTCATACCGAAATTTAAAAAGATACCATTTTGTCGGGCATTTAAAATTTATCTTCTGAAATCAAAAACAATTTTTTCTTCTTCTTTTCTTTCCCTTTATATTACCTGCATATCCTGTTTAGCACTAATATCCAGTCACAACTTCCAAAAAAATTTATCGACTTCCTCACAAAATGACAATATCTATTCATTCAAATATTAACTTAAAATATATTGGTAATATCTATTTCCAATCAAGAATTCTTCATTCCTTTCTTAAGTTAGTATAAGCATTTTATATGCTTCTTATATTTTCACCTTACCACTTTAGTTTATATCTATTTCTATTCAAATTGATTCTTTCATTTCCATATGAATTCAATTTATCTTCAACTTTGAATATTTGAATTTTATTTTCCATTTATAACTAATTCATGTCATTATTTTAAATTAATTTCATTTACTAATTTATTTCAATTTCAAGTTTGAAATCGTTTTTTCGTTAACAAAATTTCCCAAAATTTTCAAAATATTTCTAACTCCCCATATTTTCAGAAAATCTTGACAGAGCCTCCTTTGTACGGAGAAGCTTTTGCAATTTGACAAGAGATATAAATATATATACATCGACCCACACGGTCGGAAAAAACCAAAAGCAGTACATTCCAGGGTTACGTTGCCATCGCAGCAAAAGTCCATATATTTGCAGGCTCTCCACGGCCTCTCGATTACTCCATGGAACCCACACAACGTATCACAGTTACATGCCAGGGTTACGTTGCCATCACAACAAAAGTCCATGTAACTGCAGGCTCTAAGTGGCCTCTGATTTTCGCTGTCGAAATGAAACTTATCCACTCCTACATAGGTCGCAGTCCACCGATATAAAATCAAACGCAGACTGTTGGCTCTCTGCGGCACACACGACTTTCGCTATGTTATACCATAGGTCGCAGTCTGCCGATATAAAATCAAACGCAGACCGTTGGCTCTCAGCGACACACACGACCTTCACTATGTTACCATAGGTCGCAGTCTACCGATATAAAATCAAACGTAGACTGTTGGCTCTCAGTGACACAACGACTTTCTCTATGGTAACCTCTACTCAAGGTCCCCAGGAACTAGTTTTGTCCGGACTCCTCATAGGATCAACTTTAGAACCTCCCCTTGGGGCTCAAGGCAGCACCACCCGGTGGCACTCCTGAGAAGTTCATTTCAAGGGAGCGCCTTTTTCCCCCAAAGCCATCATCAAAACATTTTATACTATACACATATAGTATCTTCAAATAATACACCTAGTATGATCTCATACAAAGCTCCTTTACACAAAATCGAATATTCCAAAATCGATAATTCTCAAACTAGGATTTCCAAATTCTCATATTGATTTTACCAAAAATCAAAAGCCTTTCCAAATCCAAAGGTTCCTAAAACCTTTTCCAAAATCCTCATAAGATCCTTTATATATATATATATATATATATATATATATATATATATAATTTTTAAAACTTTAGATCATTTCAAACTTGTATAAAACACCTTTTCTTCTGGCAAAAGATTCAACAAGGGGAGTGTCATTTTATAAAACAAAGATATTTAACTTTGTTTACTCAAAATCAAACATTCAAATTCGATTACTCTTTTCAATATCATTTTCATTCAAATCCGTACGATGTACACATACCATCCGTACGCTATACCAATCTGATCACTCACTTGATCACACAATTTCACTTCCGAACTAGTATCGTCCACCCGACTTCTTAGTGCGGACTCAGATCTGGTTTCTTGATCATAAACCGTTATTCTCCTTGCATAGTCATAACTATGATAGAGAATATCCAGAACTAATCAACAATCCATATCCAGGTTCGCCGTCGAAAATCGAGTGAAAAATCCCACTCAGATCGATATAACTATCTCAAAATTCTGTACTCGAATTTGGATCAAATCATTATGCGAATAGAATAACATACATACACCCTACGTATTTATCTTTATTGGTTATTAGCCAAACCCATTCTAATTCTATTCACATTCACTTAGATTTTCATTCACTTACTCATAATTGCTTCAATCCATTTGGGTTATCACCTCTATTCTTATCTCGATTGGGTATTTAACCAATAACAGTTTGAACTCCGACTAGTTTATTTAGAAAATATCTTGAAAATTTTAAAAATAGATAAGTAGTTGGAAAATAATCACTAGTTTGTAAAATAGGTGTAAAATAGTTAGAAAATAGTTAAAATAATTATAGAAATTTTAGATAATTGCAAAATAATAGTAAGATAGAAATTAGTTTTATAAAATGGTTGAAATATAGTAATTAGTTTATAAAATAGTTGGAAAATTGTTAAACAGTTTCAAAAATAATTGTAAAACAAGTATAAGATAGTTTGGCTTTTAAAAGAAAGGTTGTATATATAATGAATAGCTTGGAAAAATAAGTTTATATTAAAACAATTTATATTAAAAATAGACGAGAGTCGAAACTGTTCAGTTCCCAATCTCCATTCCAAATCAATTCAATTTAAATTCCACTTCCATTTAAATTGACCCAATTCCAATTAAAAAAACTTCAGTTTCCATTGAAATTGATTCATTCCCAATTCATGTTGAATTAACCTCAGTTTCTTTCCAAATTTAACCTTATTCAACCTTGATATCGAATTATACTAATTCAAATAAATTTCAATTGAACTAGTTTCAAATTTCAATTCATTTCAACTCCAATTTGAATTAATCCCAATTTCAAACTCTATTTCCAAATCAAGTTGAATTAATCTTGATTTCCTCCCAAATTAAATTCAAATTCCATTTGAATTTAAAACTATTCAACTTTAATTACAATCCCAAATTATTCAAATCAATCCAATTCAAAATTTCCATTTGAATCTTGTACTCATACATCTTCAATCACCATTTCAATTAATTCAAATCAAATTCAATTTGAGCTAATTCAAATTTAAACCATCTCGAATTAAATAAATTCGAGTTAATACTTCAAATATTGATTTAATTCCTTTAAATCAATTTACCTTTAAAGTTTTTAAACAATTCAATTCTGAGTCCAAATTTCAAAATTCCATTTTAAATTATCTTTACTTAACACATTACAGGGTTCAAGTAAGAGTTTCAAACAATTTAATTTACAAATTTATCTCTTAACAATCAAATCTTAAGTTCAAAGGCATTTCCATATCTAAATATTAAATTTAAGCTAAATTTTATTAATAACAAGAGGATGATATCACCCAATTCATTTTAAAACATCCATCAAATTCCAATTTCCAGATCCCAAACCCATTTGAGATCACACAAACTCCCAATTCAGATTAACCATTTAACTTCCCAAGTTAAATTCCAATTTCATCTTGAAATTTTCACATCAGGTGGATCATTCCAACTTACTTAACTTTTTCCCAAGTTAAACTCAATTCACTTAATCCAGTCAACCTTACCTAATTTGAACTTCCATTTCAAATTTTAAACCTCTCATAAATAATCTTCCCACTTATTAAGTTCAAAAACTTATCACTTTGGGTATCATATCTCATTCCAGATTTAAAACTCAACATTTAGAGTTTATCTCAAATCATCTTTGATATTTAAGTATATCCACACATATACATATTTACTTCTTGGCTCACCAAGCCAAATTTTAAAATTTAAACCACCTTTGGTTTCAATTCAAAACAAATTCTCTTTAAAATTTTCAAACGTTTCTTATTTTAAAATAAGATCATATTCAAAGTAGTTTGAATAATATTATTTCCTTTAACATTTTGAAACCAATTCAAATGTTTAAATTTAGAATTCAGAACTTCACAATTTGAAACCCATTTTAATTTACATCTTTTCAAATTTACAAGTTACTCTCTTTAAATGGTTACTTTCCTTAAAACATTTTATTGTTAATTGGAAAACAATCATCCCATTATTAAACACAATAACCATTTATGATAATAACCAAGATTACCATCTTACCATCTCTGAAAACCAATTCATTATTATCTTATTCTGAAATTCTTCGCCAAATTCATAAATTAAATTTTAGTTTGAATTTATTTCAAACTTATCTTTATTCAATTTCAATTTCAGTTTGGTTGTGTTTTATTACTTCTCAATTTAATTCCAATAATTTTAACAACCAATATTTATTAGAAAGAAATATTGCTTTATATATCAAAATATATTCTTATATAAAACCATTTAAAATCTTTATATAAGAAAATAACAAGTGCGCTCTCTCATATATATACTCAACTCATTCTAGGGTACCATTGACCCTATTCTTAATGAGGTTGCCACCAGAGCCAAGTTTCTCGCTTAACCTTCAGCTCTGATACCAAATGTAAAGACCTGGAAATTTCGATCCTGAAAATTCCAGATAGTTAGTGAAAAGAAGAAAAGAGAAAGAAGCAGAAACAGAAGCCAGTCACAGAAAACCTCACATTCGCAGTGGATCAAAATATAATATCACATAATAACAGTTTACAGAAAGAACTGTATCAGTACATTTACATTTTTATATATCAGAGTTACAACATTTACACAACACATGACAGTTCTAAATCAACATGTCCTAGATATACAACTATATATCACAGCAGGTACGCTCCATACATTCCAGCCATCTAGCTTGCCTCCTGAGCTCCAGAACGTCCTTACCTGAAAATCTGTAATACTCGGTCTGACCCGAGCATTACATCAAAGTAACACCCGGGTCAGGCTGGAAACCAGCGTGAGTAAACCCATCTAACAAGAATACAAAAGCAAGCAACTTATATAAACCTGGGGTAACTTATCAATTTACAACTTCACAAGCTGTTATAAACATTACTTACATCACACCTTAATTTCTAAGTACCAAACTTAGATTAAATGGTCCCATTCACATTAATCATTCCATTTCATTCTATTGATTCCACACATCAGATTATAAAGAATCGAAGTGGTTTCAGATATTAACTAATACCCGACTCCGGTCTCTTCGAATTCGATGTCATCAAAAACTAAGTTATTCAAGTGAATGAAATTTACTTTTTGACACTGGATGTCACTTTACACAGCATTCTATCATAGAAAACCACATTATCACTGTTCAACCCAACATATCATATTACAGAAACATTTCATATCAAATAGCATCATGATCACATATCAGGGATAACAAATAATCAAGGCATCCAAATATCATTCAATCATCCATATGCAAGATAAATTAGTCATACCATTACTAATTAATTTAATAATCTACCAATGAATTAAATTTATTACTTATTACTTATAAATCTTGCTTATTTAACATTAATTAATTATATTGAATTAATTAATCATTCCTTAATTATTCATCTTGATTAATCATCCTTGATTAATCATTCTTTAATTACAATAAGTAATTAACTCTCAATTAATTACACATATTAATTATTCTTTACACATCCATATCCAATTACATTGATCCTTGATTAATCACTCAAATTAATCATCTCATATTCACTTCATTGAATGATTATCCTTTAATAAATCATACTCATTATTCAACTAAATCATTGATTAGTTTCCTTAACCCATCAATCCTCAATTAATTACCTAAGTAATTTAACCCTTAATTACTTCCATTAAGTAATTAATTTACCACTAATTACAACTTAATTATTTAATTAATTAATCTCTAACTATTAACTAATAAAAATTAAACATTTTTAGATTAAACTAATTAATTACTCTTAATTACCTTATTAATTAATTAGTCATTTATTTCCCAAATCTTAATTATCACTTAATATAAAACTTTATTTTTTTATTAATGAATTACCTATCATTAACAAATTTAAATACATTCCAAAACATTGCATTTTTAGATTAAACTTTTAAATTGAAATAAAGTAACTTACAATTGAACTTAGCAAATTTAAGTTAAACAACTTCAAATCTTCTAAATCAAATGTTTAAAGAAAAACATTTATTTTACATAATAGTTTTTAAAATTAAATTCAATTTAAATTTAAAACCTGTCCTGCATTTAAAACCTACTTCAGAATTCTACCCGAGAATAGCTCGAGTCTAGACTTCAGGCTTCTTCAACTTCGACTTAAAATTTTAGAAATTTGTTAGTTCAATATAATTTAATTTCAAAGCCATGTTATCTGCAGCAAAATCCATTTAAACACTTAGAGCCCAAAAGACCAAAATCCCGTTCATAAACCCGAGCTAATAATTGATCACGCCGACCCATCCTTGTTTTATATTCCTGCATTCTTGTTTTTTTAAGCTTAAATTTTAAACTGCTAAAGGGTTGTTAACATTCAACATACTCCGAAGTAAATCTCGAGCAAAACCACCAATACGCTGAGTCCCTACCCGAGCACCATCATCTTCTTTTTTTTCTTCTTGTTTTAAGTTATAACTGATAAACTCTCAAACACCTCGCGCGTACTCGAAGTTGAACCCGAGGTAACTCATTTCTTTTCCCAGGATTAAACTCGAGAAAACGCTCAAACTTAAACTGACACAGTGTATATGCTGTGCACTTGCACCAACCCACGGCGGTGCTCCGGTCTACTCATCCACTGTCGACAAGATGACGTTGACCCAACCTACCTATCTCGACCGTCAATCCTCAAAAAGTAACAAGAAAACAAGAAACGACATAGTCGAACCTACAGGAACAACACACCCTGACCAAAAACCGCCTCGTCCAGTCTCCTCTGACCACCGGAGGTCACGAGTGTGACGACCCGGATTTCTGACCCCAGAAATCCGTTTCATCTTGAAGAAAGAAAGGGATAGAAAATAGAAAAGATAGAGAAGAAAGAAGAAACAACATCAGAATCTCAACAGTGGAACGAATAAATTATATTAATCACATAAGTATTACATAATATACAACATCAATCAGAGTTACACAGATAATACATCACATGCTAGATAGTTATAAACACCTGTCCAGTTATACAACTCAATACACAATACAACACAGAGATACCAATACATCGGAACACTAAATATATCTACAACGCAGAAGCCTCCTGCTCCATTGCTCCTCCAGAATTCGTCAAAGCTAACATGAATCCCTTGGCTACTCACAAAAATTTGAGTACCCGAGAGTTTAGGAAAAAACAGAAATAAACTCCGGGTCAGACATGGGTCTGGTGTGAGTAACAGGTTAAAGTTGCTTAATTTTGAAAAACCTTTGAAAACAAAAGGTATTACGTAAGACATCCCACACATAAACATGGGTAAGTTTTTACCTTACGCTAACCAAACATTTGATAGGAAATTAAACGATATTATAATAGGTCTAGGGTTTTCAAGTAAATAAGAAATAGCCGAAATTGTTACATTTATTAAATTCCAGCTACTAACCACAAAGTGGATTATACAATCAAATCCGATGGCACTATTGGATTTTGGATTCCATACAATGGCAGAGCTACTAGGGTACCGCCCGTCACAGTACGTGGCCTAGATCAACGTGCTGAGGATCACTCCTGACCCCCTACAACACAAAGCCAGAATCGTTCCTTACTGATCAATTCCGAACAAGACAACCCCAGCGGTTGTAGTTATTCAACCTCCCACACAGCCGAATAAAAAGGGACATCTAAACAGGGGTATATCTCATCCTGCTTGGGCATGACCCAACTAACCTTGCTGCACATCCCCTGTTTTAGCCATTCCCGGTTGATGAGGCTTGAGGCTACGATTACCTTTAAATCAGAACACATCACTTAGAATGCTCATCGTCCACCTGACGATGTTCTGAAAGCATTCAATCCATACAAGTTCGTTTCGGGTTTGAACGAAACCAAATGCATTATCTCGTTACACTCATTTTGGAATCACCATCAGAGTTAACGACGATAATCCTTGTACTCTGAATCTTCATCTTCACTTGAGATTCACGACCTATCGTTAATTTGGATCGATGTGGTTTTCGGATGTCCAAATATGGAAAACCGATCCCGGTCTCATCGAAATCCATAACGTATCTTTTAAGGCCAAATTGTTTTAAAGTTAAAACAATTCAATTCAATATTATCTATATACACACAAATAGATAATTCCCAATATTACAATAGATAACCTACATTATCATCATCAATAGATAATTCATATTATCATCACAAACAGATAATCCATATTATCATTATACTTAAATCAAGCATCCCTATCATATAGATATTAGTCATCTCATTACTGAGACCACAATCATTCAATGAAATGTCAATATCATCCATAAGCAATGATTTATTAACCACCATCTATAATTAATTTAAAATTAATTAAATTAATTACTTCTATCTCTAATTAATTTAAAGTAAATTAAATTAATTACTTCATTCCATAAATCCTGCTTATATATCCATTAATGAATTATAACCTAATTCATTTATCATTCTCTAAGTATTTATCTTGATTAAACACCTTTGATTAATCATTCTCTAATCACAATAAGTAATTAGTCTTTAATTAATTTCACAAATTAATTAAGCTTAATCATTTAGTAATTAACATTTAATTTCTTCTTTTATAAATTAACTAAATTAATTACATTTATTCTTAATTAATTACATTAATTAATCACTTTATCATTAATTATTACTTTATTAAACAATTCTTAATTACATCAGTAATTATATAATTTAATGGTCTCTAATTTATATTTAAATTAATTACTCTCTTAAATTAATTACATTTAGTAATTAATCTAAATTTTAAAATACATTTATTAATCACCCTTGATTAATATCAATCCAGTAATTAACTACCCTTAATTACTTATTAACAAATTAATTATTCCCCAATTAATTATCTTCATTAATTAATCCCTTGATTAATTACAAAAGTAATTACCCAAATTACTTCATTGTAAACCATCTTTCACTAATTACATTCCAGTAATTGTCCTTTATTACTTCCCTAAGTAATTATGCTCTATTAATGACACTAAGTAATTACATCGTCAAATTATCAAATGATTTTCTTAAATTAATTAAAGTAAATTAATTAACTTAAATTAATCACATTATCAAAATTAATAACAATAAGTAATTAATCCTTAATTACTTTTATCAAGAAATTTTACTTAAACCCTTTACAATTGATTGTCTTTAAATTAATTAATCTAATTAATCATTAAAAATTTAATTACATTAATTAATTATTAAATAATCCTAGTTAATGACCTTAATTAACTATTTAATTCTTTAATTATTTGCTAAAGAAATTAACTAAGATTAATCATTATTGATTAAAAATAAATTTAACTATTTAATTCTTTAATCACTTTTCCTAAAGTAATTAACTAAGGTTAATCATTCTTAATTACAATTTAATTAATCTTTAATAACTCATTTATTAATCCTTAATTATTTGATTTATTAATTACTAATCATTAATTGAGAATCAACCTTATTTAATTAATGGTCCTTAAATACCAATTTATTTATCCCAAATTAATTAGCTAAAACCTAAATTAACTAATCTTAAACTCTTAATTATTAATTTATCCAAAATCATTAAATAAATGCAATAAGTTAATTATTCATTTTAATTAACTTAATAATTATAAATCATTAAATCTTCATTTATTTGAAGGAAAAAAACCTTTTCTTATTAGTGATTAACTTATCAATAACAAGGTAATTAAACAATTTATTTTATTTTAGAATTTCATTTTAAAATACGAATCAATTTAAAAATACACTTAACCATTCAAGTTATTTAAAACAATTTAAATTTAAAAACTTCTTTTATTACAAACTGGAATATAAACAAATCTTAAATTCAGAATTGTCTTAAATTTAAACTTCTCTGCAATTTAAACTTCATTTTTTTTAAAATTCAAGTTACTTTAACATTTTTAAAGTAGTTAAAACAATATAAATAAAAACTTTATTTATTTTTAAACTGGGATTCAAAAATAACCTGAATCGATTAAACTTGGATTTAAACTTTGCTTCCCATTTGAACTTAGTTTTAAATTTATTTAAAACTGGAAACTGGGTAACAGATTTCAAAGAAACCTGTAACAAGCAAATTTTCCCCCGAGACCACCGTATTGCTTCGAGTCGCTAACCAAAATACTTCGAGTCTGGTACTCGAATTACCCGAGAAAAACTCGAGCCTCACCTCTGCACTTCACCCCAAAAAACTACCGGATACAAAAGTGCACGGTGCACTTGTACCGTGACTATAATCAACTCCGGCCACCACCCTATCGTCGAGCACATCGACGATCACTCCCAGATCATCCCCCGACCACTTGAACCACGTCGCCGCCTCGAAATTCAAATTCGAGAACCTTAAACCCAAACCTGGAACCCACGAGCAATCATCACCTCAAGCCTGTCAATGGCTCGTTCTCGCCGCACCAACCACCAGAATATCCACAGCTCCGGCCACTACTTCGACTCCGACCAAGCTACCACCACCCCAAACCCCGAAGCACTTGATCAATCGTACGTGCCGTGGTGGTCGATTCATTCGACCCAGTAGAAACTAGGTCACCAGATTAAAACCTCACGCCGCCGATGCCACAGTCATCATTGCCACCTCTGACCAATTTTCCAGTCATTCCCGTAGGCCCCTCCATTCCCAGCCAAATCCCCGACCAACACGACTCCACCGATCATCAGAACTTGGTCGAAAACCAATTTGCAAACAAAAACGAACTGCTCTCGAACCACACAATGAAAAATCGTCAAACCAAGTTTAAAAATCATGATTTTGATTAGAGATTTGATATATAACCCTGAATTAATAAATTATGGAATTTAAATTTTTGACTTAACTTGATCATCTCTGTTCTTTTAATTTTCCAGAGCCATATCAAACTTGTTTTTGTTTACTTAAAATTTTAAACTCTAATCTAGTATGAAACAAATATCTTTTGTTTATAGACTACATCCTAACAGCAAATGGTTCAAGAGAAAAAGATTTTTGAATAAGTCTTGAGCTAAAAATAAACTGGTAACAGAGAAGATACAGTGAATATACATATACCCATATTCACACATCCATACATATTCATACCAAACACATACATTCCAAAACTATACATCCAAAAACAATTTAAAGCTTTTTAAAATGCGTTGTTACTCACCTGTAAAGAAGATGACAAAACACCCTTTAGCTTTGAAAAAAGTTTTGAACTTTCTTTTTTAAAACTGGAAAATATTTTTGCTTTTGATCTTCCTGTAACATCTTGCTTTTGTTGTTTTGAATTGAAGAATGATGATGCTTATATTTTTTTTTCCAGTTGATAAGTCTTGAGAATGACTACAATAAGATGATATGTATATATATAGAAAAGGAAAAGGTTACAGGGGAAGATGTTAACTGGGTTTGTACATCTCAGCCTGGCACAAATCTTTATTTTATAAACATAGGTCAGAGATCTTTCTTTTGTTTATCTTTGTGGAGGCTGATATGATCTTCAAAAGAAATCGAATTGACTTGTTTAAGCTTGCATTAAATGTTTAAGTACTTAATGTTTTTATTTTATACTTATCTATTTTTGTTTTTATACTTGCCTAGCATTTATTAACAGGCCTATACATATATTTTTATCTTGTTTATACTCTTGGATTTCTTTTTTACTTTACTTAAAGATATTTCTTGCCTACATTCATCTTACTTTTCTCTTTGCTTAGCCTATGAAACTACTTACAGGCTTTACTATTTATACAAACCTGGTTTGAAATTGTACTTTATACATATATGTACTTTGTCTTAGTTATTAGAATGATACTTCTTTTTCTTTTTACTTTCCTTTGCTTTTGTACTTTACATGCATGTTATAAAATTGTTTTAGCCATTTGTTTTGGTTTATTACTTTATTTACTTATTATTTCTTTCATACTTATGTTAATATTTATAAAATATATTCTATTTTATTTTAAATTTACAAATCATAGCTTTCCAAAATACACACACACACACATATATAAATAAGTTTAAAATAACAATTTCTATTTTTATTAAAAACCCATTTGTAAAGATATTACAATATTAATATAGTTTAAATATAATTTATTATTAAATTAAAATAATTTATAAAAGAACTATTTCTTTATAATATAAATTACTTATTTTATCAAGCTATATTTAAAAAGAACCAAAACAACCCTTTTTATTTAAATTTAAACCCAAGCTAGAATTAATTTTAAACAATTAAACTTTTATCTTGAGCAATTTAAAGCCCTATGTTTATTTATTTAATATTAAATTAAATCAAATTTCCAAATTATCAAAAATAGTAGAATTAGAAAACATTGCTTTATTGATTAAATTTTAAAACATATCTTGTCTATTTACAATATATACAAATATATATATATATACACACATAGAAAACAATTTATTAGCTTTTAAAAGATAAAATCACCCATTCAAAATATTTATTTAAAAGAAAATCATTAAATCAATTCAAATCTTATTAACAATCATTATCAAATCAATTTAATTTTTAACACAGATTATTAAATTGATATTGCTTAAAATTCAGGGATATCACATTCCTCCCCCCTTAAAAGAATTTCGTCCCCGAAATTTAAAACAAAGGTAATTTAATAATCTAATTAAATATTTAATTTTAAAACACAAGCATATATCAATCGTATGCTAACAACTATAGCAGCCAATTTATCCAAGCAAACAAATCTAAATATCCAGACAAAATTCTGGGTAGAATTTCTCGAGTTTCCCAAGTATAAATATCGGAATACTCGCTCTACAGAATCCAATCAATCAATACTACTAAGCTACAGAGCTTCCACTCATCTAGATCTACAAAATAAGACACGATATCAGACTACAAAGAAGTCTGACTCAACAACCAAAACCCCCTGAACTGTTGGCTCTACAACCAGAGATAGATCTTACACGTACTTCCTCAGAGATACGCGGAACACGCTAAATTCCAGTTATCCAAACGGGCAATTCAATCCTGAAGACCAAACACTTATCCAAAATCAAATCTCCGACTTCGGAATCCAAATTCCTTCCTCTCTTATTCACAAATCTCTTCGAACGATCCTGGGTGCCTGCATCCTTCCTGATCAGCTCAACCCTTGCTGACGCTCTTAGAAATAAATTGAACCAAAAACAATCTAACAAAATGATCTTTCCAAGATCAACCAAAACTCAAAACACAAACTCTGCTCCAAAATCAGAAGACTGATCTCACTTCTCACATCCGGAAAAGATAAAACAGATGCACTTGCCAAACTGGTCTTAAGATCCTGAAAATTTTCCTGTAGAAACTCTCTAATCCAAACACTGCAAATCCCAAATGGTTCCACACTAAAACAGCTGCCACCATGCTTCCACTGCGCAACTCTGATCTAAACAGATGAAAATGCTGATGACGAACTCAAGCATAGACTGGACAACACATCTCAGAAATATGGTTCAACCGATCCAAAAATAAAACTCAAAAGTTCCTCCAAAACCTGAGCTACTTTTCCAACTCAATTTTCAAAAGATGACAAAATTTAACTTCCTGAAGACATCCAGAAAAATTACTGAAAGCCAAGAAAACACTTCAACTATTGCAAGTCACATTTGCGATCAATCCTGCCCAATTCCAAAGATACTGCTTTCTCTTTACCAAACAGAATAGCTTACGCTTATGTGGCCAATCCATCGAAGAAACGGAACCACTCTGTTGCTTCTGAAATTACCTCAAGAAAACAGCTAATCAGAAAACCTCCTTGACGGCACGCAGAACACTTCGAGCTACATTGCCGACTCACATGCCAAAAGACTTCCTATCCAAAGCTCTTCGAGAAACTCGAACCGCAAGCCAAACGCAAACATCCTGCTAAATTCAGCCACAACATCGAAGCAGACACACTTCCTTAACTTGTTCCAAAGAAATATCTTCAGAGACATCCATAGTCACTGTGTCTCATCACACAGCTACTACACCCTGAGGTATCAAGATCATGACTTGCTTCCGTCCAACCGACAGATCCAAACTCTAGCTCATCCAACTATACTTCAAAAATGAACTCCGAACCTTAACAGGCTTCCTTCAGAGATCGATGAAATCCGTACACCACCAAAAGTTCACTCGAGACGGTATTAGGTCTTCAGTCTCATCAAATACACTTCCAACCTCAAACATTCAAACTCCAACCATTGGTAGTCGTGTTATACACACCACTACCCTATCTACCTTTATAACTTATCGAAAAACCCGAACAGGTAGCCCAACAAATAGGTAGAAATATATATATATATATATATATATATATATATATATATATATATATATATATATATATATATCAAAATGACAAATATGCTCTCTCAACAAAGAAATCACATTAAGAGCCTAGGTATTCACTCAACCTAGCGCTCTGATACCAACTGTGATGACCCGGATTTCTGACCCCAGAAATCCATTTCATCTTGAAGAAAGAAAGAGATAGAAAATAGTAAAGATAAAGAAGAAAGAAGAAACAACATCATAATCTCAACAGCGGAACGAATAAATTATATTAATCACATAAGTATTACATAATATACAACATCAATCAGAGTTACACAGATAATACATCACAAACTAGACAGTTATAAACACCTGTCCAGTTATACAACTCAATACACAATACAACACAGAGATACCAATACAACGGAACACTAAATATATCTATAACGCAGAAGCCTCCTGCTCCATTGCTCCTCCAGAATTCGTCAAAGCTAACCTGAATCCCTCGGCTACTCGTAAAAATTTGAGTACCGGAGAGTTTAGGAAAAAACAGAAATAAACTCTGGGTCAGACATGGGTCTGGTGTGAGTAACAGGTTAAAGTTGCTTAATTTTGAAAAGCCTTTGAAAACAAAAGGTATTACGTAAGACTTCCCACACATAAACATGGGTATGTTTTTACCTTACGCTAACCAAACATTGGATAGGAAATTCAATGATATTATAATAGGTCTAGGGTTTTCAAGTAAATAAGAAATAGCTGAAATTGTTACATTTATTGAATTCCAGCTACTAACCACAAAGTGGATTATGCAATCAAATCTGATGGCACTTATTGGATTTTGGATTCCATACAATTGCAGGGCTACTGGGGTATCGCACTTACAGTACGTGGCCTAGATCAACGTACCGAGGATCACTCCCGACCCCCTACAACATAAAGCCGGAATCGTTCCTTACTAAACAATTCCAAACAAGACAACCCCAGTGGTTGTAGCTATTCAATCACCCACACAACCGAATAAAAAGGGACATCTAGATAGGGGTATATCTCATCCTGCTTTGGCATGACCCAACTAACCTTGCTGCACATCCCCTGTTTTAGCCATTCTTGGTTGATGAGGCTTTAGGCTACGATTACCTTTAAATCAGAACACGTCACTTAGAATGCTCATCGCCCACCTGACGATGTTCTGAAAGCATTCAATCCATACAAGTTCGTTCCGGGTTCGAACGAAACCGAAGGCATTATCTCGTTACACTCATTTTGGAATCACCATCAGAGTTAACGACGATAACCCTTGTACTTTGAATCTTCATCTTCACTTGAGATTCACGACCTATCGTTAATTTGGATCGATGTGGTTTTCGGATGTCCAAATATGGAAACCCGATCCCGGTCTCATCGAAATCCATAACGTATCTTTTAAGGCCAAGTTGTTTTAAAGTTAAAACAATTCAATTCAATATTATCTATATACACACAAATAGATAATTCACAATGTTACAATAGATAATCTACATTATCATCATCAATAGATAATTCATATTATCATCACAAACAGATAATCCATATTATCATTATACTTAAATCAAGCATCCCTATCATATAGATATTACTTATCTCATTACTGAGACCACAATCATTCAATGAAATGTCAATATCATCCATAAGCAATGATTTATTAACCACCATCTATAATTAATTTAAAATGAATTAAATTAATTACTTCTATCTCTAATTAATTTAAAGTAAATTAAATTAATTACTTCATTCCACAAATCCTGCTTATATATCCATGAATGAATTATAACCTAATTCATTTATCATTCTCTAAGTATTTATCTTGATTAAACACCTTTGATTAATCATTCTCTAATCACAATAAGTAATTAGTCCTTAATTAATTTCACAAATTAATTAAGCTTAATCATTTAGTAATTAACATTTAATTTATTCTTTTATAAATTAACTAAATTAATTACATTTATTCTTAATTAATTGCATTAATTAATCACCTTATGATTAATTATTCCTTTATTAAACAATTCTTAATTACATCAGTAATTATATAATTTAATGGTCTCTAATTTATATTTAAATTAATTACTTTGTTAAATTAATTACATTTAGTAATTAATCTAAATTTTAAAATACATTTATTAATCACCCTTGATTAATATCAATCCAGTAATTAACTACCCTTAATTGCTTATTAACAAATTAATTATTCCCTAACTAATTATCTTCATTAATTAATCCCTTGATTAATTACAAAAGTAATTACCCAAATTACTTCATTATAAACCATCTTTCACTAATTACATTCCAGTAATTGTCTTTTATTACTTCCCTAAGTAATTATGCTCCATTAATGACACTAAGTAATTACATCATCAAGTTATCAAATGATTTTCTTAAATTAATTAAAGTAAATTAATTAAGTTAAATTAATCACATTATCAAAATTAATTACAATAAGTAATTAATCCTTAATTGCTTTTATCAAGAAATTTTACTTAAACCATTTACAATTGATTATCTTTAAATTAATTAATCTAATTAATCATTAAAAATTTATTACATTAATTAATTATTAAATAATTCTAGTTAATAACCTTCATTAACTATTTGATTCTTTAATTATTTGCTAAATAAATTAACTAAGATTAATCATTATTGATTACAAATAAATTTAACTATTTAATTCTTTAATCACTTTTCCTAAAGTAATTAACTAAGGTTAATCATTTTTAATTACAATTTAATTAATCTTTAATAACTCATTAATTAATCCTTAATTATTTGATTTATTAATTACTAATCATTAATTGAGATTCAACCTTATTTAATTAATGTACCTTAAATACCAATTTATTTATCCCAAATTAATTAGCTAAAACCTAAATTAACTAATCTTAAACTCCAAATTATTAATTTATCCAAAATCATTAAATAAATGCAATAAGTTAATTATTCATTTTAATTAACTTAATAATTATAAATCATTAAATCTTCATTTATTTGAAGGAAAAAAACCTTTTCTTATTAGTGATTAACTTATCCTTTACAAGGTACTTAAACAATTTATTTTATTTTAAAATTTCATTTTAAAATACGAATCAATTTAAAAATACACTTAACCATTCAAGTTATTTAAAACAATTTGAATTTAAAAACTTCTTTTATTACAAACTGGAATACAAACAAATCTTAATTTCAGAATTGTCTTAAATTTAAACTTCTCTGCATTTTAAACTTCATTTTTTTTTAAAATTCAAGTTACTTTAACATTTTTAAAGTAGTTAAAACAATATAAATAAAAACTTTATTTATTTTTAAACTGGGATTCAAAAATAACCTAAATCGATTAAACTTGGATTTAAACTTTGCTTCCCATTTGAACTTAGTTTTAAATTTATTTAAAACTGGAAACTGGGTAACATATTTCAAAGAAACCTGTAACAAGCAAATATTCCCCCGAGACCACCGTATTGCTTCGAGTCGCTAACCAAAATACTTCGAGTCTGGTACTCGAATTACCCGAGAAAAACTCGAGCCTCACCTCTGCACTTCACCACAAAAAACTACCGGATACAAAAGTGCACGGTGCACTTGTACCGTGACTAAGATCAACTCCAGCCACCACCCTATCGTCGAGCACATCGACGATCACTCCCAGATCATCCCCCGACCACTTGAACCACGTCGCCGCCTCGAAATTCGAATCCGAGAACCTTAAACCCAAACCTGGAACCCACGAGCAATCATCACCTTAAGCCTGTCAATGGCTCATTCTCGTCGCACCAACCACTAGAATATCCACAGCTCCAGCCACTACTTCGACTCCGACCAAGCTACCACCACCCCAAACCCCGAAGCACTCGATCAATCGTACGTGCCGTGGTGGTCGATTCATTCGACCCAGTAGAAACTAGGTCACCAGATTAAAACCTCACGCCGCCGATGCCACAGTCATCATTGCCACCTCCGACCAATTTTCCACTCATTCCCGTAGGCCCCTCCATTCCCAGCCAAAGCCCCGACCAACACGACTCCACCGATCATCAGAACTTGGTCGAAAACCAATTTGCAAACAAAAACGAACTGCTCTCGAACCACACAATGAATAATCATCAAACCAAGTTTAAAAATCATGATTTTGATTAGAGATTTGTTATATAACCCTGAATTAATAAATTATGGAATTTAAATTTTTGACTTAACTTGATCATCTCTGTTCTATTAATTTTCCAGAGCCATATCCAACTTGTTTTTGTTTACTTAAATTTTTAAACTCTAATCTAGTATGAAACAAATATCTTTTGTTTATAGACTACATCCTAACAACAAATGGTTCAAGTGAAAAAGATTTTTGAATAAGTCTTGAGCTAAAAATAAACTGGTAACAGAGAAGATACAGGGAATATACATATATCCATATTCACACATCCATACATATTCATACCAAACACATACATTCCAAAACTATACATCCAAAAACAATTTAAAGCTTTTTAAAATGTTTTGTTACTCACCTGTAAAGAAGATGACAGAACACCCTTTCGCTTTGAAAATAGTTTTGAACTTTCTTTTTTAAAACTGGAAAATATTTTTGCTTTTGATCTTCCTGCAACATCTTGCTTTTGTTGTTTTGAATTGAAGAATGATGATGCTCATATTTTTTTTTCAGTTGATAAGTCTTGAGAATGACTATAATAAGATGATATGTATATATATAGAAAAGGAAAAGTGTAACAACCCGACATTTTTCACCAATTTAAAATCATCGTTAAATGGTTAATGTCGATAGCTAATGGTTATTTGAATTTTAATCGAGTTGAAATCCTTTCAAAAATTTGGTTAAGTGTTGAGCTTTGTGAATTTGAATCTCGGGTCATGTTTCTTTATTTTTGGTGTTGCATTATACTGAAGTTTTTAAACCGGGTAGAAATTCATTTAAATAATTTGTTAAGGTTATGCGGGCTTTAAAAATTATTTGTTAAGGTTATTTTTCTTTTGTGCCGTGATAATAATTAAACCCGGTCCCCTTTATTCTTTTCATTTTGAAAACCCAAAACCAAATAAACGAACGAAAATAAAAATGGCGGTCTCATTTTCGTCCTTCGATCCAAATTAGGGCTTCGTGCAATTCGTGACTTCAACTGCTCAATTTAATTCGATTCCTTGCTCTATCGGTTGCTCGTCGCTGGGATGCTTCGGCACTGGGTTCGAGTACGTCTTCGCTTCGACGTCGATGTTTAATCATTGGATTTGGATTCTTCGCATCGACAAGGGTGAGTTTACTCACATCTAATTCAACCTCATGTATATGTTGAATTTGTCTTCGACCTTTTGATTATTTTACGAAAGTGAGTTATCTGATTTTTTTTATTCATACACTTTCGTCACTTGATTATTGCTCGGTCATTCGACTGTGTTTCGTGTTGATGTTTCTGGCATGGTTTGATTCTGTTTAACCATGGCTTGATGATTTTTGTGGGTTTATATATGGATTTTGAATTTTGGTTTTGATTCTTGACTTGGTCATCACAGTATTGTTGAATTTAGTGGCCACCATGTTTTTGGTTGTTTTGGCGATATTGATTTTGAGTTGACTTCGAATTCTCTATTTTGACTTGTACCATCTGTTCTATGGTTTCTTTGTTCATTCTCAGCTTCATAATATTTTTGACATGTCTGCATCCATAAGTGCATTCATCTATGCATTGTCACTCTAGTTCATGACATTTGTGCGTTACATAATTTGTTGAGACTATGCTTGTGCATGTCTCTCGGACCACAGTTTCAGTTTGCATATAATTGTGACTTGGTCGTGCTTGGATTTGTGCTCTGGTTCATCATTGTACTACCTGGTCTGGATTGCATATGCATTACTGCATTCTTGCAGTTCAATTATTTCAGTGTCATTTTGGTTCTTCTTCCTTTGGTTGGGTCTGCACATTCACCTGCTATTTTTGATTTGTGTTTGTTTCACTAGTCTGGTTGGTCTTCAGACCTGTAGCATGCATGATGCTATGTAGTATCATGAATTTTATTATAGCCTTTTCAATAATGCTGAAGTCGGTTTGGATTCTCTGATTCATTGTGGTAGTTGATGCCAGTTTCCTCTGGTTTGAGTTTTATTCATACCGTCTTTACATTCGTACTACATGTGTAGTGTTGACCACATTCATGACTTGGTTTCACTGCACTGTGTACTTATATCATTTTGGGTACATTCATGACTTGATGCAGTCTCCAGGCAATTGGGTTTTGGTATCATTCTTTGAGACAAATTGCATTTCAATTGTCGGCTTTGTCTGTTCATCCAAGGTTTGTTGATTTTCATTTGCAGTCTCTGATTTGATCTATGGTCGAGGTTTGATTTTATGTTTTGACCATTTCATTTGAATATACTGTTTTGAACCTTGCACTTGTATCTGTTATGTGCAAAGATATTGAACTTCTTCATGTTTCACTGTATGTTAAAACATGATATTCTCACTTTCACTTAATCACTGCCTATTTCAACTTGCACATGGATTTGAGTCGTAGCATTGATCATGCCCACTGTTGCATTATGTTGCACCTGTAGTTGTTGTTGCTTCTGTACATTTCCCCGAGTCACTTGTAACTGTTGTTGCATGTTGCTCTGGTCTGTTGGCTTTGCTGCCTTCATACATTTGCAGCTTTTATTGTTTTAGTTGTTGCATAGTGCTGTGCATCAAGGCATTGCCTTGTATTTTGGACTGCCTGGCCACTTTGATTATCTTTTTGTTTTGGCCACTTCATGTTGTATGGATTAGGACCACTTCATTATCATTTTGACATTCCTTTGTGTCTTGGTTCTATGCATTGCTATGTCACTTGTGTACTTAAGTCAGTGTTGTCCACCTAAGTTCGAGCACTGCAGTTTTACTTGCTGTCTTCATATTGTGACTGTTTTGAGTTGGTTCCATTGTTTTTCATTGTTGCTTGGATATTGAACTGCTTTATGCTTGAAGTCGTAGCCTGTACACCTGCCCTTTGTTGGACCCAGCTAATAGTTCGGGTTTGACCTTGTGCCCGGTTGTGTACATCATTTGTGGCAAGGCAGTGCACGCAAGCGTGAACTGCAGCCACACGGTATGGAGTTTTTGGGTACATTATCACTGTAGTGACAAGGCAGTGCACGCAAGCGTGAATTGCAGCCCCACGGTATGGCTTTTATGATATTCTATTTTGTTTTGATTTATTGATCTTTAGCATATTCCATATGTTGTAGTGGCGAGGCAGTGCAAGCGTAAGTGTACTGCAGCCCTACTCGAAATAATATTTTAATTGATATTTCAAGGGTTTGAACTGTTTTGTTTATTCAATTCAATATTCTGAATTGCATTCTGATTTGGTTTAATTACTGTCGTCTAATTGTTACTTAATTATTATTGCTTCTGTGCACTAATAACTGAGTTTGAATTAGACTGACCCGCGTATTATTTTCTTTTGAATTTAATACTCGGGTCAGACCTGTGACGATCGATTTTTCGTCCACGAAAACCGACATCAATACGTCCACTGTATCAACTGTCGAGCAATCAAAGGCCGGAAAATCATACCGTTAGGGTTAAAGAAGAAGAAAAAGTAGAAGAAGATAGAAAAAATAGAACAGAACAGAAAGAAATAACAGAACAATATCAGAATCTCACATTTCGCAGCGGAACAACATATAATACATAAATGAATAATCTTTAAACAAAAAACTATATCAGTTATTACATTACATCTCATTACATTTCATTACATTACATTTCATCATCGTAGTGTACAACAACAAACAATAACAAACAGCGGAAAGGAAATACTATATACTAGTAATACGCCATGCCATCCAGCTTGCCTCCCGCAACTCCTGAATTCCAGAATACCCTGATAAACCTTACTCTTGACTGCCCGTGTGGAAATTGGTGGGCACCCAGAGTTTAGGAAGGAAAACAATAAACTCCGAGTCAGTCATGTGACTGGTGTGAGAACTAAAACAGTTTATTTTTCTTTAAAATCAAAATAGAGGAATATTTTTTAAAGTCAATTCGCAATGCTTTTAAAAAATGAGACTACCATAAGGCCTCCCGCACACACACACAATGCAAACGCAGAATCGGAGGAGATTTCTCCTTATGATAGTCAAAGATGCTTGATACGCATTAAAAAGAAACATTTGATACTATTACTAGTGCATAGTGTAGGAAAAATCATTTCGAAAATAAAGATATAAATCTTAGCCAGCATAGGCATTTCGCACTTATGCCTACTATAGCTACCATGTTCAATAGCAGGTTACCACCACATTCAATGGCAGGTTCTACAACTAAACCCGTACAAGTTTCGTATTGTTTCTTTGGATTTCCAACAAATGTTCAGGCCAAGGAACTTCCCATTGCCACATGGAAACGCCTCTGGAATGACGTCCCGAGAACCAAACCGGATCTCTGCCAACACAAGGCCGGGTTACCCCTAACTGGGTAACTACTGACACGAATATGTCATCCCCCGATCGTAACCGATCTATCCGAGGATCCTCGATTTCCAACAACCATAAAATTTGCAGCAACAACATAGGTTAAGTATTTGGGCTCCATACCATGATACCACCTCTATCCAGAAGGAATGACATACACTAAAGGGGTGCTACCCCCTAATAACCTTGCCGCATCCTTCCTGTTTTGACCATTTCCGGGGTGTGAGGTCCGACGAAGTCTCGTCCATAAAGCCACGCTTTATACAAAAGCTGTGCTTTGGGTCAACAAATGATCATAGAAATGATCACCAAGATAAATGATCAAATAAATGATCCTATCACAAATGATCAAACAATGATCATTTCACAACAACACTCAGCATGCCACACTACCAAATTGGGAGTATATCACTAATAACCTTCAGCTACATAACCTCTGAGCTCGTACGTCTCAGAGAAGGGCGTTAAGCTAAGAGAATAAATTCTCCGCCACCAACAGAAATATATTTGAAAGAAATCAGCTTTATATCTCAATTTGTAATGTTAGACATACAATCCATACAAGTCTGTTCCGGGATCGAACAGAACCGAAGGCACTTACAAAGAAGTCCTTGCATTCCGGATATTCACTAATCACGACCGGACTTCCCGTCACTAAGGGTGATAAAACCTCTATATCGGAGATCAGCCGATGTAGAGTAACTCGACGGTAATCCTTCCGTTTTCACAAATATCCGGTCTTCAACACAGGTCATCAAATGCTATCCATAACGACGTATCACATACTCGGAATGGGTTATACGACCCCAAGGTCCTTTCCCGGCTAACCCGAATAGTGAGCGCTTATATTAAAAATAAGTGTGGCATTCAAATTCAAGCAATTCACAACAAATACCTATTTAAAGGTAAATATTGATAGTCGGATTATTTAACTATCAATAGGCGTGCTCAACATCACCAAATTCCAAATAATTTCCCAAATTATTTACTTCCCAAAATATCTTTACCAGATATATAATTTTCCACACTTCAACCATTTGAAAACAAATTTTCAAATCAATTTCCTTAAACGGAAACCCTTCCAATTATTTATCCATTTTAAATTTAATCAAATGAATCCTTACCGATTTACTTTATATTTACGTTCCAAATCCGCAAATTTATTCCCACAGTTCAAAAATAAATCAACGTTTATTTTTAAACAAATTTCCCTTTCTTTTATAAATTCCCTAGTGAATTTATAATCCCAAAATATCTATGATATACGATTTTCAATCGATTTCAAATATTCACTTTCAATTTCTCTTTACAAGGATAAATTCTAAAATGTTCATTTCACATTGGAAAAATATTTCCATACTTATTTAATAATAAGTAATTCACAAATCTATTTATTTTCAACATTTGAACATATTCAATATACTTAATATCAAAATTAAGTATATATTTCATTCTTTAAGGAAAACATTCTCTTAAACATATTTATTCGGGCCAAAACGAATGTTGCGTAAAACATCGTTACGACAACCCAAAATCACTAGTATAGGGATTCGAAATTAAAATAGATATATAAATCCCAATACTATACAAAATATTTCCTTTCGGAAATTATTTACTATAACAACAGTGTTATAGTCCACCATTTCCTTCTATTTCTCGAAAACGTCTATTTCAGCAATGAATGTTGAAATCTATGTTTTCGACGTTTAACACATTTTAAAACATTGTTAAACGATTAACTTCATTTTATAATATTCATTTTCTCAAGCATATCCATTTTATTTATAATAATATATTCACTGTCCAAAAACATGAATATACTTCCTTAACCAATTTCAACTTTCAATTTATCAAATTCCATTGATTTCGAATTTATAAACAATGTCTATAAATTCCATTTCTATTTATAAGCTTCGATTTATAAATCTCCTTTATTAATCCAATTCAATTTATATAACTCAATTATATATCAAAAGTCCATATTATAAGTTAAATACTTATAATTCCTTTATTTACAAAATTGTTCTTTTTAAAACTTCACAAATTATAAATCTTATAAATTCTCATTCACTTATGAAATCCATTATACTTCATTTTAACACTTATAAAAATTTCGTTTTATAATTCCAATATTTTTAATTTATAAATATCCATTTTATAAATCTTTTATAAAAATTGTTTGTAATAGTTCAAAAATTCTAATTTAAACCATTTTATAAGTTTATTAACTATTTATTTCAAAAATCACTTTTCTCTTTTATTTCATAAAAATCATACTTTTATAACATTAAAATTTTAACGTTTATTTATTTTAACAATTCAAAATTTAATAAAACGTATACTTTCGAAAAATCACTTTAAAATTCCTTTTAAAACCAAAATCATTATTTTAAAACTTCAGAAATGGATCCGATGATGCAGCAACACCAAATAGTCAATCACGACATCCAAATATCATATATCGATATGATAATCAACAAATATCACAATATCTGTAAATAAATCAATACAGTTGAGGAATCCAGTTGGATCCCTCCAACCTGTTTCCCTGCATCCAAAGATGTTAGCACAATACCAAATCCGCTCCAGTACAGAATTATCGCGGTATATGGGATTTAAAATATTATCCGCTTAATAGACGGCGCAATAGGGTCTTATCCGCTATACAATGTGGGAAAATCAACAACTGCAATATATACATATGCCAATATATATATATTGCTATTATATATAATACCAATTTCACATACGGTGAAATATTCGCGGTATATGTTTTTAATAAATAACCTCCGCTTACTAAGGGCGCATAATGTCTATTTTAACAATTAATAGATAACAATCATCATTCAAACATACATTCAAAAATTTTAAATCTAACTATTTAAAATTAAAATCGAAACCGATTCGATTGAGTGAGAAGTTCTCACCTTGATTCCAATTCGATTTCAGTGTTTTATTTCGAATAAAATTAAACGTGCGTTTAATTTTACCCGAAATTTTCGCTAGCTCCAAACGACTCCAATCCAGTTGCATCGCGTAGTGCTCGTCGATACGAACGCAACGCAAAAAGTTTCGTTCGAAACGGACCTCGTATGACAAAGATACAACACTTTAAATATTACACGATTTATAATAAAATAAATTACAATTAAATTTTCAATTTTAAACCTTAACGATCACGGCCGTTCGTTACTAGCCCTAGGAAATCAAGGCCGCTGGAATCATCTTCTCTCCCATGCGAAAAACCTACAGGCCAAACCCAATGAGCCGCCACCCCATTTGATTTTTCGCACCACCATACGTTCATCTTTACGACGATCAACCACCTCCAATACATGCGCCTACCAGAGCCCTACCATCGGCCAGAATCCCATGGAGCTCGGCCCCCCTAACGTCTCGATTTACGTGCACGAACGTGCGTGCTTCGAGGCCCAATTTCTGTCGATCCGCTAACTCATTTTCGATCTCAACCGTTGAAAACGTAGTTCTCATCGCCCTCTACCATATTGCAGTTGCGAGTTTTGTGTAAAAGTTGATGGATGAGGAGATCGGAGGGAAGGAAGAATGAAGCTTTCTGGCCGTTGAACAAGGTGAACGGTGGCTAGGGTTTTAAATCCTAAGTTTTTTTTTATTTTTGTGAATGAATGGCCTATTTATAGAAGTTTGAACGACACTATTCATTCGACTTTTCAAAACTCCGATTTACGCGCTGTAACTCGCGTTTCTGGGGTTTATCCTGCGTTCTGGACACAATGGAACATGTTTCGGAGGCTAATTCGATCATCTGTGCGAGTTATGGCAATAAATGTTCGATTTAAATTAAACCGATTTAAACTAATTTCGATGCGTTTTCGCTTGCCCCGGACAAACGGTAAATCCGATTGACACGAAATTTGAAACCATACAATAATATCACATTACGGATCCGATGAAACAGGTTTCGTCGAAATCCGAGACTGTTTGAAAAATGACTATTTTAACTCGCCAAATTAATATTAAAAACCATTTCGATGCGTTTTGAGCTGCCACGGTCAAACGACAACTCCGATTGCTACGAAAATTGAAATCCGATAATAACAAACTATTACGGATCCAATAGAACTTGTTTCGTCCAATTCTGAGACTGTTCAAAAATTGGCTATTTTATAATCGATAATTAAATATTAAAATATTCAATTTTCACAGATTAACTTTTAATTCGATTTTAAAAGTTCTATAACATCATTCTAACTTCAATATGATAAAATAAAATTTTCCAAATCATTTTTAATCATTTTAAACCCAATTTACAATTATTTCTGGAATTTCTATTATTAAATTATCGATTTAATTGTCCAATTAAAGCCAATATTCGATAAATAAATTATTCGACTTAAATATTTCACTTATTAATATTTAAAATTAATTAAATATTCAAATTTAAATTATCGAAAATTCTGGGTCGTTACAAACTTCCCCCCTTAAAAGAATTTCGTCTTCGAAATTACAAAGTAAGAAAGAGTTACAGAATTCATTAACTTTTCAAAACCATTGTTAAACTTCTTAAAATACTTTACTAAGTTTTCAAATCATACTTAGTTATCTTTTCAAAACCAACTACTATTGTTTAACTTTCGATTCTTAAAATTTTCTCCCAATTTTCTCAAAAATATTCTAACGCCTTAAATTTTAGAAAAAATTCGCCATAGTCTCCTTTGCGCGGCTCGATCCAAAAAAAATGACAGTATATATATCACAAATATACATCTCACCAAGTGATGAGACATCCCGCAGGGAAAAAAGTGTAAAAGTACGGTATGTAATCCGAGATATGTACCTTATTTATTATTAGCAAGCGTATACGGCTAATATAGCACGAAAGCGAGCTCCAAATGCGAAGCAAGCGCAATCCGCACCTACTAAACACTCAACAACAACATGAGAATCATGCATATATGAAAATAGTATCAATATACAACATATAGCAACATAACAACTGCATGTGCCAACATAGCAATGCATTATATAGAAATAAATGCAACTACCAACCAACTATCATCCATAACCAAATAAATATTCATTCATATTCTCATTAATATTCAATGAATTGGTTTTCAATTTAAATCACATTTGATTCATTTACATTGGATTTTACTAACATTCATTCATATTCAATTTTAATTAGTTTGCATTCACTAATTTACATTCATATTAGTTCACTTCCAAATCAAGTTCAATTCTATTCAAATTTACATATTATCCATTTGAATTTAATTACATAGCTTCCAATTTCGCTAATTCACTTTCATTAACACTTAATGAATTTATACAATCAACTAACAATCATATAACAACCAATGTTTATTTAACATAACTAAATTTATTCAATTTACATTCAATTTGGTTCAACACTTTTAATTCCAATTGGATCATATTAAATTGACTTCCATTCAATTTATTCAACTTCCAATAACATTAGCTTTTAATGAATTAACACTTACATTCATTATTTCATATCAATTATTTACATTTAATTGATTAACATTCAATCCATTTATCAATTCAATTGCTAATTCCTTTAACAATATAACGTTGAATTTCATTTATATAACTCAAGTTCAAATTCTTAATGACTTTATTTCATTAATTCACTTATTAATTTACTTCGATACCAAAATCAACTTTATTCAACTTCACTTAAGTTATATTCCATTTCAAAAATCTCATCTAATCCAAATCAATTTATTTAACTTTCCTTTTGTTAAATTCCAAATTACATGTCTTTGATGACAACTCAAATTTATTTCAACTTGGATTTTATTGATTTACTTATACTTCCTTTAATTTAACTCCATCCTTTAAGTTAAATTTATTCTATTAAAACTCAAATTGTATAAGTTATCAACTCATTTATCATTCCCATAAATATTTTAAATAGGATTCCAGAGTATTTTCAATCTTTCAAAACCATTTTTGAAATCAATTCAAATTATCATCTGAATTTCAAAACCCAAATCCAAATTTTCCAAACAACTTTCATTTAAAATAATCTAGCAGCAATTCCTCTTTTGGAAACCCGAAAATGAATTCTAATGATGTGGCCATCGTCATCAGGATTATTGTCCAGCGACCGAAAAGAGTTTAGAGCTTTAATTTTCTCCAAAACAATTTTCCAAAATATCAATTCCTTTCAAAACACTTCTCTGGAATTTTATTTTCAGATTATAAATCACATTTACAAACCTTTTACTTATATAATTTCACTTCTTGTATATAAGATTATTTCACAATTGTAAATCATTTTAATTATAACTTCATACTTATAATTCATTTGCTTATACAATTATTCTTTTACAATTGTTGTTTTAATTTAACTTATTCAACAACCAAACAATCAATTCATATACACTTTAAATAATTCTGAAAAATTATTCCTTTATATATAAAATATAATCAAGGTAAAATTATTTCATTTACCCAATTTAAAATAATACTATGTCGACATGCCTCGTTTAAGTGTATAGAAATTCCTATCGATAATATGGCGTCCCACACACCGACCAGAATTCACAAACAGCTCAACGGATAAGCAAACATAATATAAAACATTTTTATATTCACTAACAAATACGCGCTCATATCTATTATTACACTCACACTCATTCTAGAGTACTACTGACTCTATCTCTAATGAGTAATTCCCAACAGAGCCATGGTTGTCGCTTAACTATATGCTCTGATACCAAATGTGACGATCGATTTTTCGTCCACGAAAACCGACATCAATACGTACCGTTAGGGTTAAAGAAGAAGACAAAGTAGAAGAAGATAGAAAAAATAGAACAGAACAAAAAGAAATAACAGAACAATATCAGAATCTCACAATTCGCAGCGGAACAACATATAATACATAAATGAATAATCTTTAAACAAAGAACTATATCAGTTATTACATTACATCTCATTACATTTCATTACATTACATTTCATCATAGGAGTGTACAAAAACAAACAATAACAAACAGCGGAAAGGAAATACTATATACTAGTAATACGCCATGCCATCCAGCTTGCCTCCAGCAACTCCTGAATTCCAGAATACCCTGATAAACCTTACTCTTGACTGCCCGTGTGGAAATTGGTGGGCACCCAGAGTTTAGGAAGGAAAACGATAAACTCCGACTCAGTCATGTGACTGGTGTGAGAACTAAAACATTTTATTTTTCTTTAAAATCAAAATAGAGGAATATTTTTTAAAGTCAATTCGCAATGCTTTTAAAAAATGAGACTACCATAAGACCTCCCGCACACACACACAATGCAAACGCAGAATCGGAGGATATTTCTCCTCATGATAGTCAAAGATGCTTGATACGCATTAAAAAGAAACATTTGATATTATTACTAGTGCATAGTGTAGGAAAAATCATTTCGAAAATAAAGATATAAATCTCAGCCAGCATAGGCATTTCGCACTTATGCCTATTATAGCTACCATGTTCAATAGTAGGTTACTGCCACATTCCATGGCAGGTTCTACAACTAAAATCGTACAAGTTTCGTATTGTTTCTTTGGATTTCCAACAAATGGTCTGGCCAAGGAACTTCCCATTGCCACATTGAAACGCCTCTAGAATGACGTCCCGAGAACCAAACCGAATCTCTACCAACACAAGGCCGGGTTACCCCTAACTGGGTAACTACTGACACGAATATGTCATCCCCCGATCGGAACCGATCTATCCGAGGATCCTCGATTTCCAACAACCACAAAATTTGCAACAACAACCTAGGTTAAGTATTTGGGCTCCATACCATGATACCACCTCTATCCAGAAGGAATGACATACACTAAAGGGGTGCTACCCGCTAATAACCTTGCCGCATCCTTCCTGTTTTGACCATTTCCGCGGTGTGAGGTCCGACGAAGTCTCGTCCACAAAGCCACGCTTTATACAAAAGCTGTGCTTTGGGTCAACAAATGATCATAGAAATGATCACCAAGATAAATGATCAAATAAATGATCCTATCACAAATGATCAAACAATGATCATTTCACAGCAACACTCAGCATGCCACACTACCAAATTGGGAGTATATCACTAATAACCTTCAACTACATAACCTCTGAGCTCGTACGTCTCAGAGAAGGGTGTTAAGCTAAGAGAATAAATTCTCCGCCACCAACAGAAATATATTTGCAAGAAATCAGCTTTATATCTCAATTTGTAATGTCAGACATACAATCCATACAAGTCTGTTCCGGGATCGAACAGAACCGTAGGCACTTACAAAGAAGTCCTTGCATTCCGGATATTCACTAATCACGACCGGACTTCCCGTCACTAAGGGTGATAAAATCTCTATATCGGAGATCAGCCGATGTAGAGTAACTCGACGGTAATCCTTCTGTTTTCACAAATATTCGGTCTTCAACACCGGTCATCAAATGCTATCCATAACGACGTATCACATACTCGGAATGGGTTATACGACCCCAAGGTCCTTTCCCGGCTAACTCGAATAGTGAGCACTTATATTAAAAATAAGTGTGGCATTCAAATTCAAGCAATTCACAACAAATACCTATTTATATGTAAATATTGATAGTCGGATTATTTAACTATCAATAGGCGTGCTCAACATCACCAAATTCCAAATAATTTCCCAAATTATTTACTTCCCAAAATATCTTTACTAGATATATAATTTTCCACACTTCAACCATTTGAAAACAAATTTTCAAATCAATTTCCTTAAACGGAAACCCTTCCAATTATTTATCCATTTTAAATTTAATCAAATGAATCCTTACCGATTTACTTTATAATTACGTTCCAAATCCGTAAATTTATTCCCACAGTTCAAAAATAAATCAACGTTTATTTTTAAACAAATTTCCCTTTCTTTTATAAATTCCCTAGTGAATTTATAATCCCAAAATATCTATGATATACGATTTTCAATCGATTTCAAATATTCACTTTCAATTTATCTTTACAAGGATAAATTCTAAAACGTTCATTTCACATTGGAAAAATATTTCCATACTTATTTAATAATAAGTAATTCACAAATCTATTTATTTTCAACATTTGAACATATTCAATATACTTAATATCAAAATTAAGTATATATTTCATTCTTTAAGGAAAACATTCTCTTAAACATATTTATTTGGACCAAAACGAATGTTGCGTAAAACATCGTTACGACAACCCAAAATCACTAGTATAGGGATTCGAAATTAAAATAGATATATAAATCCCAATACTATACAAAAAATTTCCTTTCGGAAATCATTTACTATAACAACAGTGTTATAGTCCACCATTTCCTTCTATTTCTCGAAAACGTCTATTTCAGCAATGAATGTTGAAATCTATGTTTTCGATGTTTATCACATTTTAAAACATCGTTAAACGATTAACTTCATTTTATAATATTCATTTTCTCAAGCATATCCATTTTATTTATAATAATATATTCACTGTCCAAAAACGTGAATATACTTCCTTAACCAATTTCAACTTTCAATTTATCAAATTCCATTGATTTCGAATTTATAAACAATGTCTATAAATTCCATTTCTATTTATAAGCTTCGATTTATAAATCTCCTTTATTAATCCAATTCAATTTATATAACTCAATTATATACTAAAAGTCCATATTATAAGTTAAATACTTATAATTCCTTTATTTACAAAATCGTTCTTTTTAAAACTTCACAAATTATAAATCTTATAAATTCTCATTCACTTATGAAATCCATTATACTTCATTTTAACACTTATAAAAACTTTGTTTTATAATTCCAATATTTTTAATTTATAAATATCCATTTTATAAATCTTTTATAAAAATTGTTTGTAATAGTTCAAAAATTCTAATTTAAACCATTTTATAAGTTTATTAACTATTTGTTTCAAAAATCACATTTCACTTTTATTTCATAAAAATCATACTTTTATAACATTAAAATTTTAACGTTTATTTATTTTAACAATTCAAAATTTAATAAAACGTATACTTTCAAAAAATCACTTTAAAATTCCTTTTAAAACCAAAATCATTATTTTAAAACTTCAGAAATGGATCCGATGATGCAGCAGCACCAAATAGTCAATCACAACATCCAAATATCATATATCGATATGATAATCAACAAATATCACAATATCTGTAAATAAATCAATACAGTTGAGGAATCCAGTTGGATCCCTCCAACCTGTTTCCCTGCATCCAAAGATGTTAGCACAATACCAATTCCGCTCCAGTACGGAATTATCGCGGTATATGGGATTTAAAATATTATCCGCTTAATAGACGGCGCAATAGGGTCTCATCCGCTATACAACGCGGGAAAATCAACAACTGCAATATATACATATGCCAATATATATATGTATATTGCTATTATATATAATACCAATTTCACATACGGTGAAATATTCGCGGTATATGTTTTTAATAAATAACCTCCGCTTACTAACGGCGCATAATGTCTATTTTAACAATCAATAGATAACAATCATCATTCAAACATACATTCAAGAATTTTAAATCTAACTATTTAAAATTAAAATCGAAACCAATTCGATTGAGTGAGAAGTTCTCACCTTGATTCCAATTCGATTTCAGCGTTTTATTTCGAATAAAATTAAACGTGCGTTTAATTTTACCTGAAATTTTTGCTAGCTCCAAACGACTCCAATCCTGTTGCATCGCGTAGTGCTCGTCGATACGAACGCAACGCAAAAAGTTTCGTCCGAAACGGACCTCGTATGACAAAGATACAACACTTTAAATATTACACGATTTATAATAAAATAAATTACAATTAAATTTTCAATTTTAAACCTTAACGATCACGGCCGTTCGTTACTAGCCCTAGGAAATCAAGGCCGCTGGAATCATCTTCTCTCCCACGCGAAAAACCTACAGGCCGAACCCATTGAGCCGCCACCCCTATGATTTTTCGCACCACCATACGTTCATCTTTACGACGATCAACCACCTCCAATACATGCGCCTACCAGAGCCCTACCATCGGCCAGAATCCCATGGAGCTCGGCCCCCCTAACGTCTTGATTTACGTGCACGAACGTGCGTGCTTCGAGGCCCAATTGTTGTCGGTCTGCTAACTCATTTTCGATCTCAGCCGTTGAAAACGTAGTTCTCATCGCCCTCTACCATATTGCAGTTGGGAGTTTTGTGTAAAAGTTGATGGATGAGGAGATCGGAGGGAAGGAAGAATGAAGCTTTCTGGTTGTTGAACAAGGTGAACGGCGGCTAGGGTTTTAAACCCTAAATTTTTTATTTATTTTTGTGAATGAATGGCCTATTTATAGAAGTTTGAACGACACTATTCATTCGACTTTACAAAACTCCTATTTACGCGCTGTAACTGGCGTTTCTGGGGTTTATCCCGTGTTCCGGACACAATGGAACATGTTTCGGAGGCTTATTCGATCATCTGTGCGAGTTATGGCAATAAACGTTCGATTTAAATTAAACCGATTTAAACTAATTTCGATGCGTTTTCGCTTGCCTCGGACAAACGGTAAATCCGATTGACACGAAATTTGAAACCATACAATAATATCACATTACGGATCCGATGAAACTTGTTTCGTCGAAATCCGAGACTGTTTGAAAAATGACTATTTTAACTCGCCAAATTAATATTAAAAACCATTTCGATGCGTTTCGAGCTGCCACGGTCAAACGACAACTCCAATTGCTACGAAAATTGAAATCCGATAATAACAAACTATTACGGATCCAATGGAACTGGTTTCGTCCAATTTTGAGACTGTTCAAAAATTGGCTATTTTATAGTCGATAATTAAATATTAAAATATTCAATTTTCACAGATTAACTTTTAATTCGATTTTAAAAGTTCTATAACATCATTCTAACTTCAATATGACAAAATAAAATTTTCCAAATCATTTTTAATCATTTTAAACCCAATTTACAATTATTTCTGGAATTTCTATTATTAAATTATCGATTTAATTGTCCAATTAAATCCAGTATTCGATAAATAAATTATTAGACTTAAAAATTTCACTTATTAATATTTAAAATTAATTAAATATTCAAATTTAAATTATCGAAAATTCTGGGTCGTTACAAGACCCGAGTTATTTCAGGTTGTGGATATCTTGCTTTGGGTTGCTGTTTGAGCTATGAAGATTTTTCATGTCTTTTGGAGTTGTCGTGTCACAGTATAGGTTGATATGTATTCATGTACATTAGTCGATAATGTACTTGTCTATATATAACTTCCAGTGTCGACAGTTGTAGTTGTATCATATGTATTGTATCACATGTATTGTAACTGACATCAGTGATTGTATATATGAGACTTTCCGTTTTATCTGTGTTCTGCATTCATTTATATTATCTATGTTATTATTATATTTACTGTCCTAAACTATTATGAACCATCGTAGTTCGTTTTATACTGGAATTGGGGTATGTCGATGGGAGTAAATAAATCAGAGATTAAAAATGAAAGAATATATATATATATATATATATATATATATATATATATATATATATATACCACTCCTATCGAGATAACCAATACTAGTGTAAGGCCTAACTACGGATGGCTGCTCCTCAACAGCCTTATTCTCCGCGCTAGTTGACAACATTACACCGTAGTGTTCTTGGCTAGCATAGGTATAGAGGTGGGGCGTCACAGCTTGGTATCAAAGCCTGGGGTTTAGGACAAATATAAAACATAACTTTGACGGAACATGTGTTACAACTATTTGTCGACGTTTTATCTCTCATCTTTGCCTATGATTATCTTTCCTAGTTAGGTATGATTTCCTAACGTTTATTTATGTGCATTTGATTTTGATTTCTTGAAAGTATTTTGGCTTCGGCCTCCGTTTGCTTTGCGAACTCAAGTTGAGTCTCTTTGATGATGATGTTGATTCGTTTTGTACTCGACTGTAGCCATTAATTATTGACTTCGACATTGACTTAATTTTTTATTTTTGTTGAAATCATTTATGCTCGTTCTGCTTTGTTTTTCCAATTGTTAATCGATTCTTCTTTTTCGATTGGTTGTTATCACCTTTGTCGACTTTGATAACTTCTATTTCTGGAATTTTTGGGTATTTCTACTTTGATGGATTTGGAATCGAATTCTTTGGATTTTATTCACGTCTTCGAATGTGAATTTTAGTGAATTGATTTAGTTTCCAAATTTAATCGATTCTTGTTAATTCCCTGATTTGTTGCTATCATTTATTAGCGACTTTGGTGACGTTTTCTTCGGGATTTTTGTGAACATACTTTTTGAAGGATTCGGTATCTATTTCTTTGGATTCTATTCACATCTTTGTATGTGAATTCTTGTGGTTGATTGTTTCTACAATCATTTTTGTGATTTGTCACTTTAAAAATATAAAGGTCTTCTATACTAGTAGTAAATATCAAAACCTTTTTCTCCAAACGATTTCAAAACTATTTTACTACAAAGCTCTTTTCCTAAACCGTTTTCCAATCTATTAGTATATACAAACCTTTACCTCACTCGGATGAGAAATCTAATTAAACGGCTTAGTAAAACAAGTGGTATGAAACGCTTACGTTCACTTCGTCGGTTAATTCTTGGACTTGTTCGATTTAACCTCTTGTGACAATTTTCTAGTGAAGATTTACAGTTTGTTTGTAAATATTTAAGTTAAGCAAGTGGTTATGGGACACGAAGATAAACTTTTATGTTTACTAGCTTAGTGTAATTGACACTTCTCGTTGATCATGACGATCATTTTATGATTTAGACTTGCAATTGTGCGATGTCTCTTTGTTGGCTTCCTGGTTAGGCTAGACACCATTTGTGTGCTTCCATTCACACATACCTTTTTGCTTTTTGGTTAGCCTAGACACCATTTGTGTGATTCCATTCACACATATCCTTTTGCTTTCTGGTTAGGCTAGACACCATTTGTGTGATTCCACTCACATATACCTTTTGCTTTTTGGTTAGCCTAGACACCATTTGTGTGATTCCACTCACACATACCTTTTTGTTGCGAGGTTAGGCTAGACACCATTTGTGTGATTCCATTCACACATACCTTTTTGCTTTTTGGTTAGCCTAGACCTCATCTGGGTGATTCCGACTCATCCATACGGGGTAGCTCCCCATGGTCTTCGGACCGTCATGTGATAGGCCTCTTTCCCTCTTTGTGTTTTCTGGATTTCTTGTGTAGATTTCTAGAATTTCTGTTTTCTGGATTTCTTGTGTAGATTTCTAGAATTTTGTGTTTTTTGGATTTCTTGTGTAGATTTCTAGAATTTCTGTTTTCTGGATTTTTTGTGTAGATTTCTAGAATTTGTGTTTTCTGGATTTCTTGTGATGATTTCTAGAATTTGTGCTTCACCAATTTTTGTGATTTCTATTGATAAGTTTTATCAATCTTTGTGCATTGGTGAATTCGTGTGTCATTGACTTGTTATGAATACAAGTTTAGGGTATGATACCCCTTTCTATCTTTGAGAAGATTCTTGTGACATTTTTGATGAATGAAAATTCACCGGTATTATGTTTTAATGCCAATTATTTTGATGAGATTTTGACGTATAAAAATTACTGTCGCTTTGACTTCGGTAACCGTCAATTTTAAAATGGATTTTCAAGCGGTTATCCCGCAATGCTGATTTTGAGTTCCGTTTCTACGGTGCTTTGAGAAGTGCAATTTCCTTGTCGAAATTATCACTAATGTTGCTGTTTTATCACGGATTTGCAAACCGTTTTAAAAATAAATTTGTTTTCCAAAATTTTTGTAGTTTACGCTTTCAGAAGAATGAGAAAGTGACTTAAACGTTTTAGAAAAATCGAGGACTATGACCCCTTTCTTTTACTGATTCTTTTAATTCCGGACTTGTCCGATTGAGAACGTAAAATGTTATTTATTTAAAATACAAAATTTTGCACTTTCAAGGAAACGATGAAGTAAATTAAACGATTTAGTAAAACTCGTGGTTATGGGACATGTGCGTTTTCTATTTCGGTTAATTCCAGACTCGTTAATTGAAATATTTGTGATATTTTGTGATTTTTGATTATCGTTTTTGATAATCAGATATTTGTGATTTCTGATTATCGTTTTTGATAATCGGATATTTGTGGTTTTTGATTATCGTTTTTGATAATCGAATATTTGTGGTTTCTGATTATCGTTTTTGATAATCTGATATTTGTGGTTTCTGTGATTATCGTTTTTAATAATCGGATATTTGTGGTTTCTGATTATCGTTTTTGATAATCAGATGTTTGTGATTTGAGATTTGATTATCAATTTTGATAATTAAATATTTATGATTTCTGATTATCGTTTTTGATAATCGGATATTTGTGGTTTCTGATTATCGTTTTTGATAATCGGATATTTGTGGTTTCTGATTATTGTTTTTGATAATCGGATATTTGTGGTTTCTGATTATCGTTTTTGATAATCGAATATTTTTGATATTTGTGATTTCTGATTATCGTTTTTGATAATCGAATATTTGTGATTTCTGATTATCGTTTTTGATAATCGGATATTTGTGGTTTCTGATTATCGTTTTTGATAATCGGATATTTGTGGTTTCTGATTATCGTTTTTGATAATCGGATGTTTGTGATTTTAGATTTGATTATCATTTGTGATAATTCAATATTTTCGATTTAAGATTTGATTATCATTTTGATAATTGAATATTTGTTGATTTGAAATTTGATTATTGTTGTGGTAATTCCTGATTATCGTTTTTGATAGTTAGATATTTGTGACTTGTGTTTTCTAATTATCTTTGTTGATAATTAGATTTGCTGATTTTGCTGTTTTCTAATTATCGTATCGATAATTAGATAGTGTTGTTTTATGATTTCTTTATTCTAATTATCTAATTGAGGATTGAATATTGCTGATAATTGCATTTATCCAGTTTTGTTATTTTCTGATTATCTACTTAATAAATAAATTTTGTTGAGAATTGTGAATTTCTTTTATGAAATTAAAAGATTTCTTTGATGTTTGAATTCTCTACCTTTATATTTCTAGTTAACCAGTTTATGTTGGAAAAATAATTATTAGTGACGACCTTAATTATGAAAATTGTGGGGACGCAATTTCTTTAAGGAGGGGAGTCTGTAACAACCCGACATTTTTCACCAATTTAAAATCATCGTTAAATGGTTAATGTCGATAGCTAATGGCTATTTGAATTTTAATCGAGTTGAAATCCTTTCAAAAATTTGGTTAAGTGTTGAGCTTTGCGAATTTGAATCTCGGGTCATGTTTCTTTATTTTTGGTGTTGCGTTATATTGAAGTTTTTAAACCGGGTAGAAATTCGTTTAAATAATTTGTTAAGGTTATGCGGGCTTTAAAAATTATTTGGCCAACGTTTCTTTTGTGCCGTGATAATAATTAAAGCCGGTCCCCTTTATTCTTTTCATTTTGAAAACCCAAAACCAAATAAACGAACGAAAATAAAAATGGCGACCTCGTTTTCGTCCTTCGATCCAAATTAGGGCTTCGTGCAATTCGTGACTTCAACTGCTCAATTTAATTCGATTCCTTGCTCTATCGGTTGCTCGTCGCTGGGATGCTTCGGCACTGGGTTCGAGTACGTCTTCGCTTCGACGTCGATGTTTAATCATTGGATTTGGATTCTTCGCATCGACAAGGGTGAGTTTACTCACATCTAATTCAACCTCATGTATATGTTGAATTTGTCTTAGACCTTTTGATTATTTTACGAAAGTGAGTTATCTGATTTTTTTTTATTCATACACTTTCGTCACTTGATTATTGCTCGGTCATTCGACTGTGTTTCGTGTTGATGTTTCTGGCATGGTTCAATTCTGTTTAACCATGGCTTGATGATTTTTGTGGGTTTATATATGGATTTTGAATTTTGGTTTTGATTCTTGACTTGGTCATCACAGTATTGTTGAATTTAGTGGCCACCATGTTTTTGGTTGTTTTGGCGATATTGATTTTGAGTTGACTTCGAATTCTCTATTTTGACTTGTACCATCTGTTCTATGGTTTCTTTGTTCATTCTCAGCTTCATAATATTTTTGACATGTCTGCATCCATAAGTGCATTCATCTATGCATTGTCACTCTAGTTCATGACATTTGTGCGTTACATAATTTGTTGAGACTATGCTTGTGCATGTCTCTCGGACCACAGTTTCAGTTTGCATATAATTGTGACTTGGTCGTGCTTGGATTTGTGCTCTGGTTCATCATTGTACTACCTGGTCTGGATTGCATATGCATTACTGCATTCTTGCAGTTCAATTATTTCAGTGTCATTTTGGTTCTTCTTCCTTTGGTTGGGTCTGCACATTCACCTGCTATTTTTGATTTGTGTTTGTTTCACTAGTCTGGTTGGTCTTCAGACCTGTAGCATGCATGATGCTATGTAGTATCATGAATTTTATTATAGCCTTTTCAATAATGCTGAAGTCGGTTTGGATTCTCTGATTCATTGTGGTAGTTGATGCCAGTTTCCTCTGGTTTGAGTTTTATTCATACCGTCTTTACATTCGTACTACATGTGTAGTGTTGACCACATTCATGACTTGGTTTCACTGCACTGTGTACTTATATCATTTTGGGTACATTCATGACTTGATGCAGTCTCCAGGCAATTGGGTTTTGGTATCATTCTTTGAGACAAATTGCATTTCAATTGTCGGCTTTGTCTGTTCATCCAAGGTTTGTTGATTTTCATTTGCAGTCTCTGATTTGATCTATGGTCGAGGTTTGATTTTATGTTTTGACCATTTCATTTGAATATACTGTTTTGAACCTTGCACTTGTATCTGTTATGTGCAAAGATATTGAACTTCTTCATGTTTCACTGTATGTTAAAACATGATATTCTCACTTTCACTTAATCACTGCCTATTTCAACTTGCACATGGATTTGAGTCGTAGCATTGATCATGCCCACTGTTGCATTATGTTGCACCTGTAGTTGTTGTTGCTTCTGTACATTTCCCCGAGTCACTTGTAACTGTTGTTGCATGTTGCTCTGGTCTGTTGGCTTTGCTGCCTTCATACATTTGCAGCTTTTATTGTTTTAGTTGTTGCATAGTGCTGTGCATCAAGGCATTGCCTTGTATTTTGGACTGCCTGGCCACTTTGATTATCTTTGTGGTTTGGCCACTTCATGTTGTATGGATTAGGACCACTTCATTATCATTTTGACATTCCTTTGTGTCTTGGTTCTATGCATTGCTGTGTCACTTGTGTACTTAAGTCAGTGTTGTCCACCTAAGTTCGAGCACTGCAGTTTTACTTGTTGTTTTCATATTGTGACTGTTTTGAGTTGGTTCCATTGTTTTTCATTGTTGCTTGGATATTGAACTGCTTTATGCTTGAAGTCGTAGCCTGTACACCTGCCCTGTGTTGAACCCAGCTAATAGTTCGGGATTGACCTTGTGCCCGGTTGTGTACATCATTTGTGGCAAGGCAGTGCACGCAAGCGTGAACTGCAGCCACACGGTATGGAGTTTTTGGGTACATTATCACTGTAGTGACAAGGCAGTGCATGCAAGCATGAACTGCAGCCCCACGGTATGGCTTTTATGATATTCTATTTTGTTTTGATTTATTGATCTTTAGCATATTCCATATGTTGTAGTGGCGAGGCAGTGCAAGCGTGCGTGTACTGCAGCCCTACTCGAAATAATATTTTAATTGATATTTCAAGGGTTTGAACTGTTTTGTTTATTCAATTCAATATTCTGAATTGCATTCTGATTTGGTTTAATTACTGTCGTCTAATTGTTACTTAATTATTATTGCTTCTGTACACTAATAACTGAGTTTAAATTAGACTGACCCGTGTATTACTTTCTTTTGAATTTAATACTCGGGTCAGACCCGAGTTATTTCAGGTTGTGGGTATCTTGCTTTGGGTTGCTGTTTGAGCTATGAAGACTTTCATGTCTTTTGGAGTTGTCGTGTCACAGTATAGGTTGATATGTATTCATGTATATTAGTTGATAGTGTACTTGTCTATATATAACTTCCAGTGTCGACAGTTGTAGTTGTATCATATGTATTGTATCACATGTATTGTAACTGACATCAGTTATTGTATATATGAGACTTTCCGTTTTACCTGTGTTCCGGATTCATTTATATTATCTGTGTTATTATTATATTTACTGTCCTAAACTATTATGAACCATCGTAGTTCGTTTTATACTGGAATTGGGGTATGTCGATGGGAGTAAATAAATCAGAGATTAAAAATGAAAGAATATATATATATATATATATATATATATATATATATGCCACTCCTATCGAGATAACCAATACTAGTGTAAGGCCTAACTACGGATGGCCGCTCCTCAACAGCCTTATTCTCCGCGCTAGTTGACAACATTACACCGTAGTGTTCTTGGCTAGCGTGGGTATAGAGGTGGGGCATCACAAAAAGGTTACAGGGGAAGATGTTAACTGGGTTTGTACATCTCAGCCTGACACAAATCTTTATTTTATAAACATAGGTCAGAGATCTTTCTTTTGTTTATCTTTGTGGAGGCGTATATGATCTTCAAAAGAAATCGAATTGACTTGTTTAAGCTTGCATTAAATGTTTAAGTACTTAACGTTTTTATTTTATACTTATCTTTTTTTTTGTACTAGCCTAGCATTTATTAACAGGCCTATACATATATTTTTACCTTGTTTATACTCTTGGATTTCTTTTTACTTTACTTAAAGATATTTCTTGCCTACCTTCATCTTACTTTTCTCTTTGCTTAGCCTATGAAACTACTTACAGGCTTTACTATTTATACAAACCTGGTTTGCTATTGTACTTTATACATATATGTACTTTGTCTTAGTTATTATAATGATACTTCTTTTTCTTTTTACTTTACTTTGCTTTTGTACTTTACATGCATGTTATAAAATTGTTTTAGCCATTTGTTTTGGTTTATTACTTTATTTAATTATTATTTCTTTCATACTTATGTTAATATTTATAAGATATATTCTATTTTATTTTAAATTTACAAATCATAGCTTTCCAAAATACACACACACACACATATACAAATAATTTTAAAATAACAATTTCTATTTTTATTAAAAACCCATTTGTAAAGATATTACAATATTAATATAGTTTAAATATAATTTATTATTAAATTAAAATAATTTATAAAAGAACTTTTTCTTTTGTAATATAAATTACTTATTTTATCAAGCTATATTTAAAAAGAACCAAAACAACCCTTTTTATTTAAATTTAAACCCAAGCTAGAATTAATTTTAAACAATCAAACTTTTATCTTGAGCAATTTAAAGCCCTATGTTTATTTATTTAATATTAAATTAAATCAAATTTCTAAATTATCAAAAATAGTAGAATTAGAAAACATAGCTTTATTTATTAAATTTTAAAACATATCTTGTCTATTTACAATATATATATATATATATATATATATATATATATATATACACATAGAAAACAATTTATTAGCTTTTAAAAGATAAAATCACCCATTCAAAATATTTATTTAAAAGAAAATCATTAAATCAATTCAAATCTAATTAACAATTATTATTAAATCAATCTAATTTTTAACACAGATTATTAAATTGATATTGCTTAAAATTCAAGGATATCACAACGAGACTTCTTCCAAAGTTTTGCCAAAGTCCAACGCCTCTTTTTCCCCATGACCGGTCTTCTCCCATGCACCGGCGATGGCGCAACAGCACGATCTTCTTCCTTGATCAAAAACTGAGATAAACCCTAGTTCGTCAAACTGTCGATGCCACGGTAGCTTAAAAATTCCATGTCCATTTTTAATGAATTCCCCTCCCTCCAGGCTATCTTCATTCCTGAACACGAGATCCCAAGGTCTTCCGATCAAAAGAATTTACTTCAAGATCTCAGCATGCAACAAAACTGGAAACAGATTAAAGGATAGTACGCTCACCTTTAAGAAAAAACAGAGCCTGGTTCTTTGATTTGTAAATTCGATTTTGATCTGCTACTATTGTCTACATTTGAATTCTTCTGAAGCTTCATTGTTGATTGAGTTGCTTGTGGCTTGATTCAGTTGAAATGGGTTTGCAAATTTTATTTCCAGGTTTGAGGAATATGTTAATTACAGGTCTTGTTTCTGGTTTTGAAAAGTGTTCGAGGAGTGTTATTTACATACTTGTTTCTTTGCTTTTTGATTGAGAACAGGAAAAGAATTTTGAAGAAAAGAAGCATTAAGTTTTATATAAATTTATTTTGTGATTTATTTAAAATTAAAATAAGTATGTTGCTATATGTTCCAAAAACATACATTTGTCACTCAATTTGTTTAATTTCCTTACATGTGTTTCTAAGATGATTAACATGTTTACACATGTTTTTCTTAAGTTTTTTTTAACAAATTTTCATTTAAATTAAATGTAAATATAACTTACTTATTTAAATTTCTTAATTAATAAATGTTTACATATGTATATGTAAATTCACTTTTAAAAGAAAATATTCTAAAATTAATTATAATGCAAATATATTTTCTTATACATGTAATTTAAAATCTAAAACATTTATTTTTATACATTTATAATCATTTTAATTTAATCACTTTTGAAGAAAACAAAAATAAAACTTTAGTTAAATTCTTTCTAAACCATCATACTTAAAATAAACAATTATCTTATATTTTTTTAAAACAATTAAATTTTATACGTAATATTTACAGAAAATGTTATTAACCAATTATACATTAAATAAATTATCTATACAAATTATTCTAAAAATCCAAATTATTTACCAAGGCATTTACTTAAATCTTAAATTCAAGTTTCAAATTCAAACTCAAATTCAGATTCAAATTTGAATTACAATCCAGGTATAACTATTTATTATCAGAATTCTTTGTTTAATCCATAATTCAATATTTCTATTAGTTAATCCCGTTAATTAACAATTAACATATACTCCAAAATTCAGGTTATCACATAATCGCTATGCGTTTCGAATTCACACGACCACACAGTATGTCTGATCGTTACGAAACTCGATAGCGTACAACCATTTATTATTCCGGATCTAATGGCACTAGTTTCTTCAAAATCCAAGATAGTGCCCAGAATTGTAATTTTACAAATTCAAATATCGTTTTATATTCTCGATCCATTTATCGATTTCATCCGATCTATTTATCAATTTTATCTGATCTTTTTACATTTGCAAATAAGTTTAAAAATTGAATTCATCAATATTATTTATTAATTAAAAGGAGTTCAATAAAATTATCAAATCCATTCAATTCACAATTCAAGTATTTAAAGATTCCCTATATTTGAATTATAAGTCGTTAAATTCCAAAAGCCAACTATTAAATATTTAAAATTAATTAAATATTTAAAATCAAATGACCAAAATTTTGGGTTATTACATTCTTCCCTCTTAAAAGAATTTCGTCCCCGAAATTCCCAAGGAAGAAAATGCTTCCAAACCTTTAAATTTAAAATTATTAATTATAATGAGTTATTAAACCTATTAATTAAATCTTAAAATTTTGCAGAAAATTTTAGCAGCATCTCCTTTGTGTGGCTCGATCTGAACAACTACAAATGCCTCTATAGGCTCTAAACCAAACTACAGAAAACAAAAGCCAAGTGGCTTCCCATAGTCAGGCTTAAAATCGTCAATCAATTTAAATTTCTAAATTTAGTACATACCTTTGTGCGTTTATTATATATTTTTGGCAAGTAATTTATTATCTCTATGCAAATGCAGGTACATAAGAATCAAATAGCGATCTCTTGCATACCTGTAATTATGAAATCCAAAAGAGAATCAGGCTAACAAAAGCAGCACAATATAAATCTACATGCGAAGATTAACCAAATATAAATATACATGCAACTAAAGCAAGATAACAAGCATATGCAACTAAATACAGAGGATATCCTGAAATAAATAATGTATCCAATATCTTCAAATGATATTTTTAGATTAAATGGCTGGGTTTCTAAATTTAAAAATTTATTTTCAAATTTCTCCGATGGGATTTAAATCAATAATCAATAATCAAAATGATAAAGAGGGATTCCTCTTAATAAAGTATGGTGAAACTCTAGAATCCAAACAACATGGAGCATCCAATGGTATTCTGGTTCCTCCAAAAACAACTAGAGTAAATAAATATTAGTTCTTTCCCAAAATCTTCAAAATCTTTTTTTTCAAAATCTCTAAGATCTAATTCCTAATAACAAAACTTAAAAATCCTTCGTCTATAAATTTAAACTTTATAAACAATGGTATATAAGATCACACAATCAAATTCAGTCAAATCAAATCGAATTCCTTATAGGAATAAACCAAAACCATCAGTCAATCAATTAAATTTCATAAGGAAAAATCTAATACTTAACGCTATTTAAAATGCCAAATGATTTACAAACAAATCTTAGCTTAGGTTTAAGATATTCTTGATTCTCCAATAATATAGATAATTATCAAAGCGTGAGGTTTTGCTCATCAGCCTTTGGTTATTGCTTAGAAGTTATCCAAACTCAATCGGACAAAATGGAAAGTTGTACTCTAAATTTATTAGTTTCTTAACTACATCAATTTTTTTCTAAATCACTTATGTTTCCACTTAGTATTTTATTCAAGACTAAGTTGTTTATGGATTATTTCATAAATTTTCACATAAGTTTGAAAATATTTTTTAAAGTCATTTCTTTATAAAACATCAAACAATAACTTATTCCACTTTACTTACTTGTATAATACTCTTTTATATCCTAAGAGTACATACAAATTTTATTTTACTTTTTCAAAGAACTGGATGGGGATCAAATCAAATTATGGTTCCTTAAAACTAAACCAACCAATTAACCTATTTAACCTACAATGTTAAAATGAATAATGTTCATGGACTGGCCCAAAAACACCAATTCGTTACACTGCTTAGATGTTTTAAATAAAATCAATGGTTCTTGATAAAACAATGTTATCAAAACCTCCATATTCAATTTAACCCAATTTACCTATTTTTAAACTATCCCCTACCTTATATAAGGGTGAAATCTCATTTATCAAAACAATCTCTTATCAGAAACACTTTTTAATTTGAAACCAATTCAATTTTAGGAAACTGAAAAATTAAATACTCGGTTTTTAACTTCAAAAATTCATGTTTCAAATCATATTACATATATTTTTATATATCATAACTTCAAATGATTTATTTATTAAAACTCACTTTGGGTTCATTCGAATTTGAACTCATTTCGATCGCACAAGGATAAAGAGAATAATTTACGAAGAACTCCATCACATTCGTCTAAGCAAATATCCGATTATCACTTAGAAGATTATTCAGATTACCAAAGAACTAGTCGAAATATTTTTCCTTCGATTTACCCCAAAGAAAATGCATTCCATTTAAAAATTTTACTTTCCAAAGTACTTCCACTTTCAATTACTTCCAAAAATACCACTGTTTCATTTCTCAAAATCCTTTTGAAATTATTTTCAAAAATTCTAAGATTTAGATTCAAAAATTATTTTTAAACACATTTTGTAAACTAGGTTTATATAAATAAAAAATTTCTCAAACATCTATTCTCTAAAGGTCTTATCCTACCATTTAGATTATATTCAATAACTTTTTTTATTAAAGTTTAATCCTTAACTCGCCATTATTAAAAGGTGAATTTTAACTTAACATTTTCTTCGAACACCTTATAGTAAAATCATGAAACTTAATTCACAAAGGGTTCATTTTAAATCAAAGGGATAAATACCCCTAAATAAACCAAGCACAATTTAACAACTAAAAAACAATAGTCAATGCTCCTAATTTAATTAAGCATGACTGAACAAACAATTATGATAAGAAATAAATATTACCACAATCATAAAAACACACTCTATAACTATGTAAGTTTAGAAAATTATCGCTTTATATATATATAATATAATCCTAGGAAAAACATTTTATTTGCCAAATTTTCAAAAATTCAATACCATGTCCGTTGGCCTTGCTCGAGTGTTTAGAAACCCTTATTGACACTGTGGCATATAATACGTTTTTATAACATTAACAAATACGCTCTCAAATATATAATACTCTCAAACTCATTCTAGGGTGTCGCCTACTATAATGACCCACCTTTTTAGATGGTTTAAATCAACAATAATCCATACATGTCAACTCAAACTATTCAAATGAGAGGATTGTTAATGAGGTAAATAAGAAAATAAGAGAAATGAAAGAAAAACAAAACACAAATTCTCACAGCGGAATGACAAAATATATTAATCAAATAAACAGTTCATGAAGCCGTTTTACAAGTACATTTGATTACACTTTTACAACACAATCAGAGTTCTATATATATACATCAGGTATGATAGGATAATGTAGCAGAACAACATGACACTGTGTAATAATAATAGTAATATAATACTAAACTCCGTCTTCGTCCTTCAGAAATAATGTCTTCAACATTTAAAAGCTCAAGCTGACCCGAGCGTAATGAAAAGCCAAAACACTCGAGTCGGAACTAAAAGATCTTATGTAAGTTAAATCAGCATAAATAAATATAAGTGTAATGGCTTTAGAGATGTTTACAGGATTTTACATCTCCGATCCAATGTATAACATGCGTGCAATAACTTAAGAGATGTTTGGGATTTCCATCTCCTAAGGATCCGTAAAACTATTTATATGTAGTAATATATGCTATATATGTAGTGTCTATCAGTAAAGTATTAAGATAGCGTTAAGGCACTACCCATATCACCCTTAACACATTTTATAAATGTTGTAGTCTATACAGTACTATAACTCTACCAAAGTTGTGGGCTATCAAGGAGCACTCCATATATACGACATAAAACAAAATCGTAGTAGGCTCGATAAGGCATATGATAGGGCACACGAGGCTATACCCATGGTTGGATTCTACCGGATTGCGGAACCAGGCCATTGGTAACGCATAGCAGCTACTACCGTCCGCCTCGAATAACACTCCCATAATCAAATCGAAGGTGGCCGCCAAATCAGTCATAACGTAACAGATATGGTATCGAAGAAGTGTGTCCGATAGGAGGAGCGACCTCATTTGGCCAGGTTATGGCTATTGATTTTAGTCATATCAAGCTGACCCAAGATAGTCAAGGCTGCGTTTATACCTCATACAGTAGTGTTCGCCAAACCATCCTACTTCGTTTTGGATTCTCCACCACATGAACAGTTGTTAAAGTGGTTTCGGAATTGGCAGAGAGTATGACAATATTCGACCCCGGTCTCTTTAACAATCAATCATTGTATTTTTCACACCGTGGTCATTTCATAAAACACTTATAATAATAATCCAGAAAACAGTTTATACTTTCAGATCAAGGTAGCCATATACTTATTCCAAAAGTATAAATATATTCATAAATACCGAGGAAGATTTCTTTCAATTAATTTCGAAAATAATTTATAAATCTCACTTGAACCATTTATAAACTATTTATATGCTTTAAAACCATTTATAAAGCTATTTATAAATTCCCAAAACAATTTACAACTCATCCCTTTATCATAAACTTTTACACAAATTCCTTTATACGCTTTCAAATCCCTTTATACGCTTCCAAATCCCTTTTTACAAGTTCTTTTATAAAACCCTTCATAAAATCAATTATAAAAATGTTTTATAAGAACCCTTTATAAAATCCATTATAAAATCTCTTATACTACTTTTATAATTTCCTTACAAAACCTCTTACATTTTTATTTATTAAAGTTATTGTAAAATCTATATCTATTCTATTAAATCAAAACTATGTTTATTATATTAAATAAAATTTAATATATATATATATATATATTAAAACTATATTAAATATTTTGTTAAATTAAATTTTAAACTATTTAAAATATATTTTTACAACTGAATAAAATAATTAGTTAAAATCATATATTTTCATTTAAAACCATATATTAACTTATAATTTGAAGCTTTAAAACATATAAAATAAATTATTTTCCAAATATAAATTTTAAATAAAAATCATTAAATTAAATTTAAAAAACAAATTTATAAATCAAACATACTTTACCATTTAGAAAATAATTTAAAACCGAACAACGGTGTCCGTATATAATTTTCTACCCTATGGTCAAGTGATAGGGTATATATCATTTCAACCCAAAATAGTTAAGTTTTCTGGGTATATATAATTTCAACCCATATCCCAAATCAAAAATTTCCAAATCAATAAAATCGCTTGAGTTTATCATTTCAACATCTAACGATTTTCCCTAAACTGTAAGATCGTTCGGGTATGTATAACTTCAACCCATAGTGATTTTCCTAACAACAAACTAAGGGACCTTACAACGTGATGACAACATATAAAATAAACAGAACATCCAATCAACCAAAATGTCAATAAGTAAACATCCATCACACAAACAACATCCAAATTAGTCAATAAATCACAAAAATTAATTGGTTATCAGTATCAGGTATTTAACTGTCAATTTAAATTCAATATTAATCAAAATGGCAATTTAATTCAAAAGAATTTAATTTCAATTAAAATGTCAAATTAAACTACCAAACAACAACCAATAATATTCTTATCACATCATAAATTTAATTCAATTAACATAAGTAGGTTTAGTATTTGGGAGTGGGTCAAAACACTCACTTTTGATTTTTAATCGATTTAAAAATCCAAATAAAGCCTAAAATTTGAATAGCCTCAGAATGCAGCCAAATTAGTTCCATATTGTTCGGAATTTCGATACGAACCCAAGGCAAGAAACCGCATCCAAATTCGAGCTAGTATGAAAAAGTTATGAACGTTAGAAGTTTTGAGAATTTAAATTAAAATTTAATTAAATAACAAGGGCAAATTTGTAAAAGTACCTTCTCCCATGCTCGATCCCTAACTCGTTCAACATCTCATGCACGTACAACAATAGCCGCCTCCTTAAATAACCACTGTCATGCTCACCCATGACCGCTAATGCCACCATCTGGCACCACCGTTGCACCCTTCAGACTACGCCGCATGAGCCTGCACCACGTCGACCACTCCGCCTCCCAGATACGCCAACACTACTGCCACAAACAAACACCAAATATGATGATTTCGAGCGCCCATGACACGATGTAAACCCATGTATTGAAACCTCTTGGCCTACTCTACGCCGCAGCACTACCCGATCGCCAAAATATCTAAGGTCCACTGTTAAATGAACCCATGGCCAATGGACGGCCGAAACTTCTTCATCGTTTTCTAATCAAATGATGCATCAAACCGAAAGGCGAATCTTAGATCAAGATTACGTTCATTGAGAGCTTTCCATATAATTTGATATGGTTTGATGAGTTTGAATTTTCGATTTGATTTTGAATTGAAATGAGGGTTTTTGGAATTGACAGCCATTGGAGAAGGAATAGATAATTAAATAAACAGATAGAATAGTACGTGTAGAAATTAGAAATAAAAAATGGCTAATTTTCATGTTAACTAAATAAATTTTTAATTAAAAATCAATTTAATCACTTTTAAGTTCAAATTTAAAAGTTAACAATTTTATCATTCTTGATTTCATAGAAATTTATAATCCATTAAATTAAATTTTCCATGATAAATCCAATATTTAAATATTGCACTAATTTCAGCGTTCAATTACTACTTTAATAACACCCCAGTTAATTATATTATTATTTTAATCAAATTCTTTTATTTCAGTTTTCACTCTTATTATTCAATCATCCAATACCTTATGAATATAATTAACATTAGTTTACATTTTATTGCATTCATGTTCTACAGTTATCATCTTAACGACAATATTTTATTACATTAAATTTCATTTATTTTCAAATTAATTTCAAATGGATTAAATAATAAAATAATAATTAAAAAATTTATTACACATTAGTTATTCAAACACATTTCTAAGTATATTATTTACAAACAGAAGCAAATAAATTTATGTACAAATTAATTTATTTCAAATTCAACCTATATCAATTTATAACATATACTCCAACATTTAATTTATTCCTTATTTATAATTTTAGCCAAATTAAATTTACAATTATTTCAATTGATTGAAATTACATTAAAATAGTTGTCAATAACATTCAACAATGTTATTAAATCATACTCTGATTATTTTTCCTCATAAAAAGATAAAAAAAATTAGTTTCTCACAATATTAAATTACAAAATCTTATTTAATATAACAGTTTTTAATTATAAAATATACGGGTCATTACACTTACCCTATCTCTAATGAGCCAGACCCTACCAAAGCCAAGATTCTCGCTTAACCTTGTGCTTTGATACCAAGCTATAATGACCTGCCTTTTTGACCATCAAAAGTTGACATTGAATACTACAACGGTATTCAAATATCGAACATCCAATCGACAAAAGAACATATTGCTAGGGTAAATAAAAAGAAAATAATAGAGAACAGAGAAAATCAGAATCTCATAGCAGAATCAACAACATATAATATAACAAGGACAATAAAAATTATCACTCCAAAATACAGAGTATACCAGAGTTAAAAACAAACCTTATTAGCTGGATAGTTATAAAATCGCGACCTTAAAAATGCTGATATGGATACTATATAATACAGCGAAAAATAAATTATTACGATAGATGACCTCCAGCACCTCTCTATGTTCTCCATAACACTAAAACCAACCTGGGAAAATACTCGGTCTGACCCGAGCATTATAATAAAATAACACCTGGATCAGTCTAGAAATATCAATGTGAGAAAATCAAATAATAGGGAACATATAAAGGTTCATTAGACCACGCTGCTAATGCGTAATGAGTTTTTACCTCACAATAATAACATCCATATATAAAAGAGTAGAGATAAACAATAGAAAACAAATCCAAATAAGAATAGGCATAATTACTAGACTTGATAGAATGGAAATAATCTAAACGAAAATCCAAACTGGACAGAATGGATAAAAAGGATAATAGTCCAAACTTGATAGAATGGGCAAAACCAATAATTAAACACCGTTAAGTGTGGTCGACTCTTCCCGTTTCAATTAAAGAAAAACATATTCAAAGGTTTGAATCAAATAAGGAAATGAAATTTACCAACAAGTGACTAGGAAGCTACACCACCCTTGAAGTATACCTCTAGTAATATACTTCTGAGAAGCTCATATACTTCGTGACACTTCTCGAAAAATACAAAGTCGAACCCCACCAAACCTTACCTAGTATCCGAATATTGCACATCCAATAGCGCTATCGAATCCAATCTAGATGAGATGTGAAAGTATCCTAATGGGAGCAACCCCACGTAGCTTGCCTTCCTCTCGCACTTTGGATTTAGTCATTTCCGACAAAGGATAACAAAGCTCAAAAAGTAGCAAATCGTATATGGAAATTAAATTTCATATATTTACCACTACTCGTTGATTCCAAACAAGTGTTATCCCTCGGTTGAAGATGAAGCTAGGCAAGTTGAGATAGAGTAACCTCTAGGCATCGCCTTAATGACATTTCTAATCTTCGACATAGAAATGAGTCCAAGCTCAACATTTAGCATTAAAAGTATGACTAGATCCTTCTGTATAAGAGATATCGTTTACGAAATTACTTTTCCATAATCGAATCGAACTTTACATTTAAAACTAAACTTTTGCTTGGTTTCCATATCACAAATGTCGGTAAAAACATTTTTCTTTAAAAATGTTCTTTTATAAGACAAAACTTGTGATACTAAGTGTATTAAAACAAGGATCAAAGAAAAATGTCATTAAAACATTGTTTACTATAACCCAAACAATTTACACTTAGCTTTATTTATAAATAATTCCTTTTAAAAGATTTTCTCATTTAAAACCATCATTTGTAAATTTAAAATAACATTTATTATCCTAAAAGAAAATAAAACAATTTAAATACCTTTATAAATTTTAAAACAATATTAATATCCCGAAAGATAATCAATCACATTTATAATCTCTTTTAAATAAACAAATCCATGAACTTTAATAAAATAGTTAATTAATTCCAAACACTTTTATAACATCAACAAATTAAATTAAAACCTTTATCAAATCAGTTAATAAACTTTAAAACACTTGTATTAAATTACTTAATTTCTTTAAACACTTTTCTTAAATTAATTTACTTTAATTATCATTAATTAAAAAATATTTATTAAATTCAAATAATCATTAATTAAATTGAATAATTAATATCAAATAACATTAATTAAAATGTTTAATAAATTTTAAATGCCATTAATTAAAATAATTAATTAAGTTTAAATAACAATTAATTAATTGGATTCATTAAAGTCAAACATAATTAGTTAAAGCGATAAATTAAATACAAAAAATCATTTGTTAAAAATGATTAATTATTTATAAACATAATTAGTTAAAATGAATAACTAAATTTCAAATATTACTAGTTAAAACAATCATTAATTAAAATGATTAATTAAAGTTTAATCACTAATTAAAATGACTTACATATATTCAAAACTCATTAATTAACGTAGTTAATTAAATTTAAAATCATTAGTTAACATGATTAGTTAACTTTAAACATCATTAGATACAAAAGCTAAATAAATTTAAACAATCATTAATTAAAATGATTAATTAAAGTTCAATATCATTAATTAAAATGATCTATTTTAAATTCAAATCTCATTAATAAAATAGACTAGTGAATTTTAAATATTATTAATAGAAATGATTAATTAAATTCAAATATCATTATTTAAAATGATTAATTACTTTTAAACATCATTAATTAAACTAGTTAATTAATTTCAAAACCATTAGTTAAAATAATTAGTTAATTTAAATAACCATTTATTAAATGATTAATAATTTAAAAAATAATTAATTAATATGATTAATGAATTTTAAAATTTTGTATAGTCAAAACACAAGCTCAACTTCAAAACAATACGATTGGTTTTTAGGATGAAAGTCACTAAATGACAGTATAGCGAAAATCGCTATAATGACATTTAAACAATTTAAACGAGTATCAAAATTAATTTCGATTCTACATCAATATAACTACATAAGGATGTAAAAAAATTATTATTGGCAAGAAACCCCTTAGGACCTCTCTACAAAACAATGGTTATATACATACACACACACACACACACACACACACACACATATATATATATGATCATATGGGTTCATAACGATCAAGTTAACATGTCATCCATTTTCCAAACGAAAATTCAACCAAACAATCTATCAAATAATTTAACTAACATCTAAGCAATCAATAAAGGTTTATAGCACCATAGATATGATATAGTAAAATTGAATGTGAGTTAAACTGACTTTGATTTCATTTTTCGCCGAACTGTTCATTTTGAACTAAAACCGAACGGGCGTTCCACTTCGTAGCCATCATCGCTACTAGTCCAATACAAAAACGACATTCGAATCTGACCTTGTATACAAAAGTTATTGCATTATAATTTATCGAATTAAATTAAATAATAAATAGCTTAACCAATTCTTTAATGACCCTTAATAAAAAAATGCCCTCCTTAAACCTTCTTCCCGCTTTCCTAATCAATATGTGCACACCTGACACCATGAACCCACTCAAACGTGCACATTTTTTCACCGATACGGTGCATTGGGCCTTTGATTAACGAACTATTTTCACTGTTGGCTCTCTCTCGTTGAACCACACTTTCCCGTCACCTCGATGCCACATCTGCTACCCCTAGAAAATCTGACCAGCTCCATGCCTAAGTAGCCTTCCAAAATATTAGACCCACCAAATGACCATCGTGCCATGCAAAACTTCGGCCAACACTGCTCTCTGACCTTACGAACTCAAATCCAAGCTCCATCTGGCCTCTAGTTCACCATAGCTCAAGCAATAACTAACCTTAGCTTACTAACAATACATGACCACCTCCTAAAGTAATGACGCACCCAACAAAACCCATATAGAATCGAAGAACTCAAGTGTACAAGCTTAACGGAACAAACGACATGATTTTTTGCTGCCTAGGTTCCAAGATTTTGATTTTTGAAGTTTTCAAACTTCTCATTTTAAGATTACAGGGAAAATTTTATAAGGGAGAAGAGACATGAGATTGAACATGATGAAGTAGGGGGTAAGGGCAAGGCAAGGTGGGTATGGGCTGAAGCAAGGAATTAAAATATAGGGTTTATATATATTATTTTATTTGAAAATATCCAGCATCACATACTCAAATATCTCGAATTTCTATTGAAGCGTGCCGACTGGCGTTTGTACCAAATACCACGATTTTAAACCCAATGGAACTAGTTTCACGATCTAATTCCAAAGTATACAGAAGTTAGCTTTTTAATTCAAATTATATTTAAAATTAATCAATATGTGTTTCGAGTTCGCACGACCAAACAGTACATCTGATCGTTACGAAACTTGACAGCGTACAACCATTTACTATTTCGGATGTAACAACACTAGTTTCATCAAAATTCGTGATAGTGCCCCAGAATGTTAATTTTACAAATTTAAATATCATTTTATATTTTCGATCTTATCAATTTTGTCCGATCTATTTATATTTGTAAATAAATTTACAAATTGAATTCATCGATATTATTTATTAATCAAAAGGGGTTTATAAAATTATTAAATCCATTTAATTAACATTCAATCCATAATTCAAATATTTAAACATTCCCATATTTTAATTATTAGTTATTAAATTCCAAATGCAATTATTTAAATATTTAAAATTAATTAAACATTTAGAATCAAATGACCAAAATTTTGGGTTGTTACATCGTCGGAGACCCTGTTCTCCTAATCGAGCTCTCCCTGACCTCGACAAGCAGGCCGACCCCTGCCTTACATCCAAAATGCCTCCACCGCCTCGAAAAAACCCTAAAATGAATTCCAATCTTTGAATTATCATCGCCATGATCCTCCACTTGCCACAAACTTGGACCGATGGGGGCCCTCACCATCCTCCATGATTTCTCTTCAGGGTCCATTGGCCCACAACCACCCACATCGTCGGACAAAACCCAATAACCTTCTCATCATTCATTGAGAAATTACCACCATCGTGCCACTATTTGGATCGATCCAACCAGATATTAGCTTCGTCTTGTCATCGCGAACAATTCTTCAGTTGGTGACTTCGCCTAAAAACCCTCGGATTCGTCCCGATCACCCTTGACCGTTTGATGACGTGATGTTTTAATTTGAGAAATGTGAACCGTTCTCTCTGGTGCATGTGAATATAAATAGGGAAGGGAATATGGGCAGCATCTTTAAACATCGGGGAATATAACGTGGGAGTACAGTGTGATTGCAGTAGAGTATTGGCTTGAATAGGGCCACATAATATTTTTTTCAAAAATATCTGGCTTGCTGCACTCAAAATGTCAAACTCCAAAAAAGCATGTCGACTGGCGTTCTATACTAAATACCTCTATTTTGAATTCAATGGAACTACCATCGAGACCTAATTTCATCATATATAGAAGATAGCTTTTAAAATTGAATTACATTAAATTAAATTCCTTTAATTAATTTCTATATGTTTCGAGCTCGCACGATACATACGATCACCACGAAATTCGTTGACATACAATACTTTACTATTACGGATTTAACAGCACTGGTTTCGTCAAAATCCAAGAGAACGTCCTGGAAGGCTATTATTACCTGTTAATTAAAACAAATTATTATTAAGGGCAGTTTAGTCACTTTTAATTCTAATTTTAAAAGTTTACTATTATCATTCTTACTTAAACTGAATTTAAAGAAGATTTTCGAAATCATTTTTATTCAAATTAAATCCAACATTCAATTATTTAATAATTCCAATATTTGAAATTTAAGCTATTTGACTTGGAAATTTATATATCAATATTTGAAATAAATGAAATATTTCAAAATCAAATGTAACAACCCGGGGTTTGGCACCAATTTATAATCGTCATTAAACGATTAATGTGCTAGCTAATTGCTATTGGGAGATTTTTAAATCGGGTTGTGATTCTTTTAAAGATTTGTTAAGGATTTGTGGGCTTTAAAATAATCTTGACCCATGGTTTTTATTGATGGGTGATAATATTCAAAACCCGTTCCTCCCTTATTCATTTTCATCGCTAGCCCTAAATAAACGAAATAATGGTGGCTCATTCCTTGTTCGTTCCTCTTCCTTCAAAAATTAGGGTTTTCGTGTAATTCGTGGTCGCCGACTTCAAATGCTCGATTTCCTTGCTTCGTTAGTTGATCGTCTCTTGAGATGCTTGCGACTGCTTGATTGAGTTCGTCTTCGCTTCGATCAAGGTGGGTGATTTTTTTCACTCACATCTAATTCTATTTTGTGTTATGGCCATTCGATTATGTTGGATGTTGATGATTTCTTTGACTTTATCGAGTTCGTATAATTTGATGTATTTCCGGCTTTGATGATTTTTGATTTGAGTTTGACAATGTTGTTTTATTCAACTTTGGCTATATTGTTTACCGTCTCTGGTAGCACTATCGACCTTGTTCGATTTCACCTGCCGTTCCATGACTTTGACCACTTTGATGAATTTCTGGCTTGACTCGTTTGAAACGTGTATCTTGATTTTGCTTTGATTTTGTCGCTGCTGTATATTTGAACTTGGATATGCACTATGCCTAAGCTTTGCTTGTGCTTTTTGAAGTTCACCTGACATCGGCTTTGCAATTGCTTTATGCATTTGCTTCGGCCATTATGTATTTGTTTTACTTGAGGACTTGACTTTGAGTCTTGTTCGTGTCTTCATGCATTTTTCACTGATCATTTGTTCATGTTGTAGACAGTTAGCATTGCATCACCACTGACTGTGGACACTACTTTGTGTTTGCACTGCTTCATCATGTCACTGTTTACATGTGCACTGGTTCATGTATATATGTTGTTTCCTGGTAGAGATGCTGTCATGTGTACATTCCGTACATTTGTGTCTTTGTATCGAGTACATTTGTTACTTGAATCTGGCTATTGGTTCAGGTTTTAGTAATTAAGTTGGTTTGCATACTTGCATGTTGCCACCTCTATGGTATTGTGTCTGGTCTTTGTTGCATGAACATACTGCTGGTCATTTTGAAGTCAGGTCTAGTGTACAATAGTTTCTCCTGTGTTCATGTGCATATTTGAATTTGTTGACTTGTGGGATCTGGTTTAATCTGAATCTTTTCATGTGAGCATGTTATTTTGTATTGAATTTCTGAAGCTTGTTTTGGTTTTGACTTTTATGGGCTTGGCACATTGGTTTGTTGCTGAGTTCGTCCATTTAGTCACCGTATATATACGTATAGATATGTATGTGCGTATATATGTATGTTGCGATTCTTATTCACTGTGCTTCAGTTTTGATTACTGTTTTACATTGTTGTCATTCTTTCTTGTGTGGTTTTGACCCTGGTTCACTATGAACTTTTGCCTTCAACCATATGTGCTATGGCCATATTTGATTGATTCAATTCTCTGATTGTTGCAATCTGCCATTTCCATTTTCCCTGATTTCTTGAGCACTTGTACTGAACTTGAAGTCTTGTTGCGCTACTTCTGTTTTCTGGTTTCACTGACCTGTTGCATACGAGTGCACACTTGTTCCACTATTCTGAACTGATGCTGCCTTTGTCATGTTGTCCAGTACTTGTCTTTTTTGTCCACTACTTGACTTTATGGGTTGGTTCATTCATGTTGTTATCTTTTCATCATCACTGTTGCATTCCTGTATAGGCTGAGTCATTGTAGCAGTGCCTTGACCATTGCATTTTGTTGTGGTTTGGTGCCTTCTTGAATTTTTGCAGTCTGGTTGTACATGATTGCATCTTTGAATCTGGGTAGCTTGTCACTGTGTTGCACTTTGCTATGCAGTGTCACTGTACTGGTTTCATGAACATTTGGATGTTCAGGTTGCGTGCACAATTCATGTGTTGCCAATCCGTGTCCTTTGTACCTTGTTGTTCCACTGGTGCATTGCATCATATATTTGTTGCATTAATTTTTGGGTATTACTGTTAGCTTTGTTTTATTCTTGCAGTTGAGCTGAGTCATGATAGCAGTGACTTGACCTTTGCAATTTGTTATTGTTTTGGCTATGCAGTCTCGACTCTGTCCCCTGTAGTATTAGGCTGTACCTGTTTCGTGTCTTCATGTGCATGCCAAGCCTTGTTGGCATCATTGGTGCACTGACTTGAGTCTTTGCCATTGTTGTTTTACTATTTCACTTGATGCCATTCCTTTGGTGCAGTTTCATGTTGCCTCCTCTGTTTGCTTTCACCACTTTGCACTGTGGTTTCTCTGACCAATCAGGGTTGGATCTTTAGATTTTTCTGGGTTATCATTTGCTGTTAATATTTGGAGTTGTGCTGATATCATATGCTGTAGTGGCGAGGCAGTGCACGCGAGCGTGTACTGCAGCCAAAATAGTATTGGTTTTTAATTGATATTTCAATTGCTTGAATTGTTCGTGTGTCCAATTCAATATATTTTGAAATGGCATTTTGATTTGGTTTAACTCAATTATTTTGTGTTATCTAATTATCTATTTGATAATTAGGTTATGTGTTTCTAATTATTTATTTAATAATTAGATTTTGTTGTTAATTGCTGTTTAGGCAATTCTATGGTTTTCAAATTATCTTCATTGACAACCTTTCTATTTATCTTTGTTGATGATTTGGATTTGCTGATTTGCTGTTTAATGCTGTTACGTATTCTATCTACCGTTATCTGATTCTCTTATAGAAGGATTGGATATGTGAGATTCATTGTGACTATCGTCTATTTAATTATTATCGCTTCCGTGCATTAATAACTGAGTTTGAATTAGACTGACCCGCGTATTATTTTCTTTTGAATTTAATATTCGGGTTAGACCGAGTTATTACAAGTTGTAGATATCTTGCTTTGGGTTGCTGCTTGAGCTATGAAGTCTCTTTATATCTTTTGGGGTAATCGTTGTCATAGTATAGGATGATATGTATTCATGTATATTATTGTCAATAATGTACTTGTATATGTAACTTCCAGTGTCGACAGTTGTATTGTATCACATGTATTGTATCACATGTATTGTAACTGACTTCAGTTATACATACATACATATATATATATATGAGATTTTATATTATTTGTGTTCTGCATTTAGCTTATCTGTGTTATTATTATATATATATTATCCTAAACTATTATGAACCATCGTAGTTCATTTTATACTAGAATTGAATATGTCGATGGGAGTAAATAAACAAAGAGATGAAAAATAAAAATTTACCACTCCTATCGAGATAGCCAATACTAGTGTAAGGCCTAACTACGGATGGACGCTCCTTTCCGGCCTTATTCTTCGTAATAACAAACAGTATTTCTTTTAATACTCTTTGTTATTGTGAGCATAGATGTGGGGCACACAGTTGGTATCCGAGCCAAGGGTTTATGGACATAATATAGAACATAACTTAGATGGAACATGTGTTACAATTATTTGTTGATGTTTTTAATTGTTCTTTGAGTCAAAACTAAAGTTTTGAAATTTTGATGAAATTTTTAAATATCCTTATTTAAAAATAAAAGTGAAATTGTGTTTTGATGATTGATTAATTTGTGTTCTGTTTATCAGAGTGCGCAGCGGAAACAGTGAGACTGCCTTCGCTGAGTACAGCTGATAACCTTTTTGATTTAAAAATTAAAATATGAAAATGAAATTAAATTCATTATGTTGTTACAAGAGGTGTTTATTTTTGTTTTCTTTGAAAATTTCAAATCCGATTTGAGGACCCGAAGCGATTGCAGTTATGTGATTTTGTTGAGATTTTTGCTGTTTTGAATTATCTTCATTGAAGATATATACGAGCGATTTCTTTGTTCTTCTTGTAGTGTGCGTGCAAATATGAGTTGCACGTTACTGCATTAATTTTACGTTGAACCGGTGTTTGGTTTTAAACGTATTTTGTTGCCGTTATTTTTATAACGGGATTTTTACACCAGTGCTAAATTTTTGAAGCACGGTGTTTTGTTGACATTTTATTGAATGAAAATTCACTGGTATTATATTTTGATGCGAATTATTTCGATGGGATTTCAACGTATAAAAATTACTGTCGCTTTGAATTCAGTAACCGTCAATTTAAAGTGAATTTTCAAGCGATTATCCCGCAATGCTGAGTTTGAGATCCATTTTTATGGTGTTTTAAGAAGTGAAATTTCCTTGTCGAAATTGCTACAGATGTTGCTGTTTTAATCACGTGTTTTAAAAATCATTTTAAAATAAAATTATTTTCCAAAATTTCTACAGTTTGCGCTTTCAAAAGAATGAGGAAGCGATTTAAACGCTTCAGCAAAATTAAGGACTATCAACCCTCACTTTTACTGATTCGCTTAATTCCGGACTTGTCCGTTTGAGAACGTAAAATGTTATTTATTTAAAATACACAATTTTGCGCTTTCAAAGAAACAATGAAGAAAATTAAATGATTTAGTAAAACTCGTGGTATGGGACATATGCGTTTGCTATTTTGATTAATTCCGGACTCGTTAATTAAAACATCTGATGTTTGATGATTTTGATGATTTTGTGTGCTTTCGAGCCACTATGTTGGACCTACCGGTCATATGATGGACCTTCGGGTCAAATACCAGTACCAGACCTTCGGGTCATATGTTGGACCTTCAGGTTATTTGTTGGGCGCCAAAATTATGATGACGGTACTTGGTAGACCTCGGCCATATGTTGTTGCACGTGCGGCGTAGCATAGACTCGCCATATGATGGGATCGATCCACCTTTTATGTTGATTTTCTAGTTATCTTAATTGATTCTAGATATTTGTTCTTTCTAATTATCTGCAGGTAATTAGATATTTGCTGTTATGAGTTCTAATTATCTTTGTTGATAATTATATATTTGCTGTTATGAGTTCTAATTATCTTTGTTGATAATTAGATATTTGATGTTATGAGTTCTAATTATCTTTGTTGATAATTAGATATTTGCTGTTATGAGTTCTAATTATCCTTGTTGATAATTAGATATTTGTTGAATTGAGATGTCTGATTATCGTTTTTGATAATTAGATATTTGTTGATTTGATATTTCTGATTATCGTTTTTGATAATTAGATATTTGTTGATTTGAGATTTCTGATTATCGTTTTTGATAATTAGATATTTGTTGATTTGAGATTTCTGATTATCGTTTTTGATAATTGGATATTTGTTGTTTCTGATTATCGTTTTTGATAATTGGATATTTGTTGTTTCTGATTATCATTTTTGATAATTGGATATTTGTTGATTTGAGATTTCTGATTATCGTTTTTGATAATAAGATATTTGTTGGTTTGAGATTTCTGATTATCATTTTTGATAATTAGATATTTGTTGATTTGAGATTTCTCATTATCGTTTTTGATAATTAGATATTTGTTGATTTGAGATGTCTGATTATCGATTTTGATAATTAGGTATTTGTTGATTTGAGATTTCTGATTATCGTTTTTGATAATTAGATATTTGTTGATTTGAGATGTCTGATTATCGTTTTTGATAATTAGATATTTATGATTTAGGATTTCTGATTATCGTTTTTGATAATTTGATATTTGTTGATTTGAGATTTATGATTATCGTTTTTGATAATTAGATATTTGTGTTTTTTGATTATCGTTTTTGATAATTAGGTATTTGTGATTTGAGATTTATGATTATCGTTTTTGGTAATTAGATAGTTGTGATTTGAGATTTCTGATTATCGTTTTTGATAATTAGATATTTATGTTTTCTGTTTATCGTTTTTGATAATTAGATATTTGTTGATTTGAGATTTCTAATTATCGTTTTTGATAATTAGATAGTTGTTGATTTGAGATATCTAATTATCGTTTTTGATAATTAGATATTTGTTGATTTAAGATGTATGATTATCGTTTTTGATAATTAGATATTTGTTGATTTGAGATGTCTGATTATCATTTTTGATAATTTGATATTTGTTGATTTGAGATTTCTGATTATCGTTTTTGATAATTAGATATTTGTATTTTCTGATTATCGTTTTTGATAATTAGATATTTGTGATTTGAGATTTCTGATTATCGTTTTTGATAACTAGATATTTGTGATTTGAGATTTCTGATTATCGTTTTTGATAATTAGATATTTGTGTTTTCTGATTATCGTTTTTGATACTTAGATATTTGTTGATTTGAGATTTTTGATTATCGTTTGATAATTAGATATTTGTTGATTTGAGAATTCTAATTATCGTTTTTGATAATTAGATATTTGTTGATTTGAGATGTCTGGTTATCGTTTTTGATAATTAGATATTTGTTGATTTGAGATTTCTGATTATCGTTGATAATTAGATATTTGTTGATTTGAGATTTCTAATTATCGTTTTTGATAATTAGATATTTGTTGATTTGAGATGTCTGATTATCGTTTTTGATAATTAGATATTTGTGATTTGAGATTTCTGATTATCGTTTTTGATAATTTAATATTTGTTGATTTGAGATTTTTGATTATCGTTTTTGATAATTAGATATTAGTGTTTTCTGATTATCGTTTTTGATAATTAGATATTTGTGTTTTCTGATTATCGTTTTTGATAATTTGATATTTGTTGATTTGAGATTTTTGGTTATCGTTTTTGATAATTAGATATTTATTGATTTGAGATTTCTGATTATCGTTTTTGATAATTAGATATTTGTGTTTTCTGATTATCTACTTGCTAATTAGATTTTGTTGAGAATTTGTGAATTTCTTTTATTAAATTAAAAGATTTCTTTGGCGTTTGTATTCTCGACCTTTATTTTTCTAACTTAACCAGTTTATGTTAGAAAAATAATTGTTATTGACGCCTTTAATTATGAAAATTGCGGGGACGCAATTTTTATAAGGAGGGGAGTCTGTAACAACCCGGGGTTTTGCACCAATTTATAATCGTCATTAAACGATTAATGTGCTAGCATTTCTATTGGGAGATTTTTAAATCAGGTTGTGATTCTTTTAATGATTTGTTAAGGATTTGTGGGCTTTGAAATAATCTTGACCCATGGTTTTTGTTGGTGGGTGATAATATTCAAAACCCGTTCCTCCCTTATTCATTTTCATTGCTAGCCCTAAATAAACGAAATAATGGCGGCTCGTTCCTTGTTCGTTCCTCTTCCTTCAAAAATTAGGGTTTTCGTGTAATTCGTGGTCGCCGACTTCAAATGCTCGATTTCCTTGCTTCATTAGTTGATCATCTCTTGAGATGCTTGCGGCTGCTTGATTGAGTTCATCTTCCCTTCGATCAAGGTGAGTGATTTTTTCACTCACATCTAATTCTATTCTGTGTTTAGGCCATTCGATTATGTTGGATGTTGATGATTTCTCTGACTTTATCGAGTTCGTATAATTTGACATATTTCCGGCTTTGATGATTTTTGATTTGAGTTTGACGATGTTGTTTTGTTCGACTTTGGCTATATTGTTTACCACCTCTGGTAGCACTATCGACCTTGTTCGATTTCACCTACTGTTCCATGACTTTGAAAACTGATGAATTTCTGGCTTGACTCGTTTGAAACGTGTATCTTGATTTTGCTTTGATTTTGTCGCTGCTGTATATTTGAACTTGGATATGCACTATGCCTAAGCCTTGCTTGTGCATTTGGAAGTTCACCTGACATCGGCTTTGAAATTGCTTTGTGCATTGGCTTCGGCCGTTATGCATTTGTTTTACTTGAGGACTTGACTTTGAGTCTTGTTCGAGTCTTCATGCATTTTTCACTGATCATTTGTTCATGTTGTAGACAGTTCGCATTGCATCACCACTGACTGTGAACACTACTTTGTGTTTGCACTACTTCATCACACTGTTTACATGTGCACTGGTTCATGTATATGTGTAGTTTCTTGGTAGAGATGTTGTCATGTGCACATTCCGTACATTTGTGTCTTTGTATCGAGTACATTTGTTATCTGAATCTGGCTATTGGTTCAGGTTTGAGTAATTAAGTTGGTTTGCATACTTGCATGTTGCCACCTCTGTGGTATTGTGTCTAGTCTTTGTTGCATGAACATACTACTGGTCATTTTGAAGTCAGGTCTAGTGTACACTAGTTGCTCCTGTGTTCATGTGCATATTTGAATTTGTGGACTTGTGGGATCTGGTTTAATCTGAAACTGTTCATGTGAGCATGTTATTTTGTACTGAATTTCTGAAGCTTGTTTTGGTTTTGACTTTTATGGGCTTGGCACATTGGTTTGTTGCTGAGTTCATCCATTTAGTCACTGTATATATACGTACAGATATGTATGTGCGTATATATGTATGCTGCGATTCTTATTCACTGTGCTTCAGTTTTGATTACTGTTTTACATTGTTGTCATTCTTTCTTGTGTGGTTTTGACCCTGGTTCACTATGAACTTTTGCCTTCAACCTTGTGTGCTATGGCCATATTTGATTGATTCAATTCTCTGATTGTTGCAATCTGCCTTTTCCATTTTCCCTGATTTCCTGAGCACTTGTACTGAACTTGAAGTCTTGTTGCGCTACTTCTGTTTTCTGGTTTCACTGAACTGGTGCACACTTGTTCCACTGTTCTGAACTGATGCTGCCTTGGACATGTTGTCCAGTACTTGTCTTTCCTGTCCAATACTTGACTTTGTGGGTTGGTTCATTCATGTTGTTATCTTCTCATCATCATTGTTGCATTCCTGTATAGGCTGAGTCATGGTAGCAGTGCCTTGACCTTTGCATTTTGTTGTGGTTTGGTGCCTTCTTGAATTTTGCAGTCTGGTTGTACATAATTGCATCTTTGAATCTGGGTAGCTTGTCACTGTATTGCACTTTGCTATGCAGTGTCACTGTACTGGTTTCATGAACATTTGGATGTTCAGGTTGCGTGAAGAATTCATGTGTTGCCAACCTGTGTCCTTTGTACCTTGTTGTTCCACTGGTGCATTGCATCATATATTTGTTGCATCAATTTTTGGGTATTACTGTTAGCTTTGTTTTATTATTGCAGTTGAGCTGAGTCATGATAGCAGTGACTTGACCTTTGCAATTTGTTATTGTTTTGGCTATGCAGTCTCGACTCTGTCCCCTGTTGTATTAGGCTGTACCTGTTTCATGCCTTCATGTGCATGCCAAGCCTTGTTGGCATCATTGGTGCGCTGACTTGAGTTTTTGCCATTGTTGTTTTACTGTTTCACTTGATGCCATTCCTTTGGTGCAGTTTCATGTTGCCTCCTCTGTTTGCTTTCACCACTTTGCACTGTGGTTTCTCTGACCAATCAGGGTTGGATCTTTTGATTTTTCTGGGTTATCATTTGCTGTTAATATTTGGAGTTGTGCTGATATCATATGCTGTAGTGGCAAGGCAGTGCACGTGAGCGTGTACTGCAGCCAAAACAGTATTGGTTTTTAATTGATATTTCAATTGCTTGAATTGTTCGTGTGTCCAATTCAATATATTTTGAAATGGCATTTTGATTTGGTTTAACTCGATTATTTTGTGTTATCTAATTATCTATTTGATAACTAGGTTATGTGTTTCTGATTATTTATTTAATAATTAGATTTTGTTGTTTATTGTTGTTTAGGCAATTCTGTGGTTTTCAAATTATCTTCATTGATTACCTTTCTATTTATCTTTGTTGATGATTTGGATTTGCTGATTTGCTATTTAATGTTGTTATGTGTTCTATCTACCGTTATCCGATTCTCTTATAGAAGGATTGGATATGCGAGAGTTATTGTAACTGTCGTCTATTTGTTATTTAATTATTATTGCTTCTATGCATTAATAACTGAGTTTGAATTAGACTAACCCGCATATTATTTTCTTTTGAATTTAATACTCGGGTCAGACCGAGTTATTACAGGTTGTAGATATCTTGCTTTGGGTTGCTGCTTGAGCTATGAAGTCTCTTTATATCATTCGGAGTAGTCGTTGTCATAGTATAGGATGATATGTATTCATGTATATTATTGTCGATAATGTACTTGTATATGTAACTTCCAGTGTCGACGGTTGTATTGTATCGCATGTATTGTATCACATGTATTGTAACTGACTTCAGTTATATATATATATGAGATTTTATATTATCTGTGTTCCACATTTAGCTTATCTGTGTTATTATTATATATATATCGTTGATGTGCACGTAAATGTGCATATTTTACCACCATATTTATTCTTTTTAAATTAAATAAATGATCATATTGGGTATTTTAACTTGTTTAAACCAAAATTCATATTATTTGAAATTGTCACATATTCATCTTCATCCAGGGGCAAAATGGTCATTTTTGTGCATATATTAATTTGAGAAAATTTAATTGGAAATTTTTATATTATTTTGTAGGAAATTACACTCAATTACAAGTGGGTTCATGAAGGAATATGCATGCACAAAATGAATACAAAGGAATGAAGATGGAAATAATTCAAAGTGAAGAACATGGAGGACCCCACCTACCCACTACCTTAATGTACGAATTAAAGGCTAATGCACATGCTAAAAGACATTTAAAGCTTCATGTACATTTAAGTGGGGGGTTATTAAAGCTAATGATAACTTGGCCACCACACTTCCTCCAAGGGCATTTTGGGTACTCCCCAAAAATATGCATTAGGGTTTCTAACTTGTATAAATACCCCTTATGTTTCATGTAGCCATTTTCCTCTTAGTTAGTTAGTTTTAGTTTAGAAAATAAATCAAATCTCCCTTTCTTTCCATGGCTACTTAGCCATTTCTTCTCTTATGTAATTCTTTTCTTTTATGCAATGTTAATTATTGTTTCTTTTTAATTACATGTTCATTTCCTTTTATGCAAGTAGTGTAGATTTTCCTTTATGCAATTAGAATAGTTTTCCATTTCACTTTGCTCTCTTTTCCTTTTCTTTTTCTCTCATGTTACAAGCTACATTTGTTCATATGATAACAAATATGAGAGGCTAAACCCCTTCAATTTAGGGGTAGTGAAGCTCTCTAATCATGTAGCTTCAACTTAATTTGATGTTTATGCTCTCTTTTTATGCTTAATGAGAATGAATGAAGTGGTTTAATGATGTTGTTTAGCTTTGAATTTGATAGTCTATGTTGTTTATAACAAATAGGCTATGCTTAAACAAACAAAACACAAATTGCCTCTTCATCTACATATGATTATGGCAAAGAAGTGATTGTTGAAATTGAAATTTGATGGCTTATATTTCTAATTAATGGTTAATAGGCCATGCTTAAAATAAATTTTTCTTTCAACTTTCTTGTCATATTTTATGAGATTTAAAAGTTTATTAGTGGTTGTGTTATAGTTTGATGGTTTATATTAAGCTAATTAATAGCACAAATATACCATACTTATGATAAGCACATCAACTAATTCACTAATGACAAAAAAAAAGAGATCATAACTTCATTTTGTTGATTTATATGATCTAGAGAGTGGATTTATCTCTAAATTGTTCTTTTAACTCTCATATTTTTATCATTTTCTTTTGCTAGTTTTTGTTAGTTTCTTACTTTTCTAACTATTCACTCTCGACTTCGGTATAATTTGATTGAATAGAATTTTAAAATCATCAATTCCCTGTGGATCGACCCGTATTCGCCACGTGCTACATTCATATACCGTGCGCTTGCGGTATAAAATTTATTTCAAAATTCGTTCGACCGTTTTCTAAGCCGAAAGAATTTCCGTCGACGAACAAGTTTTTGGCGCCGTTGCCTGGGAATTGTCTTGATTTTAATTCTCTATTCTTCAAATTAGTTTTCTTTGATTTTTGTGTGTTTTTTTATTTTGTTTGTGTTTGCATTTAAAAAAGAATTTGTGTTTGTTTGTGTAACAACCCTGTATTTTGTAATTATTTTATTGTATATTTTAATTATTTTTAATGTAAGATTTTGATTTAAAAACTTATTTTACTTATTTGAAATGATTAAATTTATTATTTAAATATAATCTTGATTTTTTATGAGTTATAATTCCAAACTTGTGTAAGTTGAATATTTGCCTGAAATGCTGATTTTGGTCAAAATAGTCAAACTGTGACTTTCAACTTAAAATTTTAAAAGTTTAAAATTTTAATTTTTTTCTTTTATTATAAGAGTACATAAAATTCTAAGAACACCACTTTTTGTTTCGTTGAAATCGGATGTAAATTGTGAAAGTTATACCCTTTACAATATTGTGCGTATATAGGGTTATTTAACAATGACTATTTTAAATTGTATAAATTACTTCTTTTTGGTTTTATTTTATGTTAATATGTGATAATATGTTATATTATGTATATTTTGACTTTTAAGTATTTTTAAAATGATAATATAATTTTTCTAAAATTCATTTGAACTTATTTCTAATTTTAACAGCCTAGTCTACAATTTTAAGCCATTTTCTTAATTTAATTATATATAATTAAAATTTATTTATTTTATGCACTCACTTTTATTTGCTGTGTTTTACTTTATTTTATTCATTTTACATGTATTTAAATTAAAGTAAATTTTTCCAAAGTGTATTGAAGTTATTTCTAATTCTTAAGTCAAGTTTTCATTTTCTGTGCTATTTTTCTTATTTTAATCATATCTAATTAATATTTAATTATTAATATTTTTTATCTGTTATATTTTCGAATTCTAACTGAAATTTATAAGTGTTTTCAGTTATTTAAGATGTATATGAATATATATATAGGAAGTTTAAAAGGTTTGAATGCAAAGAAACGTAAAACCGTTTTAACGTTTCTTCTTTCATTTCTTTTCCAATTAATAGATTTAATTTCCTTTGACCGTTCCTTTCTTTATTGTAGCTGTGCATTTCTTACCTCATTTTCATGTGAAAACATTCCTCTCCACTTCATTTTTCACGGCTAGAAAGGTTTGGTAATGGCTCCACTTTTCCTCTTCTTTTTGCTCTTCTTTTTCCATTGTTTTCTTATATTTTGCCTTGTTTTCTCATGTGTATTGCTCGGCCTCTCCTCCATAGCCACGGCCGCCACCTCCTACACCCCTTTCCTGCCATCATCACCGGCTACCCCTCTGGTCTTGACCAAGGCCGAGCCCACCATGGTGCCAAAACTCCAAAAAAATGCAACAATGCCCTTGAACAATGCTAGTTTGACCACCTTTGCCTCATCTCCTTCAACCACCACCTTAACCGCCACCATAGCCACCTCCACCACCTCTGACCTGACCTCCACCCTCTGCCACATCACCCAGCACCCTCTGGAAATCAGACCATGACCAAGCCGTGCCCATCCATTGAAACTAGCACCACAAAACTCCTTAAAACATTGCCTAGACCACACATATCATCACCTACCCTCCATATCTTGCTTTGGCCACCCATTAGCCACCACCACCAGCCACTCCACCATCTTTGGCCGCTGCTCCAGCTACTGTCCAGACCTGTACAAGCATGGACAAGCCACCACATGCCCATGGCCGAGCCAAGAATGTCACAAAAACTCAACTTATTTAACCTTGACCCTATATATGCTTTATGTTGCACCACTACACCTTCATCTCCACTTGTTGCCTTGCCTATATGATGTTAAACCTGACCTATATGATGTCATACCTGAGCCAAAGCATCATCATAGCCAAGCATAAGTGTCCCTAGGCCAAGCATTTGAATGGTTAAAGCAAGGTCAAGTAATCTATTCCTTTGTTGCTTCGTATTTTCATTGTTTCAACATTGTTTTGCGTTGAATATTTATGTGTGTATTGTCTTGTTTTGGTTATTGTTTACAAGACAAATATCAAGGCTCTCCATTCATTCAAATCAAAAGTCATGTTATATCGTGCTTGTCGTGCTTTTGGAATCGCACTTGTGTTTGTTGTTTTGGTCTTCAGCTTGAAAAAGTGAGTCTTTCTCATTCTGACATTTATACTTATGAAAAGTGAATTGATGACAAGTGTTTAGTAATAAAAAATGTTTATGCAAGTTAATGATGATCATATGATATGCAATGCCATGTTATTACCATATTATTACCTTGTTAAAACTGTTAATTTTCACCTGACATCTGATATATGACTGTGTATTGTGATATTGATCTTGTTTATATTATTTCTGTATATGATCACACTGCAAGTTCCCTGTTAGAAAAAAAATGTTATGGGCTGAAATGATAGGCCTGAATGGTTTTAAATTTTTCATTTTGACTTGGGATTGCGTGTTTGAAATGATAAAACCCGGATTTTTCTTTGTAAATTACGGGTTGAAATGATATATTACCCGTATCACTTTACCTAGCGTAGAAAATTTTATACAGGCCCGTAGTTAAAATATGCTTTTCTAAAAATTTTAAAATATTTTAGAAATTTAATTATTATAGTATTTTGATTTGAAATTAAATAAAAATAAAATTTTTGTAAAATATTATTGATTTTCTGGACAATTGCAAGTGAAATGAATTAATGAAAAAGTTAGAAATTTTGAACGTAAGTTATTTTGGAAATTTTGATTTAATTTTTATTGGAAATTTAATTAAGTATGAAATCATGATAAATTTATTATAATTTGAATTTAAATTAATTTAAAATGATTTTTATCATATTTATGATTTTTAATAAAGTTGAAATGTGAAATGAATAAATATTTTAAGTTGAAACTTTGAAATATAACTAGAATCGGAAATTTATGAAATTGACGTAAAGTGTACTTTTAGTTAAGCAAATAAAAATAAAACTAAATTATATTTGAGAATTTGAAATTAAGTGTTAAGTTGAAATTTAATGTAATGGATTTTAAAATTGAACATTGCATTTTAATAAGTGGATTATTATTAAATCTTGATTTTTGAATGGAAATTTAACCCTGTAAAATCATGAACTTGAGGAAAATTAAATGATGTTATAGATGTGAAAATATATGATTTTATAAGTTAAAAATGTTTTTAATAAAAATATAATTGGTTGAGAAATTTTATTGAATATTTGAAGTTAATTGACTGCATTTTTTGAAATGCTATTAATTACAATGTAAATGATATTACAGCATTTGTAAACGCTGTAGTTGATGATAATGAACTAAAAAGCTAAGTTGAATTAAAAGCTATTATAGCAATCTTTGTAAGTGCTATAATTTTTGAATTTAACTAAGTTATTCGAATTTAAGTAAACCTATTATAACATTTTAAAATGCCGTCTTTTGTTAAATTAAACTGTTTTGAATGAACTTTCCGTAGAGTTTTCTAAATGATGCGAAAAGTGAATTTTCACTATTTTGATAAACTTAAGTGAATAAATGAACTTTGGAAGTTGACATTTTTGGAAATTTAATAATTTAATTATTAAGCATAATAACTTCATTGAAATGAAAAAAAAAGAATTTTTGGAATATAAACTATTTTAAAATATGAATTGAAATGGTATTTTAGATTGAATAAAATGAATAATGATTTGAAATGAATGAAGTTTGAAAAGATAAGATATTTTGATATATTAAAATGATTTGAAAATGAAGTTTTGAAAGGATATGATATTTTGATATATTAAAATGATATGAAACGAAGTTTTGAAAGATATGATATTTTTGATATTAAATGATTTGAAAAACGGAGTTTGAAAGATAGGACATTTTGATATTAACATGATTTAAAAAGAAGTTCTGAAAGATATGATATTTTGGAACTGAAAGGTAGTGTTGAAAGGGTATGAAAATTTAATATATTGAAATGGTTAGAAATGACTTGATATTTATTTTGATAAATTTTTGAATTGAAAGATATTTTACGATGATATATTGAAATGGTTTTGGAAATGATTTAATCTTTATTTTGATAAAGATTTGGATTGAAAAGGATATTTTATTTTGAAGTATAAAATATTTTTAAAGTTATAACTACGGGTTATAATAACGATGGGTTGTTAAAGAGACCGGGATCGGATATTGTCTTATAGCCGGCCAATACCGAAAACCACTTTAACAACCGTGTACGCGGTGGAGATTCCAGAATGAAGTAGGATGGTGGCGACGTTCTCGAGGTATATATTACGTGGACCCAACTCCCGTGAGTTGGCATATATGACTAAAACAGGAGCTATACCGGGCTACACAAAGGGTCGCACCCTTTCATCGAGCATGCTCCATCGGAAACCATTCTATTACTGTTGTGATTCAATTCGGTGGCGCCACTTTGATTCGGGGGTATTGTTCGAGGTGGGCGGAAGCTTCTGGCTTGCCGTCACCACCGGTCCGGGAGTGCAAACGGTGTATCCACCCTGGCATTTCCTTGCGTGCGTGTCATATCCTTATATCGAGCCCACTACGATTTTGGTTTTAAAGATCCGACCGCGTTAAGGTTCACCATCCCCTTAACGCTATTTTCTATATGATTATACTTTACTGATTAGACACTACCGTATATAGCGTATATTACTATATAGTAAATAGTTTAACGGATCCTTAGAGGATGGGCGGTCCCAAGCATCCTTTAAGTTACTGATGCATTTTGTTACTGTTCACTTGAGTTGATTTACAGTTTATAAGTATTTATGTCCTGACTCGAGGGTTTTGTATTTCGCTTTACGCTCGGGTCAGATTGATTGAGTTAGCATTCAAGATTCACCTTCGGCGTTGGAGCTTTCCTTGAAGATCCAGCCATCTATTTTGTTTCAGTATCCAGTGGTTCAGTGATGTATCTGATTTGTACCTGATGTATCCTGTTACTCTTCTGTTGTATCTTATTTAACTCTGATGTTTTATATTTTATATAGTATCTTCATGAACTACTATCTCTTTTTCTTCCGCTGCATTTTTATATACTCTATGTCTGAGATCTGTGATTTTTATTTACTGTATATTCTGAGGTTTGCCAAAATTTTATTTACAACACGGTATTTTGAGCAATTCAATTCCGGCATGAGTGTCTGCCTATGCACTTATAATGGATGCGAATGGTTGAAAATACCTGGTCGTTACAGTTGGTATCAGAGCTTTGGTAGCACTAGGCAAAACTCAGCATATGGAGTGAATGTATTTACAGAATCACTTTCATTCGAGTTGAATCTTTTTCTTTTGACTCGATTCCTTTGAATTTTGGAACGTTCCCTACAATTCCAAAATCCATTCGTATCCCTCACTATTCATCTTCTTTTGACTCTGGAGCGTTCCATAACTCCCTTCGAATGATCTTTCTAGTGAGTCGGTGGTTACGCCAATTTCAAATTGAATTGAAAAAAAGGGGAAACTCCTTTACAATTAGGATCGATTCACCAGAGATTCTTATCTATCCTTGGTTTAGATGCTAATATCTTTTGTTATTCCAAACTCTAACTCTTGAGGTCGAATGTAGATTTACCCTAGAAAATCCACATCGATCTTATAAGTCACGGTTGACCCGGTTAAGGTTGCCCGTGATTTATATAAGCTTATCCATCTTCCTATTCTGTTATTTAATCATGTCATCCTTGTTTCCAACTTATTTTTAAATCATAATCTCCTTTGATTTGTGTTAATCAAAAAAATTTGAATCTCTATCCTTCTTTGAAAATCCATTCATGTATAGTGTATTTGTAAACTAGTATTTAAAATTAAAATGTTTTATATATTGTGTTGTTTGAGTTGTTGATGTTGAGTTGGGTTTCTGATCGATACGTCTGATCAGCGCTATCGATAAGATTTCCAAAACACTTTGATAGAACAAACGGACACAATATATTTAAAAAAAAATTTGGTTAATGAAATAAATTTTGATATATAAGTAAATTTATGGAACTTAATGAAATGAATTTAAAACAAGAATTTGAGGATTTAAATCCCGATTATTTCGAACTTTGGTTTAAAGTTTTAAATTGTCATATTATTTAAAGTATTTTGAATAGAATTTTTTTTCAAAGAATTTTTAAAGGTTTAAAATTAGTGCTTTTCTCTTTGTCGCTGGAAAATAACTTCGGTGATGATCGCGACATCATCGACGTTCATTTTCGAGTTTCGAAGTTAAGAGACTGTTCTGTAGTCTTGCTACAGCTTTGTTTTGGGAAATTAAATTGATTTGAATTTCTAAAATATGACTTGATTTATAATATATATATATATATGATTGAAATTTGATTTGACATATTATATATGTATATATATTATTTCTTATCTCTAAATGGTATGAAGAAATCGGAAATTATTTCTTAAATTCTATTTTTAAAGAATAATTTCAATTATAAAAATAAAATAATTTTTTTTTAATAAATGATTTAAGCTTGAAATGATTGAATTGGAAATTTTATTTGTATAATACAATTGCATTCAAATATAACTTACCAAAATTTCAGAAGTTAAAAATGTAATTGGATAATATACGATATAAAAAGATTTTATAAATGAAATTTGAGTAGTTATAGAAAAAAGTGTAAATATATTTAACATGAGTGATAAATATATTGAGAGGAATAAATTTAATTTTGATTAGGAATAAATAAGAAAAAAATTTATTAAGTACATTGTGAGTGTAATAAATGATTATTTTTCAAACCCATGGTTTTAAAAATTGTTAATTTAAGATGATTGGATAATAAGATAATGAAATTTGGGGTAGTTAAGATTTATTTAACTTGTGTAAATATTTATTCTCTATTTAAGTTGAAATTTTCATGCTTTCAAATTTATTTCCTTATTTTGTTTTTCAAACTATCTTTTGGTTGTCCTTATTATCCTTATCTTGCTATAGACCGGTATAGGCATCTTTCTATAATCTTTCTGTTTAGAAATCTTTCTATAATCTTGATAGACCTTTGGTAATCATTTTGAATCCACCTTTTTCGTGCTTGTGTTCTTGATTCTGGAGGATCTTGGAAAGATCACCTCCACCTTGTTAAACTTACCTATAACAACAGTTATCAGGTATAACTTCAATCTTCTTGTCATCTTATCTTAATCCTATTTCACTCTATCTTTTCTGTGCCCTTCCATACCTCATTCCTTTTTGGGGACGAAAAGTTTTGAGTGGGGGAGAGTGTAACAACCTTGTATTTTGTAATTATTTTATTGTATATTTTAATTATTTTTAATGTAAGATTTTGATTTAAAAACTTATTTTACTTATTTGAAATGATTAAATTTATTATTTAAATATAATCTTGATTTTTTATGAGTTATAATTCCAAACTTGTGTAAGTTGAATATTTGCCTGAAATGCTGATTTTGGTCAAAATACTCAAACCGTGACTTTCAACTTAAAATTTTAAAAGTTTAAAAATTTAACTTTTATTATGAGAGTACATAAAATTCTAAGAACACCACTTTTTGTTTCGTTGAAATCGGATGTAAATTGTGAAAGTTATACCCTTTACAATATTGTGCGTATATAGGGTTATTTAACAATGACTATTTTAAATTGTATAAATTACTTATTCTTGGTTTTATTTTATGTTAATATGTGATAATATGTTATATTATGTATATTTTGAATTTTAAGTATTTTTAAAATGATAATATAATTTTTCTAAAATTCATTTGAATTTATTTCTAATTTTAAAAGCCTAGTCTACAATTTTAAGTCATTTTCTTAATTTAATTATATATAATTAAAAAAAAAAATTTGTTTTATGCACTCACTTTTATTTGCTGTGTTTTACTTTATTTTATTCATTTTACATGTATTTAAATTAAAGTAAATTTTTCCAAATTGTATTGAAGTTATTTCTAATTCTTAAGTCAAGTTTTCATTTTCTGTGCTATTTTTCTTATTTTAATCATATCTAATTAATATTTAATTATTAATATTTTGTTTATCTGTTATATTTTCGAATTCTAACTGAAATTTATAAGTGTTTTCAGTTATTTAAGATGTATATGAATATATATATAGGAAGTTTAAAAGGTTTGAAAGTAAAGAAACGTAAAACCGTTTTAACGTTTCTTCTTCCGTTTCTTTTCCAATTAATAGATTTAATTTCCTTTGACCGTTCCTTTCTTTATTGTAGCTGTGCATTTCTTACCTCATTTTCACGTGAAAACATTCCTCTCCACTTCATTTTTCACGGCTAGAAAGGTTTGGTAATGGCTCCTCTTTTCCTTTTCTTTTTGCTCTTCTTTTTCCATTGTTTTCTTATATTTTGCCTTGTTTTCTCATGTGTATTGCTTGGCCTCTCCTCCATAGCCACGGCCACCACCTCCTACACCTCTTTCCTGCCATCATCACCGGCTACCCCTCTGGTCTTGACCAAGGCCGAGCCCACCATGGTGCCAAAACTCCAAAAAAATGCAACAATGCCCTTGAACAATGCTAGTTTGACCACCTTTGCCTCATCTCCTTCAACCACCACCTTAACCGCCACCATAGCCACCTCCACCACCTCTGACCTGACCTCCACCCTCTGCCACATCACCCAGCACCCTCTGGAAATCATACCATGACCAAGCCGTGCCCATCCATTGAAGCTAGCACCACAAAACTCCTTAAAACGTTGCCTAGACCACACATATCATCACCTACCCTCCATATCTTGCTTTGGCCACCCCTTAGCCACCACCACCGGCCACTCCACCATCTTTGGCCGCTGCTCCAGCTACTATCCAGACCTATACAAGCATGGCCAAGCCACCACATGCCCATGGCCGAGCCAAGAATGTCACAAAAACTCAACTTATTTAACTTTGACCCTATATATGCTTTATGTTGCACCACTACACCTTCATCTCCACTTGTTGCCTTGCCTATATGATGTTAAACCTGTCCTATATGATGTCATACCTGAGCCAAAGCATCATCATAGCCAAGCATAAGTTTCCCTAGGCCAAGCATTTGAATGGTTAAAGCAAGGTCAAGTAATCTATTCCTTTGTTGCTTCGTATTTTCATTGTTTCAACATTGTTTTGCGTTGAATATTTATGTGTGTATTGTCTTGTTTTGGTTATTGTTTACAAGACAAATATCAAGGGTCTCCATTCATTCAAATCAAAAGTCATGCTATGTCGTGCTTGTCGTGCTTTTGGAATCGCACTTGTGTTTGTTGTTTTGGTCTTCAGCTTGAAAAAGTGAGTCTTTCTCACTCTGACATTTATACTTATGAAAAGTGAATTGATGACAAGTGTTTAGTAATAAAAAAATTTTATGCAAGTTAATGATGATCATATGATATGCTATGCCATGTTATTACCATATTATTACCATGTTAAAACTGTTAATTTTCACCTGACATCTGATATATGACTGTATATTGTGATATTGACCTTGTTAATATTATTTCTGTATATGATCACACTGCAAGTTCCCTGTTAGAAAAAAAATGTTATGGGCTGAAATGATAGGCCTGAATGGTTTTAAATTTTTCATTTTGACTTGGGATTGCGGGTTTGAAACGATAAAACCCGGATTTTTCTTTGTAAATTACGGGTTGAAATGATATATTACCCGTATCACTTTACCTAGCGTAGAAAATTTTATACAGGCCCGTAGTTAAAATATGCTTTTCTAAAAAATTTAAAATATTTTAGAAATTTAATTATTATAGTATTTTGATTTGAAATTAAATAAAAATAAAAATTTTGTAAAATATTATTGATTTTCTGAACAATTGTAAGTGAAATGAATTAATGAAAAAGTTAGAAATTTTGAACGTAAATTATTTTGGAAATTTTGATTTAATTTTTATTGGAAATTTAATTGAGTATGAAATTATGATAAATTTATGATAATTTGAATTTAAATGAATTTAAAATGATTTTTATCATATTTATGATTTTTAATAAAGTTGAAATGTGAAATGAATAAATATTTTAAGTTGAAACTTTGAAATATAACTAGAATTGGAAATTTATGAAATTGACGTAAAGTGAACTTTTAGTTAAGCAAATAAAAATAAAACTAAGTTATATTTGAGAATTTGCAATTAAGTGTTAAGTTGAAATTTAATGTGATGGATTTTGAAATTGAACATTGCATTTTAATAAGTGGATTATTATTAAATCTTGATTTTTGAATGGAAATTTAACCCTGTAAAATCATGAACTTGAGGAAAATTAAATGATGTTATAAATGTGAAAATGTATGATTTTATAAGTTAAAAATGTTTTTAATAAAAATATAATTGGTTGAGAAATTTTATTGAATATTTGAAGTTAATTGACTGCATTTTTTGAAATGCTATTAATTACAATGTAAATGATATTACAGCATTTGTAAACGCTGTAGTTGATGATAATGAACTAAAAAGCTAAGTTGAATTAAAAGCTATTATATCAATCTTTGTAAGTGCTATAATTTTTGAATTTAACCAAGTTATTCGAATTTAAGTAAACCTATTATAACATTTTAAAATGCCGTCTTTTGTTAAATTGAACTGTTTCGAATGAACTTTCCGTAGAGTTTTCTAAATGATGCGAAAAGTGAATTTTCACTGTTTTGATAAACTTAAGTGAATAAATGAACTTTGGAAGTTGACATTTTTGGAAATTTAATCATTTAATTATTAAGCATAATAACTTCATTGAAATGAAAAAAAAAGAATTTTTGGAATATAAACTATTTTAAAATATGAATTGAAATGGTATTTTAGATTGAATAAAATGAATAATGATTTGAAATGAATGAAGTTTGAAAAGATACGATATTTTGATATATTAAAATGATTTGAAAATGAAGTTTTGAAAGGATATGATATTTTGATATATTAAAATGATATGAAACGAAGTTTTGAAAGATATGATATTTTTGATATTAAATGATTTGAAAAACGTAGTTTGAAAGATAAGACATTTTGATATTAACATGATTTAAAAAGAAGTTCTGAAAGATATGATATTTTGGAACTGAAAGGTAGTGTTGAAAGGGTATGAAAATTTAATATATTGAAATGGTTAGAAATGACTTGATATTTATTTTGATAAATATTTGAATTGAAAGATATTTTACGATGATATATTGAAATGGTTTTGGAAATGATTTAATCTTTATTTTGATAAAGATTTGGATTGAAAAGGATATTTTATTTTGAAGTATAAAATATTTTTAAAGTTATAACTACGGGTTATAATAACGATGGGTTGTTAAAGAGACCGGGATCGGATATTGTCTTATAGCCGGCCAATACCGAAAACCACTTTAACAACCATGTACACGGTGGAGATTCCAGAATGAAGTAGGATGGTGGCGACGTTCTCGAGGTATATATTACGTGGACCCAACTCCTGTGAGTTGGCATATATGACTAAAACAGGAGCTATACCGGGCTACACAAAAGGTCGCACCCTTTCATCGAGCATGTTCCATCGGAAACCATTCTATTACTGTTGTGATTCGATTCGGTGGCGCCACTTTGATTCGGGGGTATTGTTCGAGGTGGGCGGAAGCTGCTGGCTTGCCGTCACCACCGGTCCGGGAGTGCAAACGATGTATCCACCCTGGCATTTCCTTGCGTGCCGTGTCGTATCCTTATATCGAGCCCACTACGATTTTGGTTTTAAAGAGCCGACCGCGTTAAGGTTCATCATCCCCTTAACGCTATTTTCTATATGATTATACTTTACTGATTAGACACTACCGTATATAGCGTATATTACTACATAGTAAATAGTTTAACGGATCCTTAGAGGATGGGCGGTCCCAAGCATCCTTTAAGTTACTGATGCATTTTGTTACTGTTCACTTGAGTTGATTTACAGTTTATAAGTATTTATATCCTGACTCGAGGGTTTTGTATTTTGCTTTACGCTCGGGTTAGATTGATTGAGTTAGCATTCAAGATTCACCTTCGGTGTTGGAGCTTTCCTTGAAGATCCAGCCATCTATTTTGTTTCAGTATCCAGTGGTTCAGTGATGTATCTGATTTGTACCTGATGTATCCTGTTACTCTTCTGTTGTATCTTATTTAACTCTGATGTATCTTATATTTTATATAGTAGTTTCATGAACTACTATCTCTTTTTCTTCCGCTGCATTTTTATATACTCTGTGTCTGAGATCTATGATTTTTATTTACTGTATATTCTGAGGTTTGCCAAAATTTTATTTACAACACGGTATTTTGAGCAATTCAATTCCGGCATGAGTGTCTGCCTATGCACTTATAATGGATGCGAATGGTTGAAAATACCTGGTCGTTACAGTTTGTTGTTTGATTTTTGTTTACAATTTGTTGTGTGCTTGTAATTCTATTTTGCATTTGCATTCTCTTAAAAAAAACTGTTTCATTGTATTCTCTGTTCACTGTTTACATTTTCTTTTGCATTCTCTGTTCTCTGTTCACTGCCCTCTGCATTTGTTGCCCTGTGCATTCTCTGTTCATTTGCATCCAAAATTGTTAGCTCAGTGCATATCTTCCACTGCCTACAAACCACAAAGCATCCCACAATCCACTTCAATCGATTAACAGCCTTGCTACCATCTACCTCTTCACCATCAAAACACTTCAAACCATCAAACTATAGTTTATTTATTATGATAACTTCGTTTTTATTGGAAATATTGACGAGTAAATAACTTAAATTTCAAGATAATGACCAAAACTTATATTTAACTTATTCGTTTCAATTTAAAAATAAATTCTTCATTTGCAAATATTTTCAAAAACTCGCATTCATCTCTTTGTAAATAAATCTTGCATTCTGTAAATATTTTCATCCTGCATTTGGATTTTGTGGGTAGTATCCGCTGAAAACCCTCACGAGACAATACTCGTCCTACTGGGGACACCCAGAGGTTTAACGGCTTGTTGCATACACTCAATGCAATCGTGCTCCCTACGAAAACGGATTTATCTTAGTTTTTCTTTATTCGAGGACGAATAAAAAGATAAGTGTGGGGGTAATTGATGTGCACGTAAATGTGCATATTTTTACCACCATATTTATTCTTTTTAAATTAAATAAATGATCATATTGGGTATTTTAACTTGTTTAAACCAAAATTCATATTATTTGAAATTGTCACATATTCATCTTCATTCAGGGGCAAAATGGTCATTTTTGGGCATATATTAATTTAAGAAAATTTAATTGGAAATTTTTATATTATTTTGTAGAAAATTACACTCAATTACAAGTGGGTTCATGAAGGAATATGCATGCACAAAATGAATACAAAGGAATGAAGATGGAAATAATTCAAAGTGAAGAACATGGAGGACCCCACCTACCCACTACCTTAATGTACAAATTAAAGGCTAATGCACATGCTAAAAGACATTTAAAGCTTCATGTACATTTAAGTGGGGGGTTATTAAAGCTAATGATAACTTGACCACCACACTTCCTCCAAGGGCATTTTGGATACTCCCTAAAAATATGCATTAGGGTTTCTAACTTGTATAAATACCCCTTATGTTTCATGTAGCCATCTTCCTCTTAGTTAGTTAGTTTTAGTTTAGAAAATAAATCAAATCTCCCTTTCTTTCCATGGCTACATAGCCATTTCTTCTCTTATGTAATTCTTTTCTTTTATGCAATGTTAATTATTGTTTCTTTTTAATTACATGTTTATTTCCTTTTATGCAAGTAGTGTAGATTTTTCTTTATGCAATTAGAATAGTTTTCCATTTCACTTTGCTCTCTTTTCCTTTCCTTTTCCTCTCATGTTGCAAGCTACATTTGTTCATATGATAACAAATATGAGAGGCTAAACCCCTTCAATTTAGGGGTAGTGAAGCTCTCTAATCATGTAGCTTCAACTTAATTTGATGTTTATGCTCTCTTTTTATGCTTAATGAGAATGAATGAAGTGGTTTAATGATGTTGTTTAGCTTTGAATTTGATAGTCTATGTTGTTTATAACAAATAGGCTATGCTTAAACAAACAAAACACAAATTGCCTCTTCATCTACATATGATTATGGCAAAGAAGTGATTGTTGAAATTGAAATTTGATGGCTTATATTTCTAATTAATGGTTAATATGCCATGCTTAAAATAAATTTTGCTTTCAACTTTCTTGTCATATTTTATGAGATTTAAAAGTTTATTAGTGGTTGTGTTATAGTTTGATGGTTTATATTGAGCTAATTAATAGCACAAATATACCATACTTATGATAAGCACATCAACTAATTCACTAATGACAAAAAAAGAGATATCATAACTTCATTTTGTTGATTTATATGATCTAGAGAGTGGATTTATCTCTAAATTGTTCTTTTAACTCTCATATTTTTATCATTTTCTTTTGCTAGTTTTTGTTAGTTTCTTACTTTTCTGACTATTCACTCTCGACTTCGGTATAATTTGATTGAATAGAATTTTAAAATCATCAATTCCCTGTGGATCGACCCGTATTCGCCACGTGCTACATTCGTACACCGTGCGTTTGCGGTATAAATTTTATTTCAAAATTCGTTCGACGGTTTTCTAAACCGATAGAATTTCCATCGACGAACAATTGTCCTAAACTATTATGAACCATCGTAGTTCATTTTATACTAAAATTGAATATGTCGATGGGTGTAAATAAACAAAGAGATGAAAAATAAAAATTTACCACTCCTATCGAGATAGCCAATACTAGTGCAAGGCCTAACTACGGATGACCGCTCCTATACAGCCTTATTCTTCATAATAACAGACAATATTTCTTTTAATATTCTTTGTTATTGTGAGCATAGAGGTGGGCCGTCACATCAAATGTCTAAAATTCTGGGTCGTTACAGCTCTTCACTGGGAACTGTATCAAAGAATGAAGAAGAAGTAGATGTAGTAGTTTCAACTAGAGGAATAGCGCACGTAGCCTTAGGAACCTAGCTCCTAATAGGAGGATAAGGAAGAAGGATCTTAATCGGAATAGGCCAGGGAGAATCAACATTCCCAAGCTTATAGAAAGAAGCAATATGACCAAATGAGTGGCATGCAGAGCAAATATCTGGTTTCTAACTGTAGTTAACATCAACAAAAACATTCTTCTCCCCAGCAATATAAACCTTAAGCCTTGAAGGCAAAGGTTTATCAAGGGTAATCTCAAACAAGGCTTTAGCAAAAACGTTACCGTGTTAGCATCGAAGCATCTAAGCTTGCCAACATGGCAAGCAAGCCGATTTAGCTCAACCAATAGGTTGCAAAGCAGAAGGGATATGGGTGAAATGGGCTCGGCCCGGAATATACAACACCTTTTCTCTTACACTATCAATCGATAGACTGCTAGGAGTAATTATGAAAGGTTTTCCAAATATAGTGGATTATTCCATTTCCAGAACATGCATTCTTTCCTCATTACTATAAATTTGAAAATATATATACCATCTACATAATGAACCTGAAGTCCTCCTATAAGTTTCTATACAGTTCGATATTGCTTTCGAACTTCATAGTAACAGGGGTTAGAATCAAGAAAGAATCTAACCAAGAAGTCAGACGAGTAATCAATACCGGCCTGCAACACCTCAGTCAGAGGCACCATAATACCATCTATTTCAACAGAATCAAAAGTTCGAGGAATGTACACACCTGAAATCCTAGATATTGAGGAAAACAAGGATGACCACCTGTTTGTAGGGGTAGATGTGACATGGATATTAGGTTCAATACTAGGAGGCAAGGGGAGGCTGTATCAGTAATATTCTTTTGCACATTTTCACAAACACCTGTACTACAAGCAGCTACGCAAGCAACCTTACCCTAACTTGCTTATCCACTTCAATCGGACATGAAATATTACTGTCCTCGCTACCCTTTATCGTACTTGAAGTATCACAACTAGTATTGATACTACCATCCAAACTATTCCATTTCCCAAAGTTAGGCACATTTGTTTCCACCCATGTCCCAAAAGCTTGTCCTTCAGGTGCCATAAGTAGATTTGATATAGGGTTCATGTTCAAATCCTTTCTTACTGCTTCAATGCCAGAGACTGGAATTGAAATAGAAACTACCATCGAATCAGAAAATATAGCAAAAAGGGTAGATACCAACTAATGGAGCAATAGTTCTGGAATTTATTAGGAAAGTATGTCTAGGCAGAAGCAAGCCTAACGGAGAGAAGTCAATCGCAGAGACATCGAGGGATATTAGCTACTTTTTTTCCATTAGCTATTTACTACACACACACATTTAGACTATTAATCAAATAATATGGCTTTCAATATGTTGGATGGTTGGAATTTATTTGAATGAGCATAGTTGGTTGATCCATTTCTTACTCCTCCACCAATTCCGTGCAAGTACTTTATTATATATAGCATATTTTTAGTGATTCAATATTTTTATTATTTTGGTCTGATAATTAATTTACACAATACAGTTCCAATGATTCAAATATACTAATTCCCCTACAAGAAAATTTCGTGGACAATGATGTTGTATCACTAAAAGAAATCACAGTCTTTTTGATGTCTTATATGCTAAGTGTTATATAACTTCTTGGAAAATGATATATTTTGAGTATAATTTTTTCCTTCGGATTCTTTCAGTTCTAGCCATACTAATTAGATAAATACATTATAAAGTATATGCGGAATGAACTTTAGCTCGTTTGTAGATAGTCTGGCCTTCGAATGAAAGGCTTTTATTCCCAATGTCGACGAATGACTATAAATTTGAGAATTAGGATCGACACTCTATATTTATTTACCTATTTAGCATATTTTTGAAGTAGGTCCAAAATACCTTGGATCTACAAAAGATTTAAAAAAAATTATTTCTCCACCGAATATTTTCTTTTATATGAATTTATAATGTTAAATACATTTAAAAATTCATAATTAGTTCACGATTGTTGAAAAATATATTGAAATTCATAAAACAGTTATGCATAATTAATTTCATTGAAGTTGTGTAATGGAGGACTGAAAGTTGCATACATTGATCATTTGAGTTTGATTGTGAATAAAGTTAAATATCAAAATACACAAAAAAAGACTATCAAAAACACTAATTTAATTAACAAAAAACCGTAATAAAATTGAAGAATTGAAAAATATCTTCTTTAATTTTTAGTAATTAAATTAGTATTTTGAACAAATTTCAAACTTGTATAATTAATAGTTAAAATAACGTGATAAATAAAATTAATTAAAATAGACAGGCATTGAAAACCAAATAACGGAGCCGTCGACGGCTGTCGGAGAGGTCCATTGCTATTCACCTCCTTTCTAGTAATGACATTTGATTTCTACATTATAGCTCTTCGACGAGCGATTTTTTAGATGAAGAAAGGATGCGATGTTTCGACGCGATAACTCGTGATGGGAAGTGATGGCTTCAGTGATAGAAAGCTATAATTCAAGGCATAGAGCATAGGGCTTCGGGCTAGACTTGAGGAACTATTAAAGAATGCTGAAAGGACAGATGATGATATTCTACAACTAGTGATCATGGTCGAGAATCATCTTGTCTTTGACAACTCCAAATAAGAGTGGTGTGATGACCTAAAGATCAGTTCCAAGATGCACTTTGCCATGGATGACATGTGCAAAGGGATTGTTGATACTTGAAGGATTTTGATGTACTCGTAAAGCGAAGTATGCACTTGATTAGTCTAGCTCTTGACCTGTTGAGTGGCATGGATTCGAGTACCATGAAATTTGGACATTGACTATCGCAATGGGTAGTCGTCCCCGATCGTGATGGCATAGGCGAGTTATCATATATCCAACGCACTGAGTGAGTGATGTAAGGATGGATGCTATGTTTGCTTATCACCCTAGGGATGTCACACAATGCATATTTTTTTTGTGTAGATACCTTGACATACCCTAGTACTTTGATGTGTAGTACACTCATGATGATTATGATGTGGAGTATCATATATCCTATGTTATATGCTAACTTTTTGGATGGGGATAGGTCAAGTATGATTCCCCATACTTATGTCCTATATATTATATCGATTTTCGTAATATTTTGAGATTGTTTATCGCTCACACCATATTGTTGTCTGACTCGAGGTTTTATGCTCTACTTTTATTATCTCGGGTACTCCTAAATGAGTAGACTAGATAACATGTTTGGGTAATATGTGATTTTGTACATATAGACGAGCAGGAGATGATGCTTTCTCATACTTATATTTGGATTTATTATTGCTTATTCCATTATGGAACGCTGTAGATCCTAGACAATGTCAGATTATTATTAGAGACAGTTTATCATTTGATTTTACCTACCGAATGTGTAGACTCTATTATTATAATGTATAAGTGTATAAACATGTGCACTCTGATGCTATGGTTTGTTTATTTATTACTATCTCTAGCATTTTATATCTACGATGATTATTATATTTTACTTGATGCGTTGTAAGATAAAAGTAGGTTATGTAATTGTTTTATTTCTTTACAACCTTGATTATCATCCCATAATTGTTGGGTATCAATAAAGTGCACTATACAGGTATGATTGGGTGCCGGAGGTGTTGAGCGATCATTTTAATACTGGTAATGGCATTGGTAGAATGTTGGTGCATGATTGATGGTGTTCAAATGAACACCGCATAACAGGTAAGGCAACGTAGAATATCTGGGCAAATGGTTCCACTAAAGTAAATGGAAACTAGACATCATGTAACGAACCAAGAGCATATGCTAAGTCAAACACTCGAGGGAGTCCCTAACAATCGTTGTCCAACTACTTAAACCGATGAAGAGTTCATATCAATTATGATTAAGAGATTTCTGGAGGAAAATCAACACAGAAGTAACGACGAATGTGGTTTGGCACCTTGCAGGACTCCATTCAATGATGATATATTGCAAGAGAGTTATCACGAAATGTTTGTGATTCCAACGGTGCTATTTTATAACACAACGATAGATCCAAGACATCATCTATTGAAGTATGAATGAAATGTGGATGGTGTCCATGCTACTGACGCAGTCAAATGTAGGTGCTTCCTTATACTCTTAGATGGGGTAGCTACGATGTGGTTCACTCAATTCATGCCAAGATCCATATCTTCTTTTGAACAGTTAGTAAAGAAGTTTATATAGCAGTTTGGATTTTTTACTACTTGGACAAAGGATGTGATGTCCTAGTCAAACGTCTATTACATCTCTGGGGAGACTTTGAAAGATATGTTAAAGCGATTCAACACTACGGTAACAAAAGTTAGTTATCCAAAGGAGGATATAGTTTTGATGACATTGATCTTGGGATTTCACCCTGATACGAACTTTGGTCGATGGTTTAAGAGAAACCTACTCTTGAAGAATTATATCAAATGGCATCCCAGTTTCTATGCTAGATGGAGGCAAAACTAGCCGTAAGATTGATTGGCAGTAGAGTGTTGAATGAGGTTGTACAAAGTATGTTTCTATTTAGCAGACCAGTGAGAGAATCAAAAATGTTGCAGTGAATGTTGAAAATAACAATCTAAAAAGGGGAAACCAAGGCACTGCTGGAAAGAAGCAGGACACTAAAAAGAGCTCAAGGTACATGAGACTTGGAGATTACACTCCCTTGAATGACACTGTTAAGAACATCAACCTTGGCGCACATGGTATGGAGAACTAAAAGAAGCCATCTCGAAAGGAGACTTTTGAAGCTAAATGACACTGGGGGAAGTAATGTCACTCCTACGAAACTCATGGGCGGAATACCAATGAGTTTCATCACCTGGGAGATGTAATTAAAGAATTAATAAGAAAGAAGAAATTGTAGTAATATGTAAGGAATCCACAAGATACCATATGGAATAATAGACCCTAAGGCTAGGATGCCCAAATTAATTAGCCTGGGTCCAATGGAGAGGGACCTAGGCAACCTGAGAGCGAAATTGTGATAAAAAGTCTACTTGAAGGACCTTATTCGGTGGAGAAAAGTTTGGACTGGAAAGGAAATGTATGGTAACTCTTTGAAGACTCAGGAGAGTAGTTTCTTTATCAAAGATGGAGCTACGATGAAACAAACAAGAATAATGAATGATGACATTGTTTAACAAAATAGAGATTCTAATGGGATCGAAGCATCGACAATTGATCCTATGGTGGTTTCTACGATTATTATGTGGTAATTGTGCCTCTAATTTTGATTGACTATGGAAGCTTGGTTAATATCTTATTCAAGAAAACCTTTTATAGATATAGATCAATCCAAAGGATCTAAAGCCATGTAAATCTTGCATTCAAGGATTTACTAGAGAAGCTAAAAACCCTTTGGGATGTATTGACTTGTTCATAGAATCGGGTGAGGGAGATCGCAAGACTGTGTGGGTTTAAACTTACATGGTGGTCTATGAATTCTTGGCTTACAATTCTTTTTTAGGCCGACCAACCCTACTAGCTTCGAGGTGGCACTGTGTAACGACCCACCTTTTTGGATGGTTTAAATCAACGGTAAACCACACATGTCAGACTCAAACCATTCAAAAAAGATGATTGTTATAGGGTAAATGAAAATGGAACGAAAAGAAAGAAAACAAAACACAGAATCTCACAGTGGAATGAAAAAATATAATAATCAAATAAACGTTTCATGAAGCTTTTTTACAAATAACATTTGATTAGAGTTTTACAATACAGATCAGAGTTACATACAATAAGAATAAACAAATAATGCAGCGGAACAACATGATGTAGTGGGATAAATATAATAAAAGATAATAGTATTAAATCTTCGTCTTCATCCTTCAAAAATAAGGTCTTCAATGCACTGAAAAGCTCAGATTGACCCAAGTGTAATGAAAAAACAATATACTCGAGTCGAAACTAAAAGATCTTATGTAAGTTAAATTAACAGTAAATAAATATGAGTGTGACAACTTCAGAGATTTTTGCGGGGTTTGACATCTCTTATCCAGTGGCTAACGTGCGTGCAATAATTTAAAAGAGGTTTGGGATTACCATCTCCAAAGGATCCGTTAAACTATTTAATATGTAGTAATATACGCTATTAGAATATGTCTATCAGTAAAGTAAAGCAAAGTATTAAAATAGCATTAAGGCGTTACCAATATCCCCCTTAACACATTTTTATATATTATCGTAGTCTATACAGATACTGTAAGCCCCACCAAACTGATGTGATACTCAGGGAGCACTCCATAGGTAGGTACAAACCAAACTCGTAATGGGTGTGATAAGGCATGTGACAAGGCACGCAAGATAATGTCCAGAGTAGGATACTACCGTTATGCAGATCCGGACTGGTGGTAATGCATAGCAGCTACTATCGCCCACCTCGGAACACATTCCCATAACCAAAATCGAGGAGTGGCCACCAAATCAATCAAAAAGCATAATATGGTATCGAAGAAGCATGTTCGATCGGTGGTGTGACCTCACTTGGCCCAACGTGGCTCCTGTTTTAGTCACATCAAGCTGACTCGCGGGAGTCAGGGCTATGATAATACCTCATACAGAATCGTTCGCCAAACCATCCTACTATATTCTGGAATCTCCACCACACGCACAGTTGTTAAAGTGGTTTTCGGTATTGGCAGAGAGTATGACAATGTCCGATCCCGGTCTCTTTAACAACCAAACGCTTCTTTCACACCAGATGGTTCTTTTACATTTCCAAAACCAATTCATAATTGATGTCAATATATCATATTGTCAAAACCATATCACTTTTGGAATCATATTCCCTTTCAAAATCATATTCACAAATAGGTTAAGCTCTTATTTCAAATCATCATATTTACTCGAAATATGTCATTTCACTATAAAATATTATTTCACATTCCAACGTAAGTTATAACATCCATTTTACCATTTCGCTTTCAAATCAAGGATTTAAATATAACAGTGCAACTTTGCACCATTTAATTTTTTTAGAAAATAGTTTAGATAGTTTTAAAAATAGTTTAAAATAATTTTAAATAGTTTAAAGTACTTTAAAATTGTTTAAATTGTTTAAATAGTTCAAAATAAATTAAAATAGTTTAAAATAGATTAGAATAGTTTAGATAGATTAAAATAGTTTAAAATAGATTAAATAGTTTAAAATAAAATAAATTAGACTAAAATAGTTTAAAATTTATTAAATATTTTAATATGTATTAAAATGGATTAAAATAGTTTGGATTAAATATAATTTTAATAGTTTAATATAAAATGGTTTGATTATTGAAATGGTTTATATAGCGAATATTTTGAAAAATCTAAATAAATATAAATTTTAAAATAATATATCTTTAAACAGTTTGCATTAAAATAATCAGTTTAGAAATAATTATTAAATTAAACTATTTCTTCCTTTCAACACATCTGGACCATATTCAGCTTTCAAATCAACAAACTCAATTTTTGTCTTTCAATTCAGATTCTCATTTAAAACCATTTAAATCTATATCGATTTCAAATCCATGTTTGAACTATAAATTTAAACCACTTCAAATTCAATAGATTTTAAAGCTTAAATATCCAAACATTTCAATAACTCAATTTCGATAAATTTCATTTATATTTCAAAATTCAACTTTGAAATTTCAATTTAAATTCCTTTAAACAATTCATTTGGACCAATTTCAATTTCAATATTTAAATCTTGGATTTTTGAAAATAATTTAGTTTATATAAATCAAATTCTATTTCAAAATATCGTTCAACTAAATTCAAAATTTAATGATTTAAAAAACAATTTAATTTAACCAATCCAATGTCCGTATATAATTTTCTACCCTTAGGTCAAATGATACGAATATATATCGTTTCAACCCACGAAAATTTTAAATTTTATGGGTGTATATCATTTTAGCCTACAATCCTAAAATAAATTCAAAATCCATAAAATCGCTCAGGTTTATCATTTCAACCCAAAACGATTTTTCCCTAATCTATCGATCGTTCGGATATGTATCATTTCAACCTATAGTGGTTTACTAACAATAAACTAAGGCAACTTGCAGTGTGATAACAACATATAATTTAAACATACATCTAATCATACAAAATATCAACAATTAATCATCCATCATAATCATCATTCAAATCAAGTAATAAATAACATCAATTAACTGATTATCATCAATAGGTATTTAATTGACAATCAAAATTCAATATCAAATTAAATGGCGATTAAATTCAATAAAAGTCAAATTTAACTGTAATGAAAAGTTAATATACCAAATATCAACCAATCAATTTCTAATCACATCATAAATTTAATTAAAGTAACATAAAATAATTTAGTAGTTGTGAGTGGGTTAAAACACCCACCTTTGATTTCAAATCGATTTAAAATCCAAACGAAGGCCGAAATTTTAATAGTCTCAGAAATTATTTAAACCTATTCCATTCATCTGGAATTTCAATATGATCACAGCGGAGAAAACCGTGCATGAATCCGAGCACGTATGCAAAAGTTATTAACGTTAGAAGATTGAAAAATTTAGTCCCTGAGTCGACTTCGAGTCCTACTTCGATCCGCCGCCTCATGCCCCCGGTGCTTGCTCTGAGTTTTTGCCAAAATGACCCAAGACCCGAGTCATTTGGTTGCCGACCCAAAGTCACTACACGGTTTTTGCCTCTCGAACCCAAAGCGCGACCCAAAGTCGCCGTAGATCCGCATATTTTTTGTTTTGAAATTGAAATTATGTTTTGAAATTTGGAAATTAGGTTTGATGTTCTGTCGTTTGAGAAGGAGGAAGAAGATGTACGTATAAAAATAATGAAATAAGAAACAGTTAGGGTTTATAATAGCCATATATAGGCAGGGTTGGATCGAACGATAACAACGACCCGAAAAGTCTGTTTCGTTCCCGAAACGAAAATGGGTTATCCAATATATCGAAATATAGGTTTTCGATATTTTTAAAGTCAATGTGTAACGACCTGGAATTTTGGTCATTTAGTTTTGAACATTTAATTTATTTTAAATGTTGGATTTGAAATATTATTTCATTTTGAATATGGAAGAATTAGTGAAATGGTTTAGAATTTCAAATATAACGGTTAACGGATTCAATAAATAGTAATTTAATATTTGAATTTGGGTAAATATGGAAATGTGGAGTTAAATGTGAGTGGAAATGATTTCTAAAATTTATTTTTATTCTATTTGGATTAGGATTATAATATTGGACTTCTGAATGGAATTAAAAGTCGATAAATTTAAAATTTGGAGTTTATATATTAATTTAATAGTGGATTTAATATATAGTAATAGTGGAAATAATTGAATTTCGATTTAGTATGATTCGAAATGATTTCTAACATGGAGATATATCTACTTTGATTATAAAGTAGTTAGTAAGTTTTTAAAATTGAAATTTCAAGCAATTTCGTTGATTTTGAAAATCGCTCGATTTAATTGACGAGTTAAAATAGCCTTCCGGGGCACAGCCTCGGAATTCGACGAAACCAGTTCTATTGGATCCATAATAGTTTATTATTATCAGATTTCAAATTTCGTAACATTTAGAGTTACCGTTTGGTCATACGGGATAGAAACGTGTTGAAATAAAAATCGAAAATTTAATATTTTAATTCGATGCAAAAAGCTATCTTCCATATACGATCGAATTAGACCCTGAAACATGTTCCATTATGTTTGCAATAGGGGTAAAACATTATAAACGCCAGGCGGCACATCTCATTTGGAGTTCGTTCGAAAAAGCACGTGAATTATGAAAATAATAATAAAATATTTTATGCACGTGTGTGTGTGTATATATATATATACACACACATACATACTCGCAACGGTAACCCTAACCCTAATATGTACAAGGCACCCCCGTTTATATTTCAATGGCCGAAATCACATGAACTTCCCCTTCGATTTTCTTCAAATCCACAAACTTTCATGAGAAAGCTTCAACACGAAAACCAAAGAGCTCCTCGAGCTCTTCACACACAACGGTGGCGATCAAGTGGAGTTGAGTAGATCGATGGCGAAGGTCGCTCGAAGGGCAGCCGTTCGTGTGCATTTTTCAAGAGCTAGGCATAGCCGAGTTCAACCGCTTTCATAGTAAAGATGGAACCCGCGATGAGCTTTTGCATGGCGGTGTTGGATCGTCTTTTAAGTGATCGTGTTGGTTGCGGTAGTGGATGGATCGAAGGCAGCGATGGGTTATCTTGAACGCGAATTACAGGAAGGAATGACGTGAAAGAAAATGAGCATGCGGTCAAGATTTCTTCATCCTGAACATACGGCCGTGATGTATTTTAAATAAATAAATAAAAGAAATTTATTTATATAATTTATATTCAAACTTTAAAATAATATATCTTGTTCATGCATTGTCAGAATTGTACAAAACAAGTGGCAACAGAATCGTAGCGATGAGCACAACATGCTAGAACAGATTTGGAGTCGATTGGAGCGAGTTAAATTTTTTGGTTAAATCGAATGTGTTTGATTTAATTTAAAATTGGAACGTTTGGCAATTTTAAACTCAAGGTGAGTTAATCTCACTCAATTTTGGCTGCTGGTATTAATTTTAAATAGTTAAAATTAATTGATGATTGATTGGTTGAATTGATACATTTTTATCGGTTGAATGTGTTATTATATATAGTAGTGTGTATATATATTCGAGTGATTGATATTCCCACATATATATAGTGGATGAGACCCTATGCGCCCCGTATAATAGAGGATGACCCTATATACCACGATATTCAGCCTCGAAGAGGAATTGGTATTTTTATGTTCTATTAACATCTATGGATGTAGGGAAATAGTTTGGAGGGATCCAACTGGATTCCTAGAAAATGTTGAATTTAATTTCATATATGGTGATATATGTTTTGTCGGAATAATCTGTGATGGGCTTTTGTGTGATTGAATGCTGCGACAGTTTTGGCCTAGATTTTTTGAATTTTTAAATAACAATAAAATATGGTTTAAATTGGTAAAGAATTGTAAATAAGGATTTTAAAGCAAAATATTTATATAGGGTTTTGGGTAAACTAATTGGATAAAATAAAAGGTTCTGAAATTGTATTTAACTATTTTGGGATATCGTGAACATGAATTTTGGGAAAAAATATATATAAAAGGATTTTTAAACAGTAAATCCTTAAGTGGTACTTGTCTAAATATGAAAAGTTTTAAAATCGAGATTTTTAATAGCTTGGATGGATAGAAGTGAAATTTGGAAATAAGTATAAAATTGGTTATGCGAGAACTCATGCAAGATTTCCAAATGTACAAAATGAAATCGGAATCGAGAAATTGGTCTTGTTTTAAAAAGAGTATTTTTAATTATTGACTCCAAAATTTTTAAAAGTGTTAAAAATATTCTGGAAATTAGTTATTTAATTATTTTAAATCGGTTAAAACATATGCAATTATTAATTTGTAACCTTATAACGATTGTTAAAGATTTATTATTATCATTTAAGAATTAGTCAACATTGTTGTTTTAAAAGATAAATTATTAAATATTAATATGGCTTTGTATAATAGCTTTTGTTTAAGTATATTCGCCTAGATTAAAATTAAAAATTTATTTTATAACTTATAAGCATTATTTTAAGATAATTTTAAACAAATTTTCGAGATAATTTATTTTGAGATAATTCCTAAAGAACGGGTGTAACGACCCAGAATTTCAGTCATTTGAAATTCATATATTTAATTGATTTTAAATATGCACGAGTAAATTTAATAAGCTGAATAAATTTTATTTGAAATATAATGACTTAATTGGATAATTAAATTGTTAATTTAATATTTGAAATTGCAGAAATAATTGGAAATTGAATTTAATAAGAATAGAAATGTTGTATAAAGTTGAATTAAATCCTAGTTGAATTAGAATAATGTTAGTAAACTTTTAAAACCGAATTAAAAGTTAATTTGTAGAAATTGAATATTTTAATATGTAATTAACAAGTGAAAATAGCCATTTTTCAAACAGCCTGGGATTTCGACGAAACCATTTTCATCGGATCCATAATGTTATATTATTGTAAGAATTCAAACTTCGTGTCAATCGGATTTACGGTTTGTCCGTGGCAAACTAAAACGCGTAGAAATCTGTTTAAGTGAATTTTAAATTTAGATAGTCGATTCGAAAACCTATCTTCCAAATATGAACGAATTGGCTCCCGATATATATTCTATTGCGTTCGGAATAGGAGTAAAATATTATAAACGCCAGGCGGCACGCTTCGTTTGGAGTTCAGAAAATTTTCAGATGAATAGTGCGCGTAATTTTTCTATAAAAGGACTTGATTATCTTCATTTTACACTAACCCCTAGACCATTAGGGCTAGCCACCACCTAGCTTTCTATGGCCCAAAATGCATCCTCTTCGTCCTCGTTTTTCTTCAAATCTACGCATTAATTCGAAAAACTTCCAGCTAGTAAATTGTAGAGCACGTTGCGAGCTACAAATCCAACGGTCGAGATTAAGTTTCGAGCTATGGATCGATGTGAAAAAGGCTGCGTTCCTCATCAATTCATGTGCGTCATTCGGAGCACATACACGACCGAGCTTGGCCAGTCAATGGGTGCTCTGGTTAAGCGATGGTGGCTTCGACGTGGATGTGTCAGATCGTCTTCAAGTTGTATAGAGGTCGTGGAAATTCAAAGTAGAAGGCGGCAATGGGTTTTAACGTGCGCGATGTTTAACTGAGGAAGAAGAAAGCAATTCGCGGCCTGATAGAAAGAGTGCAAATCGAACGGCCCAAATAAAAGAAAGGTTAAAAATAAAAATAGATTTGTAAATTAAAAAAGTATATTAATTCGTACCATCTTTAAAATTGTATAACTTTGTCATACGAGGTCGGAATTTGACGAAACGACTTGCATTGGAATCGTATCGTCGAATACGATGCAATAGAGCTGGTTTGGAGTTGATTGGAGATAGTGTGAATTTTGGTAAAATTAAACGGCCGTTTAAATTTTTTTCGGAATTAAATAGTGCAACTGCTATCGGAAGCAATGTGAGTACAACTCACTCTTCTGACTCACTGGTTTGTTTATATAAGTGAGAAATAATTTATTATATGATGATTGATGATTGTTTGGCTGATATTTGGATATATACCTGCCTAGTGGAGCAGATGACCCTATACATTTCCGTGTATATAAGCGGATGACCCTTTGTACGCGCGTCTGCCTTGAAGCGGACATTGTACACATATTCTAATATGTATATTTGTTGCAGGTGACAGGTTGGCGGGATCCAACTGGATTCCTCAACAGTATTTGTAAGAACCCTAGATTTTTCGTATATTTTAATATTCGACTTTGTTTTATTTTGAAATTATTTTAAACTTATTTTATTTCAAACATTTCATTTTTAAATGTAGGTGTTGATTATTATGTGAATTATAATTTCAAACCGGTATAAATTGGATATTTTACTGAAAGATGAATTTCTGTCCAACTGGTCAAACCTTGACTTTTAAATTTCAAAATTAAATATTCAGATTCTTAAATTTTATCTTTTATTATGAAAATAGATTTAATAACTTGAATACTGCTTTTTGTTTCGTTGAAAACGGATTTAATTTCTGAAAGTTATGTACATTTCAATTTTGAGTATAATTTGTTTTATTTTGAAATTTTGTCTATTTTAAATTATATAAATCATATTTTCTATGTTATATTTTGTTTTAATATGTTATTTTATGTATATTTTGTCTTTTAATACTTTTAAAGTGATAATAAAAATTTTCCAAAATTTACTGTATTTATTTCCTATTTTTAAAGGCCGTTTTTCTATTTTCTGCTATTTTCTTCATTAAAAATTATATTTAAATTAAATTTTAAATATTTATTTTGTGAATGTATTTTTATTTTATCTTATTATTTATGTTTAAAAATATTTTACAAGCTCATATGAATTTTCTAAAAATTATTCCATTTAATTTCAAATTTTCTAGTCTAGTTCACTATTTTAGCTATTTTTCTTAATTTAACTTTATATAATTAATAAATATTATATAAATTTTTATATTTTGATAAATTCTCGAAATTTTATCTGAGATATGAAGGGTTTTTGACTTTTGAATTGCCTTTTTCCTTTTTGAATTCCACCTCTTCATTTTCCCCACAAATCTTCATTTCTTTTGCCATAACTCCCCACAGCCGACCATCTCATTTTCACTTTTAGTATCTCCCTTTCCTCCTTACTGAGAAAAAATTTCGGCCATCACTCTTGAGGAATTGGTAAAAGAAATTTATTTTCTTTTATCTCTTTTTCACTTATACTGCTTATTCCTTTTGATTCTTATTTGCACTTGCTCTTCCATTCAGGTTCGACCATGCCTCCCTTGCTGCCTAGCCGCCTCCAGCACCTGATGACACACCACCGACACCTCCTCCTCACCAGCCAGCCAAGCCATGAACCCCTTTGGTGAAGCATATCCACAAAAGTTTCAAAACACCCTTCATACTAGCCTAACCGAACACCGCTCTCATTCCATCACCTCACCACCCCTCTAGCCGCCACCTACCACACCACCACCACCTCCAGCACCTCCAATACCCACAGCCACACCACCACAGTGGACCCCACTCCTCTGGCCATGACACCTAGGGCCTTGGCCGAGCCCAAATCCTTGACCAAATTCATGTATGCATGCTTATGTGTGTTATTGCCTTCACCCACCTTTACCCCATCATTCCAACATGTAGGCCGAACCCATACTCACCCAAACCAGACCCAAACACCTGCAATTATGTTGTATTTCCCCTTATGGCTGAGCCTAGTAAAGGTTAAAAGCAAGTGCAAGCATTTCTATTTGATTCTGTGAAGTCTATTTTAGTGTAGTTTTGATCGTAGTTGATTTGAAACTCATCGTTGTTATATTGTTTTGTTTGATGTGTATCCAAGGAATTTGGCATTTGGCTCCTCCATTCGAATCTGTGTCGTGCTTTTGTGCTTGTGTAGATCCCGTTTGTGAAATTTTTCGTTGGGTCATCAGCTCAAACCAGTGAGTTATTCTCACCAGACAGTTTTATACTTATATGAATAGTAAATCGATCGCTTGTGAATATGTAAACTGCATCACCATATTTTATTTGCTATGTCACTATCATATGATGTTAACACATGATTAAACACCTATTATTATATTTGTTACTGTTATATTATGTTGTTCTGTTATTTTTATCAGTTTATCACACTACAAGTTCCCTTTAAATTAGAATCACTATGGGTTGAAATGATACATACCCGAATAAACTTTAGAATAGGAGAAAATCATTATGGGCTGAAATGATAGGCCTGAATGATTTTTAATTATTTTCATCTATTTGAGATTGCGGGTTTGAAATGATCAAACCCGGGTTTTCTTTGTAAATTACGGGTTGAAATGATATATTACCCGTATCACTTTACCTAGGCTAGAAAATGAAATACAGACCCGTTGTTAAAATACGTTTTTCTTAAAATTTTAAAATATTTTAGAAATGTAAATATTATAATATTTTGATTTAAATTTTATTAAAAATGATTTTTGTAAAGCATTATTTACTCTCTGAAAATTTATAAGTGAAATAAATTAATGGTAAAGTTAGAAAATCTGAAATGTAAGTTTTTTGGAAATTATAATTTTGTGATAAATGGAATTTAAATTAAATATGATAAATTTATGATATTTTGAATTAAATGAATTTAAAGTAATTTAAAATAATTTTATAATATATTAATGATTTTTGAATTAAGTTAAAATGTGAAATGAATGAATATTTAAGTTGAAATTTTGAAATATAACTAAAATTGGAAATTTGTGAATTTGGCTTAAAAGTGAATTTTAAGTTAAGTAAATAAAAATGAAATTAAGTTATATTTGAAAATTTAAACTTAAGTGTTAAGTTAAATTTAATTTAATGAATTTAAAATTTAATGTTGGAATTTAATAAGTGAATTACTATTAATTTTGATTTTTTAATAGAGATTTAACTTTATAAAATCATGAATATAAGGGTATTTGAATGATTATTGTAAAAGTGAAATTATATGATTTTATAAGTTAAAAATGGTTTAAATAAAAATATAATTGTTTGTGAAATTATACTGAACATTTGAAGTTAATTTACTGCATTTCTAAAATGCTATTAATTCTAATGTAAAGGATAATACAACGTTTGTAAATACTATAGTTGATAATAATGAACCAAATGGCTCAATTTAATTAAAGGCTATTATAGCATTTTTTTGTGAATGTTATAATGGTTGAATTTAACTAAGTTTATTTGAAACTAATGAAACCCTATTACAGCATTTTAAATGTGTCTTTTGTTAAATTGAACTGTTTTAAGTGTGACTTTTCGTAGCATTTTCTAAATGCTGTGAAAGTTGAATTTTCATTGTTTTAATAAACTTAAGTGAATGGATGAACTTTGAAAGATTAAAATTTTGTAAATTTAATAATTTAATTATTAAATATAATACTTCATTTTAATGATTTAAATGAAGCAATTTGTTTTGAAATATAAACTATTTTGAAATGTGTTTTGAAATGGTATTCAAATTAAATAAAAATGAATGTGGTTTGGAAGATATGACATTTTGATATTTTGAAATGGATTTTCAATGATATTGAATTTTTAAATGATATTTGATTTCGAAGTATAAATACTATTTTGAAATTTCAACCACGGGATGTATTTAATTTATGGTTTAACTGATCCTTAAAGGATGGGCGATCCCAAGCATCCTTTAAGTTATGGTGCATTTCTACTACAGTTCACTTGAGTTGATTTACATTATATAAGTATATATTGTCCTGACTTGAGTGTTTTGTGTTTTACTTTACGTTCGGGTCAGCCTGAGTATTCACAGCTTTGGATTCTCTTTCTGGAGCTGGTCTTTGCTGGAGTTTCTGCTTATCTATATTTTTATCTACTTTCTGTTTCAGCTATTCTAGTTTATCTCATGTATTAGTGAACTTCAAAGTATTTGGGATTTCTATTTTGTTGTTTTCAGACTGTATTATGTTTTTGGTTTGAGACTCTGCCATAGTAGCTTCATGAACTACTATGTATTTTATATTCCGCTGCGAGGTATTCTGTTTGTTCTATGTCTGTGATTCTGTGATTTGTATTTCATTTGCTCCAAATTTATTTACAATGCGGTATTTTGAGCAATTCAAGTCCGACATGTGCGGCTGCGAATGGCTGAAAATACCGGGTTGTTACAGTTGGTATCAGAGCTTTGGTTTTAGGCAAACCATAGCCTGTGGAGCAAAAACTCATTAGAGATAGGGTAGAAATACCCTAGAATGAGTGAAATCAATCTCAGAATCCTTTCTTGTGAGAGAACATATTTTCGAAGTATAAAATAATTTCCAAATAATTTTTAAAGGATTTTCAAAGATTATTTTGGTATAAGAATTTTCTTATTTTGAAACCAAGATTTTCAAAACTTCATCCCTTTAGTATCCATCTTGTTAGAAATCTCTTGGTTAGGATTCTTATCGATTAGGATTCCTTGAACTATGGAACGCTCCCACTTGTTTTGTAATCCAGTCTTGTCTTCCCTATTCTATCCATTTTGATTTTGGAGCATTTCATAACTCCACTTTGGAATGACCTCTATAAAGATCGGTGATTCCGCAAATCTTTGAATGATTCGTAAAGGGGTAAAAATCCTTTATAATTGGCATTGATTCACCAGAGATTCCTGTATCCTCGGTTTTCGATGCTATCTATCTCCTGCTCTACCCGGATTCTATCTCTGGCGGTCGAATGTCGATTTGCCTTAGATTTCCAAATTGATTATATTACTGAAGTCACGGTTGACCGGTTAAGGTCGCCCCTGATTTATATAGGCTTATCATCTTCTATTCGGTAATAAAATTATCTTATCTTCGTTCGAGCTTATCTTCGAAACAGAATTCTATTTGATTAGAGTTCCTCTAAATTCGAATCTCCGTATTGCTTGAAATCTAACCTTGAATCATTCTATGGAAATTTGTTTTTGATTGTATTTTGAATTTGTGTATACATCAAAATTATTATTTTGACAAGGATGACCCTATTTTGTATATAAAAGTGAAATGTTTTCAATATGGATTTTTACCTTTGGAAAATGAAAATTTGAAGCTTTGAAAGGATTTGAAATTTTGGAAATTATAAGAAAATGTGATTTATATAAATGAAGGGTTTTGAATTTGAATTTCGAGGAATCGAACTCCGGTGTTTTGAAAATATGTAATAATAATATGATTTAAAGATATTTTTCCAAATAAGAAATGTTTCAAATGTATTTGTGACGACCGGAATTTTTAAGCAAATTAGATTGGATTATTTAACTGATTTGAAATAATTAAAAGTAAATTTTTAACTTGATTTCAAATATCACTAATATTTGATAATTAAATTATTGAATTAAATAATTTAAAATCGGGTGAAATATGAAATATGGGATTTTAACCCTGTTAAAAATAATTTGAAGGCTTGTAAAATTAATATTAATAATACTAAAAGATAATAGAAGTTGTAAAATTGAAATTAACAGTGGTTTGTTCAGTTTTAAAATTTTATTGTTTAAATTGAATTTAAAAATAGCCTTCCGAGGCATAGTCTTGGAATTCGATGAAACCAGTTCCATTGGATCCGTAATAGTGTATTAATATCGGATTCCAATTTTCATAGCATTTGAAGTTGTTGTGTGAGCGTACGATAGATAAACGCGCTGAGATTGTATGTCGGAAATTTAAATATAACAACTTATTTACTGGTTAAACCCAAATTATGACAGGTTGATATAAATCATATCAGAAGTCAACCCTCATCAGTGAAGCGTGCTCAAGACGTTTGCCTGGGTTAGATCACAATCTATCTCCCCCTTTGTTTTTTTATAGCCGAGACTCTCATTCAAAAATCAACAGAACGAAATTATTTTCGTTCGAAATCAGAGAATTAAAATGGCCGCTCGTTCCTCTAGATCACGATTCGTTCAAAAACTTCAATGGCCGAAGCCTTCTTCTTTCTGGCTTCATTTTTCAAAATCAAGATGAAATCAAATCCCTTTTTTATTTTTCGTTCGTTCGAAACCAAATCGACCGAATTCGTTCAAATTTATTGGGAGCGGCCGCGAGATTTGAATGAAGGGGCGTCGTTGTGCTGGAATCGAAGGTCGCGACGGCGACGTGGTTGCAAATCTCGAACGATGAGCTTCGGTGGCGAATCTGGTGGAGGTCTCGGGTGTTAGGGAGGTGATGGCTTTGTTGGGTCGACTTTGATGTTGTAGAGCAGCTCAAAGGCTAGGGTTAGCAAATGCGAGGGAGTGCGTTGAGCAGATGTTCGGGGTCGAAGCGTGATGGAGGGGGAAAGCGCGAGTGGTGGCGTGTGGAACAGTGTGGTTCGGTTTCGATTCGTGTGATGGGAGTGCGTGGCAGTGCAGTCGAGGTTAGTGGCATTTTGTTTGACGTGTAGCAGTGGCCAGACGATCGAAGGAGGGATTCAGCTCGATGTTTCGAGGTATTATACTTTGTTGTTACCTGAACTGCTGAAATGATTAGTCATTAAAATAAAATTTGTTTATAAACGGTTCAAAAAGTAGTTTCTGTTTCCTGTTCTAGTAGGTAACTTGATTTTAAACACTTTAATTTAGTGTTATGTAACTTTAAAATTTGTACTTTAAATTTGTCGATGTATTACCTCATTTAACAGTTAAGCAATTTTAAAATTTTAGTAAGCAACTAAATTTAAAATTTATAATGAGAATATTAATGGCAGTTTAAAATCAGGGCAAGTGCTAATAAATTCGAAATTTCATTTATATGAGGTCTTGAATCAAATGAAACTTACCGGGTTGGTTCGTTGCTGAAATCCATGGGATAAAAGGGAAGGTGAGATAATCTCACTCAGTTGAATTTTTATTTAAATTTAAATGGTTAAATTTAAATAATTGGTTGAATGGATGAATTGATTTGATGTGCTATATTATATTATATATTACATCTTGGAATGATTGATTTTCCGCATTTATATAGCGGATGAGACCCTATGCGCCGTATAATAGCGGATAATATTATATTTAATCCCATATACCGCGATATTCCACCTCGAAGTGGAATTGGTATTTTATGTTGTGCTAACATCTGTGGATGCAGGGAAACAGGTTGGAGGGATCCAACTGATTCCTCAAATTTATTTAAATCATTTAATATTCTGTGTTATGAATATTTGATATCCTGTGATGATTTTATTGGTAATTGAAATATTGGATGGTATGGTTGAATTGAATATCTCAATGTAATGAGTTATCAAAATCTATAGAATTGGATTTGTGAAAAGAAATAAAAGAATGAAATTTTAAGTAAAATAAATTCTCGGGAATTTGAATATATTTAATAATGAAGTGAAAAATAAAATAAAGTAAAAGCAATTTCAAAATTCTAATAAATATGGAAAAAGAGGGAATTCTGAATTAACAAGGGAATAATAAATTTTAAACTAAAGTGATGTTAGTTTAAAGATTAAAGAAGTCATTTTTAAATTAAGGGTTAAATTTAATCAAAGGATAAGAAGGAATTTTGGAAATTTGAAATTGGTATTTTTGAAAGGGTTTTAACTCATAATAAAGAAGTAAAAATCTTAAAGTTAATGGAATTTAAAATAAATAAAGTAAGTGAAGGAATTTATTTCAAAGTGAAGTAAATTAGAAGTTAATTGTAAATTTTATTTAAGTGTCTGGAATTGAAAAGTGAGATTTTGAATTTTATAATCTGGGTTTATAAAGGTGAAGTGGATTTGGAGGTATAAATTGAAGGTGTGAATTTATTGAAGAAATGGTAAATTTGTTTAAAAATAAATGGAGATTTATTTTTAAAGGATGTGAAAGAGAAGAGTATTTCTCGGGATAGCCAAGTATGGTTTTCAAAGCAATTTTAAATATAAGTAAAAGTTTTTAACGATGGTTTTAAAAAGCATGTTTAGAAACTTTATTATCTCTAATGTTTAACTTTTAAAGCAAGTATTTTTCAAATCTATTAATGTAGTAATTATATAAAGGTGACTTGGTATTATGTTTTGAAAGAAAAATTAGTTTACATTTTATAAAGTGGTTTTATTTAAAATATTCTTAAAGTATATATATTTTAATGAAGTATTAAAGTAGTTTTGATTTTAAAGTTATAAAGTATGTTCTATAATGAAGTACTTTTAAAATTTATTTTAAAATCTAAAAGTATTTTGAACTTGGCGTCCCAAAGGAAATAAATATCTGGGTAATGTATTCCGTGAGCGGAAACTGGGTTGGAACTATTTTAAAATGGGTTAAAAATCTGAAATATATCTTGTAAAGATATTTTTGAGATAAATAAATAATTTAGGAAATTATTTATTATGTGATGGATGTTGTGAACATTAATTGATAGTTAAATAACCGACTATCAATATTGGACAAAAATGTGTTGATCGTTTCAAAGAGACCGGGATCGAGATTTATTTCTCGAAAACCACTTCGATCCGGTTTGTACGTTTCTTGAAAACGAGTTTGGATTCGAAGATGGAGCAGTGAAGTGCAAGGGCTAGTCGCTACTAATCCTGGGGATATTTTCAAAATGGATGTAGTAGGAATAGTGCCTTCGGTTCCGTTCGAACCCGGGACGGACTTGTATGGATGAATGCTTGCGAAACATCGTCAGGTGGACGATGGGCATTCTAAGGGATATGTTCTTTAAGGTAACGCTTAGCCTCAAGCCTCATCAAATGGGAATGGATGAAAATCAGGGGTTATGCAGCAAGGCTTCGTGGGTAGCCCCCACTGGAGGGTGAGGTCATCCATGTCTAGATGTCCCTTTTATTTCGGCTTAGTGGGCGGTTGCTGATCCCAACCGCGGGGTGATCTCACTCGGGATTATCCAGTAAGGGGTAGTCCCGGTCTTGTGTTGTAGGGGAGCGGGCGTACTCCTCGGTATGGTGATCTAGGCCCCGTACTGTGACAGGTGGTACCCCAGTGCCTAGTCATTAGTTGGAAATCCATTCTCCCTACGAGCCTTGTACGAGTTTTGTTTGTATTACCCACTCTGTGGCTAGTAGCTGGAATTTAATGAATGTAACAATTTCGGCTATTTTATAAGTATTTGTATATAGACCCTATTATAATATCAGAGGATTTCTATAAAAATTGTTTTAGCTATCGTAAGGTAAAAACCCGACATGTTTATTTGTGGCGTGGTCTTACGAGATGCTTTTGGTTTTCAAAGGATTTTTGAAACTTTAATAATCAATTGGATGTGATTTTCTCACACTGGTATTCCAGACTGACTCGGGTGTTATTTAACTGTAATGCTCGGGTCAGACCGAGTATTATAGGATACAGGAAATGCTGTGGAGCTCAGGAGACGAGCAAGATGATGATATGTACACCCGTATTTGTTTATATATATATTCTGCTGTGTTGAGTTGGTGTGTATCCATGGGTATGGTATTGATGTTGAGCTGTGATTGATGTACTCTGGTGATGTAATATATAAACGGAGATATTTGATTCTTGAGTAAAGATTATTTATTATCTATTATATTTTATTCCGCTGCGATGGTTAGATTCTGTTGTTGTTTTCTATTTTCTTCTTCTACCTCTTCTTCTTTAACCCAAATGGTTCGTATTTCTGTACAACTTGAGTTGATTGCTGTAGAATAGTGTTGACTCAAGGGGTATTTATTTGCGGGCTGTTACAGTTGGTATCAGAGCTTAGGTTAGTGATAACCTTGGCTCTGGTGCGAATTACTCATTAAATAGAGTCAATAGTACTCTTGACTGAGTTTGAGCGTATTAATAGATATAAGCGCGTATTTGTTAGTGAATATAAAATGGTTTTATATTGTGTTGATTGGCTTATTGAGTAGTTTATGGATTCTGGTCAATACGAGTAATTAACGTTATTGATAGGGGTCTCTAAACACTTGAATAGAACAATTCGACACAGTATTGTTTTAAAGTAGGGTAAATGATATAATTTTACCCTAAATTATTTTTGTATATGAAAGAAATAATTTTCAGAAATTATTATAGAATTTGGATGCTTGGTTGTTAAGGAATGATAATGTTAAATTATTAACACTATTGTATAGAAAATTGAATAAGTAATTGAAAACTTATAATCAAAGTTGAAGAATAAATTTATATAACAAAATGGAATTTGAAATATAGATTATAAATATAATTTATAAATTGAAATAAACTTCATATACAAATGTGATTAATTGGGAGTAGGATTCCAGAGAAATATTTGAAAATAAATCGGAATGGATTTCAAATTTGAAATTTTGGGAAAGGTTTAAATCCCTTGGAATTTGAAAGTGGTTTTCAAAGATTTTGGAGAAATAATAGTGGTATTATTTTAGGAATATTTTTGAATTGGAATTGAATATGGAGAGATTTGAAAATTTAAAATATTTGTAATGTTTTTAAAAGATAAAAGCACTAAACTCTTTCGTTCGCTGGAAAATAATTCCGATGATGATCACGACATCATCGGTGTTCATTTTCGAGTTTCCAAGAGAAGAATTGCAACCCGAATATTTTAAATCGGAATTGTTTGTGAACTGGGTTTGATTTTGAAATTCAAAGGGATAACTGAATTTGCCTAAGGGTTTAGACGTAGTTGATTTCAAAAGTGATTTTGAAATTTTGGAAAATTGTTTAAACTCTGGAATCTTATTTGAAATATTTATGGAATAATAAAGATATATTGGCTAAATAATATGTATAATTCCAAAGTAAAGTGAAAAGGGTAAATGAGATTGATTGTAAATAGATGAAATATGTATATAAATAAGTTTGTGACTTATAAAATTTAGAAGTGAAATAAACAAGCCAAAATAAAATTTATTTGAATACTGGGAAGTGAATGAAAAATCCAAAACTTAAATTATAAAATAAATTGAACTCCAGTAAAATAGTTAAAGTGATTTGAGATAAAAATAAATATTGGGAATAAACCTTGAATAAAAAAACTAATAATTAATTGGTAATGAAATATGGAGATGGAACTTGAATTGGTTAAATGAAAGTCGAATACCAATTTAATGTGGCAAATGTTTAGTTTGCAAATAAATTATGAAATGAGTATTTAATGTAGCCAACATGAAATGTTCCAAGATAAATAAATGGATTCAAATAAATTGAATGAGGATATGTAATGCGATGTAAATTGAACGGAATCAGTTAAAATGAAATCAAATTAAGTATAGATTGAATTAGTATTAATTTATAATAGTTATAAACTGGAACGAATATTGAAATTTTGAAAAAGGAAGTCAATAAAATATTTTGAATGTTGTGATTGCATATTATTGTTAAACTGGATATGCAGGTATGAAAAAGGGGAAAGGAAAACTTGGTTTTGATTTCAGATAATAAATTAGAATTGCTCGACAAAAAGGTATGTGTTTAAATTTTCGTATGGAATTTGATTGGTTTTTGGATCTAGCCACTTGGCCTTTTGTTTTCTTTTTGGATTTGGGAGGCCGTAGAGCCATTTTGTAGTTGTACCGAGCTAGCGGCGCAAAGGAGACGTTGGCAAAAAATTTTGGAAATTTAGAGAGTTAGAAATTTTTTGAGAAAATTCTAATAATTTTAAATTTGATTTGAAATTTAAATTTGAATGATCGAGTAGGTAATATTGTTTGAAACTATGGGAAAATTGGGAAAGTTAGTAAGAATGGTAATGGGTCTTTATGAAAGATAGTTGGTAGGATGATGAATTGTTTGGTTTTGGAAAAAATATTAACGGGTATTGGACCATTCCTCTTAACTAGTAATTTCGGGGACGAAATTCTTTTAAGGGGGGAGGAATGTGACGACCCGGAATTTTTAAGCAAATTAGATTGGAATATTTAATTGATTTGAAATAATTAAAAGTAAATTTTTAACTTGAATTCAAATATCACTAAAATTTGATAATTAAATTATTGAATTAAATAATTTAAAATCGGGTGAAATATGAAATCTGGGATTTTAACCCTGTTAAAAATAATCTGAAGGCTTGTAAAATTTATATTAATAATACTAAAAGATAATAGAAGTTGTAAAATTGAAATTAACAGTGGTTTGTTCAGTTTTAAAATTTTATTGTTTAAATTGAATTTAAAAATAGCCTTCCGAGGCACAGTCTCGGAATTCGACGAAACCAGTTCGATTGGATCCGTAATAGTGTATTATTATCGGATTCCAATTTTTGTAGCATTTGCAGTTGTTGTGTGAGCGTACGATAGATAAACGCGCAGAGATTGTATGTCGGAAATTTAAATATAACAACTTATTTACTGGTTAAACCCAAATTATGACAGGTTGATATAAATCATATCAGAAGTCAACCCTCATCAGTGAAGCGTGCTCAAGATGTTTGCCTGGGTTAGATCACAATCTATCTCCCCCTTTGTTTTTTTATAGCCGAGACTCTCATTCAAAAATCAATAGAACGAAATTATTTTCGTTCGAAATCAGAGAATTAAAATGGCCGCTCGTTCCTCTAGATCACAATTCGTTCAAAAACTTCAATGGCCGAAGCCTTCTTCTTTCTGGCTTCATTTTTCAAAATCAAGATGAAATCAAATCCCTTTTTTATTTTTCGTTTGTTCGAAACCAAATCGACCGAATTCGTTCAAATTTATTGAGAGCGGTCGCGAGCTTTGAATGAAGGGGCGTCGTTCGTGCTGGAATCGAAGGTCGCGACGACGACGTGGTCGCAAATCTCGAACGACGAGCTTCGGTGGCGAATCTGGTGGAGGTATCGGGTGTTAGGGAGGCGATGGCTTTGTTTGGTCGACCTTGATGTTGTAGAGCAGTTCAAAGGCTAGGGTTAGCAAATGCGAGGGAGTGCGTTGAGCAGCTGCTCGAGGTCGAAGCGTGATGGAGGGGGAAAGCGCGAGTGGTGGCGTGTGGAACAGTGTGGTTCGGTTTCGATTCGCGTGATGGGAGTGCATGGCAGTGCAGTCGAGGTTAGTGGCATTTTGTTTGACGTGTAGCAGTGGCCAGACGATCGAAGGAGGGATTCAGCTCGATGTTCCGAGGTATTATACTTTGTTGTTACCTTAGCTGCTGAAATGATTAGTCATTAAAATAAAATTTGTTTATAAACGGTTCAAAAAGTAGTTTCTGTTTCCTGTTCTAGTAGGTAACTTGATTTTAAACACTTTAATTTAGTGTTATGTAACTTCAAAATTCGTACTTTAAATTTGTTGATGTATTACCTCATTTAACAGTTAAGCAATTTTAAAATTTTAGTAAGCAACTAAATTAAAAATTTATAATGAGAATATTAATGGCAGTTTAAAATCAGGGCAAGTGCTAATAAATTCGAAATTTCATTTATATGAGGTCTTGAATCAAATGAAACCTGCCGGGTTGGTTCGTTGCTGAAATCCATGGGATAAAAGGGAAGGTGAGTTAATCTCACTCAGTTGAATTTTTATTTAAATTTAAATGGTTAAATTTAAATAATTGGTTGAATGGATGAATTGATTTGATGTTGACGCAGCGGATTATAAACAAAACGATATGAATCGATGAAAGTAGCAATCGGTGGATTGCAAAATACTGCAATACCCAAATCCGTTGATCTCAAGAGATACCGGATTCTAGCCATCCTTAACACGTTGATCGCGCACGATACCATGATGAAGGATCTACGATTCTTCGACGTTGATCTTGCGCACAAGATTCCGTGAATCAGCTTCAACAAACGTGGATTCGAGCGCACTTGAATGACGTAGGTGGAGATAGGAGATTACACTCAACTACCAATTGGAAGAAAGCACATAGCAATCAAAAGGAAATTTTATTCAAAGAGAACCAACTCTAGATCCAAAATGAGATGGATCAAAATCTTCAAACTTGTTGCAACTTCAATATGAACACGATGAACTCCAACTTCAAACTTCAACTTCAAAAATTGGCTCCAAGTCTCGGCTTAGCTATGATTGGCTAAGTCTAGCTTTGATACCAAACTGACACAGCGGATTATAAACAAAACGATATGAATCGATGAAAGTAGCAATCGGTGGATTGAAAAATACTGCAAGGCCCAAATCCGTTGATCTCAAGAGATACCGGATTCTAGCTATTCTTAACACGTTGATCGCGCACGATACCGTGATGAAGGATCTACGATTCTTTGACGATGATCTTGCGTACAAGATTCCGTGAATCGGCTTCAACAAACGTGGATTCGAGCGCACTCGAATGACGTAGGTGGAGATAGGAGATTACACTCAACTACCAAATGGAAGAAAGCACAAAGCAATCAAAAGGAAATTTTATTCAAAGAGAACCAACTCTAGATCCAAAATGAGATGGATCAAAATCTTCAAACTTGTTGCAACTTCAATATGAACACGATGAACTCCAACTTCAAACTTCAACTTCAAAAATTGGCTCCAAGTCTCGGCTTAGCAATGATTGGCTAAGTCTAGCTCTAATACCAAACTGACGCAGCGGATTATAAACAAAACGATATGAATCGATGAAAGTAGCAATCGGTGGATTGAAAAATACTGCAAGGCCCAAATCCGTTGATCTCAAGAGATACCGGATTCTAGCTATCCTTAACACGTTGATCGCGCACGATACCATGATGAAGGATCTACGATTCGTCGACGTTGATCTTGCGCACAAGATTCCGTGTAATCTCCTATCTCCACCTACGTCATTCGAGTGCGCTCGAATCCACGTTTATTGAAGCCGATTCACGGAATCTTGTGCGCAAGATCAACGTCGAAGAATCGTAGATCCTTCATCACGGTATCGTGCGCGATCAACGTGTTAAGGATAGCTAGAATCCGGTATCTCTTGAGATCAACGAATTTGGGCCTCGCAGTATTTTTCAATCCACCGATTGCTACTTTCATCGATTCATATCGTTTTGTTTATAATCTGCTGCGTCAGATGTGCTATATTATAGTATATATTACATCTTGGAATGATTGATTTCCAGCATTTATATAGCGGATGAGACCCTATGCGCTGTATAATAGCGGATAATATTATATTTAATCCCATATACCACGATATTCCACCTCGAAATGGAATTGGTATTTTATGTTGTGCTAACATCTATGGATGTAGGGAAACAGGTTGGAGGGATCCAACTTGATTCCTCAAATTTATTTAAATCATTTAATATTCTGTGTTATGAATATTTGATATCCTGTGATGATTTTATTGGTAATTGAAATATTGGATGGTATGGTTGAATTGAATATCTCAATGTAATGAGTTATCAAAATCTATAGAATTGGATTTGTGAAAAGAAATAAAAGAATGAAATTTTAAGTAAAATAAATTCTCGGAAATTTGAATAAATTTAATAATGAAGTGAAAAATAAAATAAAGTAAAAGCAATTTCAAAATTCTAATAAATATGGAAAAAGAGGGAATTTTGAATTAATAAGGGAATAATAAATTTTAAACTAAAGTGATGTTAGTTTAAAGATTAAAGAAGTCATTTTTAAATTAAGGGTTAAATTTAACCAAAGGATAAGAAGGAATTTTGGAAATTTGAAATTGGTATTTTTGAAAGGGTTTTAACTCATAATAAAGAAGTAAAAATCTTAAAGTTAATGGAATTTAAAATAAATAAAGTAAGTGAAGGAATTTATTTCAAAGTGAAGTAAATTAGAAGTTAATTGTAAATTTTATTTAAGTGTCTGGAATTGAAAAGTGAGATTTTGAATTTTATAATCTGGGTTTATAAAGGTGAAGTGGATTTGGAGGTATAAATTCAAGGTGTGAATTTATTAAAGAAATGGTAAATTTGTTTAAAAATAAATGGAGATTTATTTTTAAAGGATGTGAAAGAGAAGAGTATTTCTCGGGATAGCCAAGTATGGTTTTCAAAGCAATTTTAAATATAAGTAAAAGTTTTTAACAATGGTTTTAAAAAGCATGTTTAGAAACTTTATTATCTCTAATGTTTAACTTTTAAAGCAAGTATTTTTCAAATCTATTAATGTAGCAATTATATAAAGGTGACTTGGTATTATGTTTTGAAAGAAAAATTAGTTTACATAAAGTGGTTTTATTTAAAATATTCTTAAAGTATATATATTTTAATAAAGTATTAAAGTAGTTTTGATTTTAAAGTTATAAAGTATGTTCTATAATAAAGTGCTTTTAAAATTTATTTTAAAATCTAAAAGTATTTTGAACTTGGCGTCCCAAAGGAAATAAATATCTGGGTAATGTATTCCGTGAGCGGAAACTGGGTTGGAACTGTTTTAAAAAGGGGCAAAAATCTGAAATATATCTTGTAAAGATATTTTTGAGATAAATAAATAATTTGGGAAATTATTTATTGTGTGATGGATGTTGTGAACATTAATTGATAGTTAAATAACCGACTATCAATATTAGACAAAAATGTGTTGATCGTTTCGAAGAGACCGGGATCGAGATTTATTTCTCGAAAACCACTTCGATCCAGTTTGTACGTTTCGTGAAAACGAGTTTGGATTCGAAGATGGAGAGGTGAAGTGCAAGGGATAGTCGCTACTAATCCTGAGGATATTTTCAAAATGGACGTAGTAGGAATAGTGCCTTCGGTTCCGTTCGAACCCGGGACAGACTTGTATGGATGAATGCTTGCGAAACATCGTCAGGTGGACGATGGGCATTCTAAGGGATATGTTCTTTAAGGTAACGCTTAGCCTCAAGCCTCATCAAATGGGAATGGCTGAAAATCAGGGGTTATGCAGCAAGGCTTCGTGGTAGCCCCTACTGGAGGGTGAGGTCATCCCTATCTAGATGTCCCTTTTATTTCGGCTTAGTGGGCGGTTGCTGATACCAACCACGGGGTGATCTCACTCGAGATTATCCAGTAAGGGGTAGTCCCGATCTTGTGTTGCAGGGGAGCGGGCGTACTCCTCGGTACGGTGATCTAGGCCCTGTACTATGACAGGTGGTACCCCAGTGCCTAGTCATTAGTTGGAAATCCATTCTCCCTAGGAGCCTTGTACGAGTTTTGTTTGTATTACCCACTCTGTGGCTAGTAGCTGGAATTTAATGAATATAACAATTTCGGCTATTTTATAAGTATTTGTATATAGACCCTATTATAATATCAGAGGATTTCTATAAAAATTGTTTTAGCTATCGTAAGGTAAAAATCCGACATGTTTATTTTTGGCGTGGTCTTACGAGATGCTTTTGGTTTTCAAAGGATTTTTTAAACTTTAATAATCAATTGGATGTGATTTTCTCACGCTGGTATTCCATACTGACTCGGGTGTTATTTAACTGTAATGCTCGGGTCAGACCGAGTATAATAGGATACAGGAAATGCTGTGGAGCTCAGGAGACGAGCAAGATGACGATACGCACGCCCGTATTTGTTTATATATATATTCCGCTGTGTTGAGTTGTTGTGTATCCATGGGTATGGTATTGATGTTGAGCTGTGATTGATGTACTCTGGTGATGTAACATATAAACGGAGATATTTGATTCTTGAGTAAAGATAATTTATTATCTATTATATTTTATTCCGCTGCGATGGTTAGATTCTGTTGTTGTTTTCTATTTTCTTCTTCTACCTCTTCTTCTTTAACCCAAATGGTTCGTATTTCTGTACAACTTGAGTTGATTGTTGTAGAATAGTGTTAACTCAAGGGGTACGGATTTGCGGGCTGTTCCAGTATTCGAATGAATTCCAATGATGTCAAAGAGATTTCCAAGAAGTTTCAAGAAATAAAAGTCCAGAACCCACTTATTTCGCTGAAAAATAATTTCGGTGATGAATACATGCATCATCGACATTGATTTTTGAGTTTCTGAGTGGGGAAGAGGCCACTCTAGTAGCTTTGCTATGCGAGTGATTTTATGAAACCAAATTTTGATTTCCGATTTCGAAGTATGGTTTGATATTCGAAAGATACGTGTATATATATAATTGAAATGATTTAAAATAAGCCGGTGTTCAATCCTCGAGATTCAGATTTGTTTTGGTATAACCTTACCTATTGGAATCGTTTTACTAATTTGTTGGTGATTTCCAACTCTTGGATTGAAAATATGATTTCTTCGACTATTTTGAAGGTTCGAGCACTTCCAAATCAAGGTTAACTTTTCAAAGATAAGAAATTTTGAATGGTATAAGGTATTTGATAAAGTATAAGTTTAGTTTGGTATGATTAATGTATAAAGTAATATGATTTATATAAGTTTGAAACTATTGTGGAGTGAAATTAATAAGACTATTTTGAATTATACTGGTATGAAATATAGTTTTGAAAAGATGTTTGAAGTAAAATGTTGAGTTTTGTTAAATTTATAAGTTAAGACAAACAGTGAATTTTGACTTAACAAATGAAAGTGAGATTTAAATTGAATATTTGATTTAAAATTTTGTTGTGATAAATCATTTGTTAAAAATTATTTAAATGTGAAATTTTGAAGTCTAGAAATATGATTTATAAGTTTAAAATTTGCTAAAATTGAAGTTGTATTGTTTTTTAAAAGTTATAATAAAATCTGGAATTTTATTAATAGCATTTCTAAGATGCTATAGTTTTATGACAACACTTTAAAATGCTGTTGTTTTTGAATTTAAATTTGTTTGAATTAACTAAATATCTGTTATGGCATATTATAAATGCCGTTATTCTTGAACTAAACTATTTTAGAAACTATAAGTTACGATAGCACTTTTAAATGCTGTCATTGTTATAATTTGACAATGTTTTGTAATGTTATAGATTTTAACACTGTTAAGTTATGTTTTAAAAAGTTAAATGATTTAATTTTGGAATTGATTATTTGTGAAATTTAAGGAGTTTTGAATATAATTTAATATTTAAATTTGAATTTTAAGGAATTTAAATTTAATTTGAATTTAAATAAGGTTTACTTAGTTATGTGTTAAATGGAATGAAATGTAATGAGATAAATGAATTTTTGAATGGAATTTTGAAATGTATTTTGTAATGATATTTGAAATAATAATTGAATGACATATTTGTTTTTTTTTAATATTTGAAATTGAATTCAAATAATGATTTGATAATGAGGCTTTGAATGATATAATCTTTATTTGATAAAGAATGTGAATCAGGAATGATAACTGATTTTGATAAATGAAATTTAAAGTTTATATTTGTATGAAAGGATATTTGGTTTACTTGTAATTTGAGTTTAATTAAAAATGATGGATTTATGAAATGAATATGTCAAAACTAAGTAATAATGAAGTAAAATTTGAGATATATGAAATTTTAAAATTTAGTTTTGGAATACGGTACATTTAATCTCTGAAATATATTAAAGATTGAATAGTTTATTTTGCGGATCAAATCTTTATTTGAAATTTGATAATATTTGAAATGTTTTTGTTGGAAAACCAAATTGAATTGAAACTGATGGTTTGAATTGAATTAAAGCTGGAACTTGTAGACTTGGGTTTAAATTGAATAAATTTGTGAAATGTAAAGAATTAAAGGCATGTTTTATGATTTCAAATGTATGATTTAGAAAAGTTATGGTTCTCTAAGTGTAATGCTTTCAAGTATTTTGGTTTCGAAAGATTTATAACTTTGAAAGTATTATGATTTTTGAAAGTGAATATATGTTTGAAATGGAAATGAATTTGTTTGACCTAAATTTTTGTTGATTTGGAAATTTGGATTATTTTCTAAATCTATTGTTTTAAGAAACTTTGAAACTGAGTATATGTAATTCAGAAGAAATGATTTGGCGCAATCATATATGATTTTGAAACTGAAATGTTATTGAAACAAATTAAAATTGAGAATCTTGTTTTACTAAATACTTGATTTGGGAGTTATCGAACTTATATAAAATGGATTTGTATAAGTATGAAGTTGATTTGAAAATGTTGAATTAAAAAGGTACTCAATTTGTAAATTAAAATCTTATATAATCGAAGTTTATATATGTATGATTTGATATACTATTGATTTTGGAAAGTATTCGCTTTGAAAATGAAATCTTATATATAATGGAATTTATATAAGTGCGATATTTGAAGCTATGATTTTGAAGGGCTACTATATATGGTATATTATATTTTGATGTAAGAGGTATGGGAAGTACCCTCCGGAAGAAGTATAGTGATATGCTTCGACACAGATGGACTTGGAGAATCCAGGAATGGATTCGACCAATAAACCCTAATGGACTTGGGTGAATTCAGAAATGGATTCGAACTGATATGGTTGTCGAGACTTAAACTCATGAGTTCCTCGATTTTTTTCAGGGTAGATAGTTCTTTAGTTTACCCAATGGAGGCGCTTTCGATCCTGGGATCTGTTGTTTATGGATCTTCTGGGAAGGAAGTGCATCCATTGCGTAAATCATTGAATCAGCAGCGTAACACAGCAGCAGGGGTCGATGGTCCCTTGTTTACGAACTGGCTACGATATTTTTCTGGAATCCGAAAGGTAGAAGGATCTTCTAGAAAGTGTTGTGTCCATTTCGTAAATACTGGATCAGCAGCGGGCCACTGCTATCGTATTATCATCATTTGACATTGGATTTTGAGCGGAACTTCTCATACCTATTTTTTTACTATTTTCACTGGGTGTTGAAACAAGTCTACTAAGTACTTAGAGAATTCTAGCTTTGCGCCTGATCAACGCATAACCATAGTCTGCAGGAACGAAAGTAAACTTGTTAAGACATCGAGTTATAAAAGTATTTTGGTAAAGTATTGTATAAAGGATATTCTAATCATGATTTAAAATGTATTAAATATTGTTTACTTCGAACTATCAAATTTGAATCAAATAACTAATTATCATATTAAATGTTTAACATGTCAAATTTTAAAAAAAAAATTAAAATAACGGTTCATCCTTGTCTTTCAACCTTCTTTCCCTCCTAGCTACTTTTTCCCTACCTTCTTTCAGGATGTCTTCCAACCTATTGTTCTTTCTTGTTGTTTCTCCGCTTCCTTCCTTTTCGAGGACGAAAAGATTTGAGTGGGGGAGAGTGTAACAACCCTAGATTTTTCATATATTTTAATATTTGACTTTGTTTTATTTTGAAGTTATTTTAAACTTATTTTATTTCAAACATTTCATTTTTAAATGTAGGTGTTGATTATTATGTGAATTATAATTTCAAACCGGTATAAATTGGATATTTTACTGAAAGATGAATTTCTGTTCAAACTGGTCAAACCTTGACTTTTAAATTTCAAATTTAAATATTCAAATTATTAAATTTTATCTTTTATTATGAAAATAGATTTAATAACTTGAATACTGCTTTTTTTTTCGTTGAAAACAGATTTAATTCCTGAAAGTTATGTACATTTCAATTTTGAGTATAATTTGTTTTATTTTGAAATTTTGTCTATTTTAAATTATATAAATCATATTTTCTATGTTATATTTTATTTTAATATGTGTTAATATGTTATTTTATGTATATTTTGTCTTTTAATACTTTAAAGTGATAATAAAAAATTTCCAAAATTTACTGTATTTATTTCCTATTTTTAAAGGCCATTTTCCTATTTTCTGCTATTTTCTTCATTAAAAATTATATTCAAATTAAATTTTAAATATTTATTTTGTGAATGTATTTTTGTTTTATGTTATTATTTATGTTTAAAAATATGTTACAAGCTCATATGAATTTTCTAAAAATTATTCCATTTAATTTCAAATTTTCTAGTCTAGTTCACTATTTTAGCTATTTTTCTTAATTTAACTTTATATAATTAATAAATATTATATAAATTTTTATTTTTTGATAAATTTTCGAAATTTTATCTGGGATTATTATTATTTCCAGAAATATAAAGTTATATAAATTAAACAAAGAAATATGAAGGGTTTTTTATTTTTGAATTGCCTTTTGCCGTTTTGAATTCCACCTCTTCATTTTCCCCACAACTCTTCATTTCTTTTGCCATAACTCCCCACATTTCAGCCGGCCATCTCATTTTCACTTCAAGTATCTCCCTTTCCTCCTTACTGACAAAATTTTCGACCATCACTCTTGAGGAATTGGTAAAAAAATATATTTTCTTTTATCTCTTTTTCACTTATATTGCTTATTCCTTTTGATTCTTGTTTGCACTTGCTCTTCCATTCAGGTTCGACCATGCCTCTCTTGCTGCCTAGCCGCCTCCAGCACCTGATGACACACCACTAGCACCTCCTCCTCACCAACCACCCAAGCCATGAACCCCCTTGGTGACGCATATCCACAAAAGTTTCAAAACACCCTTCATACTAGCCTAACCGAACACCACTCTCATTCCATCACCTCACCAACCCTCTAGCCGCCACCTACCACACCACCACCACCTCCAGCACCTCCAACACCCACGGCCATACCACCACAGTGGACCCAACTCCTTTGGCCGTGACACCTAAGGCCTTGGCCGAGCCCAAATCCTTGACCAAATTCATGTATGCATGCTTATGTGTGTTATTGCCTTCACCCACCTTTACCCCATCATTCCAACATGTAGGCCGAACCCATACTCACCCAAACCAGACCCAAACACCTGCAATTATGTTGCATTTCCCCTTATGGCTAAGCCTAGTAAAGGTTAAAAGAAAGTGCAAGCATTTCTATTTGATTCTGTGAAGTCTATTCTAGTGTAGTTTTGATCGTAGTTGATTTGAAACTCATCGTTGTTATATTGTTTTATTTGGTGTGTATCCAAGGAATTTGACATTTGGCTCATCCATTCGAATCTGTGTCGTGATTTTGTGCTTGTGTGGATCCCGTTTATGAAATTTGTCGTTGGGTCATCAGCTCAAACCAGTGAGTTATTCTCACCAGACAGTTTTATACTTATATGAATAGTAAATCGATCGCTTGTGAATATGTAAACTGCATCACCATATTTTATTTGCTATGTCACTATCATATGATGTTCACACATGATTAAACACTTGTTATTACATTTTTTACTGTTATATTATGTTTTTCTGTTATTTTTATCAGTTTATCACACTGCAAGTTCCCTTTAGATTAGAATCACTATGGGTTGAAATGATACATACCCGAATGGACTTTAGAATAGGAGAAAATCGTTATGGGTTGAAATGATAGGCCTGAATGATTTTCAATTATTTTCATCTATTTGGGATTGCGGGTTTGAAATGATCAAACCCAGGTTTTCTTTGTAAATTATGGGTTGAAATGATATACTACCCGTATCACTTTACCTAGGCTAGAAAATGAAATACAGACCCGTTGTTAAAATATGTTTTTCTTAAAATTTTAAAATATTTTAGAAATGTAAATATTATAATATTTTGATTTAAATTTGATTAAAAATGATTTTTGTAAAGCATTATTAACTCTCTGAAAATTTATAAGTGAAATAAATTAATGGTAAAGTTAGAAAATCTGAAATGTAAGTTTTTTGGAAATTATAATTTTATGATAAATGGAATTTAAATTAAATATGAAAATATGATAAATTTATGATATTTTGAATTAAATGAATTTAAAATAATTTTATAATATATTAATGATTTTTGAATTAAGTTAAAATGTGAAATGAATGAATATTTAAGTTGAAATTTTGAAATATAACTAAAATTCGAAATTTGTGAATTTGGCTTAAAAGTAAATTTTAAGTTAAGTAAATAAAAATGAAATTAAGTTATATTTGAAAATTTAAACTTAAGTGTTAAGTTAAATTTAATTTAATGAATTTAAAATTTAATGTTGGAATTTAATAAGTGAATTACTATTAAATTTTGATTTTTGAATAGAGATTTATCTTTATAAAATCATGAATATATGGGTATTTGAATGATTATTGTAAAAGTGAAATTATATGATTTTATAAGTTAAAAATGGTTTAAATAAAAATATAATTGTTTGTGAAATTATACTGAATATTTGAAGTTAATTTACTGCATTTCTAAAATGCTATTAATTCTAATGTAAAGGATAATACAGCATTTGTAAATGCTGTAGTTGATAATAATGAACCAAATGGCTCAATTTAATTAAAGGCTATTATAGAATTTTTTTGTGAATGTTATAATTGTTGAATTTAACTAAGTTTATTTGAAACTAATGGAACCCTATTACAGCATTTTAAATGTTGTCTTTTATTAAATTGAACTGTTTTAAGTGTGACTTTTCGTAGTATTTTCTAAATGCTGCGAAAGTTGAATTTTCATTGTTTTAATAAATTTAAGTGAATGAATGAACTTTGAAAGATTAAAATTTTGGAAATTTAATAATTTAATTATTAAATATAATATATTTATTTTAATGATTTAAATGAAACAATTTGTTTCGAAATATAAACTATTTTGAAATGTGTTTTGAAATGGTATTTAAATTAAATAAAAATGAATATGGTTTGGAAGATATGATATTTTGATATTTTGACATGGATTTTGAATGATATTGAATTTTTAAATGATATTTGATTTCGAAGTATAAATACTATTTTGAAATTTTAACCACGGGATGTATTTAATTTATGGTTTAACTGATCCTTAAAGGATGGGCGATCCCAAGCATCCTTTAAGTTATGGTGCATTTCTACTACAGTTCATTTGAGTTAATTTACATTATATAAGTATATATTGTCCTGACTTGAGTGTTTTGTGTTTTACTTTACGCTTGGGTCAGTCTGAGTATTCACAGCTTTGGATTCTCTTTCTGGAGCTGGTCTTTGCTAGAGTTTCTGCTTATCTATATTTATATCTACTTTCTGTTTCAGCTATTCTAGTTTATCTCATGTATTAGTGAACTTCGAAGTATTTGGGATTTCTATTTTGTTGTTTTCAGACTGTATTATGTTTTTGGTTTGAGACTCTGCCGTAGTAGCTTCATGAACAACTATGTATTTTATATTCCGCTGCGAGGTATTCTGTTTGTTCTGTATCTGTGATTCTATGATTTGTATTTCATTTGCTCCAAATTTATTTACAATGCGGTATTTTGAGCAATTCAAGTCCGGCATGTGCGGCTGCGAATGGCTGAAAATACCGGGTTGTTACAGTATTGATTTATTTACAGATATTATGATATATTCTGTTATCATATGATATATGATGTTTTGGATGCCGTGATTGATGTATTTAGTGCTATTGCAGCATTGGGCCTATTTTTGGAAATTTAAAAAAATGTTAAAGCGATGATTTTCAAATTTAAAAGGATTTTAAAGTGATTTTGGAAATAAACGTTTTATAGATTTTCGAATTGTAAAGGAATTGAATTTATTTTGGATAAATAAATGTTATAATTTTTATTGTTATAAAAATTATGATTTTTGTGAAATAATACTTAAGTATGATTTTTGGAGTTATATAAGTTTGAATAACGATTTGCAAATTATTAAAAGAATAAGCTTATTTAAATTGGGATTTTTGAAATTATTATAAATGGTTTATTTATAAGATTTATAAAATTAAATTTTTATAAATCAAAAGTGTTTAAATAGAGTTATAAATGGATTTTATAAGTAAATAAGATTTGCGAATTTGTGAAGTTATAAAATGAATGAATTTGTAAAATAAATAATTTAGAAGTAATTAACTTATAAATTGGATTTTGGCATGTAATTGAATTACATGTGGAATTGATTAATAAAGGGGTTTTATGAATGGAAGGTTTTTATAATATAAATGGAATTTATAAACATTGTTTATAAATCCGAAATCAATTGAATTTGATAAGTAAATATGAAAGCTTAAAGGAGATATATTCACGATTTTGGACAACGAATTATTCTTTAAGTTAAATGTTGTAATAATAAAGAGTTTGGTCGGGAATTATATCCACGATTTTGGACAGTGAATAATCCCTTAATTAAAGGTGTAGAAATATTGGATTTGATAAGTGAAGTATATTCACGATTTTGGAGTGAATAATATATTGAATAAAATGATATACTTTGCAAGTGAATAACCTTTTGAATTGAATAAATGTTTTGGAAGTGATATTTTAAATGGATTTAAAACGATTTGAAGATGTTTTAAAATGTGTTAAGGATCGAAACCATATATTTCAACTTTCATTGTTGAAATAGACGTTTTCGAGAAGTAAGGAAATGATGGACTATAACATTGTTGTTATAGTAGATGATTTCTGAAAGGAAATATTTTTGTATAGTATCGGGATTTATAAATCTATCTAATTTTCGAATCCCTATACTAGTGATTTTGGGTTGTCGTAACGATGTTTTACGCAACATTTGTTTTGACCCAAATAAAGATGTTTAAAAGAGTCTTTTCCTTAAAGAATAAAATATATACTTAATCGTGATTTAAGTATATATAATGTATTGAAAAGTTGAAATGGTTTGAGATTATATATTTTTAAAGATAATTTGAGTTAATATTTGGCAAATGGTTTAATTGGTAAAAGATTTATTAAAAGGGCCTAGTGATTGTTATAGTGTTGAATATTTGTTTGTTTGTTTTGATAGTTAAATAACCGACTATCAAACTTTGCCAAATATTAGTTTATCGACTTGATGTGGGAACTATTTAGTCGTACACTTAGTACGTTGCCTTCTGTGTAGGCTTGATTATCATTTTGTGTTAAGGATGTTGGTTCGTATAGTGTGGAGTATTACTCCAATCTATCGAGCTTCCTTCTTGGCCCGAAGGACAGCAAGTTGAAAGTTGGAAACGTGATAAGTCTACGAGACTTAGTTGCCGTGTGAAGTTGAGAAATGCTTTTGCGTTGTTGGTGAGAAGAGATCGGGATCAGATTTATCTGAAAACCACTTCGGACCAACGTATATGCGACGATTATGCAGGTTGCTTGTGATGATATTGATATTTCGGAGTTTCATAATGAGGGACTGCTTGTTGATCGTTTGGGGCTAAAATCCAAATATATATCCAGTAGCAGTGGTCTTTTCATTATGAAATATCCAATACAAGGACTATTCGCTACTAATCCTAGGGATTTCCCAATAGGATGTGGTTGGAAAGTACCTTCGTTTTGTCCTGTTCCTGGACAAATTGTATGGATGTTTGTCTGACATTGCATTTCTATAGATTACGTACATTGGTTTTTACAAACGTACATCAGTGGTGGCGGAGAAGGCAACTTCTCTTAGATTAATACCCTCCTTGAGACGTATGAGCTTAAGGGTTGTATTTTTATGGAAGGCAATTAGTAGTCAACGGAAATGGTCGTGTGGCATTAAAAAGTGATGTGATATGTGATTGTGAAAGGTAATCGTTACCTCCAGCCTCATCAACTGGAAATGAACAAAACAAGGTTAGATGCAGCAGGGCTAAGTGGGTCGCTCCCATTAGGGTATGATCATCTTCTTCTAGATACATCTTTACACGCTATGACGTCGTGTATCTGATTATTGTGGTTTGTATGCTAGAGGGCCCTCGGTAAAGGTCGGTGACGACCGAAAGATGACATATTCGGTACCATCTAGTTATAGAGTTGGGCCAGTCTTGTGTTGGTAGAGGGAAAATGTTCTGTAGCTCGGGACATCCATCTAGAGGTGTACCCCTTCGGAAGGTAGTCCCTTTACCTGGTCATTTGTATGGAAATCCAAACTCCATTATGTGTTTTCCATTTTGATTGTATTACCCAATTGGGCTATATGCGGGAATTTAATCAATGTAACAATTTTGGCTATGACTAATATTATTTGTATATAGTAGACACTACTATAATATCACATGAGTTTGATATGATATGTTTTAGTTACCTTGAGGTAAAAACATGTCCGTGTTTATATGTGGACTTGTCTTACGAGATACTTTTGTTTTGAAAACTAAGGAAAAATTTGGTGATTTAATAAATTCAATTGAGTGTGTTTCTCACGCTGGTTTACCAGACTGATCTGGGCGTTCTTCCCTTTCAATGCTTGGGTCAGACTGGGTATATTTATAGGTCTAGATATGATGCTTTTGGAGCTTCAGCAGGAGAGCTGGAGATCTTCATTTTCGTACATCCGTATTTGTTTCATTATCCGCTATGCTTTGTTTATTGTTGTATATTATCAGCAATTGTGAGGACAGGTTATTATAACTATTCAAGCTTATAATTATTGATTGATTGTTGACTCTGATTGATGTGTATATATATACAGTTTTTGTTTTGTAAAGATCATTGATATGATATTATATGTTTTCCGCTGCGATGTGAGATTCTGTATTGTTCTGTTTGGTTCTATCTTCTCTCTTTCTTCTCTTCTCTTATTCTCTCTTCTTTTCTTCTCTTGACTTTCCGTCAGTCTGTGCTTTTTGGGTCGGACATGTGTGGATTATTGTCGACTCAAAGGGTACGGATTTTCGGGTCGTCACAGCTGGTATCGGAGCTTAGATTTTGTATATTCCTAAGCTTTTATGTATACTTAGTATAGATAGGGACAATATCATCCTAGATTGATTTGAGTGTATTATATATATGAGCACGTATTTGTTAGTGAATATGAAATATTTTATATTGTGTTTGCTTATCCGTTGAGCTGTTTGTGAATTTTGGTCGTGATGTGGGACGCCATGTTATCGATAGGGATTTCCAAACACTTAAACGAGGCAAGTCGACATAGTATTATTTTAAATTGGGTAAATGAAATAATTTTACCTCAATTATATTTTATATGTAAAGGAATAATTTTTCATGAATTATTAAAGTTTTTATAAATTGAAATGAATTGTTTGGTTGTTTGAAAATGTAAAAATATATAAGTTAATGAAAAAGTTGTTTGAATAACCTTAAATAAAAAAAACAATTGTAAGAGAATAAATTGTATAAGCAAATGAATTATAAAGTATGAAATTATAATTAAATATGATTTACAATTGTGAAATAATCTTATTTATAAGAAATGAAACTATTTGAGTTGTAAATAAAAAATGAATTTAAACTAAGAAGTTGAAAATTTGAATTCTGTTGATTTTGAAAGTTGTTTTTCAAAGATTAAAGAGGTTATATTGTTATAAATCTAAGTAAGATAAATAAATTTGGAATGATCTTATATAAGTAAAAAGGGTTTGTAAATGTGATTTATAAATAAAAAGAATTTTTGAAAGAATAAAAGCACTAAATTCACTACTGTTACTGGGAAATAATAAGGGTGATGACTGCAGCATCATCAGTATCATTTTCGAGTTTCTATGTAATAGATTTGCTACCAATAGTAAATTGAGAATTTAAATTTTGTTATGATAAGCAAATTTTAATTTAAAATCCAAGTTGATATTGATAAATATAAGTAAAATATGTTTTGGACTTATAATATATGAGATAATAAAATTTTAGCTTTGGTAAAGTTGAAATAAATTTGAGTTAGCATAATAAATGTATGATTTGAAATTTAACTAAAGGAAGGTTAAATGATTTGAATTGGATTAGATATGTTATTGAAATGAAATTAAACTTAAGTGGTAAGTGATTACAATATGAATTTGGAAGTTTAAATAAACCTAGGTGTAAAGTGATTATATAGCCATGATTTGAAATAATAAAAATGTGAATGGAAGTGAACTTAGGTAGATTTTCATGGAATTATGAATAAATAAGTTGTATAACTTAAAAAATGGGAAAAAGTAATTAAAACCAATTGTTAAAATGGTTAAACAATTTTGTTAGGCAAAACGAAATCTAAATTTTGAATAGTAATAGGAAATTGGACTTAAGTAAAAGTTAAATAAAATAGAATTTGAAATGAATTAGAGGTGAACTTAAGTTGTATAGTGAAAGTGAAGGTAAATGAAGTTGAAATGAATGATAACTTAAGTAATATTGAATATAGTTGATTTTGGTATCGAAGTAAATTAATAAAGCGAAGTGATGAATGTGAATTTGAGTTATAAAATGAAATTCAACTTTAATTGTAAAAGCGAATTAGGGAATAAACATGGATTAGAAAATGTTGTTGTTAAGAATTAAATAAAACTTAAGTTAAGAAGTTGTGAATTGAATAACTGAATGAAAGTCAATTGAATGTTAAACCAATTTGAAATTAAAAGTGTTGAATCAAATTGAATGGATGTAAAGTAAATTAATTTGGTAAATGTTGGTTATGCATTATTTGATAGATGGTTGTTAGTTGATTCTATAGAAATTCATATGAAATTGAATTAATAAAATTGAAAGCTAAGTAGTTGAATTTAAATGGGAAGTTAGGTGATTTAAATAGAATTGATTTGATTTGATTTGGAAGTGAACAAATTGGAATATGAATTAGTGAATGTAAACTAATTGAATTCGAATAAATGAATGTTAGTAAAATCCAATGTTAATGAATCAAATGTGAATTAAATTGAAAATAAATTCAGTAAATATTAATGAGAAGTGAAAGTGTATTGATTTGGTTATGGGTTGATTAGATAAATATTGATTAGTTGGATGATAGTTGTTTGATGGTTGGATTTGTTGTTTTTGTTGCATTTGCTATATTGACATATATAGTTGTTCGTATATGTTGTATATTGATATTACTATCATATATACATGTTTCTCATTTGTGTATTGAGTGTTTAGTAGGTGCGGATGACGCTTGCTTCGCATTTGGAGCTCGCTTTCGCGCTATATTAGCCGTATATGCTTGCTAATAATATATAAGGTACATATCTCGGATTACATATCGTACTTTTACACTTTTTTCCCTTCGGAATGTTTCATCCTCGATGATGAGATGTATATTTGTGATATATATTGTTGTTTTTTTGGGATCGAACCGCGCAAAGGAGGCTATGGCGAATTTTTTTGAAAATTTAAGTCGTTAGTGAATTTGGAGAAATTTGGGGAAATTTGTGAAAACTAAATTTTGATTTTGGAGTTAAAAGTTAAACGATATTAGTTGGTTTTTAAAAGATAACTATATATGCATTAGAAAACTTAGAAAAGTTTTTATAAGAAGTTTAACGAATGATTTTGGAAAAGTTAAACATTTAAGTGATTTTGGTAAATCTAATTTGAACGATTTGTTTTGAAAAGTTAATGGATTTCGTGACTTTTTATTACTTGGTAATTTCGAGGACGAAATTCTTTTAAGTAGGGGTGAATGTAACGACCCAGAATTTCAGTCATTTGAAATTCGTATATTTAATTGATTTTAAATATGCACAAGTAAATTTAATAAGCTGAATAAATTTTATTTTAAATATAGTGACTTAATTGGATTAAATTGTTAATTTAATATTTGAAATTGCAGAAATAATTGGAAATTGAATTTAATAAGAATAGAAATGTTGTATAAAGTAGAATTAAATCCTAGTTGAATTAGAATAATGTTAGTAAACTTTTAAAACCGAATTAAAAGTTAATTTGTAGAAATTGAATATTTTGATATTTAATTAACGAGTGAAAATAGTCATTTTTCAAACAGTCTCGGATTTCTATGAAACCAGTTTCGTCGGATCTGTAATGTTATATTGTTGCAAGATTTCAAATTTCGTGTCAATTGGATTTACGGTTTGTCCGGGGCAAGCTAAAACACATAGAAATCTGTTTAAGTGAATTTTAAATTTAAATAGTTTATTTGAAAACCTATCTTCCAAATACGATTGAATTGACCCCCGATATATATATTCCATTACATTCGGAATAGGGGTAAAACATTATAAACGCCAAGCAGCATGCTTCGATTGGAGTTCGGAAAATTTTCGGATGAATAATGCGCGTAATTTTTCTATAAAAGAACTTGATTATCTTCATTTTACACTAAACCCTAGACCATTAGGGCTAGCCGCTACCTAGCTTTATATGGCCGAAAATGCATCCTCTTCCTCCTCGTTTTTCTTTAAATCTGCGCATTAATTCGAAAAAGTTCCAACTAGTAAATTGTAGAGCACGTTGCGAACTACAAATCCAACGATCAAGATTAAGTTTCGAGCTATGGATCGAGGTGAAAAGGGCTGCGTTCCTCATCAATTCATGCCCGTCATTCGAAGCACACACACAGCCGAGCTCGGCCGGCCAATGGGCGCTGGGTTTAAGCGATGGTGGCTTCGACGTGGAAGTGTCAGATCATCTTCAAGTTGCTTATAGAGGTCGTGGAAATTCAAAGTAGAAGGCGACAATGGGTTTTAACGTGCGCGATGTTTAACTGAGGAAGAAGAAAGCAATTCACGGCCTGATGGACAGAATGCAAATCGAACGGCCGAAATAAAAGAAAGGTTAAAAATAAAAATAGATTTGTAAATTAAAAAAGTATATTAATTCGTACCATCTTTAAAACTATATAACTTTGTCATATGAGGTCGGAATTTGACGAAACGAATGGCGTTGGAATTGTATTGTCGAAAACTACGCAATGGAGCTGGTTTGGAGTTGATTAGAGCTAGTGTGAATTTTGGGTAAAATTAAACGGTCGTTTATTTTTATTCGGAATTAAACACTGCAACTGCTATTAGAAGCAATGTGAGTACAATTCACTCTTTCTGACTCATTGATATGTTTATATAAGTGAGAAATAATTTATTATATGATGAATGATGATTTTTTGGATTATATATGATATATTGGTTGATATTTGGATATATACCTGCCTAGTGGAGCAGATGACCCTATACGTTCCCGTGTATATGAGCGGATGACCCTTTGTATGCGTGTCTGCCTTGAAATGGACATTGTACACATATCCTAATATGTATATTTGTTGCAGGTGACATGTTGGAGGGATCCAACTGGATTCCTCAACAGTATTGATTTATTTAAGATATTATTATATATTCTGTTATCATATGATATATGATGTTTTGGATGTCGTGGTTGATGTATTTAGTGCTGTTGCAGCATTGGGCCTATTTTTGGAAATTTAAAAAAATGTGAAAGTGATGATTTTCAAATATAAAAGGATTTTAAAGTGATTTTGGAAATAAACATTTTATTGATTTTTGAATTGTAAAGGAATTGAATTTATTTTGGATAAATAAATGTTATAATTTTTATTATTATAAAAATTATGATTTTTGTGAAATAATACTTAAGTACGATTTTTGGAGTTATATAAATTATAATAACGATTTGCAAATTATTAAAAGAATAAGCTTATTTAAATTGGGATTTTTGAAATTATTATAAATGGTTTACTTATAAGATTTATAAAATTGAATTTTTATAAATCAAAAATGTTTAAATAGAGTTATAAATGGATTTTATAAGTAAATAAGATTTGTGAATTTGTGAAGTTATAAAACGAATGAATTTGTAAAATAAATAATTTACAAGTAATTAACTTATAAATTGGATTTTGGCATGTAATTGAATTACATGTGGAATTGATTAATAAAGGGGTTTTATAAATGGAAGTTTTTTATAATATAAATGGAATTTATAAACATTGTTTATAAATCCAAAATCAATTGAATTTGATAAGTAAATATGAAAGCTTATTAAAGGAGATATATTTGCGATTTTGGACAGCGAATTATCCTTTAAGTTAAATGTTGTAATAATAAAGAGTTTGGTCGGGAATTATATCCACGATTTTGGACAGTGGATAATCCCTTAATTAAAGGTGTAGAAATATTGGATTTGATAAATGAAGTATATTCACGATTTTGGGGTGAATAATATGTTGAATAAAATGATATGCTTTGCAAGTGAATAACCTTTTGAATTAAACAAATGTATTGGAAGTGATATTTTAAATGGATTTAAAACGATTTGAAGATGTTTTAAAATGTGTTAAGGATCGAAACCATAGATTTCAATATTCATTGTTGAAATAAACGTTTTCGAGAAGTAAGGAAATGATGGACTATAGCATTGTTGTTATAGTAGATGATTTCCGAAAGGAAATGTTTTTGTATAGTATCGGGATTTATATATCGATCTAATTTTTGAATCCCTATACTAGTGATTTTGGGTTGTCGTAACGATGTTTTACGCCACATTCATTTTGACCCAAATAAAGATGTTTAAAAAAGACTTTCCTTAAAGAATAAAATATATACTTAATCGTGATTTAAGTATATATAATATATTGAAAAGCTGAAATGGTTTGATGTAACGACCCGTAAAATTTGATGATTAAAATGAGTTAAATTAATAAGATTTTTAATTAAATTTAGAAAGAAATAAAAATCTTATAATTTATATTGGAGCGAATATTAGAAATTAGATGTAGCAATTGAAATTAAAGTTAACAATTTAAAATTTATATTGCAATTAATTGAAATAATATAAATTGTCATTCTGGGTTATAAGTTTAATATAAGAAACAAATGGGAATGTTGAATTTGTGAATTAAATAAAAATATTAACTAGAATAGGATTCAAATTAATATAATAATGGAAAGTGTAATTGTCGCACTTGAGTAAGATAAGAAGAAAAAAAGGGAAGTGATTAAAGGTTAGTTAAATGATAATTTATATAATAACAGAAAGGTGAATGTAAATTGAATAGAAACGGGAGTTAGCTATAAGGCAGTAATTGATGATAGAAAGGTTGAAACCAAGTAAATAGTTTATTGAGAACATTTAATAGTAATTAATGTATACATTTGGCAATTGACAATTTATGAATTGTTAAGATTGTAAAATTATAATGTAAGATTTCGTTAATGTTAACTAAGGTAACTTAACCAAGGTAACTATTAATAAATTGAACGAAATTCAAATCAATGGAAATAATGTAGATTTAAGTTATAACGTTTATGCAAATTTGATAATAACTAATTTAGTGCAACTCCAGTCAATGGAAACAAAGTGTAAAGTTATGATTGATTGAAATGTGTAACTTGGGAATGAATTCAAAGTTTTATATATAAATTGAAGTAATAATGCATAATAAATGGAAATTGAATAGGGTAGTGTGGAAGTATATATTTCATAGAAACGTAATGTATGTATAAAGAAATAAATGGCAATTCGATGGAATCAATACTAGGTAGGTAAATTTAATAATTGTTAGTTGATAATTTAAGCATGAACGGGAATAAATTGAGCAATAGTGAGAATTATAAATTATTACCCATTTATTTAGTTTATTGAATTAGATCTTAATCAAATGCAACATTCGTTGTTATTGTTAGCTTATAGGTGGGAATAACCTAAATTTTATTCATAATATGATAATTAGTTGAATTAAAAGAATGGAAGGCAGGATGTATGGATTTATTGAAATTTAAATTTTAAGAATTGGATTTATTGCAAATAAGTAGAATTGGATATTAAATTTTATGTTAATTGAAAAGAAGATGGTATATGAGGAAATTTATGTAATAGTTTTGAATCAAATGCTTAATCCATCTATAATATGACTATTGGTTGATTTAAAGTATAGATAGCGAGATTTATTAATTTAATTGAAGTATAAAATTCAATAATAGAGGTTATTGCAAAATAAATGAAATTAAACATTTAAATATTACGTTATTGAAATTAAGATGAAATTTGAGGATAATAATGTAATAAAGCATGAACCAAATGTTGATTTCACCTGTTGGATAATAAGGAATTGAATAATTAGAACAAAAATAAAATTTAATAGAATTATTGGGAATTTAATTTATTATTTTGAATATAATGAAATTTAGAATTTAACACCGCGATGGATAGATTAATCAGTTTTAAATTGACATCTAAACTTGTCTAAATTAGTGTAATTGATTAAGAAAATTTAAAGGGTAAAAATTTGTAAATTATAGAATTGAAATGTGAGATTTGATTTAATTAATTAATTATAAATTTATTTAATTAACTAGAAAAATAGCCATTTTGGCCACTAACTCGGATTTCGACGAAACTAGTTTCATCGGATCCGTGTGCGTTAATTATTGTAGGATTTCAAGTTTCGTAGCGATCGGACTTGTCGTTTGATCGTACGGACTCGAAACGCATTGAAATCGAGTAAATTGAAATTAATTTGAAAAATATTGATTTTAGCATAACTTCTTCATACGATGGAATTTGAACTTGAAACTTGTTCCATCACGTTTAAAATATTTTAAAACACCTATTTTGATATATGTGTTTACCCAATTTCGTTCCGGAGTGGAAACGGGCTTTTTGGCCCACTTTGGCGTTAGCGTATAAATCTATCCTATCCATCCATTCAAATGTCAACCCTGCCTATATATCCTGCTATAAACTCTAGCAGCTTCTGTTCCTCATTTCTATACGTTCTATTAACCTCCTCACTTCAATGGTAGACAAACCCTAATTACAATTGCAATCCCAAATCAAATCCAAAGCTGAAATTCAAACTCCTGAGAAAAATTTGAAAAAAAATGTATGTTGTAGATCTTATCGATACGAATCTACATCTGGTGTTCGTTTGTCGAAATTGTGCTGCAATCAATTAGAAATCGCGGTCAAAGTCAATCTGGGCATTTTCGATTTGGGCAACAATCGAGGAAACGGTTTCTGGGTTTTGTGGAGATGGATGTCAGGAGGCTATCGGAGGTGGTCGCATCATCCAATTCGACTTGGGCTGACCTAATTTCACGAATTAGGGTTTCAAATGGGAGGCGGCGCAAATTTAAATCGAGAAGAGGAGGGGCCGAGGCGACCATCACCGTGGTCGGCCTGGAGGGTGCTGCTCGATGGCGAACTCGAATTTGGGTGAATTCAAACACGGTGGTCGGCGTTTTGGATGAAAGTGGCGGCTTGTTCCATCAGGTGCGTGTGTTCTGTAGTACTCCCGTGCATGTAGAAGGATAGCGACGTGGCGCAAAACGTGGTGAGGATCTTTTTATTATTTTTTCTTTTTATTTTTGATTTCAAAAGTTCTAACTCGAATAACTTTTACATATGAACCCCAATTTACGTGCGGTTTTCTCCGCTAGGTTCGTATTGGAATTCTAGATATTTTAGCATTGGTTTGGATGAATTTGGAGACCGTTAAGTTTTTGGGTTTAAATTGGATTTAAATTCAATTTAAATTCAAAAGGTGAGTGTTTTAACCCACTCACAACTTCTAAAATCTCTTATGTTTGTTAAATTAAATCATGTTGTGATTATGCATTTATTTATGACTTTTTAGTATATTTGTAACATCCCGCCTTTTTGCACACTTTAAACCGACACACGTGCCAATTCAAAGCATACGCAATGGCGGATTGTTATGGAGTAAATAAGAAAACAGAGAAGAAATAAAAAAAACAAAACAGAATCTCACAGCGGAAGGATAAAATATAATAATAAATATACAGTTCAAAACAGTTTACAAACACTTGATTTGCTTTATACCATAAATATCAGAGTTACACATACCAATACAACCAATGCAGCGGAACAGTATGAGTGTGGTGCAATACTATAGATAATAATAATACGACTCCTTCGTCTTCGTCCTTCAAATCTAAAGTCTTCGATCCTGAAACGCTCGGACTGACCCGAGCGAATTTGAAAAGACAAAAACACTCGAGTCAGAACTAAAAGATCTTATGTGAGTTAAATTAACAGAAATAAATATGAGTACAGTAACTCAAGAGATGCTCGGGATTTACATCTCCTAAGGATCCGTTAAACTATTTACTATGTAGTATATTGCGCTATTATAATAGTGTCTAATTGTAAAATAAACTTACTTTTAAATAGCGTTAAGGCTTTACATTTTCCACCTTAACACGTAAAATGCCAATAGTCTATACAGTACCGTAATACCTCCTGATCGAGAGGCTACCAGAGGATACTCCATAGGTACGACACAAATAGAAACTCGTAGTAAAGGCTCGGTATGGTAGGTGACACGGCACAACTAGGCAATGCCAGGGTAGATATACCAATTGCTATCCAGGCTGGTGGAAACGCGTAGCCGCAGTTACCGCCCACCTCGGACTAACTCCCCAAAATCAAAATATAGAAGTGGCCACTGAATCAATCCAAAATCAAAGTATAATATCGAAGAGGAGGGTCCGATCAGAGGAATGACCTCATTGGCCTGAGAATCGCTCCTGTTTTAGCCACCTTATGCCAACTCACGGGAGTCGGGTCCACGTATTTACCTTACAGGAAACGTCGCCACCACCTACTTCATTCTGGAATCTCCACCGCGTACACGGTTAGTCAAAGTGGTTTTCGGTATCGACAGAGAGTATATCTATATCCGATCCCGGTCTCTTTGCCAACCCATCGTTATTATAACACCGCGGTCATTTAAAATAGTTTATACTTAAAAACCAGAATAAAAATTTCCATTTCAAAACTATGAGTACGATATCATTTTAAACCCAAAGCCATATTTTATCACTTATCCCAAATATAATTCTTTTCCAAAATCATAATGCTTTAACTTCATAACGTCTGAAAGTCAAATATTTCAAGGCATAATATTTTGAAATTCATAATTTAAAACCATAACTTCTAAAACTTGAATGGTTTGGATATTCAACGGTATATGAATTAAAAGGTTTAACTTAAATGTTACTTTGTAAAGAAAATAGTTCTCATGGCTTTACAAATACATTTCTTCATTAAAGTCTAAACCAAAATTTGTATTATCTCTCTCAAGTTCCAAAACCACTTCAATTTATATATATATATACGTATATCCATTTTGAGTAACAATATTTCAAACTAAAATTGGATTTTATTCTTTCAACAGATCAATTGTTCTATTAATTAGTCTTGAATATTCACATAAAATCCATGAATAATAAGACTTCAGTTTCTAGTAATAAAATATATATATTTTCCCAATTCAAATTATACTAGACTATTCATTTCAATTTATTTTGGGAAAAATCCAATTATAAATATCATATCTTAAAATTTCCAAACTTAACATTTAAACATATGATATAAATTATTAAACTCCATTTTCTTAATTTTCTTCCATTTTTAATAAAGATTTTTATACACCTTTTAATTTCAAAATTTTCAACTTCATATGTATATATATATGGAAGAAAAATATTTATACAATATAAAATTTAAGATTATTATAAACCGTATTCCATCCAAACCATAGAAATCACATAAAAATAGTTATATATAGACCGCGGTGCCTGTATATAATTTTCTATCCTATGGTCAAGTGATACGGATATTTATCATTTCAATCCGCAATTTAAAAGATATAAAATTTTGTGGTTGTATATCATTTCAAACCACAATCCCGAATGAAAGGAAATATGCATGATAATTTGCAATTTTATGAAATACAATAAAACATCCATCAACATCACCGATCATCCAATCACAATCATCAACCAATATCAATCAATAACAATTTATATTTGATAATATATAACAGGTAATAACTGGCAATTTTATTCAGATTAAATTTAACAACTATTAATCTAACAGTTTATATTCAGTAATAATCTATATAACTGTTAACTATCAGTTTATAGGCAAACAAATAAATTCTAACTATCAATTAATACGCAATAAATAAATTAAATTAACAGTTAAATTTAATAAATGCAATTCAACAAATATGAGTGAAATAAACATGCCAAATACTCATAAATAAATTTCTATTCATTTCTAAAATTAATTTAACAAACATAAAAGCTTCTAGTAGTTGTGAGTGGGTTAAAACATTCACCTTTTGAATTTAAATTGAATTCAAATCCAATTTAAACCCAAAATTTTGACGGTCTCAGAATTTGTCCAAACCAGCGTCAAAACGTCAGAAATTCCGATACGATCCCATCAAAACAAACCGCGCGCGAATCCGAGCTCGTATGCAAAAGTTATGAAAATTTGAAAAATGAAAAATTCTGGTCCTGGGTCGACTTCGGGTTCGACTTCGGTGCGCCGCCTCAATTCCCCGGTGCTTGCTTGGAGTTTTCGCCAAAACGACCCGGAGCGACCCGAGTCATTTTCTTCCTGACCCGAAGTTGCTCTAGGGTTTTCTCCCCTGAAACCCGAAGCGCGACCAGAAGCTGCTGCAGATCCGCAATTTTTTTTTTTTTTTTTTTGAAATTGAAATTATTTTTTTGGAATTTGAGAATTAGGTTTTTTTTTCTGCCATTAGAATGAGGAGTTGAGAAGGAGATGAAGAAAAATGTACATACAGCCAAATGACAATAGGAAGGAGGCTAGGGTTTATGATCGCATATATATAGACAAATAGAAGAAAGCTAGGTGGGTACGGATAACGAACGCGCTAAACGGTAGTTGGCCCAAAAAGCCCGTTCTGACCTCGGAACGAAATTTATCAAACCCATATATCCAGATAGGTAATTTAAAATATCCTGAACGCGATGGAAAAAGTTTCACGTCCAAATTTGATCGTATGAAGAAGTTATGCTGAAAACAAAATTTCCAAATTGTTTTCAAATTGATTTTAATTAATTCGATTTCAAGGCGTTTCGCGTCCGTACGATCAAACGACGGGTCCGATCGATACGAAACTTGAAACCCTATAATAATTCACCGATACGGATCCGATGAAACTGGTTTCGTCGAAATCCGAGTCCGTGGCCAAAATGGCTATTTTTAATATTCATTACATAAATTAAATAAATTATAAAAATCCAATTTTATATTAAAACTCTATAATTGACTAAATTTTATCGCCAAAAAAATTCATAATCAATTTAAATGACCTAACAAGTTTAGCTGTGAATTAAAGTTGACAAGTACATTAATTGCAATGTTAATTTCTACACTTTCTTATATTTAAGAATTTTATAAATTAAATCCTCAAAACCCATACTTAAGATTTTTTTTTTTTAACCTTTATATTCTAAACTTTTACCTAAAATAAAGATGCTACTAACATTTGTTCAAGATTTCACTATAATGTTTACAAATTCCATTTTAATTAATATTTTACGTTTAATTCCATTTTATTTGTAATAATAAATACCATTTGTTGAATTAAATACTCAAATTAAAAATTATAAATCTCGCTTTCTAAAGTCTATATCAACCAATGGTCCAATTAAAATAAAATTAGTATAGACCTCACCTTATAGAACTAACTACTGCAATTACAAACCAAAACTACGCAACTGCAAAAATTTAGTGAATACATTTGGGATTTGATTTCGAAATAAACTTAACAACAAATAAGATAGGTAACGAACAATAATTATTGTTGTCAAATCTATTTCAAAAGTCTACACTCAAATATTACCTTAAAGTAAGTCTTACGTTTCTATAAATTTATTCATACTTCTGTTACTATATTTATGCTTAATAAAGTAACGTTCATTCTTAATAAGAACATTATAACTATCCAACATATAAAAGAACTCTATTCCCAAATACATTCATTGACAAATAAGTTAGGAAATGTCAGGACACGATTTTTCGTTGCCGAAAAAAACGAACACTGAGGGGGTTTTAAAGAAGAAAGAGGTAGAAGAAGAGAGAAAGAAAAACAGAACAGAAAGAACAACACAACAACAACAGAATCTCACAATTCGCAGCGGAACAACATATAATAATAAATGAATAATCTTTAAACAAAGAACTATATCAGTTATTACATTTTATACATTACATTACATCATATCATCACTTCAGAGTGTACAACAACATACAACAACAAACAGTGCAGCGGAAAAAGAAATACTATATACTAGTAATACGCCATGCCATCCAGCTTGCTTCTAGCAACTCCAGAATATCCAGAATATCCTGATAAACCTAACTCTTAACTGCCCGTGTGGAAAATTGGTGGGCACCCAGAGTTTAGGAAGGAAAACAATAAACTCCGAGTCAGTCATGTGACTGGTGTGAGAACTCAAAACAGTTTATTTATCTTTAAAATCAAATAGAGGAATATTTTTATTTCAATTCGCAATGCTTTTAAAAATGAGACTACCATAAGGCCTCCCGCACACACACACATGCAAACGCAGAATCGGAGGAGATTTCTCCTTATGATAGTCAAAGATGCTTGATACGCATTTAAAATAATATTTGATGTTATTATTAGTGCATAGTGTAGAGAAAAATCATTTCGAAAGTAGAGTATAAATCTTAGCCAACATACGACCATTATCGTATGCCTACTATAGCTAACTATGTTCAATAGCAGGTTACCGCCACATTCCATAGCAGGTTATACAACTAATACCGTACAAGTTTCGTATTGGGAATTGGATTTCCAATAAATGGTCAGGCCAAGGAACTTCCCATTGCCACTGAGAATGCCTCTGGAAAGACACCCCCGAGAACCAAACCGGAACTCTGCCAACACAAGGCCGGGTTACCCCTTAACTGGGTAACTACTGACACGAGCACGCCATTCCCCGGTCCTTTAGGACCTTTTCAACCGAGCGCTCGATATCCAACATCACACCATAATAAATAGAGTGTTTTCAACATGAGTAAGTATCTGGGCTCCATACCATGATACCACCCCTTTCCAGAAGGAAATGCACATACCCTAAGGGGAGCTACAGCAACCCCTAATAACCTTGCCGCATCTTTCCTGTTTTGACCACTCCGGGATGTGAGGCTCGACGAAGTCACGTCCACAAAAACATACTTTATACAAAAGCCATGCTTTGGGTCAATAAATGATCAACACAATGATCACTAAGATAGACGATCAAATAAATGATCCTATCACAAATAATCAACACAATGATCATTTCAGCATCACTCAGCATGTCACATTACCAAAATGGGATATATTGCTGATAACTTCAACTATATAACCTTTGAGCTCGTACGTCTCAAAGAAGGGTGTTAAGCTAAAAGAATAAATTCTCCGCCACCACAGAAATATATTTGAAAGAAATCGGCTTTATATCTCAACTTGTAATGTCAGACACACAATCCATACAAGTCTGTTCCGGGCTCGAACAGAACCGAAGGCACTTACAAAGAAGTCCTTGCAATCCGGATATTCACTAATCACGTTCGGACTTCCCATCACATATGGAGTCTCTATACCGGGGACCAGTCGATGCAAAGACATTCGACAAGAAACCCTTACGTTTTCGAAAATATCCGGTCTTCAACACCGGTCTTCGAATGCAATTCATAACGACGTATCACATATTCGGAATGGGTTATACGACCCCATGGTCCTTTCCCGGTTAACCCGAATAGTGAGCGCTTATTTTTAAAAAAAATAAGTGTGGCATTCAATTTCAAACAAATTCACAACAAATACCTATTCAAAGGTATATATCGATAGTCGGTTATTGAACTATCAATAGATATGCCAACATCACCCGAATCCAAATAATTTTCCAAATTATTTATCTTCCAAAAATATCTTTAGGGAATAAAAACTTAATTTCCATTCTTTAAAAATAAATCAATATTTATTTTTAAACCCAATTTCCCAATTCCATTTATAAATTCTATATTGAATTTACAATCCAAAATATTTATGGATATATGATTTCCATTCAATTTCTAATATTCATTTTCAATTTATCTTCAAAAAGATAAATTCCAAATATTCACTTAATATTGGAAAAGCATTTCTATACTTAATAAGTAATTCACAGATCTTTTTATTTTCTATACTTAGAAAATATTTAATATACCCTAATCGAAATTAAGTATATACTTCATCCTTTAAGGAAATCATTCACTTAACCATATTTATTTGGGCCAAAACGAATGTTGCGTAAAACATCGTTACGACAACCCAAAATCACTAGTATAGGGATTAGAAATTAAAATAGATATATAAATCCCAATACTATACAAAACATTTCCTTTCGGAAATCATTTATTATAACAACAGTGTTATAATCTACCATTTCCTTTTATTTCTCGAAAACATCTATTTCAACAATAAATGTTGAAATCTATGATTTCCAATCTCAACATATTTTAAAACATCATTAGACCGTTTTAATTTTATTTAAGACATCACATTCTAAATAATTTCTTTAACATATTATTCACTATTCAAAAACGTGAATATATTGTTAACCAATTTCATTACTTCTATTCATTTTAGTTTAAGGAATTATTCACTGTCTAAAACATGAATATAACTTCATAAATAAATTGCAACAATTTACTTATCAAAATAAGTAGTTTGCGAATTTATAAAACAATGTTTATAAATTCTATTTCTATTTCTTTTATAACAACTTCCTTTTATAAATTTCCTTTATTAACTTATCTCAATTCATATCACAATGATATATTAAAAATTTCATATTATAAGTCAAATACTTATAATTTATTTGTTTATAAAATCATTCCTTTAAACTTCACAAATTTTATAAATCTTATAACTTATAAGATTCATCTATTTATCCAAAATCTTATTCTTTTAAATAACTTCACAAATTTTATAAACCTACTGTTTATAAAATTCCAATTATAACTTCACCGTTCATAATTCTATAAATTCATTCATTTGTGAAATTCATTCACAATTCATCCTAACTCTTATAAAAACTTCGTTTTATAATTCCAATATTTTTTTTTATTTACAAAAATCCGTTTGTAAATCTTTTATATAAATCAATTTATATTGTTTATAAAATTTTATTTATAACTTCATCGTTATAATTCTATAATTCCATTCCTATTTATGAAATTCATTTACAATTTATTCTAACACTTATAAAAGCTTGGTTTATAATTCTTATATTTTTAATTTATAAATATCAATTTATAAATCTTTTTAATATAAAACAATTTATATTATTACTTTAAACATCCTTAAACTCTTTCATAGTTTCATCATTCTGATTTATAAAATAAAGATTTTATAAATCCTATTTTTGAGCTTCTTATAATAATTTCAGAAATCCCAGTTCAAACTATTTTATAAAACCACTGATCTCATATTTTCAAAAATCAACTTTTAACTACATTTCTCAAAAATCATAATTTTTATAACATAAAAATTATAACGTTTATTTATTTATAATAAATCAATTCCAAAAATTATTTATAACATATATTTTCAAAATCACTTTAGAAATCCCTTAAAAATAAAAATCGTTATTTTTAAACTTCAAAGTTGGATCCGATGATGTAACACATCAAATAGTCAAACACGATTTTCAAACATCATATATCATCCATGATAAACAATCAAATATCACAATATATGAAAATAAACAAACACTTGTGAGGAATCCAGTTGGATCCCTCCAACCTGTTTCCCTGCATCCACAGACATTAGCACAATACCATTCCGTTTCAAGACGGAATATCGCGGTATATGGGATTTTATAAATATATATCCGCTTACTAACGGCGCAATAGGGTCTCATCCGCTAAAAGAAAATGCGGGAAATCAATCAACTGCAATATATACATATGCCAATATATATATATTGCTATATATATAATATAATACCAATTCCACTTCGAGGTGGAATATCGCGGTATATGTGTGTAATAAATAACCTCCGCTTACTAACGGCGTATAGGGTCTATTCACATCCAATAAATATATATAACAATCATTATTCAATCAATCAATCAACACAGTCAATCAATTTTTTTATTTAACTATTTAAAATTCAAATAAACAATAAAAATTCCTTTTGAGTGAGAAGTTCTCACCTTTTTATTCCTGTTTGCCATCCACTTCCAATTCAACTTGTTTTCTCCATTTATACCTTGTATAAATATTTACACAATTTATTAATATTCGAATCAATCGAATAAATTAAATTTTCATTAGATAATTTCGATTCATCGGCGATTTGATTTTTTTTTTTTTTATAGTTAAATTAATTAATGGTTTTATTTAAACCAATTTCTTCTTTAAAATTTTATTTAACTAAAATTTAAATTTCCTTTAGATTGAATTTATTTAACTAAAAGTTTAAAAATAAATTTTTTTCTTTAAAATTTATTTCTACTAATTCTTTTACCTTAGATTAATATCTTTTTAAATAAATTTGTTTTAACCAAAAATTTAATTTTAAAAACTAGAATTCCTTTAATAAATTATTTTATCAAATGATTTGAATTCTTAGCAAATTTTCTTTTACAAAAAATATTTTTCATTTAAAACTAAATTTTTATTCAACTAATAATTTAGTTTTAAACTAAATTTTCTTCAAGTTTAAAATTCCTATTATTATTTATTTTACAACAACTTCTATTTTTATATTTAAATTAACCAATTTCATTTTGAACAAATAATTTGAATTGTAAACAAATTTTCTTGTACTGTATAAAACCATTTATTTTATTTTATAAAATAAAACAAATTGTAAACAAGAACTTCTTTTACTGTATAAAATTGTAAACAAATTTGTTTTACTGTAAACAACAATTTCTGTGTATAATTTTTTCTTTACTGTAAAAATTTGAAATAATAAAAATAAAAAAAAAAAAAAAAAAAAATTTATACCTCGCTGCAAAATTTGAAGAACCCAAATCCACGCGACTGCCATCGCCTCATCGCCGCCGCTCCTCGCGAGATGCTCGAAACCGAGCTCCAAGTCGTCGTCCAGATTTTGTGTCGTGCCTCGATTGTCGCACCCCAACCACTCGCGCGCCACCGCCCTATCGCGACATCACCGAGGAGTCGCCGCTCGACCCCTTCCCCCACGCGTACGCGCGCCCAAATCGACACCCCCTACGCGCCTCGCCTCCATACGATCGAACGCCACCACCATCCTCCTCTCAGTCGCGACCTCCATCTCGCGACTTCACCTGAACGCGCCCACGACCTAGCGCACACCATCGATTTGCATCGCCGCACCATCGCGTCGCCTTGCCTGAAACTCCCCCTCCTCACGCGATTAGGATTTTAGGGCTTTGGCATAAATTAAAATCTGAAGAGGAAGCGGTTTTGATTTGGGGGGAACAAAAAGGCTTCGGCCATAAAAAAAAAAATTCTCTGAATAATGTTGAACGAGATTATTTCGATTTGAAGTTGAAATAGGGGAACACGGCCATGCTTGCACGATCTTCGTATCGTGATTCTCGGCATGACTTTGGGGAGAGGCAACGTGATTTTAGGCAAAATTCAAGGGATGCTGTTGACAGAATTTAAATTTAAATTTAAATTTAATATTGAATTCGTTTTAAAATTTCAATGCGTTTACTCGCCGTGTAATCACAAATCAACTCCGAAAAATACGAAATTTGAAATCCGAGAATAATTCAATATTCCGGACCCAATGGAACTGGTTTCGTCGAATTCCGAGACTGTGCCTCGGACGGCTATTTTTAAATATCGATTCGAACGATTAAATTTCAAAACTGTACAAATCACTTTCAAAATAAATTCTGAAGCTTCTAAAATCTTCAGTGTTATCAATACGAATTTTACAAGCCTTTGAAATAATTTTAATCGGCTTAAAATTGAAGATTCAAATTTTTATTCAACTTCCAATAGATTAAATTCTATAATTAAATCGTTAAATTCATAATTATATTGAAAATTCAATCCAACCCATCATTTAAATATTTAAAATAAATTAAATATTCCTAAATTAAATTGTTTAAAATTCTGGGTCGTTACAATCTTTCCCCCTTAAAAGAATTTCGTCCCGAAATTACAAGTTAAGAAGAATGCCCTTATCCCTGTTATTATTTTTCACAATTCAAATAGTTTTATCAACTTTCTAGCCTAAATCTTTTTACTAGAGATTCACTATCTTTTCAACTAGATTTCCAACTTTAATTATAGGTTTCAAACAACATTGTTTTACTAACCATTTAAATTCAAATTCAAATTCAAATTTCAAACTTTCAAATTTTTTCTCAAAATTTTTCTAACACCCTAAATTTTCGAAAAATTTCGCCAGCGTCTCCTTTGCGCGGCTAGCTCGGTACGACTACAAAATGGCACCACGGCCCCTCAGAATCAAAAAGAAAAGAGAAAAGCCAAGTGGCTAGAGAAGAAAGTCATCAAATCTCATATTAAAATTGAAATACGTACCTTTTTGTCGAGCTATTCAATTTTATCTTTGAAATCAAAATCTCAATTTCTTTATATACCTGTATAACCTGTATAGCCTGCTAGTAGTAGCATCCATAATATCCAATTACAACATTCAAACCAATTTGCCAATTCTATTGCAAAATTTCCAATATATGTTTCTTATACGTTTTTACTTCACTATTGAAGTTATATATTTAATTTTTATTAAATTTTACACTTCGATTCAATTCACGATTCCAATTTATTTGAATTCAATTCACAATTTAAATTGAATTCAATTCACAATTTTAAATCTATTTGAATTAAATTCTCAATTCTAAATATTGAATTCTAACGATTAACTTTCATTCAGTAATTCACATTACTACATTGAATTAGTTTAGAATTCAATCCATCTTATTTCTTATTTAATTTTATATACTAATGATAATAATTCAATAGTATCATTTCTAACAATCATGCAACCATATATTACAATAATTCATAGAAAATCATTTCTTTTTTTCTATACCAAAAATAGTTTTGGGAAAAATTTATTTTATAATATAAATCAATTTTATATTCACTAACAAATACGCGCTCATATCTATTATTACACTCAAACTCATTCTAGAGTACTGCTAACTCTATCTCTAACGAGTAATACCCATCAGAACCATGGTTGTCGCTTAACCAACAGCTCTGATACCACATTGTCAGGACCGTAAATCCGTACTCCTTGAATAGATACTAATCTTCATTTATCAACTCAAGGTGAACGAAAATACGAACACTGAGGGGGTTTTAAAGAAGAAAGAGGTAGAAGAAGAGAGAAAGAAAAACAGAACAGAAAGAACAACACAACAACAACAGAATCTCACAATTCGCAGCGGAACAACATATAATAATAAATGAATAATCTTTAAACAAAGAACTATATCAGTTATTACATTTTATACATTACATTACATCATATCATCACTTCAGAGTGTACAACAACATACAACAACAAACAGTGCAGCGGAAAAAGAAATACTATATACTAGTAATACACCATGCCATCCAGCTTGCTTCTAGCAACTCCAGAATATCCAGAATATCCTGATAAACCTAACTCTTAACTGCCCGTGTGGAAAATTGGTGGGCACCCAGAGTTTAGGAAGGAAAACAATAAACTCCGAGTCAGTCATGTGACTGGTGTGAGAACTCAAAACAGTTTATTTATCTTTAAAATCAAATAGAGGAATATTTTTATTTCAATTCGCAATGCTTTTAAAAATGAGACTACCATAAGGCCTCCCGCACACACACACATGCAAACGCAGAATCGGAGGAGATTTCTCCTTATGATAGTCAAAGATGCTTGATACGCATTTAAAATAATATTTGATGTTATTATTAGTGCATAGTGTAGAGAAAAATCATTTCGAAAGTAGAGTATAAATCTAACCAACATACGACCATTATCGTATGCCTACTATAGCTAACTATGTTCAATAGCAGGTTACCGCCACATTCCATAGCAGGTTATACAACTAATACCGTACAAGTTTCGTATTGGGAATTGGATTTCCAATAAATGGTCAGGCCAAGGAACTTCCCATTGCCACTGAGAATGCCTCTGGAAAGACACCCCCGAGAACCAAACCGGAACTCTGCCAACACAAGGCCGGGTTACCCCTTAACTGGGTAACTACTGACACGAGCACGCCATTCCCCGGTCCTTTAGGACCTTTTCAACCGAGCGCTCGATATCCAACATCACACCATAATAAATAGAGTGTTTTCAACATGAGTAAGTATCTGGGCTCCATACCATGATACCACCCCTTTCCAGAAGGAAATGCACATACCCTAAGGGGAGCTACAGCAACCCCTAATAACCTTGCCGCATCTTTCCTGTTTTGACCACTCCGGGATGTGAGGCTCGACGAAGTCACGTCCACAAAAACATACTTTATACAAAAGCCATGCTTTGGGTCAATAAATGATCAACACAATGATCACTAAGATAGACGATCAAATAAATGATCCTATCACAAATAATCAACACAATGATCATTTCAGCATCACTCAGCATGTCACATTACCAAAATGGGATATATTGCTGATAACTTCAACTATATAACCTTTGAGCTCGTACGTCTCAAAGAAGGGTGTTAAGCTAAAAGAATAAATTCTCCGCCACCACAGAAATATATTTGAAAGAAATCGGCTTTATATCTCAACTTGTAATGTCAGACACACAATCCATACAAGTCTGTTCCGGGCTCGAACAGAACCGAAGGCACTTACAAAGAAGTCCTTGCAATCCGGATATTCACTAATCACGTTCGGACTTCCCATCACATATGGAGTCTCTATACCGGGGACCAGTCGATGCAAAGACATTCGACAAGAAACCCTTACGTTTTCGAAAATATCCGGTCTTCAACACCGGTCTTCGAATGCAATTCATAACGACGTATCACATATTCGGAATGGGTTATACGACCCCATGGTCCTTTCCCGGTTAACCCGAATAGTGAGCGCTTATTTTTAAAAAAAATAAGTGTGGCATTCAATTTCAAACAAATTCACAACAAATACCTATTCAAAGGTATATATCGATAGTCGGTTATTGAACTATCAATAGATATGCCAACATCACCCGAATCCAAATAATTTTCCAAATTATTTATCTTCCAAAAATATCTTTAGGGAATAAAAACTTAATTTCCATTCTTTAAAAATAAATCAATATTTATTTTTAAACCCAATTTCCCAATTCCATTTATAAATTCTATATTGAATTTACAATCCAAAATATTTATGGATATATGATTTCCATTCAATTTCTAATATTCATTTTCAATTTATCTTCAAAAAGATAAATTCCAAATATTCACTTAATATTGGAAAAGCATTTCTATACTTAATAAGTAATTCACAGATCTTTTTATTTTCTATACTTAGAAAATATTTAATATACCCTAATCGAAATTAAGTATATACTTCATCCTTTAAGGAAATCATTCACTTAACCATATTTATTTGGGCCAAAACGAATGTTGCGTAAAACATCGTTACGACAACCCAAAATCACTAGTATAGGGATTAGAAATTAAAATAGATATATAAATCCCAATACTATACAAAACATTTCCTTTCGGAAATCATTTATTATAACAACAGTGTTATAATCTACCATTTCCTTTTATTTCTCGAAAACATCTATTTCAACAATAAATGTTGAAATCTATGATTTCCAATCTCAACATATTTTAAAACATCATTAGACCGTTTTAATTTTATTTAAGACATCACATTCTAAATAATTTCTTTAACATATTATTCACTATTCAAAAACGTGAATATATTGTTAACCAATTTCATTACTTCTATTCATTTTAGTTTAAGGAATTATTCACTGTCTAAAACATGAATATAACTTCATAAATAAATTGCAACAATTTACTTATCAAAATAAGTAGTTTGCGAATTTATAAAACAATGTTTATAAATTCTATTTCTATTTCTTTTATAACAACTTCCTTTTATAAATTTCCTTTATTAACTTATCTCAATTCATATCACAATGATATATTAAAAATTTCATATTATAAGTCAAATACTTATAATTTATTTGTTTATAAAATCATTCCTTTAAACTTCACAAAATTTATAAATCTTATAACTTATAAGATTCATCTATTTATCCAAAATCTTATTCTTTTAAATAACTTCACAAATTTTATAAACCTACTGTTTATAAAATTCCAATTATAACTTCACCGTTCATAATTCTATAAATTCATTCATTTGTGAAATTCATTCACAATTCATCCTAACTCTTATAAAAACTTCGTTTTATAATTCCAATATTTTTTTTTATTTACAAAAATCCGTTTGTAAATCTTTTATATAAATCAATTTATACTGTTTATAAAATTTTATTTATAACTTCATCGTTATAATTCTATAATTCCATTCCTATTTATGAAATTCATTTACAATTTATTCTAACACTTATAAAAGCTTGGTTTATAATTCTTATATTTTTAATTTATAAATATCAATTTATAAATCTTTTTAATATAAAACAATTTATATTATTACTTTAAACATCCTTAAACTCTTTCATAGTTTCATCATTCTGATTTATAAAATAAAGATTTTATAAATCCTATTTTTGAGCTTCTTATAATAATTTCAGAAATCCCAGTTCAAACTATTTTATAAAACCACTGATCTCATATTTTCAAAAATCAACTTTTAACTACATTTCTCAAAAATCATAATTTTTATAACATAAAAATTATAACGTTTATTTATTTATAATAAATCAATTCCAAAAATTATTTATAACATATATTTTCAAAATCACTTTAGAAATCCCTTAAAAATAAAAATCGTTATTTTTAAACTTCAAAGTTGGATCCGATGATGTAACACATCAAATAGTCAAACACGATTTTCAAACATCATATATCATCCATGATAAACAATCAAATATCACAATATATGAAAATAAACAAACACTTGTGAGGAATCCAGTTGGATCCCTCCAACCTGTTTCCCTGCATCCACAGACATTAGCACAATACCATTCCGTTTCAAGACGGAATATCGCGGTATATGGGATTTTATAAATATATATCCGCTTACTAACGGCGCAATAGGGTCTCATCCGCTAAAAGAAAATGCGGGAAATCAATCAACTGCAATATATACATATGCCAATATATATATATTGCTATATATATAATATAATACCAATTCCACTTCGAGGTGGAATATCGCGGTATATGTGTGTAATAAATAACCTCCGCTTACTAACGGCGTATAGGGTCTATTCACATCCAATAAATATATATAACAATCATTATTCAATCAATCAATCAACACAGTCAATCAATTTTTTTATTTAACTATTTAAAATTCAAATAAACAATAAAAATTCCTTTTGAGTGAGAAGTTCTCACCTTTTTATTCCTGTTTGCCATCCACTTCCAATTCAACTTGTTTTCTCCATTTATACCTTGTATAAATATTTACACAATTTATTAATATTCGAATCAATCGAATAAATTAAATTTTCATTAGATAATTTCGATTCATCGGCGATTTGATTTTTTTTTTTTTTATAGTTAAATTAATTAATGGTTTTATTTAAACCAATTTCTTCTTTAAAATTTTATTTAACTAAAATTTAAATTTCCTTTAGATTGAATTTATTTAACTAAAAGTTTAAAAATAAATTTTTTTCTTTAAAATTTATTTCTACTAATTCTTTTACCTTAGATTAATATCTTTTTAAATAAATTTGTTTTAACCAAAAATTTAATTTTAAAAACTAGAATTCCTTTAATAAATTATTTTATCAAATGATTTGAATTCTTAGCAAATTTTCTTTTACAAAAAATATTTTTCATTTAAAACTAAATTTTTATTCAACTAATAATTTAGTTTTAAACTAAATTTTCTTCAAGTTTAAAATTCCTATTATTATTTATTTTACAACAACTTCTATTTTTATATTTAAATTAACCAATTTCATTTTGAACAAATAATTTGAATTGTAAACAAATTTTCTTGTACTGTATAAAACCATTTATTTTATTTTATAAAATAAAACAAATTGTAAACAAGAACTTCTTTTACTGTATAAAATTGTAAACAAATTTGTTTTACTGTAAACAACAATTTCTGTGTATAATTTTTTCTTTACTGTAAAAATTTGAAATAATAAAAAAAAAAAAAAAAATAAAAAAAAAAAAAAATTTATACCTCGCTGCAAAATTTGAAGAACCCAAATCCACGCGACTGCCATCGCCTCACCGCCGCCGCTCCTCGCGAGATGCTCGAAACCGAGCTCCAAGTCGTCGTCCAGATTTTGTGTCGTGCCTCGATTGTCGCACCCCAACCACTCGCGCGCCACCGCCCTATCGCGACATCACCGAGGAGTCGCCGCTCGACCCCTTCCCCCACGCGTACGCGCGCCCAAATCGACACCCCCTACGCGCCTCGCCTCCATACGATCGAACGCCACCACCATCCTCCTCTCAGTCGCGACCTCCATCTCGCGACTTCACCTGAACGCGCCCACGACCTAGCGCACACCATCGATTTGCATCGCCGCACCATCGCGTCGCCTTGCCTGAAACTCCCCCTCCTCACGCGATTAGGATTTTAGGGCTTTGGCATAAATTAAAATCTGAAGAGGAAGCGGTTTTGATTTGGGGGGAACAAAAAGGCTTCGGCCATAAAAAAAAAAATTCTCTGAATAATGTTGAACGAGATTATTTCGATTTGAAGTTGAAATAGGGGAACACGGCCATGCTTGCACGATCTTCGTATCGTGATTCTCGGCATGACTTTGGGGAGAGGCAACGTGATTTTAGGCAAAATTCAAGGGATGCTGTTGACAGAATTTAAATTTAAATTTAAATTTAATATTGAATTCGTTTTAAAATTTCAATGCGTTTACTCGCCGTGTAATCACAAATCAACTCCGAAAAATACGAAATTTGAAATCCGAGAATAATTCAATATTCCGGACCCAATGGAACTGGTTTCGTCGAATTCCGAGACTGTGCCTCGGACGGCTATTTTTAAATATCGATTCGAACGATTAAATTTCAAAACTGTACAAATCACTTTCAAAATAAATTCTGAAGCTTCTAAAATCTTCAGTGTTATCAATACGAATTTTACAAGCCTTTGAAATAATTTTAATCGGCTTAAAATTGAAGATTCAAATTTTTATTCAACTTCCAATAGATTAAATTCTATAATTAAATCGTTAAATTCATAATTATATTGAAAATTCAATCCAACCCATCATTTAAATATTTAAAATAAATTAAATATTCCTAAATTAAATTGTTTAAAATTCTGGGTCGTTACAGGAAATTTATAATGGTTGTTATTCTTTCTTAAATTTACCTCCAAATTAACGTACTATCAAATTTCATTCACTTATGTTCTATCCAACATTCCTTTATATTTTATTTCCATAAATTTGTTAATATTTACATTCATTTATTAACAATTTACTTCCATTATACAATTGCAATCTATTAAAGTTTTTATTACATTAATATTATTTCAACTTTATTCCTTTAGTATTAATTAAACAATCGTATTAAATTAAGAGATTATAATGATTTTCACTGTTTATATATACTCCATTAAACCCAACCGTCGTTCCAATCACCTTTGTATTGCATTAAATTGGTTATCCCTCACTGCCATTTATTTTACTTCCTAAATTCCCATATAGTTACAATTTTACCAATATATATAAACACATAGGAAATTTAAATTCTTGTCATAAATTCTTAAATTTATTTTTTTATTCAAGTGCAACAATTACGCTATTTCCCTATTTATATTTCACCTAATTTTTCAACAATTAGATTAAATAACCGTTTCTACAATTCATAATTAACTATACATTTAAATCTCCTATACAGTAATTAAACAAATTTGTGGGTATAAATAACCTTTGCTTATACACATTTCACTTGTGCATTCCTTTTTATTTTTATAAACTCTCCCTTATTAACTAGGCACATAAACAACCCAAAAAAAATCTATTCAGATCTATTTCAAACTATTTCCATTCTTAACAAAATAAAATAAATGGTTAACCTACACTTGTCATTCTTTTATATCCAAATTCACTAACAACATTATTAACAACAATGTTGCTATAGACTTTAATAAAATAAATTATATGAATGGTAAAATTTGGTAATTATGGCAAACACCCAAATATATGCATAAATTTACTACTTGTTATTATGAATCCCATCTATTACTTTCTAAATGCCTTTGTCTTCTCATATCCCATTTACTACCAAACTGCAGATTTAGTTATAGCTTATCAATACGTAATCACCTAAACAAACAAATTTTATTACCCTTTTAAGTGCGTTTATTATTGACCATTTATGAAAATTACTTACCTTCACATATTGCATTGGTTTATTTAACGGTCACTTTTACTTAGTCTCTATTTATAATTACAACCAAATGTACAATCACCACTGTTTATTTTATATTAATTGAATTCCATTCTAGTAAATATTTTTATTAATATCCACTGATTCAACATTTGTATGTTTCTTAAAATTAACTTTCAATAAAATGTGACAATTTTCATTATACAAATCTATTGTCATAAATTTTATTGTTACTTTAAATTCCAATTACTATAACAAATTTCTACACTTACTCAAATAAAATCTTAAGACTTTATTTCATTCTAAATTAGATTAAAACATATTATATTAATTCATTTAATATTACCAAATTTAACGGGTCGTTACAATCTCCCCCACTCAAAACTTTTCGTCCCCGAAAAGGAAAAAGAAGGGAGAAAGAAGAATAAAGCAGTACCTCTTATTTCAAATATTATCTTATAACAATAATTTACTAAATTAATTTCCTTAAATGAGATATGCCCGTTTTATAGTCATTATAACCTTTTATACTTAAATTATTAAAGTTGGAAAACATTTTCACAAAATTCTAAGTCCAAAATTTATGGAAAATTTTGGCAGAGTCTCCTTTGTACGGAGAGGTTTGGAAGAAAAATATAATATCAAAATATACAAATATATACATATATTATCCAAAAATTATATCCCAATCACGGGAAAAATAGCGCTATAAACGTAATCCGAAAACGTACCTATTTGTCAGGCAATATACGCTTATTATTTTGGAACCAAAAGCAGTAGCAGTTGCTTCCATCACCTGTATTCACTTATATAATCTAAAAGGTTAAATATTTATTTTAAAGTGAACTATTCAAGTGGATTCAATCATTAATCAACCAAACAATTCAACAACCATCAACCTTACAAACAGCATACATACACAAACAAAGCAACCATTTAATCCATCAACAAATAGTTGTTTGGGTTCAAACTTGAAATTTGTATGAAATGAAATTAACTATCAAGTGCATTCTTTACTCAACAGTCTTAGATGGAACAAAGATAGATACTTATTCATTTAACCACTTCAAATTTCTTACCCAACAACATAAATCAAACAACACAATTCAAACCAACACCCAAATTTATTTATTATACATTTATCTCATGCTTCAATGGTTTGATTTTCTTTCTTTCATTTATGGAGTGATTTCTTTATTTCTTAAAAATTTTCATTTTCCATTTATCACAAAATTCATTATATTTGTATTCCTATTTATTTACTAATGTTTCTATCATCTATTTATACTACTTACCTTTACTTATAGTAAAATTTCCAATTTAACTTAAGTCTATACAATTAATTCTCATTAATAATAGCAAATTAATAGAATACCTTTATTACCTTACTCTTCACTTGTAAGATTTCCCCTTACATTTTCCTACTAACATTGCAACTTTTTATTATATGGTAAGTTATGTATGTTTTAAGAATGTAAGTGAAAATTTACAAGTTTCTTCTCCATTCCTTTAATTAATATATATTTGTTTTATAAATTACAATTTCGACTTACCTTTAATCTCATTCATTTATTTAGTGTTGAAGTTTCCATTATATTTAATTAAACCCTCTACTTACACTTAATTTATTAACCTTATAACTTGCATTCCTATAAGTGAAAGATTTTACTCATTATTTATATTACCTACTTTTTATTTTATTCAACTAGTAGCATTTGACTAATACTAAATATTATAACCCTACACATCAATCCTTATTTAATAAAGAATTTCATTTTATCTACTTAAGTTCATATCACCTATTAATAATACAACCTTTAATTTTTAGTAAAATTCCAATCATCACTTAAGTTAATACCATTAAATTCTTATTTATAACAGTAATTTATTGAATACTTCATTATTTCCAAAAATTCTACTTGCATAATATTCTATTCCACTCTTAATTTACATTTCAACTTTTTATACTTGGTAAGTTATTTATGTTAAAGAAAAAGCAAAAGAACTTATACAAGTTTAATCTCAACCCTTTTAATTCATTGATTACTTAACCTTTATTTTACTAACCTAAATTTTTTTTTACAACTAATTAATGGAAATTCAAGAATTAATACCGGGTCAAATTCCAAAATTACTTTAAAATAATAGATAATTAATTTCTTACAACTCTTATATCTCTAATTACCTTTAATAATTAAAATTTTAAATAATTTCAAAACAAATCTGCAGTAGAATTTACTACAGTGGCCTTTCCCTTAGAAACTCGAAAATGAAAGTCGATGATGCGGCCGTCATCACCGAAATTATTTTCCAGCGACAGAGGGGAAAGTACAAACTTATTTTCTTCAAAATCCTCTTTAAACCAATTCTTTCGAATTATACTAAATATTTATATAAGAATTTACTTATAAACTGAATCATTATATTTCATAAATCCTTTGAAAGCAGATTTCAAAAATCCCGGACTTAAGTTCTAAAATCTCCAATTTGATTTATTAAAATTCAACTTAGCTTTAATTCATTACAAATATTTTTATTACCTAACACCCAACTATAGCAACCAAAATATATCTTTATAAAAATATTTTTATATATAGAAAATATAATAGGCAAAATTATTTCATTCACCTATATTAAAACAAATATTATGTCGGTCTGTCCTATTAAGTGTTTAGAAATCCCTATTGACGTCATAGCGTCCCATGCACCAACCAGAATTTATAAATACAAAACGGAACAGATTAACACAATATCAAAATCTTTTTATAACACTAACAAGTACGCTCTCTCATATATATACGCTCAGTGACTCCCATAGGGTATTACTACCCTATTAACAAAGAGTCAAACCCCACAAAGCCAAAGTTTATCGCTAAACCAAAGCTCTGATACCAACTGTAACATCCCGCCTTTTTGCACACTTTAAACCGACACACGTGCCAATTCAAAGCATACGCAATGGCGGATTGTTATGGGGTAAATAAGAAAACAGAGAAGAAATAAAAAAAACAAAACAGAATCTCACAGCGGAAGGATAAAATATAATAATAAATATACAGTTCAAAACAGTTTACAAACACTTGATTTGCTTTATACCATAAATATCAGAGTTACACATACCAATACAATCAATGCAGCGGAACAGTATGAGTATGGTGCAATACTATAGATAATAATAATACGACTCCTTCGTCTTCGTCCTTCAAAGCTAAAGTCTTCGATCCTGAAACGCTCGGACAGACCCGAGCGAATTTGAAAAGACAAAAACACTCGAGTCAGAACTAAAAGATCTTATGTGAGTTAAATTAACAGAAATAAATATGAGTACAGTAACTCAAGAGATGCTCGGGATTTACATCTCCTAAGGATCCGTTAAACTATTTACTATGTAGTATATTGCGCTATTATAATAGTGTCTAATTGTAAAATAAACTTACTTTTAAATAGCGTTAAGGCTTTACATTTTCCAACTTAACACGTAAAATGCCAATAGTCTATACAGTACCATAATACCTCCTGATCGGGAGGCTACCAGAGGATACTCCATAGGTACGACACAAATAGAAACTCGTAGTAAAGGCTCGGTATGGTAGGTGACACGGCACAACTAGGCAATGCCAGGGTAGATATACCAATTGCTATCCAGGCTGGTGGAAACGCGTAGCCGCAGTTAGCGCCCACCTCGGACTAACTCCCCAAAATCAAAGTATAGAAGTGGCCACTGAATCAATCCAAAATCAAAGTATAATATCGAAGAGGAGGGTCCGATCAGAGGAATGACCTCATTGGCCTGAGAATCGCTCCTGTTTTAGCCACCTTATGCCAACTCACGGGAGTCGGGTCCACGTATTTACCTTACAGGAAACGTCGCCACCACCTACTTCATTCTGGAATCTCCACCGCGTACACGGTTAGTCAAAGTGGTTTTCGGTATCGACAGAGAGTATGTCCATATCCGATCCCGGTCTCTTTGCCAACCCATCGTTATTATAACACCGCGGTCATTTAAAATAGTTTATACTTAAAAACCAGAATAAAAATTTCCATTTCAAAACTATGAGTACGATATCATTTTAAACCCAAAGCCATATTTTATCACTTATCCCAAATATAATTCTTTTCCAAAATCATAATGCTTTAACTTCATAACGTCTGAAAGTCAAATATTTCAAGGCATAATATTTTGAAAATCATAATTTAAAACCATAACTTCTAAAACTTGAATGGTTTGGATATTCAACGGTATATGAATTAAAAGGTTTAACTTAAATGTTACTTTGTAAAGAAAATAGTTCTCATGGCTTTACAAATACATTTCTTTATTAAAGTCTAAACCAAAATTTGTATTATCTCTCTCAAGTTCCAAAACCACTTCAATTTATATATATATATATATATATATATATATATATATATATATATATACGTATATCCATTTTGAGTAACAATATTTCAAACTAAAATTGGATTTTATTCTTTCAACAGATCAATTGTTCTATTAATTAGTCTTGAATATTCACATAAAATCCATAAATAATAAGACTTCAGTTTCTAGTAATAAAATATATATATTTTCCCAATTCAAATTATACTAGACATTCATTTCAATTTATTTTGGGAAAAATCCAATTATAAATATCATATCTTAAAATTTCCAAACTTAACATTTAAACATATGATATAAATTATTAAACTCCATTTTCTTAATTTTCTTCCATTTTTAATAAAGATTTTTATACACCTTTTAATTTCAAAATTTTCAACTTCATATGTATATATATATGGAAGAAAAATATTTATACAATATAAAATTTAAGATTATTATAAATCGTATTCCATCCAAACCATAGAAATCACATAAAAATAGTTATATATAGACCGCGGTGCCTGTATATAATTTTCTATCCTATGGTCAAGTGATACGGATATTTATCATTTCAATCCGCAATTTAAAAGATATAAAATTTTGCGGTTGTATATCATTTCAAACCACAATCCCGAATGAAAGGAAATATGCATGATAATTTGCAATTTTATGAAATACAATAAAACATCCATTAACATCACCGATCATCCAATCACAATCATCAAGCAATATCAATCAATAACAATTTATATTTGATAATATATAACAGGTAATAACTGGCAATTTTATTCAGATTAAATTTAACAACTATTAATCTAACAGTTTATATTCAGTAATAATCTATATAACTGTTAACTATCAGTTTATAGGCAAACAAATAAATTCTAACTATCAATTAATACGCAATAAATAAATTAAATTAACAGTTAAATTTAATAAATGCAATTCAACAAATATGAGTGAAATAAATATGCCAAATACTCATAAATAAATTTCTATTCATTTCTAAAATTAATTTAACAAACATAAAAGCTTCTAGTAGTTGTGAGTGGGTTAAAACACTCACCTTTTGAATTTAAATTGAATTCAAATCCAATTTAAACCCAAAATTTTGACGGTCTCAGAATTTGTCCAAACCAGCGTCAAAACATCAGAAATTCCGATACGATCCCATCAAAACAAACCGCGCGCGAATCCGAGCTCGTATGCAAAAGTTATGAAAATTTGAAAAATGAAAAATTCTGGTCCTGGGTCGACTTCGGGTTCGACTTCGGTGCGCCGCCTCAATTCCCCGGTGCTTGCTTGGAGTTTTCGCCAAAACGACCCGGAGCGACCCGAGTCATTTTCTTCCTGACCCGAAGTTGCTCTAGGGTTTTCTCCCCTGAAACCCGAAGCGCGACCAGAAGCTGCTGCAGATCCGCAATTTTTTTTTTTTTTTTTTGAAATTGAAATTATTTTTTTGGAATTTGAGAATTAGGTTTTTTTTTCTGCCATTAGAATGAGGAGTTGAGAAGGAGATGAAGAAAAATGTACGTACAGCCAAATGACAATAGGAAGGAGGTAGGGTTTATGATCGCATATATATAGACAAATAGAAGAAGGCTAGGTGGGTACGGATAACGAACGCGCTAAACGGTAGTTGGCCCAAAAAGCCCGTTCTGACCTCGGAATGAAATTTATCAAACCTATATATCCAGATAGGTAATTTAAAATATCCTGAACGCGATGGAAAAAGTTTCACGTCCAAATTTGATCGTATGAAGAAGTTATGCTGAAAACAAAATTTCCAAATTGTTTTCAAATTGATTTTAATTAATTCGATTTCAAGGCGTTTCGCGTCCGTACGATCAAACGACAGGTCCGATCGGTACGAAACTTGAAACCCTATAATAATTCACCGATACAGATCCGATGAAACTGGTTTCGTCGAAATCCGAGTCCGTGGCCAAAATGGCTATTTTTAATATTCATTACATAAATTAAATAAATTATAAAAATCCAATTTTATATTAAAACTCTATAATTGACTAAATTTTATCGCCAAAAAAATTCATAATCAATTTAAATGACCTAACAAGTTTAGCTGTGAATTAAAGTTGACAAGTACATTAATTGCAATGTTAATTTCTACACTTTCTTATATTTAAGAATTTTATAAATTAAATCCTCAAAACCCATACTTAAGATTTTTTTTTTTAACCTTTATATTCTAAACTTTTACCTAAAATAAAGATGCTACTAACATTTGTTCAAGATTTCACTATAATGTTTACAAATTCCATTTTAATTAATATTTTACGTTTAATTCCATTTTATTTGTAATAATAAATACCATCTGTTGAATTAAATACTCAAATTAAAAATTATAAATCTCGCTTTCTAAAGTCTATATCAACCAATGGTCCAATTAAAATAAAATTAGTATAGACCTCACCTTATAGAACTAACTACTGCAATTACAAACCAAAACTACGCAACTGCAAAAACTTAGTGAATACATTTGGGATTTGATTTCGAAATAAACTTAACAACAAATAAGATAGGTAACGAACAATAATTATTGTTGTCAAATCTATTTCAAAAGTCTACACTCAAATATTACCTTAAAGTAAGTCTTACGTTTCTATAAATTTATTCATACTTCTGTTACTATATTTATGCTTAATAAAGTAACGTTCATTCTTAATAACAACATTATAACTATCCAACATATAAAAGAACTCTATTCCCAAATACATTCATTGACAAATAAGTTAGGAAATTTATAATGGTTGTTATTCTTTCTTAAATTTACCTCCAAATTAACGTACTATCAAATTTCATTCACTTATGTTCTATCCAACATTCCTTTATATTTTATTTCCATAAATTTGTTAATATTTACATTCATTTATTAACAATTTACTTCCATTATACAATTGCAATCTATTAAAGTTTTTATTACATTAATATTATTTCAACTTTATTCCTTTAGTATTAATTAAACAATCGTATTAAATTAAGAGAATATAATGATTTTCACTGTTTATATATACTCCATTAAACCCAACCGTCGTTCCAATCACCTTTGTATTGCATTAAATTGGTTATCCCTCACTACCATTTATTTTACTTCCTAAATTCCCATATAGTTACAATTTTACCAATATATATAAACACATAGGAAATTTAAATTCTTGTCATAAATTCTTAAATTTATTTTTTTATTCAAGTGCAACAATTACGCTATTTCCCTATTTATATTTCACCTAATTTTTCAACAATTAGATTAAATAACCGTTTCTACAATTCATAATTAACTATACATTTAAATCTCCTATACAGTAATTAAACAAATTTGTGGGTATAAATAACCTTTGCTTATACACATTTCACTTGTGCATTCCTTTTTATTTTTATAAACTCTCCCTTATTAACTAGGCACATAAACAACCCAAAAAAAATCTATTCAGATCTATTTCAAACTATTTCCATTCTTAACAAAATAAAATAAATGGTTAACCTACACTTGTCATTCTTTTATATCCAAATTCACTAACAACATTATTAACAACAATGTTGCTATAGACTTTAATAAAATAAATTATATGAATGGTAAAATTTGGTAATTATGGCAAACGCCCAAATATATGCATAAATTTACTACTTGTTATTATGAATCCCATCTATTACTTTCTAAATGCCTTTGTCTTCTCATATCCCATTTACTACCAAACTGCAGATTTAGTTATAGCTTATCAATACGTAATCACCTAAACAAACAAATTTTATTACCCTTTTAAGTGCGTTTATTATTGACCATTTATGAAAATTACTTACCTTCACATATTGCATTGGTTTATTCAACGGTCACTTTTACTTAGTCTCTATTTATAATTACAACCAAATGTACAATCACCACTGTTTATTTTATATTAATTGAATTCCATTCTAGTAAATATTTTTATTAATATCCACTGATTCAACATTTGTATGTTTCTTAAAATTAACTTTCAACAAAATGTGACAATTTTCATTATACAAATCTATTGTCATAAATTTTATTGTTACTTTAAATTCCAATTACTATAACAAATTTCTACACTTACTCAAATAAAATCTTAAGACTTTATTTCATTCTAAATTAGATTAGAACATATTATATTAATTCATTTAATATTACCAAATTTAACGGGTCGTTACAATATTTTTGATCATCATCTCAGTTATTGCATTTATTTAAATTAAATCGTTATTTAACTTATTATTGAATATAACTGCCAGTTAGTTACCTCCTATATATTATCAGTTATATATGGATATTGGTTTATTGTTTTGGATGACGATTGTGATGGATGTATGATTTTTATGATGGATGAATGGATGTTTTGTTTATATCATCATAATCTGCAAGTTACTATGCATTTTATTTCATTCAGGATTATGGTTTGAAATGATATATAACCGTATTTTATTTTTAAATTACGAATTGAAATGATAAATATCTGTATCACTTGACCATAGGATAGAAAATTATATATAGGCACCACGGTCTATATATAAATTATTTTGAAAATGATTTCTATGGTTTTGGAAAGGAATACTGTTTAATAAATATTAATTTCTGGTGTTATAATAAATATTATTATATATATATATATATAGTTGAATTCTTGGATTTAAGCTATGTATAAATTGTTTAATAAAAAATGAGTTTGATAATCTAGTTTTATTTTTTTTATATTATATGGTTAAGTACCTACTTAAAATATTGTATATATAGAGTTTTTAAATGACTTAAATGAAATTTAAGTTGGAATATAAATATGGAATTGGTTTAAATTGAATCATTTAAGAATTGTACTTGAATAAATTTGATTTGAAATTTAATAAAAATGGAGATTTTTAAGGGTATGATTCTTATAACTTGAATTGGTATAAAGTAATTTAAATGAATATAAAGTTAAGATAAATGAATTTATCAAGCTAATTAAATTGAAAGAATATTTGTTGTTGGGAGTTAAAAGTTTTCTTAAATTATAGTGAATTTATTAAGTAAACATCTCAAATCTAAATAATAGAAATTGAATTTGATATATATGAAATTATCAAAGAATTAGTTTTGAAATGGTGGAATATTTAAAGCTTTGAAATATATGGAAATTGAAATGTTTATTTGGGATTTAAATCTATATTTGGAATTGATTTGTGAAGGTGAAGAAACTATTTTTTATATAAAGTAATTTATATTTTAACCATTTAAGTGGTGTGGTTATATTTCAAAGTTATGTAATTCAAAGTTTTATATTTTGGAAGGCTATATTTCAGGCGTTTGGTTGAAAATGTTATGATTTTGAAAAAAGGATATATTTGAAATAAATGATATCATATTGTTTGGGTTTTAAAATTAGAAATGATATCGTATTTATATGGTTTTGAAATGGATATTATATTCTGATTTTGAAGTATAATTATTTTAAATGACCGCGGTGTTATAATAACGTTTGGTTGTTAAAGAGACTGGGATCGGAAGTTGTCATACTTTCTGCCAACTCCGAAAACCATTTTAACAATCGTGTACGCGGTGGAGATTCTAGAATGAAGTAGGATGGTGGCGGCATTTCCTTTAAGGTAAATATGTAGACCCAACTCCCGTGAGTTGGCATAAGGTGGCTAAAACAGGAGCGATCGACGGGTTAATGAGGTAGCACCTTTGATCGGGCACATCCCTTCGATATTATACTTTGACTTTTGGATTGATTCGGTGGCCACTTTTGATTTCTTTGATTTGGGGGTGTTGTTTGAGGTGGGCGGCAGCTGCGCGCTACGCGTTTCCACCGACCCGGAAGCGTAATTGGTATATCTACCATGGCATTGCTTAGTTGTGCCGTGTCACCTACCATAGCGCACCTTGTACGAGTTTGTTTTTCTCCCATTGCCCGTGGAGTATTTAGGGTAGTCTCCCGATCTGGAGATGCGCTGATACTGGATGGACTATTGGGACTATTACGTGTTAAAGGGAATATTGGGTCACTCCTTAACGCTATTTAAAAGTAAGTTTATTTTATAAATAGACATTATTATAATAGCAAAATATTACTATATAGTAAATAGTTTAACGGATCCTTAGGAGATGTGAATCCCGAGCATCTCTTAAGTTACTCCACTCATATTATTTCTGTTGATTTAACTTACATAAGATATTTTAGTTCCGACTCGAGTGTTTTGTCTTTCCAATTCGCTCGGGTCAGTCTGAGCATTTCAGGGTCGAAGACTTTATTTCTGGAGGACGAAGACGAAGATTTCATTATTATTATTATATTATATTGTTCCACTACACACTGTATTCCGCTGCATCGATTTTTGTTCGCTGTTATGTGCAACTCTGATATATATCGTATAAGTAAAATTAAATATTTTTTAAACAGCTTCATGAACTGTATATTTGATCATTATATTTTATCCTTCCACTGTGAGATTCTATTTTTTTTTATTTCTTTCTCGTTTTTCTTATTTACCCCATTACAATCCGCCCTTCCGTATGGTTTGAATTGTCACGTGTGTCGATTTAAAGCGTGCGAAAAGGCAGGGCGTTACATCCGATATCAGAGCCAAGTTTAGCGATAAACCTTTGCTTTGTGGGTTTTGACTCTTTATTAATAGGGTAGTAATACCCTATGATGAGTCAGTGAGTGTATATATATGAGAGAGCGTATTTGTTAGTTTTATAAAAAGGTTTTAATATTGTGTTAATCTGTTCCATTTTGTATTTATAAATTCTGGTTGGTGCATGGGATGCTATGACATCAATAGGGATTTCTAAACACTTAATAGGAAGACCGACAAAATATTTGTTTTTAATATAGGTGAATGAAATAATTTTGCCTATTATATTTTCTTTATATATAAAATAAAATTTTATGAATGATATATATATCTGGTTGCAATATATTGGTTGTTAGGTAATGAAATGTATAAATAATAATTGAAATGATATTGAAAATAAAGTAAATGAAAACTGGAAACTTTATAACTTAATTTTTGGGGTTTTGAAATTTCTTTCAAATGATTTTGGAACATAATAATAATATTTTTGAAGTAATTCTGATATCAATATTTCAATATAATTTGAAAGAAATGTTTTAGAAGAAAATTTGGAAAAAAATAAATTCTGTACTTCCCTCTCTGTCGCTGGTAAATAATTTCGGTGATGGCGGCCGCATCATCGACGTTCATTTTCGATTTTCGAAGTGGGAAGACCACTGTAGTAGTTTTACTACAGATTTATTTTGAGAAACAAATATAAAATTTTGAATTATTTTAATTATAATTGGATATATAAATTTCAAGCATATGTTTATCTATTATTTTAAAATGATTTTTAATAAAACCCGGTATTTAAATTCTTAAGTTTCCGTTATTTAATAGTTTCAATTAGTGTAGAGAAATGGAAGTTAATTGATATTTGGAACCTTTAATTAAGATAGTGGTTAAATGCTATCTTTTAAATTAAATATAAAGAAAATTTAAATTTGTAACATATAAAACAAAGGATATTATTATTGAATATTTAATTAATTAAAAGAATTGAGAAAAACTTGTATAACTTTCAATTACATTCTTAAAGGCATATATATAACTTACCAAAAGATATAAAAAGTTGAAATGTTAATAGGAAAATGTAATAGATATTATACAAGTAACAAACTTGAGGTAATTAATGGAATTTTTTAATAAATAAAAATTGATGTGGTAGTGTTATAAACTTAAGTATAGTTGAAATGCTACTAATTAAATATAATGGAAAGTAGGTATTGTAAGTAAGTAATTATAAACTTAAGTGAATAGGTTGAAGTTACTTCTAAATAAAATAAGAATAAAAGATGAATACTGGAAAAGAAAAATGACTATAAACTTAAGTTAATAAATTTACCTACTAAGAAACTTGATTAAATATTAATAATATAAATAAATGAATGTAATGCAATAAATAGGATTTGGAATTATATAGATAGATGAAGTTGAATTGTTAAGTAATGCATAGAAATAGATAAAAATAAATAATTAATGAAAAGAGAAATCCAACAACAAATGTATGAAATGAAATGAATAATGATGAACTTAATTTATTGTTTGGATTTGTTGTTTGTTTTGGTTTATGGTTGTTTGGGTAAGGATACTTTAAATTTGCTTAAAGGTATGAATAATCTATCTAGTTATCTAAGACTGTTGAGTAAGTGGAATACTTCATAGTTATTCGTCATTCTATGTGATATAAGGTGTCTTAACCCGAACAAACCAATTGTTTGTCTTGCTTGGATGGTTGATTGGTGTTTGATGTGTATGATGTTGTTTCAATTGACCATTGTTGTATTGATTGTTTGCTTATGGTTGAAACAACCTTAAATATTTCATTTTATATAATTGTTAACCTTTGTGGATTATATAAGTGAAATGCAGGTTATGGAAGCAATTGCTACTGCTTTTGGTTTTAAAATAATAAGCGTAAATTGCCCGACAAACAGGTACGTTTTCGAATTGCGATTTTGTTGGGATATATATTATTTTGAAAAATATATGTTGTATATTGTTATATTTGATATTATATTTTCTCCAGAGCCTCTCCATACAAAGGAGACTCTGTCGAAATTTTCCGTAAATTTTGGACTTAGAATTTTTTTGAAAATATTTTCCATACTTTATTAATAAAAAGATTTAATGGTTATATAAACTGATATATTTTATTTTAAATTATTTTATTTTGTAAATTTATTTGTTTATAAATTTAATATTTTAAATAAGATATATGGATTTCTTAATTCTTCTTTTCCCTCCTTTTCCTTTTCGGGGATGAAAAGTTTTGAATGTGGGAGAGTGTAACGACTCGTAAAATTTGATGATTAAAATGAGTTAAATTATTATGATTTTTAATTAAATTTAGAAAGAAATAAAAATCTTATAATATATATTGGAGCAAATGTTAGAAATTAGATGTAGCAATTGAAATTAAAGTTAACAATTTTAAATTTATATTGCAATTAATTGAAATAATAAAAATTGTCATTCTGGGTTATAAGTTTAATATAAGAAACAAATGGGAATGCTGAATTTGTGAATTAAATAAAAATATTAAATAGAATGGGATTCAAACTAATATAATAATGGAATGTATAATTGTTGCACTTGAGTAAGATAAGAAGAAAAAAAAAGGAAGTGATTAAAAGTTAGTTAAATGATAATTTATATAATAACGGAAAGGTGAATGTAAATTGAATAGAAATGGGAGTTTGTTGTAAGGCAGTAATTGATGAATAGAAAGGTTGAAACCATGTAAATAATTTATTGAGAACATTTAATAGTAATAAATGTATACATTTGGCAATTGACAATTTATGAATTGTTAAGATTGTAAAATTATAATGTAAGATTTCGTTAATATTAACTACGGTAACTTAACCAAGGTAACTATTAATAAATTGAAAGAAATTCAAATCAATGGAAATAATGTAGATTTAAGTTATAACGTTTATGCAAATTTGATAATAACTAATTTAGTGCAACTCCAGTCAATGGAAACAAAGTGTAAAGTTATGATTGATTGAAATGTGTAACTTGGGAATGAATTCAAAGTTTTATATATAAATTGAAGTAATAATGCGTAATAAATGGGAATTGAATAGGATAGTGTGGAAGTATATATTTCATAGAAACGTAATGTGTGTATAAAGAAATAAATGGCAATTTGATGGAATCAATGCTAGGTAGGTAAATTTAATAATTGTTAGTTGATCATTTAAGCATGAATGGGAATAAATTGGGCAATAGTGAGAATTATAAATTATTACCCATTCATTTAGTTTATTGAATTAGATCTTAATCAAATGCAACATTCGTTGTGAGTGGTAGCTTATAGGTGGGAATAACGTAAATTTATTCATAATATGATAATTAGTTGAATTAAAAGAATGGAAGGCAGGATGTATGGATTTATTGGAATTTTAATTTTAAGAATTGGATTTATTGCAAATAGATAGAGAATTTGATATTAAATTTTACATTAATTGAAAAGAAGATGGTATATGAGGAAATTTATGTAATAGTTTTGAATCCAATGCTTAATCCATCTATAATATGACTATTGGTTGATTTAAAGTATAGATAGCGAGATTTATTAATTTAATTGAAGTATAAAATTCAATAATTGAGGTTATTGCAAAATAAATGAAATTAAACGTTTAAATATTACGTTATTGAAATGAAGATGAAATTTGAGGATAATAATGTAATAAACTATGAATCCAATGTTGATTTCACCCGTTGGATAATAAGGAATTGAACAGTTAGAATGAAAATAAAATTTAATAGAATTATTGGGAATTTAATTTACTAATTTGAATATAATGAAATTTAAAATTTAACACTGCGATGGATAGATTAATCAGTTTTAAATTGACATCTAAACTTGTTTAAATTAGTGTAATTGATTAAGAAAATTTAAAGGATAAAAATTTGTAAATTATAGAATTGAAATGTAAGATTTGATTTAATTAATTAATTATAAATTTATTTAATTAACTAGAAAAATAGCCATTTTGGCCACTAACTCGGATTTCGACGAAACTAGTTTCATCGGATCCGTATCCGTGAATTATTGTAGGATTTCAAGTTTCGTAGCGATCGGACTTGTCGTTTGATCGTACGGACTCGAAACGCCTTGAAATCGATTAAATTGAAATCAATTTGAAAAATATTGATTTTAGCATAACTTCTTCATACGATGGAATTTGGACTTGAAACTTGTTCTATCACGTTTAAAATATTTTAAAACACCTATTTTGATATATGGGTTGAACCAATTTCGTTCCGGAGTCGAAACGGGCTTTTTGGGCTACTTTGGCGTTAGCGTATAAATCTATCCTATCCATCCATTCAAATGTCAACCCTGCCTATATATCCTGCTATAAACCCTATCAACCTCTTATCCTCATTTCTATACATTCTATTCACCTCCCCACTTCAATGGCAGACAAACCCTAATTACAATTGCAATCCCAAATCAAATCAAAAGCTGTAATTCAAACTCCTCAGAAAAATTTGAAAAAAATATATGTTGTAGATCTTATCGATACGAATCTACATCTGGTGTTCGTTTGTCGAAATTGTGCTACAATCAATCGAAAATCGCGGTCAAAGTCAATTTGGGCGTTTTCGATTTGGACAAAAATCGAGGAAACGGTTTCTGGGTTTTGTAGAGATGGATGTCAGGAGGATATCGAAGGTGGTTGCATCATCCAATTCGACCCGAGGCGACCTAATTTGACGAATTAGGATTTCAAATGGGGGGCGGCGCAAATTTAAATAGAGAAGAGGAGGGGCCGAGGCGACCATCACCGTGGTCGGCCTGGAGGGTGCTGCTCGATGGCGAGCTCAGATTTGGGTGAATTCAAACACGGTGGTCGGCATTTTGGATGAAAGTGGCGGCTTGTTCCATCGGGTGCGTGCACTCTGTAGTACTCCCGTGCGTGTAGAAGGATAGCGACATGGCGCAAAACGTGGTGAGGATCTTTTTATTATTTTTTTCTTTTTATTTTTGATTTCAAAGTTCTAACTCGAATAACTTTTACATACGAACCCCAATTTACGTGCGGTTTTCTCCGCTAGGTTCGTATTGGAATTCCGGACATTTTGACGCCTGTGTAGATGAATTTGGAGACTGTTCAATTTTTGGGTTTAAATTGGATATAAATTCAATTTGAATTCAAAAGGTGAGTGTTTTAACCCACTCACAACTTCTAAAATCTCTTATGTTTGTTAAATTAAATTATATTGTGTTTATGCATTTATTTATGACTTTTTCGTATATTTTTAATCATCATCTCAGTTATTGCATTTATTTAAATTAAATTGTTATTTAATTTATTATTGAATATAACTACCAGTTAATTACCTGTTATATATTATCAGTTATATATGGATATTAGTTTATTGTTTTGGATGATGATTGTGATGGATGTATAATTTTTATGATGGATGAATGGATTTTTTGTTTATATCATCATAATCTGGAAGTTATTATGCATTTTATTTCATTCGGGATTACGGTCTGAAATGATATGTAACCGTATTTTATTTTTAAATTACGGATTGAAATGATAAATATCCGTATCACTTGAATATATGATAGAAAATTATATACAGGCACCGCGGTCTATATATTAATTATTTTGAAAATGATTTCTATGGTTTTGGAAAGGAATACGGTTTAATAAATATTAATTTCTGGTGTTATAATAAATATTATTAAATATATAGTTGAATTCTTGGATTTATGCTATGTATAAATTGTTTAATAAAAAAGAGTTTAATAATGTAGTTTTATTGTTTTATATTATATGGTTAAGTACCTATTTAAAATATTGTATGTATAGAGTTTTTAAATGACTTAAATGAAATTTAAGTTGGAATATAAATATGGAATTGGTTTAAATTGAATTATTTAAGAATTGTACTTGAATAAATTTGATTTGAAATCTAATAAAAATGGAGATTTTTAAGGGTATGATTCTTATAACTTGAATTGGTATAAAGTAATTTAAATGAATATAAAGTTGAGATAAATGAATTTATCAAGCTAATTAAATTGAAAGAATATCCGGTTGTTGGGAGTTAAAAGTTTTCTTAAATTATAGTGAATTTATTAAATAAACATCTCAAATCTAAATAATAGAAATTGAATTTGATATATATAGAATTATCAAAGAATTAATTTTGAAATGGTGGAATATTTAAAGCTTTGAAATATATGGAAATTGAAATGTTTATTTGGGATTTAAATCTATATTTGGAATTGATTTGTGAAGGTGAAGAAACTATTTTTTTACATAAAGTAATTTATATTTTAACCATTTAAGTGGTGTGGTTATATTTCAAAGTTATGTAATTCAAATTTTATATTTTGGAAGGCTATATTTCAAGTTTGGTTTTGAAATATTATAACTTGAAAATGTTATGATTTTGGAAAAAGAATATATTTTAAATAAATGGTATCATATTTTTTGGGTTTTAAAATAGAAATGATATCGTATTTATATGGCTTTGAAAGGATATTATATTCTGATTTTGAAGTATAATTGTTTTAAATGATCGCGGTGTTATAATAACGTTTGGTTGTTAAAGAGACCGGGATCGGAAGTTGTCATACTCTCTGCCAACTCCGAAAACCACTTTAACAACCATGTACATGGTGGAGATTCCAGAATGAAGTAGGATGGCGGCGGCGTTTCCTTTGAGGTAAATACGTGGACCCAACTCCCGTGAGTTGGCATAAGGTGGCTAAAACAGGAGCGATCGACGGGTTAATGAGGTAGCACCTTTGATCGGACACATCCCTTCGATATTATACTTTGACTTTTGGATTGATTCGGTGGCCACTTTTGATTTCTTTGATTTGGGGGTGTTGTTCGAGGTCGGCGGTAGCTGCACGCTACGCGTTTCCACCGACCCAGAAGCGTAATTGGTATATCTACCCTGGCATTGCCTAGTTGTGCCATGTCACCTACCATAGCGCGCTTTGTACGAGTTTGTTTTTCTCCCGTAGCCCGTGGAGTATTTAGGGTAGTCTCCCGATTTGGAGATGCGCTGATACTGAATGGACTACTGAGACTATTACGTGTTAAGTGGAATATGGGGTCACTCCTTAACGCTATTTAAAAGTAAGTTTATTTTATAAATAGACATTATTATAATAGAGAAATATTACTACATAGTAAATAGTTTAACGGATCCTTAGGAGATGTGAATCCCGAGCATCTCTTAAATTACTCCACGCATATTATTTCTGTTGATTTAACTTACATAAGATATTTTAGTTCTGACTCGAGTGTTTTGTCTTTTCAATTCGCTTGGGTCAGTCCGAGCATTTCAGGATCGAAGACTTTATTTCTGGAGGATGAAGATGAAAATTTCATTATTATTATTATATTATATTGTTCCACTACACACTGTATTCCGCTGCATCGATTTTTATTCGTTGGTATGTGCAACTCTGATATATGTCGTATAAGTAAAATTAAATATTTTGTAAACAGCTTCATGAACTGTATATTTGATTATTATATTTTATCCTTCCGCTGTGAGATTCTGTTTTGTTTTATTTCTTTCTTGTTTTTCTTAGTTACCCCATAACAATCCGCCCTTCCGTATGGTTTGAATTGGAACGTGTGTCGATTTAAAGCGTGCGAAAAGGCAGGGCATTACATTTGAGATTATATCTTTTTAAAGATATTTGAAGTTAATACTTGGCAAATGGTTTAATTGATAAAAGATTTATTAAAAGGGCCTAGTGATTGTTATAGTGCCGAATATTTGTTTGTTTTTTTGATAGTTAAATAACCGACTATTAAACTTTGCCAAATTTTAGTTCCTCGACTTGATGTGGGAACTATTAAGTCGTACACTTAGTATGTTGCCTTCTGTGTAGGCTTGATTATTATTTGTGTTGAGGATGTTGATTCGTATAGTATGGAGTAATACTCCAATCTATCGAGCTTCCTTCTTGGCCCGAAGGATAGCAAGTTGAAAGTTGGAAACGTGATAAGTCTACAAGACTTAGTTGCTGTGTGAAGTTGAGAAACACTTTTGCATTGTTGGTGCGAAGAGACCGGGATCAGATTTATCTAAAAACCACTTTGGACCAACATATATGCGACGATTATGCAGGTTGCTTGTGATGATATGGATATTTCGGAGTTTCATAATGAGGGACCACTTGTTGATCGTCTGGGGTTAAAACCAAATATACGTCCAGTAGCAGTGGTCTTTTCATTATGAAATATCTAATGCAAGGACTATTCGCTGCTAATCCTAGGGATTTCCCGACAGGATGTGGTAGGAAAGTACCTTAGGTTTGCCCTGTTCCTAGACAACTTGTATGGATGTTTGTCTGACATTGCATTTCTATAAATTACGTACATTGGTTTTTACAAATGTACATCAGTGGTGGCGGAGAAGGCAACTTCTCTTAGCTTAACACCCTCCTTGAGACGTATGAACTTAAGGGTTGTATTTTTGTGAAAGGCAATTAGTAGTCAACGGAAATGGCATGTGGCATTCAAAAGTGATGTGATATGTGATTGTGAAAGGTAATCGTTACCTCCAGCCTCATCAACTCGAAATGATCAAAACAGGGTTAGATGCAGTAGGACTAAGTGGGTCGCTGCCATTAGGTTATGATCATCCTCTTCTAGATATACCTTTATATGCTATGACGCCATGTATCTGATTATTGTGGTTTGTATGCTAGAGGGCCCTCGGTAAAGGTTGGTAACGACCGGAGGATAACATATTCGGTACCATTTAGTTATAGGGGTATGCTGGTCTTATGTTGGTAGAGGGCAGATGTTCTGTGCCTCGGGACATCCACCTAGAGGTGTACCCCTTCGGAAGGTAGTCCCTTCACCTGGTCATTTGTATGGAAATCCAAACTCCACTACGTGTTTGCCATTTTGATTGTATTACCCAATTGGGCTATATGCTGGAATTTAATCAATGTAACAATTTCGGCTATGATTAATATTATTGGTACATAGTAGACACTACTATAATATCACATGAGTTTGATATGATATGTTTTAGTTATTGTATGGTAAAAACATGTCCATGTTTATGTGTGGACTTGTCTTACGAGATGCTTTTGTTTTGAAAGCTACGGAAAAGTTTGGTGATTTAATAAATTCAGTTGAGTGTGTTTCTTGCGCTGGTTTACCAGACTGATCCGGGCGTTCTTCCCTTTCAATGCTCGGGTCAGACCGAGTATATTTACAGGTCTAGATTTGATGCTTTTGGAGCTTCAGCAGGAGAGCTGGAGATCTTCATTTTCGTACATCCGTATTTGTTTCATTATCCGCTGTGCTTTGTTTATTATTGTATATTATCAACAATTATGAGGACATGTTATTATAACTGTTCAGGCTGATAACTGTTGATTGATTGTTGACTTTGATTGATGTGTATATATATACAATTTCTGTTTTGTGAAGATCATTGATATTATATTATATATTTTCCGCTGCGATGTGAGATTCTATATTGTTCTGTTTGGTTCTATCTTCTCTCTTTCTTTTCTTCTCTTCTTCTCTCTTCTTTTCTTTCTCTTGACTTTTTCCGTTAGTCTATGCTTTTTGGGTCGGACATGTGTGGATTATTGTCGATTCAAAGGGTACGGATTTTCGGGTTGTCACAGCGGGGGTTGAGTTTACCAAAAATATCTAACGTTGTTTCGAAGAGACCGGGATTGGATTTGTTATCCAAAAACCAGTTCGATCCAATGAGCACGTTTTCAAAATGAAGACAAGAGTATGAAGTCGAAGATGGAGCAGTGATGTGCAAGGGCTGATCGCTATTAATCTCGAGGGTGATCCAAAATGGATGTACTAGGAATAGCGCCTTTAGTTCCGTTCGGACCTAGAATGGACTTGTATGGATGAATGCTATCGGTACATTGTCATTGGAGGACAATGAGCATTCTAAGTGAAAATTCCTTAAAAAGGTAATCGTAATATAACGACTGGTCAATTTTCGACCCCCGAAAATTGACGCTAATACGTTTACTGTATAGAGTGCCGAGAAACGAGTGCTAGAAATACCAGGTTGTTAGGGTTTAAGAAGAAAAAGTGAGAGATGAAGAAACAGAAACAACAGCGTAGATTCTCATAATCACAGTGGAACAAAATATAATATACAACAGCAGCATTTTATACAAAGAAAAGCTATAACTGTTAATATATATACAAGTCATTATAGTACAATTATCAACAAATAAATTTGGATAGTTATAATAACTTGTCCTCAACTGCTGTTTATACAGCCTACAATACACAGCATAATATAATCAAATACGTGCAATATGTCTCTGCTATCCTGCTTGTCTCCTGAGCTTCCAGAAGCGTCCTAACCTGAAATTCTGTAATACTCGGTCTGACCCGAACTTTACAATAAAGTAACAACCGAGTAAGGCTGGAAACCAGCCTGAGTAAACCCAATTACTCTAAAAATGCTTAGGTTATGAAAATCTTTTGAAATAAAGGTAACTTGTTCAATACACTGATTTTTATCTGATTATAACCAAAACATTTTTTCAAGAATCCATTGATATTATGATAATGTCCAAGTGCAGTTACTTATTTTATATAATTGAATTTGTGAAATTATCCAATTCAGGAATATTAACTTTATTGACAGACCTGTAAAGGTTCGTAGTGATTATCAGATCGAAGTGGTTCCGAAAAATACTGACATCCGATTCCGGTCTCCTCGAATCCAAGAAAATAAATTAAAAGGGTACATTGTTTAATATAAACAATGTATTATTTAGGGTGACAATATTCAAATATGGAAATTTAATATAGAAATTTACATCAAATAAAAACGTATCATTATTTTAATCTAACTATTTTAACTTCCCTGACCACTTGATAGCACAGACAAGGAAAATTGAAATGAATATCCCAAAGAGTTATGCCGAGATATAGATCGTTAGCTAATTTAATGACCAATAACCAATATTAATAATTCACTTGTCACGATTCAATTTGCCTTGACTAACCATACCCATTTATATTCAAATCCAAATTAATTTAAAAACATTTATTCTTATTTAATTGAAATTTAACATCTATTTAATACCCAACTTTGTGACTTATATAAAATTTTAAAATCAAATAATAATATAATTAATTACCCATCAAATTATAAAACATCATTGAACTTTAACTACGGATTTCAAATTAACAGTAGATTTTCTTAGTAAAAATAAAAGAAAATATAAATTATCATAAAAATATGTATGTAAATCCCATTCTTCCTCTTTTTCCTTTTCTTTTTTCTTTTCCCTTTTCTATTTTATTTCTATTTTTATTTTTTCCTTTCTATTTCTCTTCGGCCCATTTTTCCCCCACCGGCCTGTTCCTTTTCCTTCCTCTTCAAGTTCTTCATACAAGCCCTGCTTTCTCCTCTACTTTTTATTTTCATGCATGCACGTACACAAGTTGTGCACATGCACCAAAACTCCGATGAACTATCCCCCGCCTACGACCAACATTCCAAGTTTCCCTCGACCCAAACTCCCATTCCTCCACCTGAAAACTCGATCAAATTCTTCGTTCGAAGATTTTGAACTCTACCCACAACTGGAAACGAAGCCTGTCACTAAACTTCCTCGCCACATCACCTACGACCACCGTTCACCCCAAAACATCATCTACAAACTCGCCCTCGTCTCCTCCACCCTTTCCCCCACCTATGCACGTCTATCACTCCCTCTCTTCATCGCTACTGATCAAGACCCGAAGCCAACCCAACACACCTTAAAGCCCTATTTCGAACAAGACCGACCACCCCAAGCATCGAAAAAAGTCGCATTATTTTACGTGGGTTCCCCAATGTCTACCTCTCCTCTTCGTCCAATGATCACCCACGAAATCGACTAAATGGCCGGAATTTCGAATTTCGCCCAATTCCGGTCATTTCAACATTTCGATCATCCCACCATTTGAAAAATTCCCAGACTCCTTCTAAAAATCATAATTTCCAAGGACGAACACGACCATGTGATCCGTTTCTAGTATTATGATATTCTACTTTCGCAAAAACTTGACCCATTTTCTATTGAACGGGTTTTTCTTAGTCTCTACCTAATGAAATTCAACGAAATAATTTTTGGACGCTCTCCACTCATAAATAAACGATTTTGGTTTTTTCATCAAGTTCAAAAACTAATTAGATGAGGAGGTAACGATTTTTGAAGTTTAAAGTCTTTACTGGTTTTTCATAAACAAGGAACAGGGTGTTTTTTACAGGCTTTGGGTGATTCACAGTATACACATACTATACATATAGTTAAAATACAACCCTTCTTGATACTTATATCAATAATCTATCCCTTGCTTAGTTACACATATATATTCATGAGTAAAGTCTTGTAACTAAAATACAGGTTGGTTATACTCATTGTTTTAAAGGATGTATTGCTGCTTCCTATGGCTAGCTCCTGCTTTAAGCCTTTGATTTAATGGCTGACCACACACACATATATATATATATATATATGTATGTATGTATGTATGTATGTATATGTATGTATGTAAATGAGTCATCAAGGCATGGCCAGGCTATGGATATATATAAGAGGAGAAAATGTAAAGGGCAAACAATGGGTGGCTATAGATTTGTACAGGCTTTACAATTTTTTTCTCTTTTCTTTTAAATTTTGATTTGAACAATGTTTGACCTGATTTGATTATTCCTTTTTGTATGATTTGAATTTTTGGGTTGATATGATATATTATGTGCTTGAATTGATTGTTTACTATGATGATGTCTCCTTGTGTACATAAATGCACACTTCATATATATTTACTTATATATATTTGTCATCATATACATATATTTTCATATTATAAACATATCTTGCCACACTCACATATACATATATCCTCCTATATTTTTTTTCCTTCTCATATAGATATTTATATTTCCATATGCATTGTTTTCATAACATATGTACATACCCATGTCATTTAAAGTCATACATTCATGTATATTTATTTGCATATACAATATTTTTATAACATATATACACCTACATTTACTTACATATGTTCTGTCATCCCATATATATTTACATTTATCACCTTATTATCCCATATAACATATATACATATATGTATACATATACTTTTTCATATTTTATCATTATATATTTACATATATATTTTCACATGATTTCCTATTTACATGTACATTATTCCTATGGACATACATACATACATACATATATATGCATTTATATACTTATATATATTATCAACATCATAAAGCTTGTACATATTTATCTATATGTATTTATGGTTATTTTATCTTAATTTAAATGGTGGACTTTATATATACATATAACTATAATATTTATCATATCCATCGTATACAAAAGGTTAAAATCAAATATAGTTTTTAATTAATACATAAACTAAGATTTTTCAAATATCAGAAAACTCATCTATTCGACTTATAAAGATCAATATTTCAATAATAAAATCAGTTAATTGCCCAATATCCGTTGTCTAAAAATCCGAGTCGTTACATTCCTTCCCCCTTAGAACTTTTCATCCTCGAAAAGGAACGAACGAAAATTTTAATTTTTGATGTTTATTATTAGTTAAATCATTCCTTAAACATTTCAACTCCTTACTCTTTTATTATGTAATTTAAAACACTTTGTATCATATAGCATTATCAAACTAGTTTGGATAAAAATACTTTTTGATAACCCTATCTCCAAACATGCCCATCCTTTTTCTCACAGAAATTTAGTCATACGTTGATCAAGCGCAGGACTGAAAATCTATAAGTACTTAGTAGACCCGTTTCAACACCCAGTGAAAATACTTGAAAACCTCTTTTCAAAAATGCTATGGAAAGCATCACCCTCCAAGGATTGCAGTTAGCACGATGATTGCATCGCCATCTCGGCGAAATCCATAAGAAAACTATAGGCATTCGCACCTCTTGACTTTCGTCATGGGAACCGCACTGATCGTAGCTACACCTAGGTTGCGTTGCTATCATAGCAAAACCCATGTAACTGTAGGCATCAGCGCCACTCGAATTACGCTGCACAAAGAAACTTTACCACATTGATCGTAGACTACACAAAGGCTGCATCACTATCTCAGTGAAACCCAATGTAGATTGTAGGCACTCACAGCCACACGAATCTCGCTATGGACTACATAGATCGCAATCTACCGATGTTATATCGCTCTCCCAGCGAAATCAAACATAGATTGTAGGCAATCACTGCCACTCGACTTACGCTATGGAACTGTGATAGATCGTAGTTACAACAAAGGTTACATTGCCATAATAGCAAAACCCAATGTAACTGTAGGCATCCGCGCCACTCGACTTACTCTAACCAATAAATGATCATTAGGAACACGAGTTTTTTCCAGATGTCCTTTGGGATCCCAATTTTATTGAACCCGCCCTTAGGGTTCTAGGAAGAACCACCCAGTGGATCTCCTACTTTAAGTTTCGACTAGCATGGGGGTGCCTTTTTTCATACTTTTCTCAAAACATATCATACTATATACATATAGTACCTTTCAAATCATACTTTTTATATGTATCTCATATAAAATTCATCTATACAAAATCGATATCTTCAAAATCGATGGTTGTCAAATTAGGTTTACTTAAATTTCCAAAATTGACTATTTGCTAAAATCAAAAGCCTTTAAAAAAAACTATGGGTTGCAAAACCTTCTCAGTTTGATTCTCATATACATATAAAATCATTCCTTCAACTTGAATAATTTTCGGATCAATAATTTCTGAGTCCATCCTATACTTATATAAACTCCATTTAGTAATTCAAATATCCTTAAAAGATCATTTCCTTCCGGTTATGATTTCAATAAGGAGAGTTTTGATATGTAACTAACATTTTTATTCCCTTTAATGCCAAATCAAATTTTCAAGTTTGATTTCCTTTACAAAGTTATTTGTTACATTACTTATTTCTTATAGAGTAAGTTTCAGTTATAGTACTATCCAACCTTTATTTTAAATCATCATATTTACTCAAAATATATTCTTTCACTTCAAAATCATTTTTGACTTAATATCCGATAATGGTTAACTCATTAAGCTTGCGGTAATAGATGCAAAGCCTAAGAGTTCCATCAGACTTCTTAATAAAAAAACAGCGACACCCCACAGTGAAGAATTTGACTGAATGAATTGCTTGGCTTCAAGCTCTAGCAATTTCTTTTTAAGTTACTTATTTTCCTCAGCAGACATCCACGTGGGAGGACGATTAACAGGAAGAGCACCGGGAATGAAGTCAATATAGAACTCAACTTCCCTCTTGGTGGAAAACCCGAGACAACTTCAAATACAACAGCAAAATCACAAATGGCTAGAATTCGAAATACATCATCATCTCGAGATTCAAGAGCAAATAATAGTGCTTTGGAATCGCCATCAACATTCCAAAGAACAAGAGATATTTGATCAGTCATATTAGGATGCCTAAGATGTAGGATCCTTTAGGGTTTGATTACATGCAAGCCAATCTATTCCCAAAATTATATCAAATCCACGATAGTGAATAACGTGCAAATTTTCACGAAAAGAAAAACCACAGAGAATAATTTCAACATTCTCACACAACATACTAAGGATTGTGGATCACCCGATAGGATTCGCAATCCTCGAAGAAGTAACATGGCAAGAAACATCCAACGGTATAACATCAATAATCTCTTTCGATACGAATGAGTGTGAAGCACATGTATCGAAGAGAACTCGAATATAACGGTGATGATAAGAATTATTCCTAGGGTAAGATATCATTAATTAAATTATGGAATACAATGGAATTAAAATCCATTCCTAGACGTATTCCCAACTTATATCTAGCCTAAAGGACACGAAAAGGTTAAGGACATGATGATTAGGGAATATGTAACACTTATACTGTACTCCGATGTACCGTAATATATGTTATGTTCTGTGTTTATCATATTTTGTTCTAAACTCAACTCTGATACTAAGATGTGACACCCCATTCTGAGGCCCACATTAACAAAGAGCATTACAGAGTAATACTGTCCGTTAATGCAGAGAATATGGCTGGTTAGGAGCGACCGTATGTAAGCTATGTCTTAAACATGTATTAATACGTCGATTGGGTGCTCTAATATTTATTCTTTTATCTTACTCACGTGGATCGACATACCAAATAAATGTTTAACAAAAAACTATGCTGGCTAACGGATCTATCAGAACAAAATATGTCAATAACAAATATAACAGATCACAGAACAGAAATCGCATATTTAAACATATAAACAAATACATCATAGTACACTACATTGTGATACAACGTAGTGGTGCATGAACCACAATATATACATCAGTACAAATTGAATAGATACATATCGAAGTTTAAAAAATACACTACAAAGCTAAACAAAAGGCAACTAGCAAAAAGTCCATAGCGAAAGCAGTAATCTACAACAAGTGACTAACCTGAAATAACTCGGTCTGACCCAGAGTATATAAAAGTACACGGGTCAGTCTAGGTTAAATAAACTGATTAGCATGTGATAGGTGGAATATAGGGATAAGGGAATATATTTCTTCTCGAAAAAGAATAAGTAACACAAAGGTATGTCAACTACTTCATGAGAGATTATATCACTAAAATATATCATAAGAGGATATCTCGAAAGAGGCAAGTTCAACGATAATATCAATTAATCACAAATAATTGCCTCATATCATCAGCATCAACAACCAAAATAATGGCGTCCATCAACACCATAATTCCTGAATAGGAAATCGTATCTCAAAAGTGCCAAAGGATGGCAATTATAAATCAAAATATGTAGAACTCGGCTAAGAGTTCAAAACTCCAAAATGAAATAACCATATAATGAACAAAACAATAGCACTCAGGCTATATAAATAATCCAATAGGGGCAACCATGGTGAAAACATTTATAAATCATCTAAATTCTAGAAATCAACATAAAGAAATCTTGAAAAGCAATAACATAAAGTATAGGACCCAAAAGTCCTAGAAAGTAGCCCAACAGCTGTATACGTAGAAAGTACCCAACAACCCAATAAGTGGCCCAACAGCCTGCCAAGTACAATGTATAGGTGACCCAACAGCGTCAAATAGGACTCAAAAACCCATGATTAGCCCAATAGCTATAAATGTTTACGTAGGACCCTACAGCCCAAGTATCGGTAATAATAACTCGAAGGTCCAATATAAGTGTCACTAACTTCCAGATAGTAACCGAATCAGTGACAATAGTGTGTCCCATATCACACGTTCTCACTTAACAGTTTACTATAAGGTAGTTAATTTCACTCTTGTGTATGATCTCAATTGAACAAGTCCAGAATTAACTGAAAAAGTAAACACATGTGTTCCACACCACATGTTTTACTAAGTCATTTAAATCTCTTCCTCATTCACTTGAAGAATGCAAAAAAGTGTATTTTATATGGAAAATATTTTGCTTTGAGGAAACTAGTTTCTAAAACAATTTCTGAAAACGTTTGGAAATTTTGGCTTTGAAATTCTCTTTTTTATAGAGAATATATAATTTTAATAGCTTTGAAATATTTGTAAATATTGTAAAATCTTAATTTCAAAATCTATTTTATTATAAAAATCATTTCAAAATTGTTTTAGAATACCCATGCTCGAAAACAAAAGAAATTATCGAAAACACCATAAAATTAGCATAAGAAATCATCTCAAAAACTCGTCAATCCGAAATAAGAATCAACTAAAATGTTGGCTCACTTATTGATAGGTTAAAGCCCTTTCCAAAACACTCCAAAATATCGCAAGAATTGATCAAATATTCACCGGAATGAGTAGAACAACAAAAAATAGTGCACAATACACAAGAAAATGGGCTGGAAAAATAACACATGCCCAGGTCGGCCTAAGTATTGCTAGGTCGACTACAGGGTCGACCCCTATTGCTTTTGGGTCGACCTCTAGGTCGCGATTTCTATAGGCAGTTTCTGCCTGCTTCGTTCCAGTTTTGAGCAATGAATTCAAGCACTTCCAGGATGATTTAGACCAAGAAATTTGACACGCACAAACTACTACACATAGACAATGTTCCGGAAAAATTCTAGCATGAATTCATGGCAAGAATAGATAGATAAGCACAAAATGAAGGACTCTAGATCATATTTTCACGGTAACTATTCAAGCAGCAAATATTGTTTTACAGTGAGCAAAATTCAAAGCTTATCAGCTAGCAAACCTGATTTAAGCTAGAATATGTGAGTTATAAACTCACCTTAGCACAATATTGAGTAAACTTGAGCAAATTTGAGGAAGATAGGAGAGCTTTTGCCTTGATTTAGTTGTAGGAATCTAAAAAAAAGAGTATACAAACATGCAACAGAAGAAATGAAGTTACAGACAACTCAACTCTTAAAAATTTGAAATAGATGAATAGATTTGTTTTTTTAATTGATTACCTATTATAATTAGCTTCAAAATGTTTAATTTTGCAAAGGATTTGGAGAAATTGGAGATTGAATTCTTGGGTTTGTAGAGAAAAAGGGTTTTCTGGTTTTTTTTTCTTTTTACAGCTTACCGAACTTTACATACGTTCAGTTTTGAGAAGGAGATGACTTCCTCCTCAGTTAAAAGTTGTTGTTGGGCTTAAACCCAATAAGACAAATAATCATATTATCACTAATTATTACTTAAATCGCCACAATTACACATATTTTAGCCAAAACAACTTACATTTTCATGTTTTCAACTTTTGTAAAATCAAACTAACCTTTTTATGTTCACAAAAATGTTTTACAACATATAAAAATTTATTTAGCCATTAAAATCAATTTCCATCATTAAAATTTTATTCTTTTAATTCAATACTTTATTTACACTATTGTTAACATAAAACAATATTTTTAACACCAAAATTTACACAAAAATCATTTTCTTGTTCAATTAAATGTAACAAACCTTATTAACATTATTTTTACATCTAAATATTATTTTTGAACAAAATACCATCTTTTTATTTATAATACTTTTCATACTCAACTCTAATACTTCATTGAAATTTACAAAACTCAACGTTTGGCAAAAACTTCCAAAATTATTGCATTTTATCAAATTAAAATCATACAATGCTCAATTTATCACAAACTAACAAAAATAAAGTATTCAAAACCTTATTTTCAACATTTCATATTTATTTCGACAAATAATTATGAATTACTTTTATCTTTGTTTAATTCAATTAATCCCCAAATCAACATATTTCTTTTATTCCAACTTAATTAATTTATTAACCACCAAATTAACATATTTCTATGATTCACAATTTATTACCAACCAAGCCATCCTAGTTTTATTTTATTTATTCAAAACCTATTGTTTATTTAAAATAAACAATTTGAACAAACTTTACATCCCAATTTTTTTCTTCATTATTAAATTATAAACACCGTTATAATTTAATTTCAGGTAATCACCAAAACCAGGGTTGTTACAATTATGGACTTTCCTACCTAAAAGGCTATTATAACACCCCTAATTTTAAATAACATTATTCACGAGATTTAATTAGATAAATCAAATAGTATAATGTAAAGTTTAGAGTGACAAGGGGATTGAGATTTGAAAACTAAATGGTGGCTGTGCTTAATTAAATAAAATTAAAACAATGAATTTATGGGAATGGTTTTATAAGTTAACTAATAAGAGAATAAGGCAAGGGCATTACGAGAAATAGGCGTCCATCAAAACCCTTAAGCCCTAAACCTTATTCTCATTTTCATTCCATACATACATAATTCAAAAACATTAGAAAAAAGGAGCTCAAAGCTGGCAACAACCTAGGGGAAAAGGAGATTAATTTTTTACTAAAGTTTGGGATTCAAGCAAAGGAGTATTAATCAAGATCAAATCTCATGTTCGTTATCCAAAGCAAGATAAATAATAATCAAAGCCATCTCATTTTTGTTTTTAAAGAGTATTTGATTTCAGATTTTAAGTTTAAAACCGTTATTATGATTTTAATAACGATATGCTTGGATTCATGATATGTTTGATTCAAACTAGTAAGTTTGATAAATGTTTTGGAGATGGGTTTAAATTTTCATAAATTATATGGATAATTTGTTTTGAATATTTGAAAGAAGAAATAGTTAATTGGGTTTTAAAATTTATTTTAGATACCAATAGGCTAATTGAAAATTTATGGATAATTTAATAATTATGTCAACCCATGAAAACTATGATATAAGAGAAGTTATTGGAGATACAATAGGTTCAAAGAGAACCCATGAAATAATGAAGTTATTGGCAAGGGCCAATAGGCTCTTATTGATCCCATGAAGACTATGAAATCGGACAAATAGTCCATAAGCTTTAAATAGATTATTACTCAGCCCATGAAAACTAATAGGTTAATAGTGACCCTAGAAACTATAATGGTAACTGATAGTCTAATGAATGGGGATGGGAAATCAAGGATATTTTGCTTGTTTACATATCATCGTGACATTTTAAATTGTTATGTTTTTAACCATTGTGGATGCATGAGCACAATATACGATTATTATAATTTTTTGGGTAAGATACTAATAAGAGGAAAAACCATTCCGCTAAGTGCCTTTAAACTCTAAGGTGATCAATTGATTTTAAGTAGTTTGAGAGTTGAGGATTTTCAGGTTCTCCTTTAGATGAATAAGCTAACAGAGAAGTGCAGGAGGCAAACTAACTAATAGGAGATTCTTTTCTAATTTATTTCGCTATTTTTGATGTAAAGGCAAAGTTGTTTAATTGCCTATGTATAGACTCTGATCATCTAAGGGGGCATCTTCATATGTCGCTCTTGGCGTATGTTGTAATGGTTATATTTTCTCTGAACGTGGTCCTCGAATTTGGAATTATGTAATGAATTTGAAATGATTTGAAATGGAGTAATAAATTTGTTTAATAGTTTAAAATAATTAGTATCAGTTTGTTTCTGTTATATCAGTGTATCTAACATTACCTCATTTGGTCGCCGAGAATTAATAACTATGGATGACAGCATCATCCACAGTCATTAATTTTGGACCTTCAAGTGAGGGATGTTACAAGTTGGTATATGTGCGTAGGGTTATGAAAACTTGAAATGGTTTTTCGAACATAATACAATGAGTCAGAAAATAAGAGTGGGGTTTGGATTAATGCTATTGTAACGCACTTGTATTTGATATATATATATATATATATATATATATATATATATATAAGTACATATTCCCCTCTCTCTTAGACCTTTCTTCTATATCTAACTAAGGATCGTATGTAGATTTACGAGAAAAGAAGATATGAAGGAAGGAAACGGAAGAGGAAATCTCGATGGAGGAAGCACCACAACAAATGGAAATGCTTGACCCGACAAGAGAAATCAGGGTCGAAAGGAAAACGCTAATCAAAATGCAGATATCAACGTAAGTGCTAGAAATCTGCCAGTAGGTATAGAGATGATGTATCAGTTCTTTATTAATCTGATGTAAGCTAAAGCAACTGCTGGAGTAGTTTGGAATGTTAGAGGAGCTAATTTCGTGGCTCCAATTGGAAACAACTATGCTAATTTGAGCAGAGATTATACCAGTCATGGTGGAAAGCTGTTTTTGGGAACGAAAGATGCCATAGAAGTGGAGAACTGGCTTTTGCATTGTGAAAGGATCTTCCAGACTTAGGATTAAACGATGGGTAGAAAAGGAGGCTTGCTTCTAGACATTTGTAGGGAGCAGTGCTTCACTGGTCGAAGGGTGTTACTACGGAGTTCCCAAGGAAGAGTTGACTTGGGTGGAATTTCAAAGGAGATTCGAAGGTAGGTTTTTTTCTTCTGAAGTTGCCAATTCGGCATTGTTGGGGGAAGTTCTTGGACTTGGTGCAAGGCGAGATATACGTGATTGAGTATGCCACGAAGTTTGATGAACTATCCATATAATGATATGCTACCATTGAGAGGAATGAGAAGTTTATTCGGGGATTGAGACCCGAGATTACTAGTGTGACTTTGCCACATCTTCATGATCCTTGTAATTTTGTTGTGGAAATGGCAATCGTACATGAGGAGATGCTTGCTACTTATAGGAAGGAGAAGTAGGTTGAAACTCAGAGTTCTCTTGGCAAAAAGAGGAAATTCTTTAAGAGAAGCTGCCAAGAAGGCAAAGTCTAATCTGGTTTGCATTAGGTGCGATAAGAAGGGTCATTATGAACTAGCAAGGGAATAAAGGCCACAGACAAGAAAGGTGTGAAGTGCTTTAACTACGACCAAGTTGGGCATTTGCTGTTGGATCAGCGTCTGCTACGCCAACTTCTGCTGAGAAGGAAAAGACAATGATGGATGGTACACTCTTGATTCAAAGTATACTAGTTAGGGTACTATTTGATACCAGTACATTGCATTCATTTATATCTCAGCATTTGGTTAGGTTATGTTTAGAACCCATATACCTTGTTGTAGGATCTAGTTTAACCCTAGAGGGGGGGGGTGAATAGGGTTATAGCAAATTTCCTCGATTTAAACGTAAAAACAAATTGCAGAAATAAATATGCTGAAAAGTAAATCACACACAAAATTTACCCAGCTTCGGCAACCCCTGCCTACTGCTGCATTCCCAGATTTCTATTAGAATTGAACAGTATCCCGCTTACAAACACTCTACTAGACTCGCAAACCTTTGTTCCCGCTCACAAACACTCTACTAGACTCGCACACCCTGCTCCGCCTATAGAGTTTCGCTTACTCGCAAACTCTGCTCTCGCCTATAGAGTTTTGCAAACTCGCACACCCTGCTCACTGAACTAATTCTAACTAGACAATCTGACACTACCTACAACCTAGGTGGTGATTTACAAATTCTTTGACTTGAAAAGAAAAAAACTTCAAAAATACAAGCAGGAGCAAAAATTAAAATATAAACTTGAATGCATAATTTTTTCTCAAATAATAAAAAAAACCCCTTTAATAAAACCCTAAATGAAAGTAAACTAAAGCCCTTTTATAAGAATAAAGGCCGGCCCCTTGTTTTCTTTCACCCGATCCACTGTGATAATGGTAGCCGTCCCTCTTTCTGAAATTAGGGCTTCGGCCCTTTTGCTCCTTGCTTTCAAAATTAGGGTTGTACAAATTGAAGCGCCGGTTGAATTCCTCGATCGAATAATGATTGACGTGCTTCCTTTGTCGATCGATGCTCTCCTTTTTACCACATGGCTTCTCCAATTTGGATCGAGTTCCTCTGTGATTTCGGTATGTACTTTACTTCCCTTTCGTTGCTGGTTTAATGCTTGCTTGAACTCGATGCCCATGATGACTTTGTTGTTTCAGTATTTATATGAATTCGAATACACTTGCTTTCATTCGTATCAATTTGATACTTTCCCAATTTGTTAATTGCTTGATGCGTACGGCTTTCCTGATATAATTTCAACTTGTTACTCACGGCCTTGATTTTCAATCGTTTGATTTTCCTTGAATAAAAAGGCAGAAACTTTCCTCTTTTTAATTTGCTTTGACTTTGGACTTTTTCAAAGACACGACTTTGATTTTTGAATTCTGATTTAGGCTTTTACTGTGAATTACGACTTCACTGTTGATTGCCACTGCTTCGGCCATCTTTATGTTCATCCCTGTGAGCTTTGTCTCTGGCCATCTTCTCTGATGATGTTAATTTCACTGTGACCTTGGTTATTGATATTGATCGAACTTGTTTTGATTGATGTTCTGTAGTCTTCAAGCATTTGTGATTGCCATATCATGTGCATCACTTGTTCATTCCACTGTGCATTTCTCTACCTTGTTTTTGCATGTTGCCATTCTCTGTTGCACTTGCTTTTGATGTAGCTGTTGGTCTATGTTCTTGCATTATTCGATTTCGAACTTAGACTTGTAGTTGTAACTGGACATGTTGGCACTGACTGGTGTCTTTGTGGTCTTCTCATTGCATATGAACTTGGTCTCTACTTGATGCTGTTTGCATTTGGTCTTGATCATACTTGATGTCATGATTTTCCTGGTTTCGCTTGTGTACACTCTCGAGTTGCACACTACTGCTTGTACTTGTGTTCTTTGTTCATTGGACTGGCTGTTGCTAAGTTGATATACTTATGATGCTTTTGTAGTCGAGTTGTATTCATGTACATTACTGCCTTGAACTTGATTCACTTCATGTTGTTGCTAGTTTGCCTTGTATCACTGTATTGTCTTATGAGACTGTCTTTGGACATTTTTGTACAACTTCATTGCATTTATGTCCACTGCATAGTCATTGTGACTTCACTGATTACTTGTCATGTTGCATGAGTCACTTGCATTGGTGCATTGCCTTGATTGTTGTGAAGTTGTGCACTTGCCTGCACTTGTACTTCTGGTTGGTCTGCACTTTGGTTTATTGATGTTGCTTGTATTTCTAGTGTTGCCACTATGTTTCATTTGCATAGCTCAGTGGTGCACTTGTGTTTCGGTTTGATCTTGCAGTTAAGAACAGTTGCTTTTGATCTGCATACTTAAGCTTTGCATTTGTGTGAGATTCTGGTGGTCATGTTGCTTTCATTGCTGTGCACATTGTTGCATTGTTGATGTTCTTTGTAGTTTGGTCTGGTCTGGTCTGCATACATGATTGTTGCAGTCCATTTTGCTGTTGGTCTTCGTTGCATTCATGTCATGTTGCCTTGTGTTGAACCCAGTTTCAAAACTCGGGTTTGACCTTGTGCTCGTGTCGTGAGTTTGAATATATTACACGTGAGTTGAACCCGGCTTTTCATTTGGGTTTGACCTGTGCTCACCTGTCCCTGTAGCATTATCAAGTGTATACTGATGTGCACGGCCTTGTGGCATGTACAGTGATACACTGTGCATGTCACATTGTTCGTGTGTGATGAATTCAAGTGTGAATGATGACGAACAACCCAAATAACCGAGGCAAATAATATTTTCAAAAATCATATTTCATTTATATTGCAAAAATATTTCTTTTTCAATTTTACTGCGTTAGTGAATATTTTTGCAGATTGCTCAGATGCTGGATGCAAACTGGAATGCAGTTGAAGACAAAATACGAGTGTGAGTGATATGTAGTGAGGTTATTAATGTAAATATAAAATCGTGATGTATTCAAAATTGTATATGTATAGTGAGAGCTTGAATTTGTACTATTCAAGATTGTAATAAATATTTGTTTGAATAAAATTTCTGTTTGAATTCAAATTCTGTGTTATTTATTTTATTCAACAAATATTTATTTAATCTATGAAAAATAAAATAGTACATTAACAAATACATTTAAATGAATATATATGTTTATTATCATCAAACATAAACATATAAGCGCATATTCAACACTTGTTACTTCCTTAAGGGTTGTGAATCCGATAGGAGGGTATGCAACTCTAGAAACTAGATGTGACCAGCTAGAACTTGATTTGTTAGTTCAAAAGTTTGCATTCATGTGACCAGTCGAGTTGTATTCATGTACACTACTGCCTTGAACTTGATTCACTTCATGTTGTTACTAGTTTGCCTTGTATCACTGTACTGTCTGTCTCTGGACATTTTTGTACAACTTTATTGCATTTGTGTCCACTGCGTAGTCATTGTGACTTCACTGATTACTTTTCATGTTGCATGAGTCACTTGCATTGGTGCATTGCCTTGATTGTTGTGAAGTTGTGCACTTGCCTGCACTTGTACTTCTGGTTGGTCTGCACTTTGGTTTATTGATGTTGCTTGTATTTCTAGTGTTGCCACTGTGTTTCATTTGCATAGCTCAGTGGTGCACTTGTTTGTGATTGAGTTGGTTGTGCACTTGTGTTTCGGTTTGATCTTGCAGTTAAGAACAGTTGCTTTTGATCTGCATACTAAAGCTTTGCATTTGTGTGAGATTCTGGTGGTCATGTTGCTTTCATTGCTGTGCACATTGTTGCATTGTTGATGTTCTTTGTAGTTTGGTCTGGTCTGGTCTGCATACATGATTGTGGCAGTCCATTTTGCTGTTGGTCTTCGTTGCATTCATGTCATGTTGCCTTGTGTTGAACCCAGTTTCAAAACTCGGGTTTGACCTTGTGCTCGTTTCGTAATTTTGAATATATTGCACGTGAGTTGAACCCGGCTTTTCATTTGGGTTTGACCTGTGCTCACCTGTCCCTGTAGCATTATCAAGTGTATATTGATGTGCACGGCCTTGTGGCAAGTACAGTGATACACTGTGCATGTCACATTGTTCGTGTGTGATGAATTCAAGTGTGAATGATGACGAACAACCCAAATAACTGAGGCAAATAATATTTTCAAAAATCATATTTCATTTTATATTGCAAAAATATTTCTTTTTCAATTTTACTGCGTTAGTGAATATTTTTGCAGATTGTTCAGATGCTGGATTCAAACTGGAATGCAGTTGAAGACAAAATACGAGTGTGAGTGATATGTAGTGAGGTTATTAATGTAAATATAAAATCGTGATGTATTCAAAATTGTATATGTATAGTGAGACCTTGAATTTGTACTATTCAAGATTGTAATAAATATTTGTTTGAATAAAATTTCTGTTTGAATTCAAATTCTGTGTTATTTATTTTATTCAACAAATATTTATTTAATCTATGAAAAATAAAATAGTACATTAACAAATACATTTAAATGAATATATATGTTTATTATCATCAAACAAAAACATATAAGCGCATATTCAACACTTGTTACTTCCTTAAGGGTTGTGAATCCGATAGGAGGGTATGCAACTCTAGAAACTAGATGTGACCAGCTAGAACTTGATTTGTTAGTTCAAAAGTTTGCATGCAGTCTATATGTTTTCGATTTCGTAGACTTCAAAATCATTTTAGGTATGGATCGGCTGGGTAGATATGAGACTAGGATATTTTGCCAAGATAGGGAAATATCGTTGAGACACCCTGATAGTCGTAGCCGAATTATATTATCAGTGAAGGGTTATAACCGAAATGCTTGTACTCTGAAGTGCTATGGAAGTAAAAGAAGAGTTAAGTCAGGTTCATGTGGCAAGAGAATTTGTAGATTTTTTTGAGTCGGTTACAGGATTTTCACTGAAATGAGCTGTTGAGTTTCGGATAGAACCTGTGCCAGAAGTAGAACCTGTAAGTAGACCACGTAGCAATATGACACCGACCGAGATGAAGGATTGAAGGTGCATTTAGTGGATCTCGAAGGGAAATTTTTTATTACACCAAGCAGCTCACCTTGAGGAGCGACGGTGGTATTCGTGAAGAAACCGGATGGGTCATTGAGGTTGTGCATTAACTATCGTAAGTTATATGATAAGATGACTAAGAATAAGTATACTTTGCCGAGAATCGATGATTTATTTGATTAGTTTTGTGGAGCCAGATGATGTGCACGTAAATGTGCATATTTTTACTACCATATTTAATTTAATTTAATTAAATAAATGAGCATATAACATGTTTTAACACGTTCACACCAAAATTCAAATTATTTTCAAATCATCATTTATTCATCTTCGTACAGGGGCAAAATGGTCATCTTTGTGCATATATTAATTTGAGAATATTTATTTTCACATTTTATATTTATGTATGGGAAAATTGGATGGAAGTTACAAGAGGTTTTCATGGAAAATATGCATGCACAAGAGGAAACAATGGAATGTAGATGGAAGGGAACAAAGGAATGCAGATGGAAATAATTCAAACCATGTATCACCTACCCACTTACCTTGATGTACAATTTGGAGCTAATGCACATGCTAATGAAGATTAAAGCTACATGCACATTTAAATGGAGGATTAATTCATGCTAATGTTAACTTGGTGACCATACTTTCTCAAGGGCAATTTGGATAGTTCCCAAAAATATGATTAGGGTTTCCAAACATGTATAAATACCCCATATGTTTATGTAATTAAGCTCTTAGCCCCCATTTTAGTAAGTTTAGTTTAAGGCCTAAAAAAAATTATAAGCTCTCTTCTTTTATTTCAAGGTTACTTAGCCATTTTCTTTTATGTAATTTTCTTTTTATGCAATTTTAATTCGTTCTCTTTTATATTTACATGCATTTTCCTTTCATCTTAGTAGTGTAGATCTTATTTTTTTATGCAAGTAGATAAGCTTACCTTTTATTTTAATAACTCTCTTTTTGCTTAACTTTCATTTTCCTCTTGCTTTTATTTCATGTTGAATGCTACGTTTGTTGAAATGATAACAAGTATAAGAGGCTAAACCCCTCAATTTAAGGGTAATGAAGCTCTCATAATCATGTAGATTCAACATTTTGCTAATTAGTGATCTCTTTTTGTGCTTAATGGAATTGGTAGTGTGCTTAAATTTTGTTGTTTAGCTTTAAATTTGATAGCCAATATTGTTGATACCAAATAAGCTATGCTTAAACAAACAAAGCACAAATTTCCACTTCATCCACATATGACTATGGTAATGAAGTGATTTTAAAATCAAAATCTAATGGTCTATAAATAGTTAATAGGTCATGCTGAAAATAGATTTTATTTTTAATTTCATTGTCATTTATATTAGAGTTAAGTAGTGGTTTAATAGGTGAGTTATAGTTTGATGGTTTATATTGGACTAATTAATAGCACAAACATTCCATACTTGTGATAAACACATTAATTAAATTCACTAATGATCAAAAAAGAAAGATCATAATTTCATATATGTTGATTTATGTGATTATGAGAAGGGATTTGCATCTAAACTGCCTTCAAACTCTCACATTTTTGTGACAGCTCGAATTTTTCACGTTCGAAAATCGACATCCATACTTTACATTGTACTCGAATGCCGCAGATTCGATCGTTCAAATTCGAGTCGCCGGAGCTTATAACACATTAAGTAAATAACACAGCGGAAGAAATGAATAATATATATCAATGTACAACATTTGATACAATATCTGATACAACAGAATGATACAATGAACATCAATATACATCAGAGTTACAAAGAATAGCAGCGGAAATAAAAGATAACACTAGCAGCGGAACAAAATCTCCAAAATAGTCTTCAAGAAAGAACTCCAGCATCAGCAATCTACATCTCCAAAGCACCAATCCAGAAATAGCTTGTACTCCCAATCAAAATGAACAGAAGCAACTCTAGAGAGCCAAATCCTAAGGCTGAAAGCTATCGAATCTACACCTACTATAGATTATCTGAAAACCCCAACTCTAGACTGCCCGTGTGGGAAAATAGTGGGCACCCAGAGTTTAGGAAGGGAACAATAAACTCCAGGTCAGTCGTGGGACTGGTATGAGCAAACAAAAGCAATTGGTCTTTTAAAACAAACAACAGAATTTAAATTTGAAATCCGCAATGCTTTTTGAAAAATGAAACTACCATAAGGCCTCCCGGCACACACACAATGCAAACGCACACATGGGGGAGATTTCTCCTTATGATAGTCAAACATGCTTACTACGAGAAAAAATCCTTTTATATTATTACTAGTGCATAGTGGAAAATCTTTCGAAAGTATAATATAAATCCTAGCCAGCATAGGTACCATGATACTATGCCTACTATAGCTGCCATGTTAAATGGCAGGTTCTACAACTAAAACCGTACAAGGCGCGTATTGTTTTGATTGGATTTCCAACAAATGGTCAGGCTAAGGAACTTCCTACTGTCTATGGGATCGCCTCTGGCGGGACGTCCCGAGAAACTAACGTTACGGTTAGATCTCTGCCAACACAAGGCCGGGTTACCTCTGTAACTAGGTAACTACTACACGAATATGCCATCCCCCGGTCCTTTGGGACCTTTATCCGAGGCGCCTCAAAGCAACAACCACACAGTAAATGAGATTGGAGCAACCACATAGGTTAAATACCAGGGCTCCATACCTGATACCACCCTTTACCAGAAGGGAATGACACACCCTAAAGGGAGCGACCCTCATAACCTTGCCGCATCTTTCCTGTTTCGACCATTTCCGGGGAGTGAGGTCCTGATGCAGTCTCGTCCACAAAGCTACGCTTTGGCACAAAGCCATGCTTTGGGTCAACAGATGACCAAAGCAATGATCACAAAGATAAATGATCAAACAAATGATCATATCACAAATGATCAACCAATGATCATCACACAGCAGCACTCAGCATGCCACATTACCAAATTGGGAATATCACTGATAAATATCAACTACATAACCTCTGAGCTCGTACGTCTCAGAGAAGGGTGTTAAGCTGAGAGAATAAATTCTCCGCCACCAGGCAGAAATGTATTTGATAGAAATCAGTTTAATATCTCAAAGTGTAATGTCGGACATACAACCATACAAGTCTGTCCCGGGTTCGAACAGAACCGAAGGCACTTCCGAAGAAGCCCTTGCAAATCCGGATAATCCCTAATCACGTCCGGACTTCCCATCACATATGGAGATCTCTATACCGGGGATCAGCCAGTGCAGAGACAATCGATGAGTTACCCTTTTGTTTTCGGAAATATCCGGTCTTCACCACCGGTCTTCAATTGCTATCCCTAACGTCGTATCACTATTCGGAATGGGCTATATGACACTAGGTCCTCTCCCGGCTAAACCGAATAATGAGCGCCATATTTTAAAACATATGGATATGGGATTTTAGTTAAGTCACAACTTATAAAATCCAAAACTTTTCTTTCAAATGGTTAAACAAATTACCATTTTAAATCTTTAAACAAAAAGATTTATTTCACAAAGTTTCACCTAATTTCACAAAAATCTATTCATAGATTCAAAACAACTTCCATTTCAATTGGATTAACTCAATAAATCTTTAAATTAAAGATTTAATTTATAGCTTTCAAAACACGTTCCAAAGATTTATTTATAACTTGGAATACCATTTTCATTTCAAAACTTGAATTCCTTTTAACATACATTGGAAATCCATTTCTTATATGAAAGCTTCTATTATTTGAAAACGACAGTTTTCGTTTCAGAAAAGTCCGATTTATACAAGTTGGAATCTTGGGTTAAATTTAAATTCCAAACATCACTTTTAAATTGGTTTAAAAACCCCATATAAATCCATTTATAAGTTGAATAACTTTTTAAAACCCTAGTTCCCAAATCATAGAATTCAATTCAATTATTGAATTCAAATTTAACTCAAATTATTTAAAATTTCAAAACTCAATCGAGTTATTCAAAATAACTTTTATTTTTGAAATTCATTTTTTTCAAAAACTTCAATTCCAATTCCAAAACTATTTTGGATTCAAAAATTCAAATTTTAAAACAATTTCAAAATCTGTGACTTAACCCATTTCCACGTGCAATCCATATTTGTGTGTGTATAAGTGTGGTCCAGGGGTTCAACACAATAGTGCACAACATCATCATCACAGATTCAATCATAAAGATAAGCGGTATAACCCATAACGCTTATCTATATTAACAGATTCATAGATAAAGTAAATTATCAATCACAAAAATTCACTAATATGATTCGATGTGGGTTTCGGATAACCAACTGGAATCCGACTCCCTGTCGCATCGAAATTCAAATGTCGTTTTACGGGTCAAAGGGTTTCATATTCATACAACAGTATATTCATCACAAATATAGTAGATCAGCACAAAGTATCACATAGCATCACATCACATACCAAATATATCAATCCCTCACACAACATTCAATCAACATCTACAATTAAGATGAATAAACTGGGTGGTTTTAAATTTATTACCTACATGATTACTTTCATTTATTAGTCCTAATTAACTATCTCTAATTACAATGAGTAATTAGCTTATAAGATAATTACACAAGTTAATTACTTAAACCCTACATATATATATAAATCACCCTTGATTAATAACCATTCAGTAATTAAATACATTAATTACTCAACCCAATTAATTATTCTTAATTAATTATCTAAATTAATCATTAATCACTTGATTAAATAAATCTTAATTATAAATTAAAATTTAGTTAACCGTTCTTAATTATAGATTAATTAAACTTAATTAATTAATCTCAAATCAAATTAAATATCATTAATTTTTTAATTAAACTTCCACATTATTAATTTATTAAATAATTAATATTTATCTAAATTACCTTAGTAATTAAATGATTCCAATCATTAAACATTTATTTATCTTTTAGATAAACATTTCTTATTAAATCAAGCATTTAAACACAAAAATGTTTTTAAATTTACATTAAATTCCATTTAACATTTCTTTTAAACTTAAAGATTCAAATTTATTTAAAATAAGATTCTAAAACAATACAAATCTTAATCTTATATGTTTACAAGAACATATACTTTGTTAATAAGATTAAAAAGAATTTAAATTTCAATTCAAATTAAATTCAAACCAATTTAAAAATTACTTTAACATTTGAAATTCAACTTTCAAATTTATTTTAGCTTTAAATTCTTTCTATCATCTATACCTTTAATTCAAATGCAAACCATTTGAAAACAATTTAAATTTAAATCTTTAATTTAAAAACTGAAGTTAAAAAATTTAAAATCCAGATTTAAAAACTCAGATTGAATTCATTTTAAACTCCTAGTTTCAAATTCTTAACCTTTCAATTCAAATGCCAAAACACAATGCATTCACACTTGAGAGTTTAAAATTAAATTTAAATTTAAAAGCCATCAAGGATTTCAAATTCCAGACAAATCAAATTTGAATTCATATTCAAATTCGAACCAAAACTCAGTTTAAAATCTTCACCTGCAAATTTAAACTTTAACTTTACATATGAAACAGAAAACAGTTTTTCTGTATTATAAAAAAAAAACTTTGAATTTTCCAGAATTCAAACTATTTCAAAGAAAACAGAATTTAAACTTATTTAAATTCATATTTGGATTCAGTTTTAACATCCTAAGTAAAACTTTAGTTTGCATTTTTTTTCAAACTTTAAAATCTGGAAACAGGCTCCCTGTTTCTTTTTTTTATTTTTTTATTTTAAACCAATTTGAATTTCTGCTTTCAAATTATTTCAACAACAGAATTCAAACATTTTGAATTCATCTTCAGATTCAAGATTTATCCTAAGTTCAAATCTCCAGTATGAATTTAAAACTCTACTTTAAAAATCTCAAAAAAAAAACAGAACAGTTCTGTTTAATTTGAAAACCTGAAACAAAAAGTACACCCGAGCAAACCCATATTTACCTCGAGTAAAAATCCTTTTGCTTCGAGTTTTCCCCTCCATTTACCCTATACCAACCCGAGTAACAATCCCTGCAACCCAAACAATCAACCCAGACCTGAAAAACAGACCACAACCCTACCCTTCAAACCTGTCAACACCCGTACCTCTCAACTCCGACCATTATCATCGACCGAACTTTGGTGATAGCTTCTTCACCTCACCATCCACCATCACCCCCAAAAGCTTCAGACTCGATGCACTGAGGAGTGAAGATTGACCCAAAAACAGTAACCCCAAATAAACTAGGGTTCTAAACCTGGAAACTCAAATTACAACATCAAAACTCATTTTCAACTTGATCCCATAATTTCCCCATAACCTATGATAGCTATACTATCTCCATAACCAAATTCAATCAATTTAATAGCATGCATCATCAGTACTTAACAAAAATGAAAAATACAGTAAGTCTAAAACTGCACTTAGGTTTTGATATTAAAAATTATAATTTAACTTTTAAAAATCATAATTTAGTATTATGTTTTGATATACAAACCTGAAATATAAATTCATATAGTTTGAATTTTTACATTTATACAGTTTTGCTCTGTTATCTATATTTCCAGGCATTGCATAAATTTATTTAACTTATATAAAATTTAAAAACATTCTCTATGATTAAACAAACAGGTTTAGTTTTAAACTTAAACCTTATCACAAATTGAATTAAGAGATATGATTTTTAGATCAAAAACTAGAGCTTGAAACTAAGAATCAGTGAGATTACAGGAAAATCAACTATGCACACTTCATACATTCATAAATATACAGATAATCCATATATGTATCCACATAAACATAGTTATTCCCAGATGAAACATGCAACCAATTTATACTTAAGTAATTTTTTAACAAAAATGTTACTCACATAACCAGATAATGTCTCAGTCATTTTTTTTTTTTTATTTTTTTTTTTATTTTGCAACCAGGTTCTTGAGATCTGGAATGAATGAAACAAAAGCAAGCTTTGTTGTGTTTCCCAAACATGCATCACACATATACATACACATGTAAACATATTTCTATTTCAGAATCATCACATATCAGAGAAGACAAGTCATTCAAGCATTCATTAAGACAGAGAACAAATTCAGGGCTAGATTGCTCACCTGGGTATTTTGACAGAGAACAAAGAAGAAGCAGAGAGGTGTTTTGACAGCTTCAAAGAGTGAAAGCCTGAATTTTTTTTTTCTTTTTCTTCTTTAGATCATAGAGTTTAGATCTGTAAATTGTAAGTACAGATTTCTATTTACTCTTTGTTGTACATAATTTATTAAATACAAACACTTCTAATTACTTACAGTTGAATGACAAAGAAGTTTTTTTTTTCTTTTCTCTACAACCTGAAATCAGAATTAGCTCAAGTCTTAGGCTTGATTTCCTGCAACTTGGATTGACCTAATTGTTTAAATCTTGTTTTAGTTACTGATTTCAACATTAAACTCAAATTATTTTAGAAAGGAAATTTACTTGCCTTTGAGTTTGTTTTAGAAATCCACTGCATGCTTTCCAGGTTATCATCTCCAGGCTTCCACTTTTATTTTCAAACTTCATGTTTTGCTTTGCTTTAAAAACTTAAATCTGAAGCTTTGTTACACTTTCAGATTTGAGAAACTCTTGTATGGTTGCCAGCTTGAAATTGAAACAGACATTGACCTTTAACTAGCTTCTGTTTTTTTTTTCTTTGAATTCCTTTGCTTTGATTTCTGAGATGATCTTTGCATCTTGAATCAGGTATGAATTTGATCTGTCCTCAGGCATGTTGCATGCTTCCAGATTTTTGGAACAGATTTCAAATTTTGCTTCAAGTTGAAACTGGACATTTTTTTTTTGTTTTTCTGGTTATCAATTTTTTCTTCTTTTTTTTCTGATTTATCCTTTTTTTCTTTGTTGAGATTTGAAATGCCAAATATTTGATTACTGATTTGTTCAGATTTGGTGAGATGTTTAATATGATTGCATATGGGAAAATGAAGAGTTTTTGAAATTTTTTATCTTATTATTTTATTAAGGAAATGATGTTTTTATGCCACTTGTTAAAAACAATCTTAAGTTTTAAGATCTTGTTAATTCTTCTACTCAACCCTCATGTGCATGTATACTTCCTTATTTATATATTCACATTTAAAATTTTCAAAGACAAAAGATTTTTTTTATTTTTATATTTATATTTTCAAAACAAAATTTTATTTCAATTATTGCTTACACTTAATTTTTTTTTTCCATAATGTTCATATACTTATGTATTTTTACAATTTTCATTCATACATTTATTTATTTATTTATTTTGTACAACCTTTAAAAGGAAAGAAGAATGTAAAATTTTTGATTTCATATTAACAAAGGTCACATTTGTTTAGATAAGAGAATTAAATCCTAAAAATAAATCCTTTTCTGAAATTTATTATATCTTCCAAATAAAATTAATATTTTAGAAAACAACTATCTCTATCATTTTATTAATCTCAAGATTTTAAATTCTATTTTTATTTTTTTAATACATTTTATTTTGAAACTCAATATTTATTTTATAAATCACTTATCCTTAAATTTCAAATGTAAATTTCTATTAAAAATCAATTTTTTTTTTTTTTTACTTATTCTAGAAAATTTTCTAATTAAATCACAATTTATTTCCAAAAATTAATTTAATTGCCAATTTAAACTTGATAAATTTTCAGGAATGTTACAGATTTCCCCCCTTAAGAAATTTCGTCCTCGAAATTTGCTAGGAAGACGAAAAGAAAAGATGAAAGATAGAGAAATTCCTTTCCAAATCGAACTGGATATAAATTCTGTATTTGGCTTACCAAATAAGAATATCAACAATAGATATGAGAACAATCTCATATAATATTACACAAGATATTTGGGTCCATCGGTCTACGAATATGCAAGGGCATTGACTAGTTCGAAGAGATAACTAATCGTTCGTAGAATATATCGGATCTCAGAGAATAGATAGATGGATCAAATCTTCATATTAGTTAACCAATTTACTAATTTAAAATTTCCAATTTATTTAATATTTTCAATTTCAAATTCATTAGAGTTTAGATCGAAAAGCTGATAAGAAACCGATGAAGATACGAAGTAAGAATTTCCTACAACAATACGTATGGCCATCATCACACCGAAACTTCTTTCTGGAGCAGCCACGAAGCAATCAAAAGAATTCGAAATCGAATCAAAGGAGATTGATAGAGAAAAAATATTCCCACTGTTGCAGGGTATTGACCATTTATAGTGGTACTCCCATGTCCCCTATCTCATTCTCTTCTCGCACTCATACTCACTATCAGTGGATAGTAAGAGAATTTACTGAGGTATTCGAACGGATATCTCAGGGATATACTCATTCTAGGGTTTACTTCACCCTATCTCTAATGAGTTACTTAATGTGTTATACTCCTGAGCTAAAGTTTTAACCTTCAGCTCTGATACCAAGTGTAACAGCTCGAATTTTTCACGTTCGAAAATCGACATCCATACTTTACATTGTACTCGAATGCCGCAGATTCGATCGTTCAAATTCGAGTCGCCGGAGCTTATAACACATTAAGTAAATAACACAGCGGAAGAAATGAATAATATATATCAATGTACAACATTTGATACAATATCTGATACAACAGAATGATACAATGAACATCAATATACATCAGAGTTACAAAGAATAGCAGCGGAAATAAAAGATAACACTAGCAGCGGAACAAAATCTCCAAAATAGTCTTCAAGAAAGAACTCCAGCATCAGCAATCTACATCTCCAAAGCACCAATCCAGAAATAGCTTGTACTCCCAATCAAAATGAACAGAAGCAACTCTAGAGAGCCAAATCCTAAGGCTGAAAGCTATCGAATCTACACCTACTATAGATTATCTGAAAACCCCAACTCTAGACTGCCCGTGTGGGAAAATAGTGGGCACCCAGAGTTTAGGAAGGGAACAATAAACTCCAGGTCAGTCGTGGGACTGGTATGAGCAAACAAAAGCAATTGGTCTTTTAAAACAAACAACAGAATTTAAATTTGAAATCCGCAATGCTTTTTGAAAAATGAAACTACCATAAGGCCTCCCGGCACACACACAATGCAAACGCACACATGGGGGAGATTTCTCCTTATGATAGTCAAACATGCTTACTACGAGAAAAAATCCTTTTATATTATTACTAGTGCATAGTGGAAAATCTTTCGAAAGTATAATATAAATCCTAGCCAGCATAGGTACCATGATACTATGCCTACTATAGCTGCCATGTTAAATGGCAGGTTCTACAACTAAAACCGTACAAGGCGCGTATTGTTTTGATTGGATTTCCAACAAATGGTCAGGCTAAGGAACTTCCTACTGTCTATGGGATCGCCTCTGGCGGGACGTCCCGAGAAACTAACGTTACGGTTAGATCTCTGCCAACACAAGGCCGGGTTACCTCTGTAACTAGGTAACTACTACACGAATATGCCATCCCCCGGTCCTTTGGGACCTTTATCCGAGGCGCCTCAAAGCAACAACCACACAGTAAATGAGATTGGAGCAACCACATAGGTTAAATACCAGGGCTCCATACCTGATACCACCCTTTACCAGAAGGGAATGACACACCCTAAAGGGAGCGACCCTCATAACCTTGCCGCATCTTTCCTGTTTCGACCATTTCCGGGGAGTGAGGTCCTGATGCAGTCTCGTCCACAAAGCTACGCTTTGGCACAAAGCCATGCTTTGGGTCAACAGATGACCAAAGCAATGATCACAAAGATAAATGATCAAACAAATGATCATATCACAAATGATCAACCAATGATCATCACACAGCAGCACTCAGCATGCCACATTACCAAATTGGGAATATCACTGATAAATATCAACTACATAACCTCTGAGCTCGTACGTCTCAGAGAAGGGTGTTAAGCTGAGAGAATAAATTCTCCGCCACCAGGCAGAAATGTATTTGATAGAAATCAGTTTAATATCTCAAAGTGTAATGTCGGACATACAACCATACAAGTCTGTCCCGGGTTCGAACAGAACCGAAGGCACTTCCGAAGAAGCCCTTGCAAATCCGGATAATCCCTAATCACGTCCGGACTTCCCATCACATATGGAGATCTCTATACCGGGGATCAGCCAGTGCAGAGACAATCGATGAGTTACCCTTTTGTTTTCGGAAATATCCGGTCTTCACCACCGGTCTTCAATTGCTATCCCTAACGTCGTATCACTATTCGGAATGGGCTATATGACACTAGGTCCTCTCCCGGCTAAACCGAATAATGAGCGCCATATTTTAAAACATATGGATATGGGATTTTAGTTAAGTCACAACTTATAAAATCCAAAACTTTTCTTTCAAATGGTTAAACAAATTACCATTTTAAATCTTTAAACAAAAAGATTTATTTCACAAAGTTTCACCTAATTTCACAAAAATCTATTCATAGATTCAAAACAACTTCCATTTCAATTGGATTAACTCAATAAATCTTTAAATTAAAGATTTAATTTATAGCTTTCAAAACACGTTCCAAAGATTTATTTATAACTTGGAATACCATTTTCATTTCAAAACTTGAATTCCTTTTAACATACATTGGAAATCCATTTCTTATATGAAAGCTTCTATTATTTGAAAACGACAGTTTTCGTTTCAGAAAAGTCCGATTTATACAAGTTGGAATCTTGGGTTAAATTTAAATTCCAAACATCACTTTTAAATTGGTTTAAAAACCCCATATAAATCCATTTATAAGTTGAATAACTTTTTAAAACCCTAGTTCCCAAATCATAGAATTCAATTCAATTATTGAATTCAAATTTAACTCAAATTATTTAAAATTTCAAAACTCAATCGAGTTATTCAAAATAACTTTTATTTTTGAAATTCATTTTTTTCAAAAACTTCAATTCCAATTCCAAAACTATTTTGGATTCAAAAATTCAAATTTTAAAACAATTTCAAAATCTGTGACTTAACCCATTTCCACGTGCAATCCATATTTGTGTGTGTATAAGTGTGGTCCAGGGGTTCAACACAATAGTGCACAACATCATCATCACAGATTCAATCATAAAGATAAGCGGTATAACCCATAACGCTTATCTATATTAACAGATTCATAGATAAAGTAAATTATCAATCACAAAAATTCACTAATATGATTCGATGTGGGTTTCGGATAACCAACTGGAATCCGACTCCCTGTCGCATCGAAATTCAAATGTCGTTTTACGGGTCAAAGGGTTTCATATTCATACAACAGTATATTCATCACAAATATAGTAGATCAGCACAAAGTATCACATAGCATCACATCACATACCAAATATATCAATCCCTCACACAACATTCAATCAACATCTACAATTAAGATGAATAAACTGGGTGGTTTTAAATTTATTACCTACATGATTACTTTCATTTATTAGTCCTAATTAACTATCTCTAATTACAATGAGTAATTAGCTTATAAGATAATTACACAAGTTAATTACTTAAACCCTACATATATATATAAATCACCCTTGATTAATAACCATTCAGTAATTAAATACATTAATTACTCAACCCAATTAATTATTCTTAATTAATTATCTAAATTAATCATTAATCACTTGATTAAATAAATCTTAATTATAAATTAAAATTTAGTTAACCGTTCTTAATTATAGATTAATTAAACTTAATTAATTAATCTCAAATCAAATTAAATATCATTAATTTTTTAATTAAACTTCCACATTATTAATTTATTAAATAATTAATATTTATCTAAATTACCTTAGTAATTAAATGATTCCAATCATTAAACATTTATTTATCTTTTAGATAAACATTTCTTATTAAATCAAGCATTTAAACACAAAAATGTTTTTAAATTTACATTAAATTCCATTTAACATTTCTTTTAAACTTAAAGATTCAAATTTATTTAAAATAAGATTCTAAAACAATACAAATCTTAATCTTATATGTTTACAAGAACATATACTTTGTTAATAAGATTAAAAAGAATTTAAATTTCAATTCAAATTAAATTCAAACCAATTTAAAAATTACTTTAACATTTGAAATTCAACTTTCAAATTTATTTTAGCTTTAAATTCTTTCTATCATCTATACCTTTAATTCAAATGCAAACCATTTGAAAACAATTTAAATTTAAATCTTTAATTTAAAAACTGAAGTTAAAAAAATTTAAAATCCAGATTTAAAAACTCAGATTGAATTCATTTTAAACTCCTAGTTTCAAATTCTTAACCTTTCAATTCAAATGCCAAAACACAATGCATTCACACTTGAGAGTTTAAAATTAAATTTAAATTTAAAAGCCATCAAGGATTTCAAATTCCAGACAAATCAAATTTGAATTCATATTCAAATTCGAACCAAAACTCAGTTTAAAATCTTCACCTGCAAATTTAAACTTTAACTTTACATATGAAACAGAAAACAGTTTTTCTGTATTATAAAAAAAAAACTTTGAATTTTCCAGAATTCAAACTATTTCAAAGAAAACAGAATTTAAACTTATTTAAATTCATATTTGGATTCAGTTTTAACATCCTAAGTAAAACTTTAGTTTGCATTTTTTTTCAAACTTTAAAATCTGGAAACAGGCTCCCTGTTTCTTTTTTTTATTTTTTTATTTTAAACCAATTTGAATTTCTGCTTTCAAATTATTTCAACAACAGAATTCAAACATTTTGAATTCATCTTCAGATTCAAGATTTATCCTAAGTTCAAATCTCCAGTATGAATTTAAAACTCTACTTTAAAAATCTCAAAAAAAAAACAGAACAGTTCTGTTTAATTTGAAAACCTGAAACAAAAAGTACACCCGAGCAAACCCATATTTACCTCGAGTAAAAATCCTTTTGCTTCGAGTTTTCCCCTCCATTTACCCTATACCAACCCGAGTAACAATCCCTGCAACCCAAACAATCAACCCAGACCTGAAAAACAGACCACAACCCTACCCTTCAAACCTGTCAACACCCGTACCTCTCAACTCCGACCATTATCATCGACCGAACTTTGGTGATAGCTTCTTCACCTCACCATCCACCATCACCCCCAAAAGCTTCAGACTCGATGCACTGAGGAGTGAAGATTGACCCAAAAACAGTAACCCCAAATAAACTAGGGTTCTAAACCTGGAAACTCAAATTACAACATCAAAACTCATTTTCAACTTGATCCCATAATTTCCCCATAACCTATGATAGCTATACTATCTCCATAACCAAATTCAATCAATTTAATAGCATGCATCATCAGTACTTAACAAAAATGAAAAATACAGTAAGTCTAAAACTGCACTTAGGTTTTGATATTAAAAATTATAATTTAACTTTTAAAAATCATAATTTAGTATTATGTTTTGATATACAAACCTGAAATATAAATTCATATAGTTTGAATTTTTACATTTATACAGTTTTGCTCTGTTATCTATATTTCCAGGCATTGCATAAATTTATTTAACTTATATAAAATTTAAAAACATTCTCTATGATTAAACAAACAGGTTTAGTTTTAAACTTAAACCTTATCACAAATTGAATTAAGAGATATGATTTTTAGATCAAAAACTAGAGCTTGAAACTAAGAATCAGTGAGATTACAGGAAAATCAACTATGCACACTTCATACATTCATAAATATACAGATAATCCATATATGTATCCACATAAACATAGTTATTCCCAGATGAAACATGCAACCAATTTATACTTAAGTAATTTTTTAACAAAAATGTTACTCACATAACCAGATAATGTCTCAGTCATTTTTTTTTTTTTATTTTTTTTTTTATTTTGCAACCAGGTTCTTGAGATCTGGAATGAATGAAACAAAAGCAAGCTTTGTTGTGTTTCCCAAACATGCATCACACATATACATACACATGTAAACATATTTCTATTTCAGAATCATCACATATCAGAGAAGACAAGTCATTCAAGCATTCATTAAGACAGAGAACAAATTCAGGGCTAGATTGCTCACCTGGGTATTTTGACAGAGAACAAAGAAGAAGCAGAGAGGTGTTTTGACAGCTTCAAAGAGTGAAAGCCTGAATTTTTTTTTTCTTTTTCTTCTTTAGATCATAGAGTTTAGATCTGTAAATTGTAAGTACAGATTTCTATTTACTCTTTGTTGTACATAATTTATTAAATACAAACACTTCTAATTACTTACAGTTGAATGACAAAGAAGTTTTTTTTTTCTTTTCTCTACAACCTGAAATCAGAATTAGCTCAAGTCTTAGGCTTGATTTCCTGCAACTTGGATTGACCTAATTGTTTAAATCTTGTTTTAGTTACTGATTTCAACATTAAACTCAAATTATTTTAGAAAGGAAATTTACTTGCCTTTGAGTTTGTTTTAGAAATCCACTGCATGCTTTCCAGGTTATCATCTCCAGGCTTCCACTTTTATTTTCAAACTTCATGTTTTGCTTTGCTTTAAAAACTTAAATCTGAAGCTTTGTTACACTTTCAGATTTGAGAAACTCTTGTATGGTTGCCAGCTTGAAATTGAAACAGACATTGACCTTTAACTAGCTTCTGTTTTTTTTTTCTTTGAATTCCTTTGCTTTGATTTCTGAGATGATCTTTGCATCTTGAATCAGGTATGAATTTGATCTGTCCTCAGGCATGTTGCATGCTTCCAGATTTTTGGAACAGATTTCAAATTTTGCTTCAAGTTGAAACTGGACATTTTTTTTTTGTTTTTCTGGTTATCAATTTTTTCTTCTTTTTTTTCTGATTTATCCTTTTTTTCTTTGTTGAGATTTGAAATGCCAAATATTTGATTACTGATTTGTTCAGATTTGGTGAGATGTTTAATATGATTGCATATGGGAAAATGAAGAGTTTTTGAAATTTTTTATCTTATTATTTTATTAAGGAAATGATGTTTTTATGCCACTTGTTAAAAACAATCTTAAGTTTTAAGATCTTGTTAATTCTTCTACTCAACCCTCATGTGCATGTATACTTCCTTATTTATATATTCACATTTAAAATTTTCAAAGACAAAAGATTTTTTTTATTTTTATATTTATATTTTCAAAACAAAATTTTATTTCAATTATTGCTTACACTTAATTTTTTTTTTCCATAATGTTCATATACTTATGTATTTTTACAATTTTCATTCATACATTTATTTATTTATTTATTTTGTACAACCTTTAAAAGGAAAGAAGAATGTAAAATTTTTGATTTCATATTAACAAAGGTCACATTTGTTTAGATAAGAGAATTAAATCCTAAAAATAAATCCTTTTCTGAAATTTATTATATCTTCCAAATAAAATTAATATTTTAGAAAACAACTATCTCTATCATTTTATTAATCTCAAGATTTTAAATTCTATTTTTATTTTTTTAATACATTTTATTTTGAAACTCAATATTTATTTTATAAATCACTTATCCTTAAATTTCAAATGTAAATTTCTATTAAAAATCAATTTTTTTTTTTTTTTACTTATTCTAGAAAATTTTCTAATTAAATCACAATTTATTTCCAAAAATTAATTTAATTGCCAATTTAAACTTGATAAATTTTCAGGAATGTTACATTTTTGTCCATTTTATTTTGCTAGTTTTTCTACATTTTTAGCTTAAAAAATTTTCAAAATCTTGGTTAATTTGATTGAATAGAATTTTAAATCTAAACAATTCCTTATGGATCAGTCTGCACTCGCCACGTACAAACATTGTACGTCATGCGCTTGCGGGTTTTTTTAAATTTTCTCGGCTAGTTTCTAATCTGATAGAGATTTAGCCGTCGAACAATTTTTTGACGCCATTCCCGGGGAATTTGATTTGATTTCTATTATTCAAATCATTTTCATTGCGTGTTTGTTTTGTGTGTTAGTTTTCATTTAAAAAAAGTATTTTGTGTGTTTATGTGTGATTATTGTGCATTTTATTTGTGTGCTTGTTTTCTAGTTAGTTTTGCATTTGCATTTGCATTTCTATGTATAAAAAACAACATACACAAAATTTTTATTTTTTTTCTATTTCATTTTCAGTTTCATTTTACAATCTCTACTGTGTTTAGACAAATTTTTCACCCTCATTTAAATACTTCATTTCAAACATACACAAATCCTTACACCGTGCACTTACACTGTGCACACATTCATTACTGTGCACATAACAACACTGTCCAACATGCTTCTCCACTTCTAGGGCTGTCAATGAGTACTCGAAAAATTCGAAATCCGTCCACATCCATATCCGAACTATGGCAAATTATCCGATATCCGAAAAACGGATACAGATATGAATATGGCCATATCCATATCCTATAATTTTCCATTCAGTTCTTATCAAGATTCAGGTTATCTTTTATGTATTTTAGTGCATAAAATGATTGTCGTTTACTATTTTATCCGAGTAAAAAAATTAATATGTATATAAAAATCAAATTTTATCCCTTAAAATTATTTTTATTAGTATATTTATTATTTTTATATATTTAGTACAAAAACGAATTTATAAATTTTAGATAAATATCCGATATCCGTCTACATCCACGGATACGGATATTCGATATCAGAAAATGATTTCGAATATGGATATGAATATAGCACTATATGTTTTCGAAAGTTTTCGTTTACAGGCCAATCCACTTCAACCAGACCATACATACACCTGACCATCTATGGACACTGACCACCATCAACACTCTCATACAACTGACTGCACTTTTCATACAACTCTTTATACAACACCATCAATTCCATCTTAATCTCTTCCCACCATTAACAGCACCTCCAACGTCACAATCCCATTGCACTACCCTTTCACTAACCAACACTGCTTCCCTAATCACTGCCCAATATCATACAAGCCATATCGCTCCACATACAAACTCAAACAAACACATTTTCCATCACCAAACGCTGCAACTACCACTAGCATCACCTCCTTTACATAACTCCCCGATCAACAGACTTCTACTGTACTGGATAACCACCATACTATTACAATATCAATATTCACTTCTAAATTGTTGTCACTAACACACCATCATCCCTGACCAAAACTTCCACATTCTACCCCAACATCTTCGCTACCCACTTCCACTTCCAGTCCTCAACATACTGTAGGATCGTTTTCACCTAGAGGGGGGTGAATAGGGTGATAATAAAAAAAAATTAAAGCAGAAAAAAACAAAAAGTAATGTAGTAGCGATCACACATAGATTTACGCAGCTTCGATAATAACCTACCTGTGTGCTACCCCAAGGTTTCTACTAGAAATTAAGTAGTCAGATGCTCACATGTAAACTTGCAACACCCTCTTCTTGACTAACCTAAATGTAACACCCTGCATTTTTATATAGTTAAAATGTAAAGTATAACGACAAGTAATGAATGTAAATAATTTTGGAATTATTGGAATATGGCTCCAAAACTTGTACCATAGCATCCGGGGTGATTTTCTGATCAGTTTCCATGTATAACTTGTCGAAATCTGGACCAATATGAAAAGTTATGAATGAAACAAAAACGGAAAGAAAAACGGAAAGAAAAAGGAAAATAAGTAAACAAATAAATATATGTGTGTGAGCCGACCACAAGTCGACCCAACTGGCACATAGGTAGACCACGCGGTCGATTGGTGCTTAGAGGCTGTCGAACGCCCTATCGACCCACGTACGACCTGGATGAATTTTTCATCCAGGTACGTACGTGAGTGTTTTCCACTTTTTACGCCATCAGAGCCATACGTTCTTTAATCCTATGGCTCCGAACGATCCTGTGACGTGGTGGCTCCAGGTTCAATTCAAGAATTCAACGGTCTGAGATCCCCAAGCTCCAATATAAATAGGAACCTAGGCCTAGCTATCTTCTCACAATTAGATTTTTCTCCCATGGTTTCATTGCCTAAGGCTGAACCCTAAATAAAAAATATTTCTTTGGGTTCTTGGCCTAAGGCTGAACCCTAAAAAAAATATTTTCTAGGGAGAAAATCTTCTAACTTAAAATATTATACACCTGGGAGGAAAGGAACCAGAATAACTATGGAGCCAAGTGGAACACAAGCAAAGCTAAGGATGAAAGGTGAGTGGATTTATTTATATATCTTTTAAGTTTAAGATATATTACCGTTAGATTCCCGTTTTGAAAATTTTATTCATTAATTAATGATATTAATTGAATTAGGCTAAACTATAAGAAAACTTAAAATTTATTTACAGCATCATTATTATATTATATTTTATGCCTTAATTAAATCTTTTGCTACATTTTGGATTTTTATGCAAGCACCAGTTTTCTTCTATCCCTTCCCTTTATTTTTCTTCGCGTATGGATTAGAATAGATTAAATGCGAATATGGATCATGTAGTTAAGAAAACTGAAACAAAGGAAACTAGATGTAAAATAATAAAAGTTGAGGAATAAAATTACTGTAATAAATTGCATTAAAACAGGAAAAGTTAATTTGGGAGTGATTATTAGATTAATTGGTTGGTTTAGAAAATAGGATACATTTTCATAACTTAATGTCTAAAAGATAACGATAAACGTAACTGGCAGAATAAAAGAAATAAAAAGGGGAAACTAGTGTTAAATAGAGAAAACACTATATTTTACACTACTCCAAAATAGCAAAAGAGATACCTTGTAGTTGAGGATTATTGTTTACAGTATTATCCAATATTAGGATATGGAAATGGATTATATAGTTTTCATAACCAACCAAATAAAATAGAATTACTTTCCATAACAGTGGACAATAAAGTAAGGTATGATTTGAAACAAGAAAATTATTAATTTAAGGATTTGAGGCTATAAAATGATTTAAGGAGCCTAGGATTGCATTTACTGTGCAGGCTATTTAACTAGACAATTAGTATGATAAGTGAACTATGTAATTAAAGAAAATTCTATATCATAATACAAGAAGGCAGACTAGAACAGACAAGAAATGCTTGTAATTACGTAACGGACTATAAAGAAGAAAAAGTAAAACTATGAGTAGAATTACAACCAAAGTTATAATTGTGAAATAAGAACGGAAAAACTTACCATAAGACTTACAATAAATTGGTATGCAATGATAGGAGAGAACAATGATAGAAGCTTATTTAAACAGCTTATACTAAGTGATAAGCAAATAACACAGAATAATAAAAGGGGCTTATTTTATTAAACTTAGGGATTTATATAAGTTAAATAAGCAAGATAATGAATGTGGCTCGTACTAACAGCATTCCCTATGAACAAATGGTTATCTCACAATAGTTAGAAGTGAGGCAAGGGCAAGAATACGCTAATTAAATTAAAATAAGCAGCCAATAGAATAAGAAAGCAAATTAAACTCAAAATAAAGGATTAGACTTATGGTCTAATAAAAGAACCGAATTGCGTTTGGTGTAGCCTAAAGGATGAAGCGCCTAACGAAGCAGTTCATCACATATTCTAGTAATGGAGAAGCATGTCCAACATAGAATTTTTAGGATAGTATGAAGTACGAGACTTCGGCGGGACTCGAGGATACTCTAAGATGTCCCTCTATGTAGACCTTACGAAGCTACATCCTTAGAGGCAGGTCTATAGGTGTTCCATTAAGAGAGTATACCTTGACTACATTTGCATTGTAGGCCTAATGAAGCTGACCTTTTTAGGCAGTCAGAAGGACTTGGTGTTCGGAGTAGGGTATTCGAATGTCCAATACTTGCAAGTAAGGTGAAGGATAGTCGCATGCGGATATCGGCCAACATCAAGACCAAGAGCGATTTCGGGAAAGACTAGGGTTAAAACAACAGGCCATTGATTCTTTCACTATCAAGATATTGGATGGAGGGGCACCGCCAATTGGATGTTAGATTGTTTGCAGTAGGGCACGATCACTTAGATCTTTATAATTCTTTCGATTAGTTAAGGGGTAGCTGCGTAAAGCCATAGCCACGATAAGAAAAGAGACAGACCAACTAGAATATATGTATTGTAGGCCTAACGAAAATGTCCTTTACAAATATAGAAAATCTCTAACTGAGTTCCATACAAGGTAGACCTTGTTGGAGGGATTTAGAGAGTAGATAGAATGATTACGTATAGTCCTCATTGTATGCACTAGGTGGTAGGTTGCGAATGTCCGAGCATTAGTATAGACTAGTGCGGATGCGGTTTTACGTTTTCATAGTAGACGACGGAACATCTGTGTTGTAAGCCTCACGAAGCTGTCCTTTACAGATGTAGTCACAGAACGCTATAGGAGCAAGACGATGAAGTCCTTTGCGAGGAGGATACAGAAGGTACCATGGATAGTACCTAGGACCAATACAGTCATGGGGCATATAGGTACATATATGTATATATTAGTTATTAGGTTTTAATCTACTATGGAGTAGATGGGCATGGTTCACAAACAGAGACAAGAGTATTGTAACATAATGAACCTAATAGAAGAGTAAATGGAAATAAAACGATATATGTATAATTAAACCTAGAAGTATATAATTTATTCATTCACCAGAACTTTTGTTCTGACTCCCTCCTCATAACATCCTACAAGTTAGGAGATGACAAAGACTTCTCAGCTTTATGACACTTGCTTAGAAAGTGTTATTATTTGGGTGCGTATTTACTTACTATTATATTTTAGTCAATTCCACTATGAGATAATTGATTGAGCTCTGATATATTTATCTTTGCATATTTGCAACATAACAGATACCTAACTCAGGCTTCAGTGGCCTTGGTTTTTAACATTTTTGCAAAAAATCCAAACTACAGGAATTCGGGTTGTTACATTTGGTATAAAAGTCTAGGTTTAGATTCCTAGGTAGATAGTGAGTGAACGTACTTGTATTTTTTTTATAAAAATATGTATACTCTTAAAACCCCAAAGGGAAGTCTATACCTTTGATTAAGGCAATTGTTTGAGAAAGTGAGGAAAACAACTCTGTATATCTAAACTTAGAACAAGGGAATCCCAAAAGCTAAAAGACCTCATATGGCGAAGATTTTTGGATTTAGTAAGAGATATTTAGAAAGGTGAAAGCAAACTAAAAAGCCACTTTGTAGTCTAGACTAGTAATTAAACTCTTAAGAATTTGAATATAAATTTTTGGAAGATTTTCAATAAATCTTAGAAGTTTACAGCCTTATAAATATGGTAAGTTGGAGAGATACAATTTTAAAGCATTTTTGAATTTGAAAGTAGAGAAAATAAATAGTTTAGAACGATATAGACTTGAATTGAAAACTAGTATTTTGGGCTGTAGTGACGATGTTATACGCAACATTTGTCTTAGCCAAGTATAAACGTATTTTAAAATTCTTATATAAGTACATAAAAATATTTTTCTGGCTGTAAAGAAATTAAAGCTGTTTTGAAAAAGAATTTTTATGGGTTAGACGATTTAAGTGGTTGGAGCAAGTTTATGGATATTAATATAGGTTCAGTTGAAGGATGGAACATGTCAAGACTCCACTTGGAGGTGGAGAGTAGACAGAGATATTTAGCCTTAGTCGTAACCATGCATCAGACAACCCGGAAGCGGGTAGGTTAGGCTTTGATTTGTTAAGGAGGAGGAACGTGACGTGATAGCACGAAAAAAAATCTCGAAGACAGCAGCCGCACCTAAAAACCCCCCTTCCAACCACCCAAACAACTCAAAAATTCCACTGTTTCACTCACGGTTAGTGCCAAATTGAAGCGTGCTGTGAGAACTACTTGGATCCATACTTCTTTTTCAAACATCTGAGATTTTTTCGCCATGCCCCCAAGACCCTCTTTAGTCCTCCTTTTTCCCCACCTCACACCATAGGAGATAGCTTGGTGTCGAGTGGTAGGCGGATAGTGCAGTCTTATTCCGACACAGCCGCATGCTAGATTTTGCAAGGGAGAGCGGTGAAGTAGACTGATTTTTCGGGCACACGTTTAGAACAAATCTTCTTGGATACAGGGTTGCGATAGATTCTTAGCCATGTGTTCGAGCAGCGAGAGTATCCTAGGTTAGTACGTCTTTTTGATGCTAACTTACGTACTGGCGATGAGGATGAGGAGTTGGCCTTCCAGTCGAACGTCAAGGGAGTTAGGAAAGTTTTCACCGAGTCTCAATTCGCTAGTATTTTGGATATCATAGGGTATGGCTTAGAGGTAGGGCAGATCGAGATGAAGGACATGGCCGTTTTGCAGCAGATTCTTTTAGATCCCCAACTCCCCGACTAGAGCGCTGGGCAGTTGACCCCATTGGCTTGGTTAGTTATCCGCATTTTACAACATAATCTTTTCCCTAAAAAAGGAATTTTGATCAGATACCCTATTGTGAGGTGGATCATTTATGCCATATTCGGAGGATTGCATATGATTTAGGCTAGGACGATTATGGCCTAGTATATGATAGCGACCAGACTTTACAGATCGACTATGATTTACTGTCACCTTTGGACACGAGTCTTCAGGTGGGCTAGGGTTAAAATGGAGAGAGAGACTTATAGCGAGCAAGACCACTCTGTGATAGATTCATCCACTCTAAGGAGGATGAATATATGATTGGCCCAGATTCAGGCTCTAGAGGAGGAGCAGGAGTACGAACAACAGCCATCACCACAGTCCTCACCACATGGGCAGGCACTCCAGTACTTTCATGTGCATCGGCAATTTCCCTCGCCATCGTTTGGAGGTGGCGTAGGACATACCGAGTCGCCATGGCCCGCTTGGCCATCTGTGCCCGTGACGCAGAATACATGGGGATATGGACATGAATATAGATCTTGGGGAGAGGGAGCAGGACCCTCTCAGCCCCCTCCACCATTGAGCTATGAGGATCAGTTTAGGACTCTTGTCGAGGGGAAAGAGCGTCTCGCTAGAGAGCATGCTCAGATTCTATAGGGACAGCAGGAGATGATTAGGAGGTAGGATGAGTTAGCTAGGTCTCAGCGCGAGGTTGAGGAGAGCACTAGGCGGCGGGAGGAGCGCCTTAGCTGTTTGGATTCCTTTATTAGAGCCTTCCTGTGTCACGGCGGACAGGAGCATATGCTTCCTAGCTCAAGATGATGGCTATGTTAGCCCACGTATGTCATCTATCTAGTATCGTATTATAGTAGGGTTAGTTCCTCTTTTTAGTTACAAAATTGAACTCTTATGTAAGAAATAAAATTCTATGGTAATATATCAGAATTGATGTTTTTTTTCTTTTCTCTTTACTTTTGTGATGTTCACAAATGGAGAATAAGGACATAAGAGGTTATTATAAAAAGTAAGAGTAGAAATAAAAATAACAGAAAGGAAAGCAACAAATTAAAGAGGCAACAGAAACGTCAACTAAAGATTTAAAGAGCTATTTTCTTATGTAAACTGTGCTTGGGAAAAATAGAAAGGGATTTTTATAGGATAGCAACCCAAAATCCTGAATATGGGGAAAGATGTGCATAAAAGAAGATTGGAGAATAAGAAGTTTCTTCATTTTCTGTCTTCTTTCTAACATAAGAAATTGAATTCATAAAATTAGATTTTTCTGAAATTTGAGTATTAAAAGTTGTACGGTAAGTTTGGACGTAAAATTTGTTGAACTATGCTCCTATTCAATAGGAGTGTAGGAAAAATTAGATGAAAAGTGTTTTAAGTTTTTAAAAGATTGCATTCATATAGAAATTGCAAGTATATTTAGGATGTGTGCATCATGTTTTAACGATAAATTTTTAAAAAAGCAAAGCATTCATATAGGAGGTACCGCTTAGAAATTCGTGTACATGCATATATTTTTTATCAAATAACACTTTTGCACAAGAGCTTGAATGGTCGAAAAATTTGATGTATACAAAATGGTTGTAATTAATGCGAGAGATTATGTAAATTCTACTCTTGTCAAATTTTGGGGATGAAATTTCGTAAGGGTGGGAGAATGTAACACCCCACATTTTTATATAGTTAAAATGTAAAGTACAACGATAAGTTATGAAAATTAATAATTTTGAAATTATTGAGGTATTGTTCCAGAACTTGTACAATTATGTCTAGGGCGATTTTCTTATCAGTTTCCATATATAACTTATCAAAATCTGGACCATTATGAAAAAGTTATAAATGAACCAAAAACGGAAAGAAAAATGAAAATAAATAAATAAATATATATGTGGGTGGTCGACCACAGGTCGACCCAACTGGCACATAGGTCGACCGCGCTGTTGACCAGTGCTTAGAGGCGGTCAATAGCCCAGTCAACCCACGTGCGACCAGGATAAATTTTTCGCCCAGGTACGTACGCGACATGTTTTCCACTTTTTACGCCATCTGAACCATACGTTCTTTGATCCTATGGCTTCGAACAACCTGTGAGGTGGTGGCTCTAGGTTTAATCCAAGAATCCGGCGGTATGAGATCCCCAAGCTCCAATATAAACAGGAAGCTATGCCTCGCTATCTTCTCGCAATTAGATTTTTTCCCATGGGTTCATTGCCTAAGATTGAACACTAAATAGAAAATATTTCTTTGGGTTCTTGGCTTAAGGTTAAGCCCTAAAAAAGAAAATATTTTCTAGGGAGAAAATCTTCTAAATTAAAACATTATACACCTGGGAGGAAGGGATCCAGAAGGACTATGGAGCCAAGCGGAGCACAAGCAAAGCTAAGGACGACAATTGAGTGGATTTATTTATATATATTTTAATTTTGAAATATATTATCGTTATTTTTCCATTTAGAAAATTTTATTTTGTAATAAATGATATTAATTAAATTAGGCTAAACTATAAGAAAACTTGCAGTTTATTTACAACATCAGTATTACACTATTTTCTATGCCTTAATTACATCTTTTGCAACATTTTGGATTTTTATGCAAGCGCCAGTTTTCTTCTATCGCCTCTCTTTATTTTTCTTCGTGTATGGATTAGAATAGATTAAACGCGAATATAAATCATGTAGTTAAGAAAACTGAAACAAAGGAAATTAGATGTAAATTAAAAAAGTTGAGGAATAGAATTACTGAAATAAATTTCATTAAAACGAGAAAAGTTAATTTGGGAGTAATTATTAGATTAATTGGTTGGTATAGAAAATGGGATGCATTTCCATAATGTAATGTCTAAAAGAAAACGATAAAAAAAACTGCTAGAATAAAAGAAATAAAAAGGGGAATTAGTGTAAAATAGAGAAAACATTGTATTTTACACTACTTCAAAATAGTAAAAGAGATACCTTGCAGTTACGGATTATTTTTATAGTATTATCCAATATTTGGATATGAAAATGGATTATATAGTTATCATTACCAACCAAATAAAATAGAATTACTTCCCAAAATAGCGGACGGTAAAGTAAGGTATGATTTGAAACAAGAAAATTATTAATTTAAGGATTTGAGGCTATAAAAAGATTTAAGGAGCCTATGATTGCATTTACTGCGCAGGCTATTTAACTAGGCAACTATTATGATAAGTGGATTATGTAATTAAAGAAAATTCTATATCATATACAAGAAGGCGGACTAGAACATACAAGAAATGATTTTAATTACATAACGGACTATAAAAGAAGGAAAAGTAACAATTAAGAGTTGAATTATAGCCTAAGTTACAATTGTGAAATAAGAACGGAAAAGCTTATCGTGAGACTTACAATAAATCGGTAAGCATTGATAGGAGAGAACAATGATTGGAGCTTATTTAAACAACTTATACTAAGTAATAAGGAAATAACACAGAAATAATAAAAGAGGCTTATTTTATTGAACTTAGGGATTTATGTAAGTTAAATAAGCAAGATAATGAATGTGGCTCATACTAACAACATTCACTATTTGACCTATGGTTATCTCACAATATTTAGAAGTGAGGAGAGGGCAAGAATATGCTAATTAAATTAAAATAAGTAGCCAACAGAAGAAGAAAGAAAACTAAACGCAAATAAAAGATTAGACTTAAGGTCAAATAAAAGAATTGAATTGCGTTTGGAGCTGCCAAAAGGATGAAGTGCCTAACGAAGCCGTTCATCACGGATTCCAGCAATGGAGAAGCACATCCAACTAAGAATTTTTGGGATATTAGGAAGTACGAAACTTCAATGGGACGTGAGGATACTCTAGGATGGCCTTTTGGGTAGGCGTAAGAAAGCTGCATCCCCCGAGGCAGGTCTGTGGATGTTCCATCAATAGAGTATTCCTTGACTGCATTTACATTGTAGGCATAACAAAGCCGACCTTTGTAGGCAGTCAGAAGGGCTTGGTGTTTGGAGTAGGGTATTCGTATGTCCAATACTTGCAAGTAAGGTGAAGGATAGTAGCATGCAGATATCGGCCAGCGTCAAGACCAAGAGCGATTTCGAGAAATACTAGAGTTAAACCAACAGGCCAATGATTCTTTCACTATCGAGACATTGGAAGAGTGGCACCGCCAATTTGATGTTAGATTGTTTGCAGTAGGGCACGCCACTTAACTCTTTAGAAGTCTTTCGATTAGTTGATGGGTGGCTGTGTGGGGCCATAGCCATGACGAGAAAAGAGACAGACCAACTAGAATATATATATTGTAGGCCTAATGAATTTGTCCTTTATAAATATAGAAAATCTCCAACTGAGTTCCGTACAAGATAGACCTTGTTGGTGGGATTCAGAGAGTAGACAAAAGAATTACATATAGTCCTTAATGTATGCACTGGGTGGTACATTGCGGATGTCCGAGCATTAGTATAGACTAGTGCAGACGCAGTTTTACGTTCTCATAGTAGATGACGAAATGTCTGTATTGTAGGCCCCACGAAGCTTTCCTTTACAGATGTAGTCATAAAATGATATACGAGCAAGTCGATGGAGTCCTTTGCGAGGAGGATACGGAAGGTAGTATGTGTAGTACCTAGGACCAATACGGTCATTGGGCATATGTCTACACATATGTAAATATTAGTTATTATGTTTTAATCTACTTTGGAGTAGATGAGCACGGTTCACGAACAGAAGCAAGAGTATTGTAACCTAATGAGCCTAATAGAAGAGTAAATGGAAATAAAACGATACATGTAGAATTAAGCCTAGAAGTACATAATTTATTCATTCACCGGAACATTTGTTTTGGCCCCCTCCTCATAACATCCTACAAGTTAGGTAGATGATAGGGACTTCTCATCTTTACGACACTTGCTTAGAAAAGTATTATTATTTCGGTAGTATTTACTCACTATTATATTTTAGTCAATTCCGCTGTGAGATAATTAATTAAGCTATGATATATGTATCTTTGCCTATTTGTAGGATAACAAATACCCAACTCGGGTATCAGTGGGCTTGGTTTTTAGCATTTTTGCAAAAAATCCAGACCACTGGAATTCTGGTTGTTACGCTAACTCTACACTCAAAAATCTACCACAACTCAGCCACTGAGTTGCGAATTCTCAAACTACGCCCCATAGTTTGTACCTAGTTAAGAACTAGAATTTACAAAGTTTAGAATAGAAAATTACAAATAAAATAAAAATAAAGAACAAAACCCTGTATATAAAAATGTAGCCCAATGAAAAGACAAGGCCAGCCCACTAAGTAATTAAAATAGAAACGTCTCCCTTTTTTTACTTCGGCCCGTATCTCTTTTCATCCATGTCGTTCCTTTTGTTACTTGAGATCTGAAATTAGGGTTTGTCGAATTTGAAGCCACTGATTCAAATCATTCGATTGAACAAATGATTTTGCTTTAAATTGCTTCGTTAATCGATTCTCTAGCTATGATGGCTTGCAGTTGCTTCAATTGAGTCGAGCTCTTCTTTGTTTATGGCTTTGATATGATTTTGATTTTACTGTTTTTTAATTGTCTTGCCAGTGACTCGACTTCGATTCGAGTTATAAATTTGGTCGTGATATGTTTCAAGGCTTGCTCTGGTATTTGCCTTGAACTCAAATCGATAATTTTGCCGATGATGTAATTGGGATTTTATAGGGATTAAAGCCCTTAATTCTTGTTCGCATATTTCTCATTTGAATTCTACACGTGATTTGCCCTGCCATTGATTTTTGATCGAACGATGAGATGAAATTGACTTGTTCGTTACTTGACGTTATATGATTTTCTCCGAGTTGGTTTCGTTCTTTTTGCTCATGTAACTTCGGCACTTTGAAATTTGAGATAATTTTGATTTTCTAGCTTGTTCAATGATCCCATTCTTTGCTGGCATTCAATTTTCAAACTTTTGAATAATTTGCTGATGTTTCTTTTTGAAACGTGACCTGTTCATATTGATATAATCCACTGCTCATTGCTGTTGCATTATAGAGTTCGGTCATTATGTTGCTTTGAGTTTGATGCACTCCCCTGGTCATTGTTGTCTGGTTTCATGTCTTTTTGTAGTCTTGCATTTGTCTTGTACTTGAAGTGTTGTTGAAGCTTCACTTGCATGCTCTGACTAGTTGCATTTCAACTTATTCATGTTAACTGCTTGTTCATACTCACTTGAACATTTTGCTTTATACTTGGTTGGAGTCTGGTTGCTTTGAATGCATTTAACCTGTTTGGGTCAATTTGGTTCCACATGCTCTGATTATTGTCTCCTCTGTTGCATATGTTTGTCACTGTATATATACATGTATACATGTGTGAACATGCACGTATATATGTATGTTGTGTTGAAACTTTGCATTCATGTTAATGTTGACTGGTCTGCTGCTTTGTACATGTCTGCATTGATTCAAGTGTGTGCTGCTGTGAGCATTCCACACTGTATTGGTACACTTTGTTATTCTGGTCTGGTTCTTGCAGTTGCTTTGCATTTCTAGAATCCGGTCTTTAACTTGTGCCATTTGAAGTGGTCTGGTTCCACATATGCCAATTTTATTGTAGTTGGTTCATGGTTTCATTTTGGTTTGTAAGCATATACATTTGCAGTCTGGTTGTCTTGATACATGTTTTCATGTGTGTTCAAGCTTGTGCTCACAACTGCGTATATTTGTTTCTCTTGTATTCTCTGGCATCAATTCTTCATGCATCACTATGCTTGTATTGTTTTTGCCACTTGATCCAAGTCTTGACCCATTTGAAATTTGGTCTGTGTTCACCTCAGTTTTGTGTTGTTCGAGTCTAGTTTGAATTCATATTGTCTTGTTCTTGCCTCGATTTTAAATGGTCTAGTTCCATTGAAGTATGTATAAGTGTATGATGCACTTTGTCAAGTTGAATTTATGAGCAAGTCATGTTGATGCTCTCTCTGTTCCTTAGCCTACCACCACACCTACATGAGAGAATATTTTTGTAACCTGTTTGTTTTTATAGGTCCATTGTTGTTAGTGGCAACGGGTTTTGAAAAAATCAAAGTATTTTTCTCATCTATTCTATCACACATATTTTCAATAATATTCCAACATTTAACATTAACAGATTTTAAATAAAATTCCATTTTTAATATCTAATTTAGAAAATCTGTTCCATTAAAAACAGGAGGAATAATATTGGACCGACCCTCAGTAAAAAGCATTATTAAAAGAAGCCATTTAAAAATTCAAATTTGTAAAACAAAATTGGCCGTTGAAAAATCAAATTTTTGAAATAAAAATGGCTTTTGTTCCTAGCTCCGATCCACTTGTAGGATCGATTTCACCCAACAGAGGGAATGAATAGGATGATATTTTTAATTATAAGAATTATTGTGGAAGTTTATAAAATAATTTTAACACGGATACAGCAGAATAATAGCAACACAGATAATAGCAGAATGATAAAAGCAGAAAATAGAGCATACAGATTTACCCAGCTTCAGCAAAACCCTGCCTACGTGCTGCCCCCAAGGTTTCAACTAGAAATTAAGTAGTAAGACGCTTACACACGTAAATTCACGACACCCGCTATTGATGAACCTAACTCTACGCTCAAAACCTTGCTACAACTCAGCCAATGAGTTGCGAATTCTCGAACTACACCATCGTATTTTGTACCGTAGTCACACGACTAGAAAATTACAAATTTAAAAACAATTTAAAACAAAACCTTGATTTAAAAATTAAAGTCCAATTAGAAGTTTAAAGAAGCCGACCTAAATGTTGGCTTAAGAAATTAGCTCATTTCCTTTTTCTTTTATTACCTCTGTATATTCCTTTGGCCCAATGTCTTTGCAATCATGGATGCTTCCTTTTTGTTACTCATTCATTCCTCTTTGATAAAATTAGGGTTTTGGTGGAATTGAGGCGCCACTTGATTATAAGTCAATTACAATGGGTATTACTTTGATTTGTGTCGGCAGTCGACCGTTTCTTCACTTTGCTCTCAGCTGCTTCAATCTAAGTCGAGATTGATGTAGTAATTTGGTACGTGATTTTCTTTTAGTGATAATTGATTATTCTCGACTTTGATTCGACTTGAATTACTATTCTTAGTTGCTTGAAATCGAATGGATTTTTGCTGATGATGTTTTAGGTTTAAATAGGATTTGAATTCCTTTAATTTCGTTCGTCTGATTATTTGCTTGAATTCGTCTCGGCCACTTGATTGTGCTTGAATGGTTGAGATGATTTCTGATTTCTTCAATTTCGTATATTTTTGTTGCTTATTTACTTGATACTAATGGCTTTAAATTTGTTTGACTCCTTGGCCACCACGGCTCTGACTTTGAACTGTTCGATTCTGTTCTTGTTGACTTCGGCTTGATAGTGTGATAATGTTTGACTTCGGCACTTACTTATTCAATTTAAAACTGTTACATGACTTTGTTAATTCATGTTCTTTATATGCATTGTTCGGTTCAATCTTTGCTCTGTGACTTGATTACTACAATTGGTTAGATAAGTATACATTTGGGTTTCACTGTGTTTACTGGTTTCGAGTACTGTCTGCACTTGATTCTTCTCGTCTTCAACGATGATATTTTGAGTCATGTGCATTTAAGTATGTTGTAGTCTTCATGTTTTTACAGGTCTGGTTGCTCCTTTGTTTCAGTGCTTATATATGTTCACTATACACACACACACACACACACATTGTCTCCTTCTTTATGTTGCATAGTATATTGGTTCATCACTTCAGTAAATATGCCTTTGCAGTGTTGTTGTCCTCTGATCATATATGTTGACTTCTTTCATGTTACATTGCATTTGAACTCATGTCTGGTTTTCATATAGCTGATGTGGACTATTGCATATACACTGCTCACTGGTCTGATCATGCTACTTGTATGTGGTCTTGTTGACATTGTCGCATATATAAGTGTATGTATGTACTTATGAATCTTTGGTTTGCATTGAGTAGAATGCATTACATTGTTCATATGTATATTAGTGCTTGTCTGGTTTTCTTGTACATCGATGTCACCTCTGTCCTTTGTAGCATGCATTCTGTACCGTGATGTTCACCATGAACTTGTCTCTATACATTCATGTGGTCTGTATGGCTTCACTTGCATTTACTATTTTCATTGTTTGGTTAATGCTTTAGTCTAGTGTTGTGTATCATGCTGTACATTCTTGTGTCTAGTTCAGGTTGCTATTGTAAGTTGTAAGTGCATTTGTAGTCGAAGTGGCATTGTATTTTAGTCTGGACATGTGGTTCATTGTGTAGCTTGGTTATGGTTTCTTGATGCGGTCTTGTTGACTTTTTCGCTGCCTGGTCGACATGTATATATGCATGGACTATCTAGACTCTGTTTTCATGTGAACGACTTGAACTTTGGTCAAAGCTTGATTTTTATGTCTTGACCATTTCATTTGAATTTGCACCTGTGTTGAATCCAGCTTATAGCTCAGGTTTGACCTTGTGCTCGTGCCATGACTTTATTTGTATTGCACTTGAGTTGAACTCGGCTTTTCATTTGGGTTTGACCTGTGCTCACCTGTCCCTGTAATTTTATCAAGTGTATATCTGTATGCACGGCCTTGTGGAATGTACAGTGGCACAATAAGCATGTCACAAGTTGTACGTGTAGTTGAATTCAAAAATAAATGATGAAGAACAACCCATATAACTGAGGCAAATAATATTTTCAAAATACATTTTGTTTTACACTGCAAAAATATTTTATTTTCAATTTTACTACGTCAGTGTATATTTTTGCAGATAACTCAAATGCCGGATTCAATCTGGAATGAAGTCGAAGATCAGTTTTGAGTGAACAAGTGATATGTAGATAGGTGCAAATGTATAGTGAAAAATGTGATCGAAATTGTATTGAAAATTGTATATATAGCGAGAGCTTAAACTTGTACTATTCAAAATTGTAATAATTATCTGTTTGAATAAAATATCCGTTTGAATTTAAATGCTATGTTATTTATTTTATTCAGCAAATATTTATTTAATTATGTGAAAAATAAAATAGTACGTTAACAAATACATTTAAACGAATATATATATATATACATGTTTATTATCATCAAACAAAAATCATATACTTGCATATTCAACAATCTCCCCTCTTTTGATGATAACAAACATATATTTAAAATTTTGAATATATTAAATGTATTTGATCATTCAATTTGCTCCCCCTATTTGAATGCTTCCTCTTTACATCAAAGTTCCCCCTTCATATATGCATGAATAAAAATATGCAAATGAGCCTAGACGCATATAGAAAACATTTGACCTTTATTTACCAAAATCTTAACTTTTCTTTCCCCCTTTTGTTATCAGCAAAAGAGTAATAGTGTTATAAAAATAGAGATAAAGTGATAAACATTAATACACCATTAATACTCAATCGAGTATAAATATTAAATTTTAATAAAAAATCAAACAAAAATCATAAATACTCTGTTTGACGCATATTCCACTTTAGAATGATAGGGATGACGTCATCATATAAAACCATATAGTTGTGTTTATTTATGGTATATTTATTTCAGGAATTTGAATCCCTTTTAACCATGCATAACCGTTAGGACTTTTAAATGAGATTTGTAGTATTTCAAATTTTTTATAAAAATTGAATTCAAGTATCTTCTAACCATGCATAACCGTGAGGACTTTTAAATGGGATTAGAATCAACTTGTCTATTTAATTAATCAATTTTAAAATGCGTTCCATACATGCATAACAATGAGGACTTTTAAATGAGCATGGAAGCACATAAAAATTCCAAGTAATTCACCCATGCATAACCGTGAGGACTTTTAAATGAAAGTGAATACTTTGCATGTTTTTATTTGTTAAAAAAATAATGAAATGAAAAACGAAGGATTTCCCATTTAAAATACCACATATTGACATACTATACTGTATTTCGATGAGTGATGGTCGATAGAAATATGATAGAATTAGAAATGATCATGGAATTTGTACCAACAAAAAGATTTTATGAATTTGGTTTAAATTTCTAAAGAAATTTACTAAGTATACTGTCTCAAGTTATAATATATGATCAATATCAACACTCATCACTTTTTTCAATCACTATTTATCTTTTAGATAATCAGTAGGGAGTCAGATTATTCAATGTAGTTATTTAAGATCAAATCCAAAAATAATTATAAAATCAAATTTTCAAAAATGACTAATCTGAAACAAGGCCAACAAAAAAATGATTATTTGGAAGGGGTCTTATAAGAAAAATGTCTGCTATTTGAAAATTATTTTAAATGAAAAATATGCAGACATTTTCTTTGAAAAATGATGCAACTACTGAATGTCAACATAAATCACATTTCACTAGTAATTTTTCAAAATTACCAATGTTATCTGCATCTGTATTTTCTTATTGACTCAAAATTATCATTAGTTGGATTTGATAGACCAGACCGTGAAGTGTGCACCAAAATATCTTAAAATCATTTTTAACAGCTTTTAAATGAAATTCTCTTGAATTTGAATTTTAAGTCGTACAAATTTACCAACAGTGACCATCGTGTGAGATCTATAAATATATTCAGTGTATCATCAAAAGTCAATACATGACAATATCTCTTATCATCTAATCTTTCAATATCATTAGTCCAAAAACTGTCGGCATATAAAGATAAGTGGCCAACTATCAGAATCAGAAATAAGAACAAGTCAAAAAGAACATATCAGAATAAGTCGGGATTAAAATTATCATTTATTTTATTATCACATGACTGGCTGATTCAAATCATATTTTAGTGCAGATTTTCACATTTAATATATTTTTCAAGATGAATATACCATTACCTCTTTTAGCTTTACGATAATTTTTCATTGTTGCCAATTGTGATTCTACAACCTTTGTATTAGGCAAAAGAACTTTAATTTGTTGCCCGTTGTGTGTCTAGAACAGCCAGAATCCAGATAACACAGTTGTTGTTCCTTAGCCTGCCACCACACCTACACGAGAGAATATTTTTGTGAACTATTTGTTTTCATGGGTCCATGGTTGTTGGCGGCAACGGATTTTGAAAAAATCAAAGTATTTTTCTCATCTATTCCATCACACCTATTTTCAATATTATTCCAACATTTAACATTAACATATATGAAATAAAATTCCATTTTCAATTTCCAATTTAGAAAATCTATTCCCTTAAAAATAGGAGGAATAATACTGGACCGACCCTCAGTAAAAGCATTATTAAAAGAAGCCATTCCAAAAATTCAAATTTGTAAAACAAAATTGGTCGTTGAAAAATCAAAATTTTAAAACAAAAATGGCTTTTGTTCCTAGCTCTAATACCACTTGTAGGGTCTAATTCACCCTAAAGGCGGGTGAATAGCGTGATACTATTAATTATAAAAATTATTGCGGAAGTTTATAAAATAATTTCAACACATATATAGCAGAATAATAGCAGCACAGATAATAGCTGATTAATATAAGCAGAAAATAGAACACACAGATATACCCAACTTTGGCAAAATCCAGCCTACATTCTGCCTCCAAGATTTCTACTAGAAATTAAGTAGTTAGATGCTTACACACATAAACTCGCGACACCCGCTATCGACTAAGCTAACTCTACGCTCAAAACCATGCCATAACTCAGCCACTGAGTTGCAAATTCTCAAACTACACCACCGCAGTTCGTACGCTACTCACATGACTAGAAAATTACAAACGATTAAAAGAAAATTACAAATTTAAAAACAGTTTACAAAAACCCTGCTTTAAAATTTAAAGTCCAATTATAAGTTTAAAGAAGCCGGCCTAAATGTTGGCTTAAGAAATTAGCTCGTTTCCTTTTTCCTTTATTTCCCCTGTATATTCCTTCGGCCCGATGTCTTTGCAATCATGGATGCTTCCTTTTGTTATTCGTTTGTTCCTCTCTGATAAAATTAGGGTTTTGGTGGAATTGAGGCGCCGCTTGATCATAAGTCAATTAAAATGGGAATTACTTTGATTTGTGTGGGCAATCGACCGTTTCTTCACATTTCTCTCGGCTGCTTCAACCTAAGTCGAGATTGATGTAGTAATTTGGTATGTGATATTCTTTTACTGATAATTGATTATTCTCAACTTTGATTCGAGTTGAATTATTATTTTTTGTTGCTTGAACTCGAATGGATTGTTGCTGGTGATGTTTTAGATTTAAATAGGATTTCAATTCCTTTAATTTCGTTCGTCTGATTATTTGCTTGAATTCGCCTCGGCCACTTGATTGTGCTTGAATGATTGAGATGATTTCTGACTTCTTCAATTTCGTATAATTTTGTTCGACTCCTTGGCCACTACGGTTCTAACTTTGTTCGACTCCTTAGCCACCACGGCTCTGACTTTGAATTGTTCGATTTTGTTCTTGTTGACTTTGGCCTGATATCGTGATAATGTTTGACTTTGGCACTGACTTGTTCAATTTAAAACTGTTACATTCCTTTGTTAATTCATGTTCCTCATATGCATTGTTCAGTTCAATCTTTGCTCTGTGACTTGATTACTGCAACTAGTTAGATAAGTATACATTTGGGTTTCACTGTGTTTACTGGTTTCGAGTACTGTCTGCATTTGATTCTTCTCGTCTTCACCGATGATGTTTTGAGTCATGTTCATTTGATTATGTTGCAGTCTTCATGCTTTTACTGATCTGGTTGCTCCTTTTTTAGTGCTTATATATGTTCCTTGATATATATATATATATATATATATATATATATATATATATATTCACTGCCTCCTTCTTTATGTTGCATAGTATGTTGGTTCGTCACTTCAGTAAAAATGCCTTTGCAGTGTTGATGTCCTCTGATCATATATGTTGACTTCTTTCATGTTACATTGCATTTGAACTCATGTCTGGTTTTCATATAGTTGATGTGGACTATTGCATATACACTGCTCACTGGTCTGATCATGCTACTTGTATGTGGTCTTATTGACATTATCTCATATATAAGTGTATGTATATACTTGTGAAGCTTTGGTTTGCATCGAGTAGAATGCATTACATTGTTCATATGTATATTAGTGCTTGTCTGGTTTTCCTGTACATCGATGTCACCTCTGTCCTTTGTAGCATGCATTATGTACCGTGATGTTCACCATGAACTTGGATTTGTACATTCATGTGGTCTGTATGGCTTCACTTGCATTTGCTATTTTCATTATTTGGTTAATGCTCTGGTCTAGTACAGTGTGTCATGCTGTACATTCTTGCGTCTGGTTCAGGTTGTTGTTGTAAGTTGTAAGTGCATTTGTAGTCAAAGTGGCATTGTATTTTAGTCTGGACATGTGGTTCATTGTGTAGCCTGGTTTTGGTTTCTTGATGTAGTCATGTTGACTTCATTCGCTGCCTGATCGACACGTATATATGCATGGACTGTCTAGTTTCTGTTTTCATGTGAACGACTTGAACTTTGGTCGAGGCTTGATTTTTGTGTCTTGACCATTTCATTTGAATTTGCACCTGTGTTGAATCCAACTTATAGCACGGGTTTGGCCTTGTGCTTGTATCGTGACTTTATTTGTATTGCATTTGAGTTGAACCCGGCTTTTCATTTGGGTTTGACCTGTGCTCATCTGTCCTTGTAATTTTATCAAGTGTATATCGGTGTGTACGGCCTTGTGGCATGTACAGTGACACATTGTGCAAGTCACAAATTGTTCGTGTAGATGAAGTCAAAAATAAATGATGACGAACAACCCAAATAACTAAGGCAAATAATATTTTCAAAATACATTTTATTTTAAACTGCAAAAATATTTTATTTTCAATTTTACTGCATCATTGTATATTTTTGCAGATAACTCAAATAGTGGATTCAATCTGGAATGAAGTTGAAGATCAATTTTGAGTGAACAAGTGATATGTAGTGAGGTGCAAATGTATAGTGAAAAATGTGATTGAAATTGTAATTGAAAATTGTATATATAGTGAGAGCTTAAACTTGTACTATTTAAAATTGTAATAAATATTTGTTTGAATAAAATATCCATTTGAATTTAAATACTGTGTTATTTATTTTATTTAGCAAATATTTATTTAATTATGTGAAAAATAAAATAGTGCTTTAACAAATACATTTAAATGAATATATATATATATATATATATATGTTTATTATCATCAAACAAAAATCGTATACTTGCATATTCAATACGAACAACCCAAATAACCGAGGCAGATAATATTTTCAAAACACACACTTTATTTTGTATTGCAAAATATTTTCTTTTTCAATTTTACAACGTCAATGTTTATTTTGCAGATAGTTCAGATGCTAGATCCAGGCTGGAACCGAGTTGAAAATAAAAAATACGAGTGTTGAGTGAATATGTAGTGAGGTGTAAATTGTAAAGTAAAAATTGTTTTGTCATTGAAACTGCGTAAATGTAGTGAGAGCTCAAATTTGTACTATTCGAATTTGTAATAAAATATTTGTTTGAATATGAATTTTATTTTAGTCAACAAATATTTATTTAGTTATATGAAAAACAAAATATTACAACAACAAATACGTTTAAACGAATATATACACACACACACATATTATTATCAAACCAAAAAAACCATATACTGACATATTCTACACATACTACAAAACATGAACCACATAACCAGTTCATATCTCAACCACATCATCTACAAACCATATGCAACACTTTCTCCTTCACCAATTCCACCAACCTCCACTGAAAACCACCTGCTATACATCCACTTCTACGCTCATCTCAGTGCTCACTTCCTCTAACTTGCCTTCTTCTGTCAACCACAATCATTTTCAAACCAATACCCCATACACATTTCCGCCACAACATCACCCTATCACCCTTGCCTGCATTCTCCTCTGCCACTCCTCCAACATACATCAGTGCTCCAACCCTACTTCTACACCGCCTCTTCAACAATCATATTAAAATGCAACACTGACTTGCCATACATCATTCATCACAAACCCGAACACAGATCAAGTCACTCTTCGACACACTACCACATTTATGTCCCCTCTATTCATCATCATCTAACTGCTTCATCATCTAACTGAGCAGTTCCCCCATCTAAGTCTTGCAATCAACCATCACCTACCAGCAACATCACTTACCACTGCTTTTATTCCATTACCATCATTCCATCACAGACCAAACCCCATACACTCTCCACTGACATATACCCACGCCTCCACCATTTGCTTATTCCTTAATCAATTAACCACCAACACTCACTTCTAACATCTCCAACCAACCACAGTCACTTCTGGTCTATTCAACATCCCACTACATAACCTACTATTCTACATCTCATTGCTTAACAATCTCCAACTTTTCCCCACCTATATACATACAATCTACCCTGCCGAGTTTTTTTCATTGTCATCATTTACCAGCGACCGACTACCAGTAAACTACCTCCAAACATCGCAACACACTCCTTACTACCTTACATATCACATCCCCACCTCCTCTTATATACTAATCGTGCAAACTAACCTAAACAACCACCACGATAATCAATTGATTTCGACCCCGACAACCTCGCCTCCGTAACCATCGCGAACCCAAGAACAACAACACTTGCCAACACAACCTCGAACAACACTCCATCAACACCAATCCTCATCGCCGAATCAACCCATAATTAAACTCAACAATTCAAGCTTTTAGAATTTGATTTGGAATTTTGGCTTTGGGAAAGTGATTTTGGTTTTGGTAATTGTGGAAATTGATTGCGGTTTTGGGAAATTAGTTTGAGCGATTGAACTGGAAATCAGATTTAAAGAGGATCGATTTCTTGTATCAGAAAAAAAAGAATTTTTTTATGGGTTTGGGCCATTCATTTATTTGTGGGAATGGGTGAAGTAAATAAAAATAAATTTCTTTTGTTAAATGGTTTGTTTTGTTTTCTTTTTTCAAAGGAAACGAAGAAAAAAGAGAGGTTGTTTTTCAATTATTTTAGTTTAATTTAATTTATTTTTCATTTGTTTTATTTTCTTCTTTTATATATATAAAAATATATTGTATATATCTTGTTTTTAGTTTCAAGTTGCAAAAGTAGAAAATAAAAAAGAAGGAACCTTTGCTAGTTGCTTCGCTTGCCCAAAAAAATTTCTTTGCTTGCTTGCTTGTTATATATATATATATATATATATATATATATATATATATATATATATACACACACTGCAGCTTAAAAATAAATTTTGCTAATAATTCTACATGCTTTAGTATCATGCTCTTATCCCTTATTTTTATTTCTCTTGCATTGTTGGTTGCTTGCATCTAAACAAAATGTCAAAAACAAAAACAAAAATCCATTTGTAGTTGCATTGTTAATACACGTTTAATTTCAGTTTTGCATTTCATCTTAGAATTTTGATTAATATAAAGGTTAGACATCAAATTTAAGTGTGTCGCGAGCTCACCTAGGGCTTAATTTTATATTGATAAGTTGCCTTCTTTGAACAATTTATCTTCTTGGTGTTTAGGCTAAGGTAGAGCAATAACCGTTTGTAAATATTACGATGATTCATAAATATTATAGTGATTGTTTCTCTGGAGGTACTTAAACCTTCGGCTGCATTCCTACGATGATTCGTGGTGCACCGATAAATCCTGTTTGTTACCTGGACGAGAACTATCTTGTTGATTTAAGACAAAGTGCGATTATACAATTTTGGGTAAGGAGCTACTTGGGACAGAAAATTTGTAATTAAACCCTTACATTCATTTAGTTGCATTAGTTCATGCATATTTTTAAAAAAAATTCAAAATCCAAAACAAAAAAATGTAAATATCTTCTAACTTATCTTTTCAAATCATTTGAAATTTTTCAATCAAAATTAAAAATCCTAAAAAAAATTTAAGTTAGTCGTTTTTTAGAAAAGCAGAAATACAAAAAATATATAAAACCTTTTCAAAAAAAAATCAAAGTTCTCCTTTGAAAGATAAATTCATTTTAAATAATTCTCCTTTATAAAAAAATCCACATAACTATATATAACTTTTGAAAATGTTCGAATTTTCTTACTCGTTGAAATTTTATAATAGTATTTGAAAATCAATAAAATGCATATAATTTCACATCAAATTCTTATGGATATTTTTGTAACAGTTATTTTATAAATAATTCAAATTTTAAACAACAAAGTTTTCAAAATGATGAGTAAACCCTTGACTCTTTAAAAAAGCATCGAAACGATTTCGATGTTTCTTGAACTCCATATACAAAATGATCAAAGGATAAATGATTTGTATAATTCATGCTTGTGCAATAACTCAAGTCAAAATTTTCAAAATATTTCAAGATTTGAATTCTCTTCAAAATTCAAATAACTTCGATTATAAATCATGCCAATACAACTTCGAACTCCAAAATGAATTTCAAAGCCGAAATGAAAATGAATTTTTTTTAAATGATTTTGGCAATGCGAAATAACCTTGACTACGATATTATTGATAATTTTTGTTCTCAACAAGTTCAAATTGAAAATTCTCAAGTTAATAACTATGAATTTGACTTTGTAGAGCAAATGGATGAAATTTACAATGATCAAATGGATTTGTTGTTTGAAACATATATAACAACATGAGCAACAAAATCAAATCCCAATGAGTCAAGTGATAATCCACTTTTTTACCAAAATTGATCATTTTCAAATAACAACTTTTGAAATTGGATATGAAAATCTTAATGAAGTTTTTGAAAATTCGATAATTGAGTTGGATTTTAATTCTTTTGAGGGTGAGAATCTCAATTTACAAATCAATCTTCCTTTTTGTGATTTTTAAAAATTGAATACAACAACTTTGGAATTTGAACTTGATATATGCAATGAAGTTATGAATAATTGAACAAAGGAAGATGAATTTTGTGAACATAATTTTTTTTAGACTTTTTGAAGATGAGTTAGTGAATTCTAAAGGGGAAGATTTAAATCACCATTCTGATTTTGAAATCCATAATTCGAAAGACGTTTTCAATGATAAGTTTGAATTTCACTATGGTGAAAGTAAACTTGAATTTCAACCATTTGTTTTATCAACCCCGAAAATCATCGAAAGTAAAACAACTCATAAGATTTTAATAAAACGACATTCATTTTTCCAAATCAACAATCAAGTTTGAAATCTTTTTAATAATACGACATTCATTTTTCCAAATCAACAATCAAATTTGAAATCTTTTATGGTTTGGCTTTCTATGCTTAAGCTATGTCTCTCATACTTGATGAGACAAATGAATTGGTCTTTGGAAGACAGTTTCATTTACTCTTTGACGATATACTTTCTAATGTCGTGTAAATAATAACCATTCATTTTCATGTAAATAATAATAACTGTTCCTTTCACTTGGATTGACTGTGGGGACACGGTCATAGTCAAGTGTGAGGGGAGTCGCATCTGCATTTTTATTTTTCATGGTAATTTTTTATTTTTCATGGTTTATTTTTTTGGCACTTTCTTTCCAAAACTCAAAAAAATTAAAAAAAAATCCAAAAAAATATATTTTTTAGCATATTTATTTACTTTTACAAAACACTATAGGACAATTATATGGTTCTTGTTATTTAATTGAAATTTTTGAAAATTTATTTATCTCAACGAAAATGAAATAAAGTATGATCAAGTAACTATGGTTTAACTAATATATAGGAAGGTTCGTAGTGATAATTATGAAGTATATCATAATGGAAAATCTTTGTTTAGAAAAAGTGGTGGATTTAAAATAAAGGCTATAACAGTTTTGATCTTCTAAGTTAAATGGTGCTAAGATGATTTTGAAAAACTCTCTTTTAAAAAAATATAAATAAATCAAACATTTTTTTTTATTTGTATATGTATATTTTTTTTAATTAACACCAAGAGTCATGTGTTCACACACTTGTATGTTCATTTGCCATGCTCCGCTTCCTTCTCACATAAGCCCGAAAGGCAATGAATGGTCGGTATATCTGGTCTCATTTTATCTGAGTTAGGTGTATGTATATAAAAATTATTTTATTAATGATGCCTATAGTCGATAAGTGTACACCGTTGTCTCGCCATGCTCTGTATTCCCCTCATGTAAGCCCTACACGGTTCATATATCTGGCCTCAGTTTTCTGAGTTAGGCATCTGTAAACATTGTTAATATCAATAAAATTTTCAAAAATAGAGAGAGTAAGCAATTGAAATCCAAGCATTATTTTTACTTATTTGATTTAACTTGTTATTCAGAAGAAATGAAAATACCACTTTGAAAAACTTTGATAATCAACTAAGGGTTTATTTCATAGTTACGCTATATTTTCAACCGAAATAACTATCCAAACTTGAGCTTAATTGTGATGATAAGTTATTTTTTTATTAAAAATTTTGACAAGTAAAATGACTAAAGTTTCATGATGATGACTAAAACTTATATTTTACTTATTTGTGTCAATTTAAAAGTAAATTATTCATTTGTAAATATTTTCAAAAACTTGTATCCATCTCTTTGTAAACAAATCTTGAATTTAGGAATTTTTGATTCCATATATGGATTTTGTAGGTAGTATCCACTGAAAAACCCTACCGAGGCAACACTCATCCTACTAGAGACATCTAGAGGTTTGACGGCTTGTTGCATACGATCAATGCAATTGTGTTCCCTACGAAAACAGATTTATCTTAGTTTTAGTTTATTTGAGGATGAAAAAAGATAAGTATGAGGGTATTTGATGTGCACGTAAATGTGCATATTTTTATTACCATATTTAATCTAATTTAATTAAATAAATGAGCATATAACGTGTTTTAACTTGTTTAAACCATAATTCAAATTATCTTTAAATCATCATTTATTCATCTTCATAAAGGGGCAAAATGGTCATTTTTGTGCATATATTAATTTGAGAATATTTATTCCCACGTTTTATTTTTATTTGTAGGAAAATTGGATGGAAATTATAAGAGGTTTTCATGGAAAATATGCATTCACAAGAGGAAACAAAGGAATGAAGATGGAAATAATCCAAAACATGTATCATGGAGGACCCCACCTACCCACTTACATTGATATACAATTAGGAGCTAATGCACATGCTAATGAATATTAAAGCTATATGCATATTTAAGTGGAGGATTAATTCATCCTAATGATAACTTAATGGCCACACTTCCTCAAGGGTAATTTGGGTAGTTCCTAAAAATGTGATCATGTTTTCCAAACATGTATAAATACCTTATAGGTTCATGTAATTAAGCTCTTAACCTCCTTAGCCTTCACTTTAGTTAGTTTATTTTAAGGCACAAAAATAAACTTTAAGCTCTCTTCTCCTATTTCATGGCTACTTATCAATTTTCTTTTATGTAATTTTCTTTTCATGCATTTTTAATTCGTTCTTTTTTATATTTACATGCCTTTTCCTTTCATGTTAGTAGTGTAGATCTTATTTTTTATGCAAGTAAATTAGCTTTTTTTTTATTTTAATCAGCACTTTTTTTTCTTAGCTTGCATTTTTCTCTTGCTTTTATATCACGTTGAATGCTACATTTGTTGAAATAATAACAAATATGAGAGGCTAAACCCCTTTTATTTAGGGGTAATGAAGCTTTCTAATTATGTAGATTCAATATAATTTGATCATTTATGTTCTCTTTTTGTGCCTATTGGAAAGTTGCATATTGGTATAAGTTTATTAATGAATTTGATAGTCTATGACGTTAATCACATATAGGCTATCTTACTCAAATAAACACATTTTACATCATCATCTAACTAATTGATTTTGGTACTGGAAATGGATTTGGAATCAAAATTTGATGGTCTATATTTCTAATCAATAGTTAATAGGTCATGCTTACAATAGATTTTATTTTCAATTTCATTGCAAATTTCATGAGAGTTAAGACGTGGTTTAATGTGTGTGTTATATTTGATGGTTTATTGGGCTAATTAATAGCACAAATATTCCATACTTATGATAAGAACATCAATTAAATTTACTAATGACCAAATAGGATATCATAATTTCATGTTATGTTGATTTATGTGATCAAGAGAGTGGATATATCTCTCAATTGCTTTCTAGTCTCATATTATTATCCACTTTTATTTTTGTTAGTTTCTAGACATTTTTAGCTTCACACATCTCAAATTTTTTGTTTAATTTTGTTGAATAGAAATTTTAGAATCTAACAATTCCCTGTGGGTCAATCCGTACTCGCTACATACTAGAATTGTATGTCAGGCACTTGTGGTAAATTTTTAATTTAATTTTTTCGGCTATTTTCTAAAATGATATAGATTTAGCCATCAAACACCAGTGTATTTTCCCAAATAGATTTGACGATTGGTTTCCATCAATTAAGAGTGGCACCGGACAGTATTCCATTGACGACTTTTCGAACGAGGTATGGTTCATACAAGTGGTTAGCAATGTCATTCGGGTTAACAAATGCACTGGCTTTCTTCGTAGATTTGGTGAACCGAGTTTTCCGAGAGTACTTCGATAGATTCGTATTGGTATTTATAGATGACATTTTAGTCTACTCTAAAGGTGAAAGAGAGCATGAAGATCATCTAAGAGTAGTGTTTGAGACGTTGTGGCAGCATCGGCTGAAAGCAAAGTTTTCCATGTGTCATTTTTGGAAGAAATGGATTAAGTTTCTTGGTCATGTGGTTTTAGAGAAGGTTTTGTCAGTTGATCCAGATAAGATCGAAGCTGTTAATGGAAGAGACCAGAGACGATGACTGAGATTAGAAGTTTTCATGGACTTGTTAGCTATTATAGGAAATTCATTAAGGATTTTTCGTAGATAGCAGCGCTTTTGACTAAGTTAACCAGGAAGGATGTGAAGTTCATTTGGTCTGACAAATGTGAGAAAACATTCCTTAAGTCAACGCATTTGTTGACCAACGCGCTTGTTTTAGTGCTTCCAGACAAAAACCAATGGTTGGTGGTGTATACCAATGCATGTGGAATCGGATTAGGAGCCGTGTTGATGCAGAAGGGTCAAGTTATTGCCTACACTTCACGACAGCTTAGACCACATGAGGTGAGATATCCTACTCATGATTTGGAGTTGGCTACGGTGATTTTTGCATTGAAGATATGGAGACATTGTCTCTTATGGGAGAGATTCGAGTTATATACATATCATAAGTCCTTAAGATATTTATTCTCTCAGAAGGAGTTGAATAAGAGACAACAGAGGTGGTTGGAGTGTTTTGCAGCTTATGATTTTTGTATAGATTATACACCTAGGAAAGGAAATAAAGTAGCGGATGCTCTTAGCAAAAAACATCAGACTGTGGTGTTAGCTATGTTGGCAAAATGGAAAGATTTAGAAGCATTGACTACTTGTAGTGTGCAGTTTAGATCGATTGCTAGTTCTAGTCAGAGCACTACCATGTTGTCCTGTTAACCGTAAAATCCACTCAAGAACCGAAGTATGAAAGAAGGCATAGAAAGTTCAAGGCTTTACCAAAGTTGAAGACATAGGTTTCGCCATGGTTCAAAAGAAAATGTTTCATAGACACTGATATGGCTTTCGATGGAGTCGGAAGCACCAGGTACCATTTCGGATGATAAACATGACAAAATCTTTTGAAAAGATGAAAAAAAAGGCAAGGTTGCCCTTCTACCCCATTAAAGCCTTTCGATGCGGATGATTAAGAAAAGCAGGAATAGGTTCGGAACACCTTTCGAGGCTGTTAAACGAAAGACCCACAAACGTAGACCAGTTCCCTCAAAGTAAAGTGTTTTTTCATTGTCATCTTTTTACTTGGAGGATTGATTTCTATTCGAAAGCTAGGATAAGCCTTTGGAAATGGTTGAAACCTTTTGAAAGCATGATGGAAATCCTATATGAAAGTCGAGAGTCCTTTCGACTCAGATGTTACTCTCATTCCTTTTGAAGCAATCCAAAATCCCCATTACCTCTCACTTTCAACTGTAAGCAAATGGTGCTTCAATCACCCTTTCTACGAAGTCGAAAGTAATCCACTAAAAAGCAAAGAATGGCGCACAAACTTCAACGGCAGTGAAAGGTTGGTAAGGAGACCCTTTCAACTGGGTCGAAAGGTTTGAAATAAAAAGATAGGAAGCACAAGAATGGAAGGTGAAGCTCGAAAGGAAAGCCTTTCGATAGCATCAAAGAGAGCATATAAAAAACTAGAAGAATTCCTCTCAACCATGTCAAAAGGATGAATATGAAAGATTGGATCAAGACCTTTTGATTGATTCGAATGGTTAGGTGCGAAAGAGGGCTGATCTTCATCTGTAAATACAACCCTAGGGGTTTGATTTCAGGGATAGGATTTTGGAATTCCAAATTCATTCTTCTATTTCTTAGCTAAATCGAGTCATTGTAACCCTAAATTGATTTGGGGATAAAGCTCGATTACTTGTAACTCAATTTGGTTAATGTTTAAAGAAGAAACAGATGGATTCAATGAATATTTTATTATGAGGGAGATCATTTCGATCATTAGCTTGTATAATGATCAATTGCACATGATATTATATTATCTTCTTAATTCTATTTTTGTTTATGCAATGTCATGGGGTCAACTAAGATAACATGCATTCGAATCACATTATCATCATGTCTAGTAATGTACAATGAAAAAATAAAGAAGATGATGATATTTTTATTTCAGTAAGTTTACAGAACTTATGTTATCTAAGATGAATTCCTATTGCATTTATCAAACTTTGCATATTATTTGTCAAGTTTGCTTCAAAAGAGCCAGACCCCTTTTGACTTTATTGAAATGGGTGTTTTGAGGAAGATTGGATGTGAATAAATAAAGGTAATGCTATATAGAAAGAATTCCTTCAAAAGGTATGCAAACCCTACAAAACTTATAACCTTTTCAAAGGAGTTCCTCCTAAAGGAGTGAAACCAATGGCATCGAAAGTAATTCATTCTCTTCCAAGGCAAAATAGACCTTTCGATATGTTTTAAAGGGAATAGATACTAGATATTCCAAAACCACTTTCAACCCATTAAAAACTAGATGTTCGGAGGAGATTCTTTCCTCTTAATCTTCACCTAGAGGCGGTTGACTAGATTAATCAATCACCATTAGTACTTCTATAGGTCGTCCTCTAAGAAAAATTTGCTCAAGTGAACCCAATTGAAAGGGGGTTTCAAAGGAAGTAATGTCTTTAAATATTCTTATTTCGTAGCTTAAATAACTTTACTTGATAACCAAATAGCTTTGAGGTATTGATAAGTTTCCTTGTTAAAATGTCCTATTTGGAAGTTCGACTAGTATTGATCGAAAGGATCGCTTCTAAGCAGAAAGTGGACCCATTATTAGCTAAGAAGGTTAAAAGGCTTGAGTTTGGATTGGAGATCGATGATTTAAAGGATTTTAGTCATGACCAGAAGGGATGGTTGAGAAAGAAGGAATGATTGTGTGTTCCGAATGCTAAGAAATTAAGGAAAGAAATTCTTAGGGAATGTCATCGATCTAAATTCATGAGTCATCTCGGAGGAACTAAGATGTATCAAGATACGAGGAGGAGCTTCGACTGGGAAGCTATGAAGAAGGAAGTTGGCTTGTGGGTCAAGCAATGTGCGAACTGTCAACAAGTAAAGGCCAAATACCAAAAGCCGAGTGGGTTGCTTCAACGTTTGGAGATACCAGTCTGGAAATGGGATTCAATATCCATGGATTTTATAAACAAGTTACCAAGGTCGAATAGAGGAAATGAAAGTATATGGGTCATGGTGGACAGGTTGACCAAGAGTGTCCATTTCATTCAAGTTAATTCAACCAGGATGACACTTGTTTTAGCTAAGTTGTTTATGAAGAACATAGTTAGGCTGAATGGAATTCCTAGTAGAATAGTAAGTGATAGAGATTCTTTATTCACTAGCCAGTTTTGGAAGAGTCTACATGAGACTTTAGGTACCAAGCTTAAGACGAGTACTGCATATCCCCTTACACGGATGGGCAGACAGAGAGAGTCAATAAGGTACTCGAGGATTTGTTAAGAGCTGATATGTTGGACTTTAGTGGATCTTGGGAAGATCACCTACACTTAGTCGAGTTTTCCTATAATAACAGTTATCAAACTAGTATAGGAATGGCGTCATTTGAAACTTTGCATGGAAGGCCATGCAAATCACCAGTATGTTATTTGGAAACTAGAGACATATTAGTATTGGGTCTAAATCTGGTTAGAGAGGCGACAAAGAAGATTGAGTTGATCCAAGAAAGGATGAAAGAGCTTAGTCTAGATAGAAGACACTACGCCATAGATGACCTTCTGCAACATTTTTGCAAGGTGTTGCTAGCTAAAATGTTGCGACAGCTATAAAATTTTGGCCCTACTGCAACGTTGTATTTTTGGTGTTACCTTAGCCATAAAAATGTGTTGCTCTAGCTAAACAAGTGTAACACGATGCAACATTTTTATATAGTGTTGCCATAGATATATTCTAATTAAAAAAAGGACAAATTTTCAAAAGAGGCTGGTTTTTTAAACTATTGGCATAAATAGGCTAGTTTTCAAACTATTTGCAAGTTTAGGCCAGTTTTTTTAAAAAATATTACGGGGCGCATCTGTGAAATGCGCCCATACAAAATTACACTGGCGCATCTGTCAAATGCGCCAGTGTAATTACACTAGCATTCTTTTAGTTTTTCGCTATTTAGTGTTGAATGTTTTTTTCAAAAAACTTTTGTCAAATAAGATCTCCTACGAAGGGGGGGTCCAGGGGGGTGGCAACCCCCCAAGGTGGGGGTGCGGGGGCAATGCCCCCGCTACGGGTCCAGGGGGCAGCGTCCCGTCCAAAACGGTACGTTTTATTGATTGTTGAATTCAAATTCAATAGCCAATCATTCACTATATAACAGTGCATTCCATCAACGCAAGTGTAACACGATGCAACATTTTTATATAGTGTTGCCATAGATATATTCTAATTAAAAAAATTTTAAAAAAATTACACCTCAGCGATCCACACCACCATTTAAAAAAAAATCTCAACCGTCGATTCACACCATCGATCCACACCTTACCAATTTCCATTTCCCGCTTTACTTTTCTTTCTCATTCCTCTCTGTGTGAAAATTAGGGCACGCGATTTTTCTTTCTCGTTCCTCTCTGTGAAAACTAGGGCACGCGATTCCAGTTGCTTTGATGCTCTGATTGATCGAATCTAGTGTAAGAAACGTTCCTGGTAGCTTGCTTCTTCGTTCTCCTTGATTGATTGCTCGAATTGCTTTGACTTCGTCGTCGGGTGCGATGTGATATTATTTGGTATGTTTTCTGCCTTCTGGTTTACTTGATTATTCTCAATTTTGGTTACACTCGCACGCTTTTGCCGATGATGAATTGGGATTTATTTATAGGCTTTATTTCCTATAATCTCGAGTTTAATCTTTCTGTTGGACTTTGAAAAATCTGGTATGTTGGATTGCGATGATGTATTGGTATGTTGGATTTTGGTCCACTGGCTTGATTTTGCTTTGCCGATGATGAATTACGATGTGATATTATTTGGTATGTTGGATTTTGGTTCACTGGCTTGTTTTTGATTTCTGATCTGAGCTTGTTAGCTCCTTTCTGCTGCATTTGTTAAACCAGAACTTGAACCTTTGTTAAATTTTTTCACATACCTTTGTACCTTGCTGCATTTGTTAAACCAGAACTTGAAGTATTTGTATTCTGCTGTCCTCTTGAAAACTGCTTCACTTGAAAACTTCTGCATTTTTGACAGAACTTTGAAAGTGATCTTTGGTTTTATTAAATTGTTGACTAATCTGAACATTGAGTTTTGATTTCCACGATATATACAAACATATGTGTGTTGAGCTTTGTTGGTTTTGCTTGGTCTGGACTGAACTGGTATCATGCTAACCTTGTTCTTTAACATGAACTAATGCTCCAAGTCCTCTGTATATCATATTACTGCCTCTGTTTCTCTTGTACATGCCTGATGCATTCACTGTTTTTGCTTGATGGGCTGCCTATGTGTACTGCTATGTTTCTTGCACTAGCTTGTCTACATTTTGCTGAACCTGGTACTTGTTTGTTTTGTTGGTTGCTTGGCCCTGAGTTGAATCCAGTCGATGACTCGGGTTTGAACTTGTGCCGCGTCCATTTTTTTTGGCTTATCTACATATCTGGCTGCACTTGAGTATGAACTTGCACTTGAGTAGTTGCACTTGAGTAGTTTCTTGTACCAAGCCTTATGATGCATGTATGTTCATCCATGTACATGCATTTCTTGGTCATGTTATGTTGCTTGCTGTGTTGAGTACTACTTTGTGCACTTGGCTTCTCCTTTGTGCATTTTTGCCTGAATTGTTGCTTGCTGTCTTCCATACTGTCTTGTATCCATGTGTTGCATTCATGTTTGGCTTATGCACTTGTGAACAGCTGACTTGTGCATTCACAGGTTGTCCGTGCAAATATTTGGTCCCTGTCAGAAAAAAATATGAAAAGAAACAACCCAAATACCTGAGGCAAATAATATAACAAAAATATTTTCATTTTCTGTTCGATTTAAATATTATTTTCCAGATTACTGCTTTTGAATTATATGTGACAGGTATTGAAGACTGGACAACTGGATACAAGCTTGAAGACAGAGTCAAATCAAATGTGCATGAGCTTGAAGGCTGGACCCGCTACTCGGCTCTCCTTCGGCTCGGCACTCGACTCGTCATATATTTGTCAGTGTCGATGTCTGTATAAATTGAAACTGCATATGTAATGAGTGAACTGAGTGATGTAGCGAGGAATATCTGTATATGTGAATATCAGTGTTATATATCATTGAATTGTAAAATATTGGAGTCGGGAATTTGTACTATTTCAAATGTTGAAATAAAATATTTATTTAAATAAATTACTGTTTGAATATCAAATTCTGTGCAATAGAATTTTATTAAATAAATATTTATTTCTATTAAAAATCAAATATGCTCTACATTGTGGGCCCCACAAATTCAGAAAGTTAATATCTATAGCAACATTTTGGAATGTTGCTACAGACACCTATGGATGTTGCTATAGACCCAAATACGGTTCTATTGCAACAATATTACTTATGTTGCCTTAGACAGTAAAAATGTTGCCTTTGAGGTCTAAGGCAACGGCAAAAATTGCATCACCCCAAAGGTGTTGCCATAGACCTATGGCAACATTTTTTGGGCCTGACCCAACATTTTTTTTGTGTTGCAGAAGGCCATTTATGGCGTAGTGAGAGTTACGCAGATAAGAGGAGTAAAGATGTAGAATTCTCAATTGGAGATAGAGTCTTCATTCAGGTATCACCGACGAAGGATGTGGTCTGATTCGAGTAGTCAGGGAAACCGGCACCGAGGTATGTTGGTCTATTGCTAATTATAGAGAGGATCGGAAAGGTCACATACATAGTGGAGTTGTCAAGCAGTTTGGTAGGTGTCCATAATGTGTTTCATGAATCTCATCTTCATAAGTATGTTCATGATCCAGTGACTACTATTCCTCCGACAGAGTTGAAAGAATGATAGTAGAATCGAATTTGACTTCTGTTAGACAACCAATTCGGGTTGTAGTGAGAGATGAGAAGAAATTTAAGAAACAAGAAAGTCATGTTGGTGAAAGTTCAGTGGAGAGACAACGAGAAGGATTGCACTTAGGAGATAAAAGACAAGATCAGATAAACTTATCCTGATCTGTTATGAGGGTATGTTCTATATTTGCTTTATATAGAATGTTCCTAGTCTGGTAGGCTAGTATGGTAGTTAAGAGATGTTACAGATGATAGCTATACTTAGTATTTAGTCCTTATTGAATTTCAAAGACGAATTTTTTTAAGTATGGGAGCCTATAACATCCCTAATTTTAAAAAACATTATTCAGGAGATTTAATTAGAAAATTAAATAGAATAATGTAAAGATTAGAGTCATAAAGTGATTGAGATTTGAAAACTAAATAGAGGTCGTGCTTAGTTAAATAAATTAAAAGAATGAGTCTACAAAAAATGGTTTTATAAGTTAAGTAATAAGAGAACATGACAAGGGCCTTATGGGAAATAGCAATCTATAATAACCCTTAACCACTAAACCCTTATTCCTATTTTCATTCCATATGTTCATAATCCAAAAACATAAGAAAAGAGGAGCTCAAAGCTAGCAACAGCCTAAGGGAAAAAGAGATTAAAAAATTACTAAAGCTTAGGATTCAAGCAAAAGAGGATTAATCAAGATCAAATCTCACGTTCCTTATCTAAAGCAAAGTGAATAATAATCAAAACCATCTCATTTTTGTTTTTAAAGAGCATTTGGTTTCGGTTTTTAAGTTTAAAACCTTTATGATGATTTTAATGATGGTATGCTTAGATTACATAATATGTTTGATTCAAATAGGTATGTTTGATAAACGTTTTGGAGATGGGTTTAAATTTTCGAAAATTATCCAGGCTATGGATAATTTATTATGTGTTTAAATAAGAAATAATTAATTGGGTTTAAAAATATATTTCGGCTATTATATAAAGGATTTTGGGTCTGAAATTTGTATATGTTAGATAACATATTAAAAGTGAATTTTGATAATTTTTGGGATTTTTCCTAAGTGATTAACTATGGAAATTAAATTAATTATGTTGGAAGACTTAAATGTCTTAATTATTTTGTTAAAGGGAAGGGCTTCTTTGTTAATTATTTTTAATTAATTTTGGATGAATTCATCGGCCTTTTAGAAAATATTTTGGTATGGTAACCAATTATATTTTTACAAATAGGCAAGTTAGTTGAAATGCATTTACTTAAAAAGGCAACAAAATAGTTTTGCACAGATTTGCTACTTTGCCATTTCCAGTTGCAACCTTTCAACTTCATACCTTCGTGCCCAACTAAGTCGAAACCAATACATATGGTATCAATGCTTTAGCACACAGTGGATTGGAGAAAGGCGGCACGTATAGAGTCGAAACCATGCTTTCGAAAGGGTTGAGGCCAATTTAAATAGCATTCGAACGCCTATGTTTTGCTTTAAAAAATAATGTCGCTTTTCTTGCTTTTAAAAGGATGCTTTTGACAGGGCTAAATCACATACATAACTTTCAAAGGGGTTGCCACCTTTTTGTCTTAAAGGATAGCTTTCGAATGAGTTGTCGCATATTATATTTTAAAATGGAGCCTTCGAAAGGGTAGTTTCGAACCTAGTCGAAGCCTTGCCACCGTCTTCATACCTTCCGAATAAGTTGAAAGTTTTCGATGAGTCCGAAAGGGAAGTTTTTTTTTTATAAATATAAGCCACTTTCTAATGCTTTCGAAAGGGCTCTAGTAGCAATTTGAACTAAAGGTTTCAAAGGAAATGACTTTGAAAGGTGTTTCAAAAGCTAAATTTCTAATAGTTTTACTTAAAAGATTAAAGATTTCAAAAGGATGGTTCCAAAGCGATCTGCTTTCCCCAAACAGTTTTACTTGAAGGTAAATGGTTTTGAAAGGGGTACTTTTGCTTATGTTCATTTTGACCCAAAATTTATATTTAAGATTACACCCGATGGTTTCGAAAGTGGTACTTTCAAATGGTTTTGAAGCTATTCTTCTAAAAGTTGGAAAGGTATACTTTAATACTTTTAAAAGGATTGTTTTGATGGTTTCAAAAGGAATGTTTTGATGCTTTCGAAAGAGTTATTTTGAGTGTTTCGAAAGACATGTGCTTAAGTGTTTTGAAAAGAAGGTTTAAATGCTTTCGAAAGATATAATCTAATGGTTTCAAAAGTAAACGTCTAAGGTTTCGAAAGCCTTAGTTTTCAAAAAAAACAACCCAATCTCATTTTTAAAGGAAAACCTACGGCAATATAAAAGAGCTTTGAAATGGTTTTTAATTTGAAGTTTTTGAAGAAGCATTCTTGATATAAATAATGGTTTAAAGGGATTAACCGTATTTCATGTGGAAATGATTTCAAGGATATTAAACCATAAATGTTGGTATTGTTTTTTTATTGTATTTGCTTCTTCTATAAACATATTCATCATATAATGGACCCATAAATATATTTTGGGGTGAAATGGCAAAAGAACCAGCTATGTTGACCCAGTAGTGAATATAAATAGAGTTAACTCATGAATGAATAGAGTTGCATCCAGGAGTCGGGTAGATCAGAACATAGGATGCCCCAAAGACTGATCAAGAAGTTGTTAGTTTAGATAGGTTCATAGTGAACCCATGAAAACTATGTTTAAAGAGAGTTATTGGCAGGGGTCAATAGGTTTATAGTGATCCCACGAATACTATATCCGGATAAAGTATTGATAGAAGTCAATAAGTTCATAGTCAACCCATGAAAACTATGATATAAGAGAAGTTATCGGAGATACTAATAGGTTCGAAGAAAACCCATAAAATAATGAAGTTATTGGCAAGGGCCAATAGGTTCTTAATGATCCAATGAAAACTATGAAACCGGACAGATAGTCCATAAGCTTTGAATGGTTATTAGTCAGCCCATGGAAACTAATAGGTTAATAGTGACCCTTGAAACAATAATGTTGACCGATAGTCAAATGAGGGATGGGAAATCCAGAATATTTAGCCTGTTTGCATGCCATCATGATATTTCAAAGTGTTATGTTTTGAACCATTATGGATGCAGGAGCATAACATATGGTTATTATTAATTTTTGGGTAAGATACTAGTGAGGGGAAAACCTGTTCCGCTAAGTGTCATGGTCTCACTAGACATTTAAATGGTTCGAGATGGTGGGTTATTGTTCATACCAGGCTTTTTGTCTATCTCGAAGTCTATGTTTCCCCTTAAACTCTTATACTCAATTGATTTTGAGTAGATTGAGAGTTGAGGATTTTCAGGCTCTCCTTTAGACGAATAAGCTTCCGGAGATGTGTAGGAGGCAAACTAGCTAATAGGAGATTCCTTTCTAATTAATTCTGCTATATTTTGATGTAAATGCAAAGTTGTTTAATTGCCTTCGTATAGATTCTTACCATCCAAGGAGGCATCTTCGTATGTCGCTTCTGGCATATGTTGTAATAGTTATATTTTCTCTGAACATGGTTATTGAATTTGGATTATGTAATGAATTTGAAATGATTTGAAATGGACTGAGAAATTTGTTTAATAGTTTAAAAAAAATCATATCCATGTGTTTTTGTTATATCAATGTATCTAACATTACCGCATTTGGTCGTCGATGATTAATAACTATAGATGACTGCAATATCCGTAGCCGTTAGTTTTGGGCCTCCAAGTAGGGGATGTTACAACTATCATTTTGAGTTAGCATCTTACAGCGATGCTAATTTTGGAGGCTTAAAGATGGATAGAAAAAGCATGAGTGTCACGTGTCATTTTATTAGCCAATCTTTCGTCTCCCGATGTAGTAAAAATCGAAATTATATGTTTTTTCAACATGTAAAGCAAAATATATACAAGTAATGTTAATTTGTATGCAAGTTATAAACTCACAACCAACTTTAAAGATTTCAGTGTTAACTTAAGAAAATACCTGATTTACTATGAAATACCAGTGTTATTAATCTTGCTAGAAATTGAGTCAACCATTCGAGAAATAAATATATTAACATTAAACATCTCTTTCTACATGCCATTTTGATAAAGACAACATAACTTTAGATTTTGTAAATATGTGAAATCAAATTACGTATATTTTTAAAAAACCATTATATGAGTTTACATACGTAAGATTAAGATGAGTACTTAAAATATGAGCATTAAATGATTTGAAATTACATTTGTCTTAATTTGAAAAATTAACCTGAAGTGTACCATGTAATATAAAATTAATAAGGATCTATACCTTACCTCTACATATATCCTAAGTTTAATTCCCTTTTTGATTGATGATAAAAGGGGAGAAAACTTGAGAATATGATTACATGAATAAAGGAGTACAAAAAAAGATATATATCATAAATTTCGGGGGATATAATGAAATATTTACTTCGTGAGTTATGTAGTTGTCTTCATCAAAAAGAGGGAAAATGTTAAGAAAATTATTTAATTGTTTAGATGGTAACAACTATACAACAATGCTACTAGTATGTTTAAATGAGACGTTATAGGTTATGTAGAATATGAGAAGAGATATACAATGTATGTGTAAGACATAGCGATATATAAGATGATATCGACAAGCTTGAAAAGATAGAATACTTTATACTATATATCCTCAAAGGCGAGCAATCATGAAGAATGTCTAATAGTGAAGAGTATAAGAGCTTATATAGGTCATCAAAGTGATAAGCATACTAGATGTTGTCCTTAGCCCCAGCGGTATGCTTTCTCTGGAGAAGGACACATTGCAAAACAAGAAAAACTCTAGCCCATCGCACTGAAGAACTCGAAGAACTTCTTAAGAAAGAGAAGCAAGAAAAACTTGAGGCTCAGTAGGAGTCTCAAAAGTATTATGAAGGGGCCGTCAAGGCTCGGAAGCTGAAAATTAAACTTGACGAGTAACTTGCTCAAATCAAAGCCCTCAAGGAAGAGACAATGGAAGCTGGTCATACTGAAGTTAGAGGGCAAAGTGAGGCCCAGTTAGAGGATGCTAAAGAGGCTGATCGAAATAAGATTAAGGACATGTTTGATCCCTTGCTTGTTGAATACAATTCCAAGGTTCTAATCCATCATGACTTGAGATTTCTTGGAGAGGACTACCTCGAATCATTTGCTAAGGCTTAGGAATATATTATTGGAATGAGGAAGAGAGCCCTTAGGGAAGCCAATTTGGATTAGGATAAACTGGTGCGAGAGATCCTTCATGGGAATGACCCTTTAGGTCTTGCCGCTGCAAAGGCTTCGATACTTTGATATTTTGGCACCTTCTGGGAAAGGAAAAGACAACGCTGAAGCTTCAGGGTCTGATCCCAAAGATTCCTCTTTACTTCAAACAGCTGGCTCATTGGTTTCTCTAGGCCTGGGACAAGACCCAACTATGATCCAGATAGACTGGTTATAAACCAAAGGCGCTGACTCCTATTCAAGAAGGGAGCACTCTGGCAACAATCGAAAGTCAGCCAGATACACAAATGTCGCTCTATTCTCTGTTACTCTAGAGGTTTCTTTTTTTCATGCCCAATAGTTCTGGGCTTCTTTGCTTGTTCCCGCAAATCTATAGGTCTTCCTACTCCTAGTCAAACTCCGGGAAGTGGTATCACTGTAGAGCAAAAACCAACACTTATTGACATTCTAGTGGCTACTGACATTTCTTGGCCTGATGCTCAAGTTATGGATCTCTTGCCGACAGAAAGGCCGACGATCGGGCGCTGCAAGATGAATCTGATGTTGTTGTAATCACAGGTGCCTACAAACACACGGATGAGCTCATCTTGAAGGAGCACATCGAGAGGGAGGAGTTGCTGAAAAAGAAGGCTAAAACGTTCATGTCAACGATCATGACATCATCCCACCGGTGATCATTACACTCGGTGGGTCGGTTCCCAAGGACTGCCTCCAACATTTGAAAGCTCTTCTACCAAAGGTGGTAAAGGCAGTGATAAGGAATCTAAGAGAGGAATAGGCGAAGGCTCAAGCGAGTCCACTCCCAAGAAACTCAAGAGGGAGATGAAGAAGAGGTAGCCATCATGTCAGCTTAGTTTGTACATAGCTTATGTAGCTGTTTTCCTTTTTATTAGTCGTGTTTGTGCATATACGGCCCCTGTTTTTGGATAAACACATGTACTATGATTTCCAAGTTTCACATAAATAAAATTTCTTTGGTTTTTTGTTGAACTCTTATGTGAATTTATTTAAGTATTCAATCTTTTACTTTTCCATTCAATGTACTTATAATTCATTACTTGTTGATTCGGATAATCATTCGTTAATTTTACTCAAGTTTTCCATGTGTAGTGGTCTCAAGTTATACCAAACACTGGGCTCGAGCGCTAGTGCAACACTGTCGAATTTTGCGACTTAAGTGAGTACACTCTGTCCCTAGTCTCGAGTCAGAGGAGTTAGATAGTGGATGGTTGAATTCCATCTTTAGCGAATTTATACTCCTCCTATTCATTTTAGGTCGGAGTTTATGAAACAGTGAGTGGTCAAGCCGCACTCATTTATTTTTTATACCCATATCCATACTTTGGGAATAAGAGTTTATTGGTGAGTGGTCAAATCGCACCCAATTTGTGCTAATGCTCTAGTCCACACTCTAGGGACTTAAAGTTTTTTCGAAAAATAGTCGGACCGTACTTTCCGTAACTGATTGATTTGCCTCTATCTCGGGGTTTAACTTAGAGAGTGATCGGTCGTGTTACGATCACTTTTTAATTCATGTCTGTCCCATTGCTTGGTGGGATTAATTTGATTATCGGATGGCGAAGTCACATCCATTTCTCGTTAGGTACTCCGCCTATCAGATTGTGAGCGAGAATCATCGAATGAATAGTCGTACCATGTACATTTTGTTTAGTCCAACCATGAACTTATGTAATCGGCTGGCTCCAAACTCTGGGAATCTGTTCGAACATGTAAACATTAGTTACTTGGGTATCATAACTAATATTTAATGGTATAGCAATCATAGATATGAAGGAAATTTCAAACTTTATTTTCCAAATGGAAAGAAATGACATAATTTGTGTTATTACATATCTGGAAAATCAAATGCTAAAGCATATTTGAAAATCAATACAACTGAATGAAAAAGAATAAACTAAATTAAATAGCGTCGTAAATGCTCACTATTCCATTCCCATGGGAGTTTGACGCCATCAACGTTGAAAGTTCCTTCTCCAAACCTCTGTTAAATGATATATGGTCCTTCCCAAGTAGGATTCATGTACGATGGGATAGGAAAAACCTGTTTCAAAATGAGATTGCCGATTTTAAAGGTCCTAGATCGGACTTTGGTGTTGTAGTATCGGACAACTCGGTGTCGATGCGCAGCTGCGCTCAAATTAGCTTCTTCACGCTTCTCATCTACCAAGCCTATAGATTCTAAGAGGAGATCTCTATTCATTTCGGGGTAGTAGTAGGTCACTTGATGAGAAGGGACTTCAAGTTCAACAGGAATGAAGACTTCGGAGCCATAAGCAAGGGCGAATGGAGTATGGAAAGTCACGGACTTATGGCTGGTTTTGTAAGCCATAATGTTGTTTGGAATTCATTCACCCACTTGCCTCTAGCCTTTTCCAAACGTTTCTTCAGAATGGATTTATGATTTTGTTCACAGCTTCAACTTGTCCATTTGCTTGAGGGTAACCAACTACCGCAAATCTCGTTTCAATATGATGCCAATGACAAAAGTCTTTGAACTCAACGCTTTCAAATTGGATTCCATTATCAGTCACTGTTAACGATAAACTAGTTAACACCCTAAATGAGTGTGCAATAAGCTTATTTGTAGAAGTTCCACAAATGCCCTTGAGGTTTGTAGTAAATTATGAAATCGTTTGAATTCAAATCCATAGACATAAAAGAACAAAGTAGATAAAATTCAAATATGCTCAAGCCATCCTCTTTATTCATATTTTAATTTTATTATAAGAGGAGCCATATGAGAGAGAGAGAGAAAGAAATTAAAAGCTCCCCTTTCATGATGGGGTACATCTATATTTATAGAGATAGGATGGGGACTAGCTTTCTCCAATTCGTGACGTGGGATTAACAACTTCATAGAATTTGTGAAGGAATGTAAAGGTTTTAGAAGCTTTGTGAAGGAAAATGAGCTAATTCCCCTTGAATTTTTTTTATTGATGGCTTTAATCTTTCTATTTTTGCTTGATCTTCAATATCTTATAACTTAGAAGTGGTGTTGCTTCAACAATCATGAAATACGACATTGATTACTGATGTACGACACACTTTTGGTTGATATTTTTTCAAAAATTTGATGACATTCTATCTTGATAAGGCATGATGATGGGTTCGACATGGTTCATATCTTTGTAGGCGCTACATTGTTGTTATTAGTCTTTAATATTAGTGGAAGGTAGATTGTGAAGGTGATCTTCTTGATTAATGCAGAATCCCAACTTTTAACGCTTGTGAAAGCGACACTACCATATGTAGAACATTTCAATACTTGTGGAAGGATTCAACCAGCGCACCCCACCTCTATAATCACACTAGCCAAGGACACTACATAGTAATGCCTTCGACTAGCACGAAGAATAAGGCTGTTAAGGAGCGACCATCCATGTAATTGCTTTGTGTGAGTAGCGATATGCGAGATAGAAAGTCACACATAACATTTAAAGAGGAAATCCGAAATATCAAGTACAAACTCGAAGCTACTACACAGTGGCTAGGTGGTCTTTGGAAAAAAATATAAAATAAGCATAACATAAATCAGTCATAGATATTCATATCACCAAGGCGGAAAAAGATATGAATATAACACATAAAAGTGTACATCAAAGTAGTGGTCATGTAAGCTCCACTACATCACAAAAGAATAGGTACAAGTACTAGACAAAAGAATAAGTATACATCAAGGAGTCTCTATCTCAAATGTATAAAAAAAAACTACTAAGCTAAGTAGTTAGCCAAAAGTCAAATGACGGACCCTGATAAGAAGTCAAGTAGAAGCACCTGAAGTATCTCGGTCTGACCCGAGTATTATTTAAGAAGAAAATAATAAACAGATCGGTCTAGTAATAAATATCATATAAAATGAGATAGAATAAGAGATATGACAAAAACACATGACAATAATAATGCTATATTGTGACAAGTATACATCAGCTAACAACAAAATCATACAATATCTCAAATCCTCTCAAATACCAAAAAGAATGTCATATTCTTTAGCTTATTCACCAAAACACAAATATTGATAGAGCTTATTGATGTATATCATCAAAATTGGTGAAACACAAATTCTAGAAATCATCAATTAGAAATCCAGAAATCAGAAGAGGGATGCCTATCAAAAATGGGAGCGTGAAAACTCACCAACACGTGTATCACAATTGGGTCTCTATCCCATGGTCGCTAACCATAGAGCCGGTGCAACGACGTAGTACAACTTTACGCCCGATGAACTTGAAACTCTAATAATCTGGAACAACGACATAGTACAGCGCCACGCTTGATGAACCTGAAACTCCAATAATACGGAACAACGATGTAGTACAACATTACGCCCGATGAATCCGAAACTCCAATAATTCAAAACAACGACGTAGTACAGCGTTACGCCCGATGAACCCGAAACTTCAATAATCCGTAACAACGACGTAGTACAGCGTTACGCCCGATGAACCCGAAACTCCATAAAAGAACATGGGTCGCTAGCACATAAAAATGAGTCGAAACTCCCAAGAACCCATAGGTCGTTAGCCTATAAAAGAAATGAGACGAAGCTCAATAAAACGAGGTACAGTCCCCAACTGGATAAAGAGACATCGCACATCGCTAGTCTAAACCATAAAATGATCATCATTGATCAATAAAAAGTGTGAATTACACTAAACTAGTAAATAAATGAGTTTAGCTTCATGTCCCATAACCACTGGCTTAACTTAAATATTTACGAACAAATTGTAGATTTCCACTCAAAATTTGTCACAAGATTTCAATCAAACAAGTCCAAGAATTAACCGACAAAGAAAATGCAAGCGTTCCATACCACTTGTTTTGCAAAGTCATTTAATTAGATTTCTCATATGAATAAGGTAAAGGTATGTATATACTAATAAATTGGAAAACGGTTTTAAAAACGAGCTTTGTATTAAAAGTAACGTTGAAATCATTTTTGTGAAAGAATTTGAATACTTACTACTAGTATAGAAACCTTTGTATTTTAAAGTGACAAATCATAGAAAATGATTGTAAAAACAATCGAGAACCAAAAATTCACATTCGAAGACGTGAATCAAATCCATAGAAATCGATATAAAATCCATCAAAATGGATATTCCCAAAAATCCAGAAAAAGAAGTCATCGAAGTCGATAAAATTGATAGCAACTAATCGGATAAACAAAAATCGATAACAACTGGAAATTCACTCGAAAAATAGGCAAATAGAAAAAAAACTGAACAGTTCCAGATGTTTGGAGGTTCAACTAGACGTCTGGATCTGGATTTTGGAAATAATTCAAAAAACCTCCCAAACGTCTGAACCACAAACTAGATGTCTGACCACTAACGAGACGTCTGAAATTACCAACCAGACGTATGATTCTTTTCTCTGCCTTTTTTTTCCGTGCTCGTTACATAATTTTTCCAGGGACCATAACCAGACGTTTGAATTACCAACCAGATGTTTGGTTCGTTCAGCTGGGCATAAATTTGCCTAGGCCAATGATGGCCAAAGCGATTCGGAAGCGATCGAACGAGCGACAGAGACTAGGAATTTATGCCAAGCGACAACCCAGCCTTATAGGCTCTTCGATACACCCCAAATAACATGTCCAAATATCCAAGATAGGACTTTTAATGATTTTGACCTCCAAACACCAAAATTTGGAAAATTCACCAAATCAATGGAAAATGAACATAAAATAGATGTTAGGATTTCATACCTAACAACAATGAAATGTATAGACATAGACGTGAGTTCAAGAACTCACCTTTAAACCCAAAAACAATGAATGAGAAGCTTTAAAACAAAGGAAAGATCAACCACTCTTCACTTCACCCCAAGAAGCTCGAATCTAAGCTAGTAAGCAAATATTTCCTATGTTAGGGTTTAGGAATTTCTAAAAATTGAAGGGAGATTGAGATGGAGAAGAAGAGGATGCTTAGCTAAGCTTCTCTTTGATTTTGGAGCTTGAATTTGAATTTCCTAGCAAAACTAGGGTTTATGAATTTTGTTTTCTTTTCTCTTCCCCTATTTTTCTTTAGTTTAGGTGTTAGGAAAATAATAGAATGAATAAAGAGGATAGGGGGTGGAGTTATGGCATTATGTGGGGTTAATGGGCTGAAACCCGAACCCAAAGCCCAATAGAAAAATAACAAAATTCAACTCAACTCCAAACATATCGGTGTTTATACGCAAAAAGGTCGCAAAAACTATTTTGGACTCAATGGAAGTAGTATCGAGTCCTAATTCGATGTTTACAAAAAGTAGCATTACGGACTTAAATCCGACTAACGATGTTATATTTAAATAAATCATTTAAATATACAATCGTAAAATATGCGGGTTATTACAGACTCCCCTCCTTAAAGAAATTGCGTCCCCGTAATACTTAAGAATAAAACAAAGAGTAACAAACATAAAAGCATATCAACACAAAAGAAAATTTTAAAGTGAGAAGTTCGCCCGTAATCAATGAATACAAGGATGGAGTCATCGAGATACACGTAGAATACTCGATTCATAATATAGATGAAATATGCTAGATGGTTTGTCAAACCAAATGGCATAACAAGCCATTCATAAGGATCATAATGAGTGCAGAATGTGGTTAGTGGAACGCTAGCATCCGCAACTCAAAGCTAATGAAAACTGGTGGCAAATTCGAACTTAAAAGACCTTAGCACCCCCAATAGATCGCTTAGGTGATAATCCTAAGACAGGCTCAATGATGCCGGGAAATTCATGAACTACTTGAATGAGGGAAGTAACATTTTCCTCATTATATGGGTTCAAAGAATAAAATGATGCCACCGAATTGAAATCGAAATCATTATGAAAAATAAAAACCTACTTAACAGATTAAGAATGTCCAAGATGGATAGTCCTATCGCGATATAGGATATGGGCTTCATTATGATTTAGCCAATCCTTTCCCAAAAATCAATTCCAAAACCCAAGTATCACATAACATGCAAATCGAATCAAAAAGTATAATCATATAAAAAAATCATGACATCTTTACAAAGTAAACTAAGTGTTGTGGATCCACCATCCAGATTCGTAACTCTCAAAGAAGTCATCAAACCCATAATATTTAAAGAAAAGGTATCCACAAGTTCTTTTGATATGAAAGAATGAGATGGACCCGAATCAAAAAGAATTCGAATAGGAAAATCACAAAACAAAATAATGCCATCAAGGACAAAACGAGAAATACCTTGACCAAGAGAAGTGTTACTAGGAGCTTGCACAACATTCAGCTCTCCCTCTCTCCTACTTTGAAGTATTGGACAGTAGATATAAGATGACCATAACTTTTGCAATAACGACAAAAAGGGGTTTCAGATACCTATTTGCATAGTGGTCCGTAGAACCACAGTTGTAGCATTGTCCACGAGTAGAGGTAGGAGTCTTTGCTATTGTAGTTTCTTGCTTCCCTTTCTTGTTGGGATTGGGTCCTTTGAACATGATAGGCCCCTTCATGTTATTGTTGAAGTTCTATTTGGCACCCACAACTTCAACATCACTTTCCTTATCGGCCTCTTCAAGTCGAAGAGTGATATCAATAAGCTGATCAAAAGAAACTTCCAGTTTCAAGAGTAAAGGCTTTTTGAGGTTCTTATTCAACCCATAAACAAACCTCTAATATTTCTTCAATGGGTTATTAGCGATCCCATATTTGGAGAGAGATTCAAAAGTGTGAAAATGTGAATTACGGATCTTAAGGCTAGGATTAACACTAGAGGGGGGTGAATAGTGTTTATAAAGAATTACTAAATCCTTTTGAGTTTATGTTAACTTGAAAACAGATGTATGCAATATTCAGAAACAGAAATGATCACAGAAACAAACACATATGCAGAAATAAAGTAAAAGCAGTAAAGGAAAGAACACACTGAATTTTATACTGGTTTGGACCCTACATCCAGTCCCTCACACAAGTATGGATTTCCTTTCAAAAGTAATTGTACAATTACACCCTCGATTTCAAGGCTATGAGGTACACCCTCCAGAATCACAATCCTCTGGGTAGAGATACTTGATTTTACGGGCAACAAGTTCACCCAATTATTTACCAAGGCTACAATCACACCTTATCTCGCTTGATTGATTTTCAAGGCCACAATCACACTTTTTCTCGCTTAATAGATTACAAAGAAAACTATAACTCTGAATAGCACCGAGAATCTTGTTGAGATAGTGATAGAGGATCAAAGTGGAAATGATCTAGTTTGATTCAATGTTGATTTCGACGGAGTAATGGTAAGAATATGTGTATAGAAATGTGGAAGAAGAAGAGGAGTGAAAAACCAGAAAAAACTGAATGAAAATTCGTTGAAACTAACCCCTAATTATAGAAGAACAATAGCCATGTCCATTCGTGAAGAGTTATGACGAATAGACACATCTTTTGAAATTTAAATTTTGAACCTAACTGACACTATGTCGACACGGTCACTATAGGTATGTCGACATCCCAAAGGATTTTTTGATGATATGATTTCCTTTGAAAATAACCTTTATCTTATATTAAAACTATTTTAAACTTTATAAATATACTTGACTATAGTTAAAATTCGTAAGTAAATATAAAGAATAATATATATGGAATTTTACTATAATTTTATATTTAAATTTCTTTAGCTTATTCACCAAAACACAAATATTGATAGAGCTTACCAATGCGTATCATCAAAATTGGTGAAACACAAATTCTAGAAATCATCAATTAGAAATCCAAAAATCACAAGGGGGAGGACTATCAAAAATGGAAACATGAAACTCGCCAACATGTGTATCACAATTGGGTGGCTATCCCATGGTCGCTATCCCATGGTCGCTAACCATAGAGCTGGTGCAACGATGTGGTAAAACATTACGCCGGATGAACCCGAAACTCCAATAATATGGAACAACGACGTAGTACAACATTACGCTCGATGAACCCGAAACACCAATAATCCGAAACAACGACGTAGTACAGCATTACGCCCGATGAACCCGAAACTCCAATAATCCGTAACAACGACGTAGTACAGCGTTACGCCCGATGAACCCGAAACTCCATAAAAAAATATGGGTCGCTGGCCTATAAAAATGAGTCGAAACTCAAAAGAACCCATAGGTCGTTAGCCTATAAAAGAAATGAGACGAAGCTTAATAAAACGAGGTACAGTCCTCCACGTGGATAAAGAGACATCGCATATCGCTAGTCTAAAACATAAAATGATCATCATTGATCGATAAAAAGTGTTAATTACACTAAGCTAGTACATAAATGAGTTTAGCGTCATGTCCCATAACCATTGGCTTAACTTAAATATTTACGAAAAAATTGTAGATTTCCACTCGAAAATTGTCACAAGATTTCAATCGAACAATTCCAAGAATTAACCGACAAAGAAAACGCAAGCTTTTCAGACCACTTGTTTTGCTAAGTCATTTAATTAGATTTCTCATACGAATGAGGTAAAGGTTTGTATATACTAATAGATTGGAAAACAGTTTTAAAAACGAGCTTTGTATTAAAAGTAACGTTGAAATCATTTTTGTGAAAGAGTTTGAATATTTACTACTAGTATAAAACCTTTGTATTTTAAAGTGACAAATCAAAGAAAATGATTGTAAAAACAATCGATTACCAAAAATTCACATTCGAAGATGTGAATCAAATCCATAGAAATCGATACAAATTCCAAAAAAATGGATATTCCCAAAAATGCAGAAAAATAAGTCATCAAAGTCGATAAAAGTGATAACAACTAATCGGATCAACAATAATCGATTAACATTGGAAATCTGGAGGTAAAACTGAACAGTTCCATATGTCTGGAGGTTCAATCAGACGTATGGATTGGGGTTCTGGAAATAATTCAGAAAACCTCCCAGACGTCTGAACCACAAACCAAACATCTAACCACTAACCAGACGTCTGAAATTACCAACCAGACGTTTGATTCTTTTCTCTGCCTTTTTATTTTTTGTGCCTGTTATATAATTTTTCCAAGGACCATAACCAGATGTCTGAAATTACCAAGCAGACGTCTGGTTGGTTCATATGGGCAGAAATTTGCCTAGGCCAATGATGGCCAAATTGATTCGGAAGCGATTGGACGAGCGATGAAGACTAGGGATTTATGCCAAGCAACAACCCAGCCTTATAGGCTCTTTTATACACCCCAAATAACATGTCCAAACAGCCAAGGTAGGATTTTTAATGATTTTGACTTCTAAACACCAAAATTTGGAAAATTCACCAAATCAATTCAAATCAAAAGCAAATGAAATAGATGTTAGGAATTCATACCTAACAACAATGGAATCTGTAGACATAGATGTGAGCTCAAGAACTCACCTTTAAACTCAAAAATAACGAATGAGAAGCTTTAAAATAAAGGAAAGATCAACCTCTCTTCACTTCACCCCCAAGAAGCTTGAATTTAAGCTCATAAGCAAATATTCCCTAAGTTAGGGTTTGGGAATTTCTAAAAATTGAAGAGAGATTGAGATGGAGAAGATGAAGAGGATGCTTAGCTAAGCTTCTCTTTGATTTTGGAGCTTGAATTAGAATTTACTAGCAAAAGTAGGGTTTAGGAATTTTGTTTTCTTTTCTCTTCCCCCATTTTTCTTTAGTTTAGGTGTTAGGAAAATAATAGAATGAATGAAGGGGATGGGGGTGGAGTTAGGGTATTATGTGGGGTTAATAGGCTGAAACCTAAACCCAATAGAAAAATTGCAAAATTTAACTGAACTCCAAACATATCGATCTTTATACTAAAAAAGGTCGCAAATGCCATTTTGGACTCAATGGAAGTAGTCTCGTACAAAAAGTAACATTTCGGACATAAATCCAACTAATGATGCTATATTTAAATAAATCATTTAAATATACAATTGTAAAATATGTGGGTTGTTACATAACCGATTCGGAAGGCTAGTTTCTACAAGACCATGCTTTCAAAGGGGAAGTATTGGTAGAATCTTCTCTTATGGTAGGTAGACAGGAGCAGAACCAAGCGTTTCAAAAGGTTTGATCTAATCTTCTTCGAAAGCTATTTTAGTGCTTTCGAAACCTACTTCAATGCTTTCAAAATCCACTTCAATGCTTTCGAAACCTACTCTAATGCTTTTGAAACCTGCTTCAATGCTTTCGATGCCTTCGGAAGCCTTCTTTCATACCTACATTCTCGATTGAACTTTGTGGTTAACATTTACCTCCCTTGTATGAAAGAAGCTTTTGTTCTATAGGACGAAAATCCAAGAATTCTCTTTTACATTGTTTCTTCCTCAATGATTTTCCTTATCAATCTTATTTTCCTGCAAAGTATGAAGTAGATAACATTTCTTATCATTAATTTGAAAGCTATGTAAAAATATGTTCAATAGTTTGTCTGTATTATTGGTGATAGTATTAGAATTCCTAATAATAGAACTCCAGAAATATAGATCTGGGAATAATGGAAATTAATAGATCATTATCTGAAGATAATAAGTGATGAGAAACCACAGTTGGGAATGATCAATGATAGAAAATTCTTATCTGATAGTAATAGAAGCCCTGAAATCCAACTTTGGTTATGATGAGAGAAGACCAGAAATTTATCTCTGGTCATATTATTTGAAGACTAGAAATCCAATTACAGAAGTAATAGTAGAGGGCCAGAAATCCAAAGCATGCATTAATAATAGAAGTTTAGAAATTCTCTCTTAGGAATAGCTAACAGAAGGCCAAGTACAATCATTCGATAATAAGAGTCTAGAAACTATCATTTGGAAATAAGTAATGAAGACCAGAAATCCTCATTTAGAGACAAATAATAAGGGTCTAACAACCCTTATTTGGGAATAATAGAAGACCTGAAACCCAGTTTGGAGTATTGATAAATGTAGTCCGAAAGTTAATAATAGATGACCCGAGACCCAGATTCAGATATAAAGAAATGAAGTCTAGAAATCAATAGTAGAAGACCTGAAACCTAGATTCAGGTATTTGTAAGTGAGAGACCGTCTTAATAATATAAGATTCGAAACCTAGATTTCGAGTATTAATAAGTGAAGTTCAAAATCTTCTGAAATTAGCCAAAGTCCATAAATTCATATCTAATAACGAATATAATCCACGAATTAACGTATGGAAATAAGATTAGAAATCCGTTCCTGGCATTAAGAAGCAAAATTTAAAAATCATTATTTGAATAATAGAAGTTCATAAATTCTCATCTGACCTTTTATTCTACACTAGTCTTTGGGTTTTGATCGTTCGAATCTTTGGCTTTGTGTTATCTCTATGGTTCCAAGTACCTGATTCTTTTGATATGCACATCCTTTAGGCTTCATATATTGTTAATGATTTGAGTGCCACTCCTTGGGCTTGGAAATCGTAGTCTGATGTTGTTTGGTATGCTTTGTTAGCTTATCAACATGCAGGACCTAAGGACATACCCGACCGCCCTCTTGGATGCACTTCAACTAGGCCTTTATAGGCGGGACTGAAGGCTTGTCCAATGGCATGACTAGGCCATAGCATAGCCGAATCAAGGGATTACTCCATCCTTATTCTAGGAGGTGCTTCAGCCAGGACTTATAGGCGGGATTGAAGGCTGGTCGGTGCCTTGAACTGGCCATAATGTGGCATGCTCAAGGTGTAACATCCCATATCTGGAGGCCAAAAGCTAAGTGTTATGGATGTTGCAGTCATCTACAGTATTAACTTCCGGTGATAAAATACAGTAACGTTAATGGTATCTATAATATTAGAAGCATTTAAATATGAAAAAAATCACCGATTTCCAAAAAAAAAAATTCAATGATTACATTTCAAATAATACCATATCCAAGTTACAAAAATCCAAAAACGTATCCCAGGCATCGATCAAATATAATTTACAACAATACGCTAAGAGCGATATATGAAGATGCCCCCTTGGATGATCAAAGCAATATAGACATAACTGTCTTAATACACAGCGGAAATAAATTTGAAACAAAATTCCTAGATTAGCTATCCGTCAGCCATCTGCTCTTCTTCGGAAGCTTATTCGCCAAAATCTGCTAAAAACTGGAAACCTAAACCCTCAGTCTACTCAAATCAAATTTGGAGCACCTAAGAGTTTAAGAGGAAACAAAAACTTCGAGTCATACATAAAGCATGGTATGAATAATCGTTATTACACCTCGGTTTACTGATAAATTGTGAGACCATGCCCTTAGTGAAATGGGTTTCCACTCACTAATATCTCTTTTCAAAACATATATTTTGCAAATTCTTTCCTACAACCAAATTGTTTAATCAACTGATTATGATAATAATTTAGCAATATCCATTATGCTAAAACAGAAAATAAATTAGGCTATCTATCTAAAATCTGAGTTATCTGCTCTATACTAGACTATTTGTTCAAAATTTTGAGCTAATTGCTCTTTTCTGGACTATCTATCCTAAAACTGATTATAGAAAAATAGCGATATCTTTTAGGCTAGATAATGGGCTATTTGCCCAAAAAGTTAAAAAAAAAAAAAGGGTGTACTAACTGTCCTTAAAAAGTAGCAAGGTCTGTTATGCTAATAAATGAACTATTTGTTCATATCAGAGCTAACTGCACTTTTTCAGACTAACTGTCCTCTAGGTTGATTGCCCTCAAGATGAACTAACTATCCAAATTTAAAATGAACTGACTGCTCGAATTTTCTTTTGGGTTAACTACCCTTCAAAATATCTGGGCTAACTGCCCTTCAAAATATCTAGGCTAATTGCCCTTCAAATTTTCCTTGAAAACCTTTTCAAAATGATTTAATCCGTCAAATCATATATATGGAAGGAAAATATATCTTTAGCTTTACTCTAAGCTATTTTTTCCGTGTTATATATATTTTACTCAAAATAATGTTGATGATGTTCAATAAGGATTATCTGTAACAACCCAAAATTTATGTTATAATAATTAATTAATGAATTAATTAAATAATAAATAAGTTTGTTAAATTTTCATAACTGGACCACGGGAGTTGCACCATTGTGTCCGTGGCTATTTTTTGATTAATTTTCGTATATAGTTTCTCAAAATCCGAGCTAAAACGAAGAAGTTATGAAATAAACAAGAAAAAAGAAAAAAATACATATAGGTTAGGTTAACCCAAACTATGGCAAGGTCGACCCTAAGGAGGATCTCCAAGGAAGCATGGTCGACGTATAGGTCGACATGTTGGTCGACCCGCCCTGTATTTGGACGAGAATTCGTCCAGATTACTAAATGACGTGTTTTTCCGATTTCTTTTGAATCCTATGCGACCGTTCTTCCATCCGACGGTTCCCAGCGAGCCTATGACGTGGTTGCACCAGATTTAGTCTTCAAATCCAACAGCTCGAGGTCCTTAAGTGACATTATAAATAAGACCCTAGACCTACCTATTTTTTCCATTCATATTTTCTCCTATCTGGGTTCATTGCCTGAGGCTGGACCTTAAATAGAATATTTTTCTAAGGAGAAGATCTTTTTAATTAAAATTTTATACTGTAGAAGTGAATTCGGGAAGGCTGAGAAAAAGAGCTAAAGACTACAGGTGAGTGTTTAAGTAATTATTTTAGATTTTTAAGTAATTTAAAATAATAGAGTTCTCAATAGTTGTAGTTTTCCTGCAATTTTAAGATAGTTTTTATGTAAGTTGTTGACAGTTAATTTTAAAGTTCTTTTCATTCTATTTTATTTAGTTTTTTTTTATCTATTTTATTCGTTTATTTACTGTTATTCACTATTATCAGTTATTATATTTTATTTACATCCGTTTTATGGAAGAATTTAGCCTATAAATGTAAGTTTCTTTTTATTCCTTTTTATGCGAATAAAATAATAAAAAGAGAATAATTCGCTAATATGGACTAAAATACAAGAATACTAAATTTACAAAAATTGGATGTAAAATAAGAAGAACTGTAATAAAAAGAAAATAGACTGAAATAGGCAAATTTAAGACATTTGCAAGCAAGTTTTAACTAGTAGTTATAACTAGAAGGACAGAATAGAAGAACAATTTAACATAGGTTATAATTAAATATGAAGAACAAAAAGAGGCTTATTTTAAACCTTAGAGTTAAGTTAATAAGAAAATATAGCAGAGACAATAGAAGAGGCTTATTTTAAGACTTAGAATAAGTTAATAAGCAAGTAATGCAGAATTAATAGAAGAGGCTTATTTTAAGGACTTACACTAAATTAGTAAGCAAAGATAGAAGTAGGGTACGTACCGGTAGCATTCTCCTTCAGTCAGGAACTGATGGTCTCACGATAGATTAGGTGAGGATATGACACTCTTAAGCTGATTAGGGTAGATAAGTGGTCAATAAATAGAAGCTCAAATCAGGGGATTTGGGCAAGGGGCGCAACTAGATTTCATTTGTTAGGACCCATACCGGCAGCATTCCCTTTTCAGACTAGGACCGACGGTCTCAAAAACATTTAGGTAGGGCTGAGCAGGACCCTGTCAGACTAGGACTGATGGTCTCACAACAGATCCGGTGAGGCTGGGCACACTTATGCTAATGTAGGTTGATAAGAGGTCAAAAAAGGGAGCAATAGATAGTGCGAACCAGCGGTGACCGAGCGTGTAGTCTCGAAGTAGGGAGATAAGTCTCTATTGAGTTCCAAGGCACTAAACATGTGTATTTTTGTTGTGGGACCCACAGGATGGGACTAGCTCATAGTGGGACAATAAAGGTAGAAGGCTGATCAATGGGTAGAATTAGAATTTCAACCTAATTAAAATAGAATTGGTATTTTATCCTAATTAAAATAGGATTAGGATTTCAGCCTAATCAAAGCACCAATCTAAGACAAGTGCAAACAATCCAAGTAAACAATCACAATCAAAGCAAATAGTTAAAAACTATTTTATCACTATTTATCTTTCCTTTATTTCCTTTTATACTAGAACTGTTGCCAAGTCTATTATCTTTATCTTGCTTGAAAATACTAGTAGTTACTTCCACTCACCAGACTTTTAGTCCGACCCACTCCTTTATTTCCCTTTTTTCCCCATAGGCCAGCAGAGGCAAGGATAATAGAATTGGATTTCTTGGAGACCCATTAGTAGAGCTTTCTCATTCTTCATGTATTCTTCTTCTTTTCAGTTTTCTTTTCTTTTGAGTTTGGTTGTACTGGTACTTTGTGAGAGGGATGATTTTATTATTCATGTACTCCACTGATGTGACTAAGATGGTATTTTTCACAAGACTTATTTGTTCGGTTTTAAGACATATTTTGTATTTGGTTTTATGACTTATTTATGGAGTAATGAAGTTTAATTTTAATTGTTTCCCCTTTTTTATTTATTTTGTCTTGTGAATCGTAGTCTTTGCAAAGTTTCAGCTATACCTATAATGCACCTATCTCTTAGTGTGCCTTTTTTGGGTATACTAAGTTTTATGGGGTGTTTCACTTGGATCAGAGCCTAAGGTTACATGATTCCTAAAACTTGTTTTAAAAAGTAAAGTATTTTCAAAGGTAACATATTTTAAGATATTTTTCAAAAAGAAACTCTTAGAAATATTTTTCAAGTATAAAAGAGTTTTTATAAAAATCCCTCAAAGTCTAGTTCAACCTTCTTTCGATTCTTTCGAACCTAAAATCTCTTTCTTTGCATAGTATGGCTAACTGGTTCCGTAGAGCTAGGGTACTAGAAGCGCAAGGGCAAGCACCCAATACAGCACCAGCAGATGGAGATCCCATTAATGCACCTACAGCAGCCAATTTATCTAAGCTATGCAAGGACTTCACTAGTCTAGGAGGCAAGACATTTTCTGGCATAGATGATTTCGAGGAGGCATGAGCTAGGTTGAAGGATACGAAGTGAATATTTAGACTGTTAGGATTGGAAGACTGATCGAGAGTCAGCATGCATCTTGGCAACTGAAGGGAGAGCTTAAATAGGTTCCTAAGTCAGAAATCTATAAGAAGCCGTGGTGGAAGAACAAGAAGGATAAGGACAAGAGGAAAGAAGGGGGACCTCAAAAGCGGAACAAGAAAAGCGAGAGATGTCAAAATTGTGGATTGGGTGGTCATTATGTGAAGGATTGTAAAAAGAAAATGACGAAGGGGAGGTGTTACAACTATGGACAGCCTGGTCACCTTAGTAGAGCTTGTCCTCAGAGGACGGGCTAGAGAGCAGGCACACCTACATCACAAGTACAAGCTTTGAATGCAGAACCTTCTAGGAGTGGACCAGATAGAGGTAGGAAACTCTCTATAGAAGGTTTGATATCTATTTCAGATTTTCCTATTTAGACTTTTTTTGATTTTGGAGCATCGGCTTCTTTCATTTCTAGTTCCTTGGTTGATTGTTTGCACTTGATATCTCTTTAGAAGTAGACCCCATAGTTGTTTCAAACCCCATAAGAGGATTGACACATTTATCCATGACTTGTGGGGGCTTGAAAATTTTCTATACTAGGCGTAGAGTTTGATTGTGACACCTATGTACTGGGATTTTCGGGGTATGGGATGATTTTGGGGATGGATTGGGTATCCACTTATGGAGCGATATTGGACTACAAGACGAGAGTCGTTAGACTAGAGACGAGCAGCGGTAGGACTCTTGAGGTTTCTTGAGACCCATAGGGGTCAGTCATTTTGAGCTTCCTTTATTCCCTCGATTCATCACTAGTAGAGTTAGATTCAGTTCCAATCATCAGAGATTTCCCAGATGTCTTTGAGGAAGCTATGGGATTAACCCTAAGAGAGAGGTTGACTTTAGGATCTATTTTAATGACAATGGTAAGATAGTGGCATTGCCCATGAGACATATGGCTCCTAGAGAGAGTAAAGAGTTAAGCAAGTAGATCAGTGAGCCATTGGAGAAAGGCTTCATCAAACGAAGCATATCTGAGTAGGGAGAGCCAGTCATCTTCGCTACAAAGGCAGATGGTTCCTTCGACTTTGCGTAGACCATAGAGAGTTAAACAAGCTCACTAAAAATAATCGTTACCCACTTCCTAGGATAGACGATCTTTTCGATCAGTTGGTTGGCTCTTCGGTATTTTCTCAGCTTAATTTAGCTACTGGATTTCATCATCTTAGAGTCGCTGACAAAAGCATCGATAAGATAGCATTTATGACAACCGATTGATTCTTTGAGTGGTTGGTTATGCCATTTTGGCTAACCAATGCCCTAGCATATTTTGTAGATTTGATGAGTCTACTTTTCGAGATGTTCTAAATAAGTTCATAGTAGTATCCGTGGAAGACATTTTGGTGTTTTCCAAGAGTATGGAAGAGCACGCTATTCATCTAGAGGAAGTTCTTCATACACTTCGCGTTCATCAGTTGAAGGAAAAATTCTTGAAGTGTCACTTTTGGCATAAGGAAGTGCATTTCTGGGGGCATAGAGAAGATCAACACATGAAAAGAATTTGGGTAACGGTTTTGTACATTTAGGTTCGAATTGTGGAAATCCAAAGAGTTGTAGGCAATGCGAGAAATGCGGAACACGGATTTTAAGGCTAGGACTAACACTAGAGGGGGGTGAATAGTGTTTAAAGGAATTAATAAATCTTTTGAGTTTTTTTTAATTTGAACACAAATGTATGCAATATTCAGACACAGATATGATCACAGAATCAAACACAGATGCAGAAATAAAGTAAAAGCAATAAAGGAAAGAACATAACAGATTTTATATTGGTTCGGAGTTACCCTACATCCAGTCCCGCACATAAGTACAGATTTCCTTTCAAACGCAACTGTACAATTACACCCTCGATTTCAAGGCCACGAGGTACACCACTCCAGATTCACAATCCTTTGGGTAGAGATACTTAATTTCACGGGCAACAAGTTCACCCAACTGATTTTCAAGGCTACAATCATACTTTTCCTCGCTTGATTGATTTCCAAGGCTATAATCACACATTTTCTTTCTTAAATGATTACAAAGAAGTCTATAACTCTGAATAGCACTGAGATCTTGTTGAGATAGTTATAGAGAATCAAACCAGAGATGATCTAGTTAGATTCAATGTTGATTTTGGCAGAGTAATGATAAGAATATATATATAAAGAAATGATGTAAAATTCATTCAAAACACCCACTATTTATAGTAGAACAACAACCATGTCATTCGTGAAAGGATATGATGAATAGACACTTCCTTTGAAATTCAAATTTTTGAAATAAACTGCTACCATCTCGACATGGGGTACTTGAGGATGTCGACATGCCAAATGAAATTTTGGTGATTTGTTTTTCTTTGAAAATAACTTCTATCTTAGATTAAAACTATTTTAAACTTTATAAACGTACTTAATTATAGTTAAAATACATAAGTAAATATAGAGAATAATATTTTGGTACATATATAAAATTTTACTATAACTTTATATTTAAATCTAAGTATAAATATTAAAGGTTAAATATATTATTATTAAAAGATAGCTTAAAATTAAGGATAATTTGATTTTGAAAATAAAGATTATTTTGAGGCCAAAAGTATTTAAAACCAGGATAGATGTTTTTTTATTCTTTTAAAAAGGAAGGTTTTGAAATTATTTTGATAACAAGATAATTTTGTAAAAATAATTAAATAAAAGTTAGCGAATATAAAACAATGTTCCACTAGATTTTTCGTAGGTTCCATCCTACTTAGGGCTCCATCCCTAGGCTCCATCCCTTTAACAGGCTCGAAGTGGATTCCATTCCACGAATAAATTGGATTTTAAGATGCCAGTACTTTTCTAGGAGTTTTAACAAAATTCCTAATTAAATTACTTATTATTGAAATCTTGAACTCTTGATATTCTTGATACTCATGAGTCGTCAATCTTGATATCTTGAATCTCTATACCGTACAGTCTTCATTCTTAGTACCTGCATGGTTAGATCCTGCATATACATATATATCTAAACTATAATGTTAGTATTTACATTTTATAATCTCATTCTAAGGTTGTTGTCATTGAAACCATCATCTCAAGGACTAACAATCTCCCCCTTTTTGATGATGACAACCTTTGTTTATAAAATATTACTTCTATCCTAATAACTCCCCCTTAATCTATGCCTAACTATGTTATTTTATACTTCTCCCACTTTGTCATCAACAAAAACTAACTCCAAACTATATAACTCCCCCTTAATCTAATACTCTATGACATGTGATTATAATAATAGTGTTATCATAAATAATCATCATTTAATTCTAAAACTAAAACTTAGTCCTACATTACTAACTATCCTAACTAAGATTCTATATACGATAAAACTTATAATACTGAGAAATCAAATATAAGAACACAAATTTTTTATTAATTATATATTGTTTTATTTACATTTTCGTAGAGAACGTAAGAAAGAACATACAACAATAGGAAAGAGAGAAAAGAAACTATTGTGTGTCTTTGAAAATGGGAGATCTATGAACCGAACAATTTGGGTAGTGGAAACAGAAATTTCAACGTTTTTCGACTAGATTTCCATCCTTGTCAAAGCACACTTCGCTAACGCAAATGACTTTGTTGTCATCTTCAGCGTGCTCTTCTTCCATGAATTTTTCTTCTTCTGTCCTCTTGCAATTGATCTTCTAAAGACTCTTCATCAATCAAGAATGGATTAGCGTGATTTTCCATTAGAAATTTTTGCAAATTTCTAAGGATTTTGCCTTGCCGTTCTTGTTCTTTGGCATTCTAAGTTGCACCACTTGAATTTCAGTCATTAGTTCAGTGCATCCATCAAAGAATCCTCCATTTTCATCACTCGTCCAAGCGTAGTTCATTGAAATGGTCCAGAAGAAGGAGAAGGGAACGAAAAGGTTGAATTTTTGTTGGATTTGGAAGGGGAGACCATTGTTTAATTGATTTCAAAAGTTAGAACATATAGAGAACAGAGAGAATGATCAAAATTTCGAAATAGGAAGAATATATCACCACTTATTTGAATTTTGGTGGGAAAAGTTTCAAAAATAAAAAAATCGTTATATGTCGACATGGATAGAGGGGGATGTCGACATGGTGCTTGATATTTTTACTATTTTATTTATTTTGATTTAATTTTTAATTATACTTTGTTATTTATATTTTATATTTCAATTATTGAACAAATACCTAATTCTCTTCTTAACTTAGTAAATAAAGATTCATTTAAGGGTTTTGTTAAGATATCGTTAATTTGATTCTCAGAATTGATATAATCGAGAGTAATTACTTCCTTACTTATATTATCTCTGAGAAATTGATGTCTGATATCAAAATGTTTAGTTCGAGCATGATGAGTAGTATTTTTGGATAAATTTATTGCACTAGTATTGTCACAATAAATTGGTGATTTTGAGATATTTAAACCAAAATATTTTAAAGTTTGTTGCATATATATTACTTGAGAACAAGCCAAAGCAGCAGAAATATACTCTGCTTCAGTTGTTGATAAAGAAACTGTTGTTTGCTTTTTACTAAACCAGGAAATCAGAGAATGCCCCAAAAAATGACAAGTTCCACTTGTACTTTTTCGGTCTGATTTACAATCAGTATAATCAGCATCATAGTAAGATATTAAGTCAAAAGAATAATTTTTGGGTAAAATAAGCCATAATCAAAGGTGTGTTTAACATATCTTATGATATGTTTTACGGCTTTTAAGTCGGTCTCTTTAGGTTGGGATTGATATCTTGCACGGAGACAAATACTATGCATGATATCAAGTCTACTAGCAGTGATATAGAGTAGTGATCTAATCATTCCACTATATAATTTTTGATCTACATCTTTCGAGAGATCTTCTTTACTTAGGCACTCATTTGTTTCCATGGGAGTGGGTTTTCCACTTGCAGTAGTCAAACCAAATTTACTAACTAGGTCTTTAGCATATTTTTCTTGACTAATAAAAATACCATTATCTAATTTTTTTATTTGTAATCCTAGAAAGAAGTTTAGTTCACCCATATGACTCATCTCAAACTCTTTTGTCATTATTTCAGAAAATTCTTTATTCATTTCAAAATTAGTTGATCCGAAAATGATATCATCTACATAGACTTGTACTAGTTGAATATCGTTTTTATTTCTTTTAATTAAAAGAGTATTATTTACTTTACCTATTTCAAAGTTTGATTGTAATAAGTAAGATCTTAGTCTATCATACCAGGCTCTAGGAGCTTGTTTTAGACCATATAAAGCTTTCTTAACTTTGTAAACATGATTTGGTAATTTTTCATTTTCAAAAAGTGGTGGTTGTTCAACATATACTTCCTCTTTTATAAATCCATTTAAAAAGACACTTTAACATCCATTTGATATAATTTGAAATTATTATGATTTGCGAAAGCAAGTAGAATCCTAATGGCGTCTAATCTTGCTACGGGAGCAAAGGTTTCATCAAAATCTATTCCTTCTTCTTGACAATTACCTTGAGCGACTAACCAGGCTTTATTTCTAACAACCCTCCTAGTTCATTCATTTTATTTTTATAAACCCATTTAGTTCCAATTATAGTTTTATTTTCAGTTCTAGGAACAAGCTCCCCAACATCATTTCTAGTGAATTGATTTAGTTCTTCTTGCATAGCCAAAATCCATGAATCATCAGTTGATGCTTCTTTTGGATTTTTGGGTTCAATAGTTGATATAAATGCTACATTGCTCATTTTACTTAATTGATTTCTAGTTTTAACAACAGATTGCATATCTCCTAGTATATTTTCTATAGGATGGTCTTTTAAAAGTTTAATTCTTTTATTGGGATGATTAATTTCATTATTAGTTTCAGTTGACTCTTGATTTTGCGTGATTAAATCCTCTTCATCGTTTGTATCTTCAAAATTTTTGAGATTTTCATCGAATGAAACAGGCATTGTTTCTTCGATGGTGTTAGTTCTTAAATTAAACACTTTATACGCTTTACTTCTATTAGAATATCCAATAAAGATACCTTTGTCGGATTTAGGATCAAATTTATCTAAGTTATCTTTTGTATTTAAAATAAAACATTTGCTTCCAAAAATTCTAAAATAAGATACCTTGGGTTTCTTTCTGTAAAGAAGTTTATAAGATGTCTTATCAGTTAAAGGTCTAATTAAAAATCTATTTAAAATATAACAGGCGGTAGCAACTGCTTCTGCCCAAAAATACTTTGGTAATTTACTATATGAAAGCATAGTTCTCGCACACTCTTGAATCGTCATATTTTTACGTTCTACTACTCCGTTTTGTTGTGGAGCTGTTGAAAATGAAAAATTATGAGTTATTCCCTTTTTATTGCAGAATTCCTCAAAATTCTCATTTTCAAATTCACCACCGTGATCACTACGGATGGTTATAATTTTTAGAGAAAGTTGATTTTGAATCCTTTTTGTAAAGTTCTTAAAACATTCAAAAATATCACTTTTATGTTTCAAAAATATTGTCCATGTAAATCTAGAATAATCATCTACAATTACAAAAACATATTTACTATGATTTATTGACAGAATTTGGGAAGGACCAAATAAATAAAGGTGAAGTAATTCAAAAGGTTTTGAAGTTGAAATCATATCTTTTAATTTAGAGGAACTTTTTCTAAGTTTTCCTAGTTGACATGCATCACATAGACTATCTACTTTAAAATTCATTTTAGGAAGACCTCTTACTAGATCATGTTTTGACAGTCTAGATAAGAGTTTGAAATTCAAATGTCCAAATCTCTTATGCCAAATCCAAGGGTCATTTATACTTGCCAAAAGACATAAGTTATCATTTGAGACTTTCATACTAAGAATATAAATATTCTTTTTCCTAATTCCCTCAAATATTATGGTTGAATTATTATCTTCAATGTGACACTTATCTTTTTCAAATTTAATTTTATACCCTTTATCATAAAGTTGACTAATACTTAGCAGATTATGTTTCAGATTCTTAACTAGCAAAACGTTAGTAATAATAGGAGTTTTAGAGTTACCGGCTTTGCCGATGCCAATCACATATCCTTTTGAATTGTCTCTAAAGTTAAACAGTCCGTTGTCTTTGTATATTATATAATTCAGCATATTTGGATTCCCAGTCATGTGTCTAGAACATCCACTATCGGGTATCTACTTATTCTTTTTGATCTGCATGATTTGTCCATTGTAGATTGATTCCTCAACACCCATAAATCATGTTTCCTGCACATCATATAATTTTGGTAGACAACTTGAATTTGAATATTGATTATATGCAGACTCAAGAGACAATGATGATCTGAATATTTCTAAACTAGTATAAACATGTTTTTCAAACATAGCCAATTTAAAAACTTTTTCAAAAATCATATTATGAAACTTTGGAAATCTTGCTCTGATACCAAATGTGTGAAATGCGAAATACGGATCTTAAGGCTAGGATTAACACTAGAGAGGGTGAACAGTGTTTAAAGGAATTAATAAATCTTTTTGAGTTTTTGTTAATTTGAACACAAATGTATGCAATATTCAGACACAGATATGATCACAGAATCAAACACAGATGCAGAAATAAAGCAAAAGTAATAAAGGAAAGAACACACCAGATTTTATACTGGTTCGGAGTTACCGTACATTCAGTCCCGCACACAAGTATGGATTTCCTTTCAAAAGCAATTGTACAATTACACCCTCGATTTTAAGGCCACGAGACACACCACTCTAGATTCACAATCCTCTGGGTAGAGATACTTGATTCACGGGCAACAATTTCACCCAATTGATTTCCAAGGCTACAATCACACCTTTTCTTGCTTGATTGATTTCCAAGGCTACAATCACACCTTTACTCACTTAAATGATTACAAAAAAGTCTATAACTCTGAATAACACTGAGATCTTGTTGAGATAGCGATAGAGAATCAAACCAGAGATGATTTAGTTAGATTCAATGTTGATTTCGACAGAGTAATAGTAAGAATATATATAAAGAAACGTGAAAGAAGAAGAGGAGTGAAATCTGAGAAAATATAATGTTAAATTCGTTCAAAACACCCTCTATTTATAGTAGAACAACAACCATGTCCATTCGTGAAAGGATACGATGAATAGACACTTCCTTTGAAATTTAGATTTTTGAAATAAACCGCTACCTTGTTGACATGGGTGCTTGAGGATGTCGACGTGCCAAAGGAAATTTTGGTGATTTGTTTTTCTTTGAAAATAACTTCTATCTAATATTAAAACTATTTTAAACTTTGTAAATGTACTTAATTATAGTTGAAATACATAAGTAAATATAGAGAATAATATTTTGGTATATATATAAAATTTTACTATAATTTTATATTTAAATCTAAGTATAAATATTAAAGGTTAAATATATTATTATTAAAAGATAGTTTAAAAATAAGGATAATTTGATTTTGAAAATAAAGATTATTTTGTGGCTAAAAGTATTTAAAACTAGGATAGATGTTTTTTGATTCTTTTAAAAGGAAAGTTTTGAAATCATTTTGAGAACAAGATAATTTTGTAATAACATTCGAATAAAAGTTAGCGGATACAAAATAATGTTCTACTAGATTTTTCGTAGGTTCCATCCTACTTAGGTTCTATCCCTTTAACAGGATCAAAGTGGATTCCATTCCATGTATAAATTAGATTTTAAGATGCCAGTACTTTTCTAGGAGTTTTAGCAAAATTCCTAATTAAATTACTTATTATTGAAATCTTGAACTCATGATATTCTTGATACTCATGAGTCTTCAATCTTGGTATCTTGAATCTCTATAATGTACAGTCTTCATTCTTGGCACCTGCATGGTTAGATTCTACATATACATATTATAGGTAAATTATCCAATCCTCCAACCGGGTTTGACACAACTATTTGGTCTGTAATTATGCTAATGTCTACTCATCTATAAGTCTATTGGAGATAAGAGTGTGTGAATACACCAAGATCAAATAAGGAACGAATAGGTAAATCAGATTGAGTTTCCATTATGGCATTCTTTCCCATTATAGGTAGATTCTTCGAGCTGGGAATTGCATCCAGTGTGTAAACTGAAGCCACTTGGGCAGAGGTCTTCAGTGGTGTCAGACATTCCCTCTTCATGTGTCCGAATTGATTGCAGTTCAAAAAATTTGATCTTTGAGGTGTCCATCTTACATTCCTTCGCAAAATGCCCCTCTTGCCACATCTCCTACACTTGAGCTTCTGCTTCTTAATCTTCCCTTGGGCCCCCATTCCTCCCTTTTGTTGATTCTACCAGGGTTCCTTTCCTCCCAACTACTTAGGGCCACTTTTCACATTCTCCGTGGAAACAATATTCAGCAAGGCCATTTCCCCCAAACCCTCGAAAGTAGCATCCATGGGAATGTGACTAAGGGCCAAATAAGGAAAAGGTTAATTCAACCCCTTTGTAACTTCAAAGCTTCTTATGAGGGGTATTGATTAGATCCAAACCAAACCTAGCTAACTCATTGGGCTGATTTACATATTCCTTCACCGACTTCTCTATATATGAACTTCTCCAACTGTACCCCTGCTCTGCGACGGTAAGAAACTTTACCTTAAAACACCTATTAAACTCTCATCAAGTTGTAGCAACCAATTTGATAAATTATATTCAAAAATAATATTTTTAACATAGATTATGTTATCTTGAAAATAAATAATAATGGTAATCTTATTTTGAATACATATTTACAAAAATATAAACTTTGAAGGAATATCGATAAAATGGTCAAAAAATCGTTTTATCAATAAAAGTCCTATAAATATCAAAAGTCATGCACAGAGTTGGATACATACACGTATCTATCCATTTAAACAAGAATATGAAATAAAATTATACATTTTATTTTTGAAAAATAAAATGTATTTATGACATCGTCAATAATGAAATTATATTTAATAATTAACTTATGAATCTAAATTGATATTTAATGATTTAATAATTATTATAATTATAAAAATAATTATTTTTAAATGATAATAATTCAGTTTTAATTAGCTATGAAGTGATAATAAATCATTTATAATAGTTTTATAAAGATATATATATGTCTTGAAGTCAAAAGAAAATTGATATCGCTTTATCGATATAATAGCACTTTTTTGTAAACAACAGTTTAATATAAATTTATATGGTTTTATAAATCAAATATGATCATCTTAATTAGTTAAATATGGTCGGAAATTAGTTTTTGAATTTTGTTTACATTTATATGTAATTTGATTAATTAGTGAGAATGTGATAGGGAATCAGTTTTTAGATTTTCAACAGTTTAACAAACGGAAGTTGTTCAAAGTTGTTGAAACCTTGTTTATATGTCTTATACACATATACAACATACACATGCACACCCTAACATATACATGAACACGTGCATACATAAAAATATATATATACACTTACATATATATATATATATATATATATATATATATATATATTACAAAAATATTTGAGGTATTTTAGAAAACTTCATCCTTAAGCTATGCAAAGTCAATGCACATGCCATGAAGTGAAATGAAATGATGATGGCGCATGGGGGAGGGGGGTCAATGTATGGAATGATAGGAAAGGAGGGGTGTGGGTTGAAGGTAGAAAAGGAAATGCACATTTAGATATTTTTCACACATTTTTGCCCATATATACAAGGCCTTAGCTCTCTCATTTCATTCATCCATTCACTTCTTCTTCCTCCATCTTCTTATAGCTCTAAGAGGTCTTCTTTAATGGCTTCTATGCCTTAGACAAATATTTGCAAAATTATGGCAAAATAAAGTAAAATACACACACACATATACATACCATGTCATTCATCCTCAAAACCAAGGCAAATCAGTCCACATCTCCACTCAAAGCTCACGGCCACACCCATAACCGTGCTTGTCCTGGCTCACGTCCACTTGCAAGCTTTAAGTTGATATCCAAAGGTCCAAGGCTCGATTCCATAGGTTTTGATTCTATCGTAGTGAAGCCATAGCCAATTTTCGTAAAGTTAGAAACCAATGAAGGTGAAAAACTCTATTTATATTATGATATTTTGGATGATATACATGTTTGGTTACGCTTGGTTGTAATGATTGTGAACCATGTTTGGATATGATATTATGTTTCTTTGGATATGTAAACAATTCACGTTTAATACACATCGAATATCACAAAGAAAATCATTTATGAAGAAAATAGTGTATATGAGATTGTTAAACCCTTCTACAATGGTTTAAAATAGTTTATAAATTCTTTATAAACACTAAAACCTGATTTGATGAAGTTTTGACAAGTTATAAATATTGAGTGGCAGTTCGCGAGATCACACCGTAAAATTTTAAATCCATTTACAGTGTGATCTCACCGTAATAATCGCCGTAATGACCTTATCCAGAATTTAAATCATTAATTATTTTAAATATTTAAAAGTAAATGGATTTAAAATTTGATTACACCGTAATAAATATTTATCAATCATTAATTAAATTGTCCAAGTTTATCAATCATTAATTATCCAAGTTTAATGATTTATTTGATAATTAAATTGTTTAATTTAATATTTGAAATGTGTTAAATAATGGAATCTTGAATGTAAAATGGATGAAAATGAATCCTAAAGTTGTTTTAAATTCTATTTGAATTAGAATGAAGTTAGTAAATAATTTTCATTTAAAAGTGATTTAAAAAAAATGAAAATTTACTCTTTTTACTTATTGTGTAAAAATAGTCATTTTTGACACTGTCTCGGATTTGGATGAAATTAGTTTCATTGGATCCATAACACTGAGTTATTATAGGATTTCAAGTTTCATAGAGATTGGACTTATCGTTTAACCTGCAAGCTTGAATTGCGTTGAAATTAATTAAAGGAATTTAAAATAAAATAATTCGATTTTGAAAAGCTATCTTCTGCGTATGATGGAATAGGGTCCCGTGATGTTTCATTGTATTCGGGATAATGGTATAACATATAGAACGTCAGGCGGCACACTTCGTTTGGAATTTGGAATTTTAACTTATGATTAGTGCCGGGTTTATTTTCTATAAATAGACCTTACCTTCTTCGATCTTGTAAACCTAACCCTAGAAAAGAATTCACATCCGCCATTAAAATATTTCTATCTAACAGCCGACGTTGCTCGGAGCCGCTTAGAGCAAAATCAGCCAACAACTTCAACTAGGGAAATGTAGAGCATGATCATACGAAGCTAGTATACGGTTGGATCAAGAAATCGTTGTTTAAGGTGTTCGAAATCCCCCTCCATTCAAGCACAACAGTTATTGGGTTTCGGGTTCGTCATCGTGCATAAACATGTGCGCTGGGTGGTCACGAGATAGAGCTTATTTTATTTAAATTAGCCTAGAATGCTTCGACCGGTCGATGATTGGTTTGGAGCATTCGACCACTAGGTTTCGATAGATCCAAATTGGGGTCTCGATGAGTGGAGATTCTTTTATTTAAACTATTTCTTTGCTTATTTCTATATATTTAATTATTTTGGATTCTAAGTTTTTTTTGGCAAGGCCAGCCGGTTTTATAGTGGACCGTCCACTTTTATTACGAAAGTAACAAAGTTGAAGTACATGAGTAAGGTAAAAGCACCTAAACGACTAAAAAAGGAAAATACAGCACATGTATATGACAGACATGCCACGGTAACCATAAAAATCACCAAGACTAAGACTCCTCCGAAGAGGAAGAATCACCATCGTCCTCCAAAGGGACATTCCCACAAAAACCAACTACGATTATAAGTTTTTTAAACGTCAATAATTTTTTCATGCGAGCTACGATTATAAAACTTTATGTACGAAAATTGTCCTGAAAATTGCTGTAAGCGAAATGGTGCAAGTTTCATATCCAAATTCACACATTTGTGAAAATTCCATTCTTACCCTAGTAATATTTAATTTATTCTTTAGTAAATTTTCGGTTACTTTTTATGGAATGTCACATGATCTATTCGTGATAGTAGTTACAAATAATTATAGCCATAAGTATTATACTACAATATGATAAGCACGTCATTTTAAATATTCCTAGTCAAAATGTATCGAGATTGAACATCAACGCATCCGTTGAGTCTAGAATACGTAACACTCTCCAAATGTTAGACACTGTATTACTCATGAAGTTGAAGGAACCAAGGGGTTACATACTGATAGTATTGGATAACTATGGAATGACTCATTGGATAGTTTTTTGTTGACTAATATAACTAAGGTCAAACAAAAAATATTGATGTGATAATTTTACATAATTCCCTCGACTTGAGAATAATGTCTAGTTTCAGTACAGAAACTCCACTTTGATTACAGTTAAATCATGGCACAACGTCCATCAAATCTTTATAGTTGGGTCGAGTGGAAGCATTGGAAGTGAAGTACTATTCAAGAGAGAATTTGTCTCCTCCATTTTATGCGGTTGATATCACGGGGTCAACTTAAGTCAACTCAAAGTCAAAGTTTCTAGCTAGAGCAGTACAGTTAACGATAACCTTTCACTATTGAACAAGGGATTTTGTGTTTGCACTTACAAAGTTGGATGTGGATATTATTGGAATTTTGACCAAAACCAAATTCCAATACTCCTAATGTGATATAATTTTGACAAAGAGAATTGGTGTAAATAATTATGACTACCGGATAACGCTTAAATAAGTAAAATATTGTTTTACTGTAAAGATGTGTAAATGATAAATTCAACCAAAATGTTACTCCAATAGCTAAGGCGACGATTGAATGTTAATATTCAAATAATTTGATATTAATCGTTGACTGAATTTACACCTACGAGTCGCATAACCGCATTGATAGATTCTCTGAAATACCACATGATTTAGTTGATCTATAAATCATTATAATTTAATTAATATTTTTTGAAATATTAGTTAATTATTTACTTGATGTATTGGATTCCATTAGTATTTTTTGATGTCGCTACCAGTTACTTAGCTTCATACATAAAAGTTATATATATACAAATCGATATAAGATATCGACGAGCGTTTAAATTTGATTTAAATGTAACTATTTGCCAAGTGTTATTGAAAAAATTGAAAAGCCATAAAGCCTAATTGATTATGACCTATACAAAGAAAAAAGTGCTTGAAATTCGATGGTTGGATCTAGAAAATGAAGGGAGGAGGTTTAGAAGGTTACCTCCATAAATACCTTGCCTTTCATTCACTTGCCTCTCTTTACCATTCTCTTTCAAAATTCTAGCCTCCATCTTCATTTTCTAACACTCATGCCCAAAAATTCAAGGCAAAATAAAAGACAAAAATCATTTTAATGTCATCCAATTACATCTATCAAATAAAATGTGGTTCTCCTTCACTTGTAAAGCTTGGAGACTAATTCAGATTTGGATGTAGGAGCATCTATCAACCAAGGTGGACTCAAGGGTTAGATCTATTTGGTATGATCTATTCTATTTTATGTGTATATTCGTCATAATATTATAGATTTTTTATTTAATTATCCTGACAAATTTGTATACGCATCTATTGTCCATCTTTAACTTGTGTATAAATATATCTAACATTTTGGAATTTGTTGATTTGAATTGGTTTTGAAAATAATAACATTGGTTTTGATTGTTGATTCTTATAGTTTTCTTTATGTTGACGTTGGTGTTATTTTAGATCAGAATATAACAATTAATTCATTATTTTATTTATTTATTTATTTAGTTAGTTGAATGTCAAATGTAATTTAGTTATTTCTCAATTAGTTTTCTATTTCAAAACACACACACATATATACACACATACACATACATATTTGTATTAAAATTAATTTGAAAACTATTTTGCAATGAATGTTTTTTAAAAAACATTTATACACACACATCTTGATATTAAAGGAGATTAGTTTTTAATGTAGAAATCTACATGTATCATCATTCTTATTTTTTTATTTTTACCTACATTTATATGTTAATAATTTATAGTAAGCTAAAATGTAGATATTTCTTGTAAAACATCTACATTTTAGCTTACTTTAAATTATTAACATATAAATGTAGGCTATATTTGGATTTATAGATTAAGATCTATTTTCAAATTGTTTTACGAACTCAAATCATTGCATGTTTTGGAAATAAATCTTGAGTTTAAACTAGTCGACTTAGTTGAATTAATTAAGACTAATTAAAGGATTCATTGAAATACACACATACACATATTTATATTAAGTATATTTAAACATATATATGCGCACACGCACACACGCTCTTATATAATTTTAAATAATATCTTGGACAACCAATGTACATACAAAGGAAGAATGTTTCCGCTGTAGTGTAAATCTTAGTACTGAAACACATACACATTAACTATGTACACAATATGATATATTGCACTTACATAATATACTTTAGAGTATATCTAGATATACTCACAATATATGCTAAGTATGGATTTTGTTGAATATGCGCTTATATGATTTTTGTTTAATGATAATAAATATATATATATATATATATATATTCATTTAAATGTATTTGTTAATATACTATTTTATTTTCACAGATTAAATAAATATTTGTTGAATAAAATAAATAACACTGAATTTGAATTCAAACGAATATTTTATTCAAACAAATATTTATTACAATTTTGAATAGTACAAATTCAAGCTCTCACTATACACTATACAACTTTGATACAAATTCAATTACATCACAATTCAATTTACATAAATTCCTCACTACATAACACTCACACTCGTAGTTTATCTTTAACTTCATTTCAGTTAGAATTCAGCATCTGAGCAATCTGCAAAAATATTCACTAACGCGGTAAAATTGAAAAAGAAATATTTTTGCAATATAAAATAAAATATGGATTTTAAAAATATTATTTGCCTCAGTTATTTGGGTTGTTCGTCATCATTTACATTTGAATTCATCATACACGAACAATGTGACATGCACAATGTATCACTGTACATGCCACAAGGCCGTGCACATCGATATACACTTGATAATGTTACAGGGACAGGTGAGAACAAGGTCAAACCCAAAATAAAAGGACGGGTTCAACTCAGGTGCAATATAAATAAAATCTCGACACGAGCACAAGGTCAAACCCGAGCGTCTAAGCTGGATTCAACTCAATGTACAAATCATAATACGACAATGCCCAACTCAAATGAACACAGTGAAATGCACAAAGGCATAGCAACTGCCACAAGACCACAATGCAGTGTACATGAATACAACTACAGGTACAAGGCCAGAATGACCAATGAATGCAACAAGCAAATGAAGACAGCAACTAGTACAACTGAAATGCAAACTATATCAAACAGTGACAATGTGGATGCAACTCGAGCTTCAGTCAGTACACTATCAAATAAGCAGCCAATATTAATGTACAGACCTAGGCAATAGTGAATGATCAAGGGTACAAGTCCAAATACAACAATGTGTAGCAGCAGTTACAAGTGACTCAGGCAAATGTACAGAAGCAACCACAACTACATTATGGCTCAGTGGTGAAGCAACAATATCTAGTGATATTGAGCACACATGAAACAATGCAAGAAGATCAAATGAGGTGTTCAATGCAACATGATCAAACTCAATTCAATATGACTCGAAGCAGTGCAGTGATATGCACAGTGCACAGAAGACTCAATGCACAACAAGTATGCAACAGTGAATTTGGATTGAGCAGGTGCAAACACAAGTTGTACAAGAAATGAAATCAAATCAAGTGCACCAGTACAAAGTTTGACCATAAATGCAACTCCAAGCAATATTCAAATGGTCGACTAATGAACATCATATATACATGTGTATTGAAGACCAGTGATTATGCAACACTTCAAATATCAATGCCTGAGCCGGGTAGAAGTTTCAAAATAATCAAGCAACAATTTCACAGAAACCAAAATTCATAACCTAGTCAAAGCCGAGGTAAACAAAGTCAAGAACAGCAGTTACAACTCAACTGCAAATACCCAAGTACAGGAAGCACTTCACAAAGTCAGAAACCAACATATCAACTTACATGTACACCATGACATCAAGGCCAGAAGCTCAAGTCAGTGCACAACCATGTGACAGTATCAAGTTCGTACCAAATCAAAAAACATCAGGGCGAGGCAATCAATAAATCAATGGCCGGAGTCATGAAACAACAGGAAAAATCAAATAAGGCCGAAAGTAGTACCGAAGCCAGCAGAAGCACTAAATTCATGAACTCAAAAATTGGGCAAAGTCAAAGGAAATCAAAGCCGTGTTTCAAATCAAAGTCAACACCGTGATGACCAAGAAATCAAACGAGTCAGATTCGAAGCTGTGTGAATCAAGCTACTAGAAATTATACGAATTTGATCTAGTCAATGAAATCATCAGCATCAAAACAATATCAAATGGCCGAAACTAAAATATTGAAGAAATCAGACGAATGAAAATGTAGGAGTTCGACTCCTATAAATTGCAATAATCATCATCGGCATAGATCTATCGAGTTCGAGTATGAAAATCAGAAAAGCACAAAAAGGGAAATTACATACCGAAGCAAACAGTGAACTCGATCAAATAGAAGCGGCCAAGAGCGAACAACCGAGAATGAAGCACACGGAAATATCCATTAATCGATCAACAAAGGCGCGGCTTCGAATATTATTTCAAAGCCCTAATTACAGATCTGAGAAAGAACGAAGTTGAAGCCACCATATTTTCTTCTCACGAAAATAAGAAGAGGAACGGGCTAAAATAAAAAGGAATAGAGAATAGGGCCGGCTTATTTATTTTATAGGGATTGAGTTTAAATTTTAGGGCTTTGATTTAAAAGGGTTTTAATATTAGTTTTTTATTTGTTTTAATTTCAAAAACTTTTTTTAACCATTGTATTGTCTAGTCGTGTGACTAGTGGACAAAGTACGTTGCGTAGTTTGAGAATTCGCAACTCAGTGGCTGAGTTGTGGTAGGGTTTTGAGCGTAGAGTTAGGTTTAGTCGATAGCGGGTGTCGCGAGTTTACGTGTGTAAGCGTCTGACTAACTAATTTCTAGTAGAAACCTTGGGGGCAGCACGTAGGCAGGGTTTTGCCGAAGCTGCGTAAATTCTGTGTCGTTCTATTTCTGCATTTTATTATTTTGCTATTTTTCTGTGCTGCTATTATTCTGTGATCTGTGTTGAAATTATTTATAAGCGTCCGCAATAAATTTTTATAATTGATAGTATCACCCTATTCACCCCTCCTCTAGGGTGAAATCGATCCTACAGATTTAGTTATCTATGTCATTTAATCAATCAATCAATCACTTAATTAGAAGGAAAGAAAAGAAATGGTTTCTCTCTCTAATTAAAAACACATATCCCCTTATTAATTGAATAAGTTCAAGGAAAAAAATGAAAGGTTTCCTTCTCTAAATTAAATTTAGCAAGTAACAATCGTGCACAAATATGTATATAAGAGTATATTTATATACTTTAATTTATATAAACATTAAATTTACGTAAATATTAAAAAAATATTCTAGGTAAATATATTTTAGCTTGATTTAAAATATTCTTTAGACTTCGTAGACCCAATAAATCCTAAATAGGAAGTTTAAAAGGTAAAATTCAACATTAGGTCCTTTCTTAAAATCGTTCAAAATGTGTACTCAAAGCCATCAATTTCCATTGAATGAACAAGTGTTTGAACAACATCATTTATACAAAGCAGGATATATAGGGTTGTATCTAAGTCTAGAACTACTGGAGCTTCAAGTTTTATACTTCTATTATACTTAGACTTTTTGGACACAACGTTTGTGCGTGGTTGATTATGCATAGTCTAATATAAATGTCTAATTTTTTGTGCGATAACGGAAAGATATATGCTTGCTTCACTTTTTCTTAAAGACACTACCTTTAGAAATGTTGATGATTCCAAGGTTAGGGAGTGGTTTCATTTGAAGCTTGGTCTTAATATTGGATATCAAATTTCTATTTTTTGTGTGGTAAGGAAGATATATTCTTCCTTCACTATTTCTCAAAAGCAATAGAATGTTGATAAATCTAAAGGGTGGGTCTAATATCAACAATGTAATACCCAATGTTTTCTCTTTCCTTACCAAGTCTCTCCCTTCTCATCTCCGCATTTTCCCCATTTCTTATCAATTCGCGACAAACCCTCCTACTTCGTATCTTCTCTTTGTTTGACCCGAGGTTCTTACACTCCCACTTCACATCTAGCCCGAAGCCTTGTTCACTTATCCTCCTAACTTTTAAACCCATGGTATCCTTGCACCCGCTCGAAGTTTTTGCCCAAATTTCTCCATTTACGCACGAAGTTCTTTGAGAGCTTCTAGATTTGACGTTGTGGTTCTCCATCCTTTCCAGATCTGATTTTCCTCTTTCATCCCATACCTCCTCATGGCATATCCATTACCTCCTAGGCCCTCAGACCTGGCTAGAGACGGTATTTTTAGTGGCAGCAAATCCCCCACCTCTTGGACCTCCGTATCCATTAAGGGAACTAATCAAAAGTTATGCTACTGTAGTTTCTGGCGATTCTAATTTGCTCTTCATTCCTAAACAATTATCATTCTACAAGGTAAAATTTTGTAATGGATTTACTAATGAGGAGGTTGAAAACTTCGTTAAACCATTGAAATATGCTCTTATATGAAAATTTGTCGATCAAAGAATATCCATCGTCGCTACTAGAAAAGATTTTGAAATTTTTTCTTTAAATTCCTCTATTTATAATGGTTTAATTGATAGTAACCTTATTTTACCAAGATTTACTGTAAAGAGGATTATATACGTTTCTGGCTAAGGGAAAATTAGACTGTACTAAAGTGGAACCATTTTGAGCCCCAAGTTTACTTCATTATTGTCACATATTAGATCTAATTCCCCAAACACCCAATCCAATTTTATCATAGGGATGCCCTTTGTCAAATAGCTCATAAACTAGGTAAACCCTTAAAAATGGATCAGGTCACAATAATACTTAATCGTCCTAGTCTAGCCCGGACATGTGTAGAGGTAGATATCTCTAAAGCATTAATTTCTTATTGTATATAAATCATGAGGAAATGGATTTTAGTAGTTTAAAATTTATTATATTGTTGTAATTTTTAAGACTAGGCATTAAAATCTCAGACTGTAATGCTCAAAGTCCCTAATTTCAAAATAAGCAAGAAATTCGAACTCCAATCCCACGAATCAAAATTACGGTGATGTCTTACAAACAAAACAAATCTAGTAAGAGGTAATATCCACACATCAATCTCAAATTCAAGCTCGATGCACGGCTCATTCAAAATTCATTAACACAAACCCGAGCACCACTCAAGCAACACCCAAGCAAGTTAGCCAAAAACCCCATGCCCACCTATGTTATTTCAAGCTACTTACCTGAACACAACCCAGCCTAAAATATCTTCCTCTCCCCAATTCTCCCAACATTTTGCTTTATGTTTTTATCAACAAAACTCGAGTAATCCCTCTAGATTTACATGCTAACCTACATACTTCCCTTGGGTATCTTAAGCTAACCAAAATAACAAAAACTTCAACTCTGCCCATTCTCTGTTTTCCGTTGTTTCTAAATTTAAGCATTAGAAAGTTCAGATGAGTAAAGCTCAAGGAAAAGAAAATGGGCAAGTTGAGTTCTTTCAAAATATTTTTAAGGCTCCAAACTCTAAAGAGAAGATGGATAATTCAACTATTGATGTAGGAAAATTTTCAAAGCAAAGTATTAATCTAAAACAAAGGCAAGGATATGACATGGTTAGATGTACCTTCTACCGATTTGACTACTGAAGTTAAATGACTCTGAAGATTATGACGATCTTTATTCTTCATTTATGAAAGTGGAATAGTGTAAGATGATTGGATGAAAGTTACAAAAAATAACCTCTACTAGCTACCTAGTGAAGCAGGAAAGTAGTTGATATTTCACTAAGAGGGTTCATAGTGATTGTCAACCCTCCATAGGTATGGATATTAATCTTAAATCCCCTTCCAATTTCAGTATATCTTAAAATCCTCTTTTTCTTATAGATTCTATTGATCCATTTACTTCACCTTCAAAGATTGGTCCCATGAAAAATGACATTCACGATTCACATACACTAATTTTAAATAGTAATCTAAGCCCACTAGCACCATTAGCCACTATATCAATCAAATGTTACATCTCTCGCTCCCTTCAATTAATACAAACTACCGTTTAATGTAGTCACAGATGCAATCATAAAATATCATGTTTCTTCTATGTAACAACCTATAAATATATTACTTTAAATAAATGATCGTTTAGCTTTATCGATATAACAAAAATGTTGTAAATAATTATTTATATTATATGATTTCATAAATAAAAATATGATCATTTTAATTAGTTAAGAGTGATAAAATTTATTTTCAAATTTTTTACAAAAATATGCATATTGATTGAAAAAAGAAAATATGATCGAAAATCAAAATCAGTATTTGTAACGATACAACGTGTAGAATTTGCGCAACGTTTAGGAATATGTTACATACACATATACATGTACATGTGCATACATGAAAACACATGCACATAAACATACATATATAAATATAATTAAGCATAAAAATATAATATAAAATACATAAGATATTTTAAGCTTTCTTACTCCTTAAGCATACATAAGTCAACATATGCATACATGAGATGATGAAAGTGATGGACACATAAGGGAGGGCTTTACTATGCATAAAGGGGGAGGCGGTGATCATGAAGGTGCATGTGATGGTGATGCAAAAGGTGATATATGCATAGATATTTTTACTCACTTCTTTTCCTATGAATGCCCTACCTTCTTCTCCCCATTTTTATTCATCTTCTTTGTCATATTTTCTACGCTTTGTCTTCCACTTTAATGGCTTCCTACTTTAGAGAAATAATGTCAAAATTTATTTTGCAAAGAATTTAAATTATAATATCAAGTTATATATATTTAACATCTCAAAACAACCACGAAAAATCCACTTTTTCTCCTTGTTCTTCACAAGATCCACCCAACTTCATCATTAGGCCGAGCACCTCCTTGCTCCACCCTAGGCTATGCACCCCCAAGCCACTCCAAGCTTTAGTTAAGGCATCCAGGAGCTAAACCCCGAAGAATAATGAGCTTTGAAAACCAAATAGTGGAGCTATAGCGAATTTTTAGTTAATCGTTAAAAACCCAAGGTGGAAACTCTTAAACAATTATATTTTATTTCGGATTATGATATGATGTTTGCAATGGATGTTCAAACATTCTTTGATCATCAAGTGTGGTTGTTTCATATGAATATTGAATATGTATGTAACTCATAGAATTACACGTCCATAAGCACAAAAAAATCACTTTCCTTCGTATTAATGAATTGGTGTATATGGAAGGTTAAATCTTTCTAAAAAGGTTTAAAAATGAGTTTGAAATGTTTTATAAACATATGTAAGTACTTTGGCGAAGTCTGAATGATAATTGAATTTTTTTCCAGAAATAGGCATCGCGTAACGGTAGTTCCGATTTCATGCCATAAAAGTCAAACGAGTGCGAAAGATGGTATATAGCTCGGAATTCCTTGAGATAAGAATTTTCTAAACTATTATATCCATAGTTTTCAAATGAAGAAAGAAATCGAGATTTTGATAAGTAGATTTTGAAATATGAGTAAAACAACTTTTTAGAAAAATCGTGGTTTTGTCGTTCGGAATCCAAAAATGGATTTCTTTGAAAATTATGTTTAAAAATTGTTTAAAAAATATGAAATAAATTCTATAAAATATTTTAAAAGAGATTTGGATTATGAAAAAATGAATTTCCAAATGATAAAAAGTCATTCTGATCAACATAGCTTTTAAAAGAACTTTTTGCACCACTTTCCGCAGCACTTTTCAACAAACAAACTTTGAAATATAGTTTTAAACTTAATAATTCTTTTCAAAATCTTTTATAAATGTTTTGAAATGGATAATTAAGTGTTCGAATGGTGATTTGGAAGTTTTATATTTTATTTAAAAAGAATTTAAATAAACGATTTAAAGAGAAGCTATTACAAATTAATTGATTTAATCTTGGCTCTAAAAGTCGATGTGTAAACTGGAATTTTACATTCGTGAGATCCAAATGTGAGGTGCTTAAACAAAGGAGATGTTCAGGTGCAACAAGTGCCCTGTATCACTTGGGCTCTTCCCTGAGCGAGGGATAGATTTAGTCAAAATGTGGGAAACGAGTTAAGTATGAAAAGGTTTTAAGGAATCAAAGAATTTGATAAGAGAGGTTTAATGATTCTGCATATACCAGAAAAAATGTTTTAAGAAATATATATCTCCAAGGATATTTCTGATAAAAAGAACTAAATGAATTAAAGAATGATTCCTTATTCGCAAGAACATTTTTTTTATCGATGATTGTTTTGAAGGAACCGGGGTCGGATTTGGGAAATTCCTATCTGAAGACCACTTCGAACCAATTTACATATTCGAAGTCAGAAGTAAAGACATTGATATGATATTTTGGATTTTCATAATGGTGGATTGCTTGTTGATCATTTGGGGATAAACTCCCAATATACTAATGTAGTAGTAGTTTCTTCATTACAAAATATCCAATGCAAGGACTAATCACTACCTGGTCTAGGGTTAACTCTCGACTGGATGTGGTAGGGGAGTGCGTTCGGTTTGTCCAGTCCCTGAACAACTTGTATGGATGAATGTCTGACATTGCATTTCTAGTTACATAAATGATCTCTATGAGCATATCATCTGTTTGGTGGCAGAGAAGGCAACTTCTCTTAGCTTAACACCCTTTCTTGAGATGTACGAGCTTAGAAGTTATACGTTTGTAGAAATCAATTGTGTGACCATGGAATGACAGTGCGGCATTCAGAAAGATGATGTGGTATATGAAAGGTAATCATTACCTCAGGACTCACACCTGGAAATGACAAAAATAGGGTAGACGCAGCAAGGCTATGTGGTTCACAACCATTAGGGAATGATCATCCCCTTCTACATAAATTTCAACCTGCTCTAATGTTCGGGTTTAAATTATTGTGGTGTATGCTAAGAGATGTCTCGGATAAGTCGGTAACGATGGGGTGATGACATATTCGATACTATCTAGTGAGAAAGGAAAGCAGGTTTTGTGTTGGTAGAGGTATAGAATTTCTATTGACCTCGGTACATTTCTCTGGAGATGTATTTTCGGAAGGTAAGCAGGTTTTGTGTTGGTTGTGGTGTATTTCAAGTGCCTGATATTTTGTTTATAGATTATAGTATGTTGAAATTTAATAGTGGTAAAAAATTCGGCTAATATCAATAAGTTTACTTGCAAACGTTTTCAAAGAATGTCGTTAAAAATAAAATCCCTTATCTTTACGTTAAAAATGGTTTTGGTTGTCATAAGGTAAAAACTCGTCCATGTTTATGTGCGGCGAGGTCTTATTAGATACCCTTTTGTTTTCAACCATCGTACTTTGAGTTCTCACACCAGTCTCATGACTGACTTGGATTTTTTTTCCCCTTTAAACTCTGGGTGCCCTATTTTTCCGAGCAGCCAAGTAGTCAAGATCCTATTGGAGCATTTTGGGGAAAGCATGCTGGAAGAGATTTTTGGATTATGTAGCTAGAGCACCCGATGTGAATATCTATCTAACTACTTATTTTATTTTCTGTTTTGCCAAAGTTAAGTTATACCAGCAACCATGGAAGCAGGCAGTTAGAACTGTTTCTGGCTGCTGGTTCATACCATAATTCTGATGTACCTTAGTGAGAGTGGTTGCATGCACTATTTATCTTTTTAATGTAACGTGAAATTTTGTGTTTCTATCTTCTCTTTTTACTTTACTTTACCCTTGATAATCTGCCTTTCCAACGCTTGGATTTACGTCATGTGTATACCGTGGATGTACTAGTGTCAATTTTTGAGAGTTAAGGACATGGGTCGTCACATTTGGTATCAGAGCTGAAGGTTAAGCGAGAACCCTGGCTTTGGTGGGTATAACCCATGAGAGATAGGGTTAGTAATATCCTATAATGAGTTTAATCGTTTAGTGTGTGCTATATTCCCATTCCCCAAGATAATTTTGCCTCTGTATTCTAAAAAGTTATCTTACTAAATTAAGGTAGTAAGATATGAGTACTTGTAGAGGATGAGGATGGGGAAATTGCAGCATCACAGCAACCAATGGTCGAGCTCCAACCGCTGCTTTAGAAGAAATAGCTCCAATACCATGCCTGGTTAATTTAGCTTCCCTATGCAGGAATTTTACTAACTTACGGGGAAAACCATTTGTTAGCACCAAAATTGGTCACTAACACCCTTGAGTAGAGTTATATATAGAGATTAATGAAGAGAGTAAGTTAAAACTGAGGAATTACACATTAGAATGCAATCATAACTGTAATAAACGAGTACACCATATTTATAGTGGTTCGACGTAACAGCCTACATCCACTTTGAGTTTAATCTTTATTGCTTTTTCAATCTATTGAATACAGATACAATCCATACACTAATGACTTGATTAAAGTTTGAATCGAAAATAGATGAGTCCTGAAAATGGCAGAGTCTCCCCAATGTTCTAGGAAAACGACCCCTTTACACCGTGCCCTGCCCCTCTATTTATAGGCGAAGATAGACTGGACTTCCCTCGTGGGTCTAGGAACAAGGTATCTCGGCCCATAGTAGGTGACTTCTGTGCACTGGGCTAGGCATATCGAATGGTAGTTGTCGAGCGATGTCGGTTGAACGAAGGTAGCCGAGCGATACTTTTGCCGAGGGATGCTTGCCGAACGATCCTTCCTAGGACATCTCGACCGAACCACGTCTTGACCGAATACACCGAACCTGCTCTTGCCGAACGACACCTCCTTGGACAACTCGACCGAACCACATCCTGACCAAACATACCGAGCCACATAGCCTTCCCTTCATGGCTGAGCGGCGAGTGTACCTTCCAAGCCGAACGATGAGTCTGCCTTGCAGGCCGAATGAGGAGTCTTCCTTCCAGGCCGAACGACATTTAGCAGAGCCGAACGAGGATATGACAAACCATAATGGTCGAATGAGGCGTTACGACCAACTCAGACCGAACGAGCTGTCCCCTTCCTTTGACTGAGCCATATAGAAACGCCGTTATACATCGAATGCACCAAACCCTTTACACCGCCAACCTTTCCTTGATCAGGATCTTATATGGTGTCAACTATCACATCTGCAACTATCATCTTATAGTTGGGCCAAAGTGCCAGGTAACATTTGCCCCCCAAAGTGTGTCGGGGAAGCAACACGACACGCTTTGAATCAGCAAGTGTTCCTTGTTTCTAGAAATAAATCCATCATGTTACCTGAATTGTCATTGTCCTTCAATTTTATCTTCCCAAGGTGTCGTATCCTTCTTTGGTCGTCATGACGCTTGGTCGATTCCCAATATTATAAATCCAAGGTTGTAGTTTATCAGTAGCCATCCGTGTCCAACTCTATAAGGTAGTAAGCTTCAGCTATCTGATCCAGTATTTTCTTAATAACCTTAAGTGAGAGTTCAGTTTCTATTGATTTCAACGAGTCGAACTTTTTCGGACGTACACATGCATGTTCGAGTACATGTTCTTGCCATTGTCTCTCAGATGCGTCTTATATGCTCATAAGTCGTCACCAATTCCATCTAGTTTAATTGCAATCTAACCATGATTCCTTGTTTGTATTTTCTGTGAAATAAGGGTTGTAATCAGCCACTTGATGAGAGGGGACTTCATGTTTTACATGGATGACCACCTCAGAGCAGTAAGCAAGGATGAATGGCATACGGCCAGTCACTGACTCATGGGTAGTTCTATAAGCCCATAATGCTGTTGGGAGTTCATGCATCCATTTACCTCTAGCCTTTTCCAAACCTCTCTTCAGAACAGACTTTATGATTTTGTTCACAGCTTCAACCTGTCCATTTGCAGTTATAATTGATCATGGAAGGTCATAAGGACAGGTGACGTTACAGACAATGAAGTTAATTATTTTCTTTATCTTGGTCGTGGTTAAAAGTTCTTCATCCGCCCATTTGGTGAAGCAATCAACTGCTATAATGGTGTATTTCGCACCACCTTTAGGATCAGTAAGAAGATAATGTCAACGCCCCCAAGTGGTAAATGGCTATAGACTAGCCATTTGAGTAATTTCCATCGGTGGGGCTCCCGGATTTTTTGCAAACATCTTGCACTTGTCGCATTGTCTAGCATGATCAAACACATCTGGATTGATAGTTGGCTAGTAATACCCGTAGTACAGTATTTTCTTTATCAGGGTTTTCCCCCTGATGTAATCGCCACATTCTTCTTCATAGACTTTGCTCAAAACTCATTTGACATCATCATGGGTGATATACTGAAGCATGGGAATCTACACATGACTTCTTCTTGGATGATTTGGCGTGAAGCTTTGAGGATGATCTGTCATTTTCCATTCCTCCATTCAGTAAGAATTCCTTGCTATAGATAGTCTTTGACAAGAGTCAACCATGACCCCTTTTCTGGCTCTGTCTTCAAGATCTAGCAGATCTCCATCCATCAATGCTTGGAATATTGAATATTTCAACCGAAACAATGTATGTCCGTTGCGCGTCCCTAAAACTGGCCAGCTTGGCCAATGACCGGACTCTTTTCATTTTGTTCGCCAAGTATGTGTGTAATGATGTAATGCGTGAAGTCGACTAGTAGCTCTTCGACCTGGCCGAGATAAGGAGCAAGACAATGCCCCTTAGCAAGATCAACTTCCTTAACTTTGCATACTATCAATCAGGAAGCACCAAAGATATGTAAAGTTTCAACTCCAAATCCTCTAGCAAGTTTGAGGCTGGCGGTCGAGGCTTCATACTTAGCATCGTTGTTTGTTACAGGGAAATGGAGTTTCAGGATGTAGCAGATCAGTCGTTCCTCAGGAATCATTAATATAACTCCTACTCCATAACACTGATCACTGGATGCTCCATCCGTGTACATTTTCCATATGTTAGTTGGTTCTCTACTACTCTTGAGTAGTCATCTGATGAAGTGAATTCGGGTATGAGGTCTGCTAATTTCCGTCCTTTGATAGCCCTTCGAGGGAAATAAGTGATATCGAATTGGCTTAGTTCGATATTCTATTTAAGTAGTCTTTAAGACGTCTCAGGTCGTTGTATGCCCTGTTGCAACGGCTGCTAGGCATAGACGTTGATGGGGTGAGCCTAAAAGTGAGAGTGGAGCTACATGATGAAATCAATAGACATTGCGCTAGCTTTTGTAGCTTTGGGTCAATATCCAATGCATGGCTCACGATAGTTGGTGAAATAACACATGCATGTCAAAATGGGTCCAAGGGAACATATCATCATTTATTCAAAAAAATCCAACTAATTCTTTTATCATCATTGTACTGAGCTATGATATGATATTCAGCACTAGGAAAGGGTCGTCATAGCTGGCTGTAATATCAACTGTCAACTTAGCTGGTGCAATCTCGGATTCTTTGAGTTCAGATGTAACTATTTTGCATAACATTTAATGTGAAATATGGTTGGGACGGTCAATGTTGATGGTTACTCTGGTCGAATCCTTGAGTCTTGTCGTGAGTTATTAAGTCTAATGGTGAAGGGCTCTGAATGCTTTAATCGATTATCTACAAATGGCCAATGATCAGGCTTAAAAGCACGTTGAAGGAAATGTTGAGTAGGGGTCAGCCTCGAGTTGCGTGCGGCTGCATAGCTGGATCTTACTATGGGTTTAAATTTGCTTGTACATTCGAGTAACCCACTTTCTATTCAGTACATTCATGATCCTTTACCCGTCCTTCGGGTTGGAGTGACAGTCAGTTGCCCACGAGCTTAGGTATCGATTTAATGATTCCATCTCTAAGCATTCTTTCAGTCGTAGCCTTGAGTAGTTGTAAGAAATATATATAAGTTTCAATATTGAGCTATCGTAGCCAGTCTTTGGATGACCATGCATTTGCTCCCAGTCTCGGGTTGATAAGTGTACTACATGGACGGCTGAGTCTCGTCCTAGCAATGTTTATATTCCCACCTAAACTCCAAAGACATAGAGTTGATCGGTGAATAGACGGTTCACATTCATCTTGCTTCTTGCTCGCGCCCCCAGGTCTGGGTCATATACCGATAAGTAGGAAGGCCAGCCATGTCCACTTTAGCTTTACTCTCTTTCCCGTTGAATCGTGGGACCAGGTCAGTCGATAGGAGGCTGAGTCTCGCCTATCATGGATTGTATTGTTGTTTTTCATTCCAAAAGGAATAGTTCGATGCCTCGATAGTTTCAGGGCGTAATTTAGACACTGGACGGTCAATCGCGTCCACTTTGGTTCATGTTCTGTAATCAGATCTCGAGGCGAAGTTGGCTCAAATGCATTCGAGTCATGCTCATCCAGTTTCATACTCCTCCTGATGGATCGAAGGAGGGTGCTGGAGAATTTTTGACCAAGTCTTTGTAGTTTACTCTCCTTTCCACATTCTAGAGGTCATAGTTTTTCAAGGAACATCCGAGTAACATTCGTATATGCTTGGTGTGGATCAGTATTGTCCCTTAATCTGAGGTATGATATAGTCGATCGCCTGTAGCTTTGGATGCCGTTTCGATTGGTTCTGTATTGAGGCCTCCCTGTAGTCGTTGTCTCAAGTTGTAAAGAACGCTAAGATGGAGCTGTAATAAGTTGTCGTATTCAGCTTCTAGTGATCTGTACTCCATCTCCCGGCATTGATTTGGCTAGGCCACTAGTCAGATAGTCGAATTCCATCCTTAGCGAGTTAATACTCCTCCTGTCGATTTCAGGCTAAAGTTTGTGGAATAGAGAACGGTCGGAATCCACTCGTCTATTTATCGATGTTTATACACCACTCTGCATTCTGGTGACTTAGTGTCATTCTCCCCCAGTCGACTCGTGCCCAATTTATGTTCATGCTTCATTCCATGCTCCAGGGACTTAGAGATTTGTCGAACGGTTTATGCTTTAGTCCACAGTTCGGGACGTAGAGATTTTCGTCAATTCGTTTATACTCTAGTCCGCACTCCGGCGACTTAAAGTACTCTAGTCTGCACTCTAGGGACTCAGAGTACTCTAGTCCGCACTCTAGTGACTTATAGATTTTCAAATCGTTTATACTCTAGTCCGCGATCTGGGACTCAGATTACTCTAGTCCGCTTCAGGGGCGTAGAGGTTTTTATGTTATTTATACTCTAGTCCACACTCTGGGGACTCAGAGTACTCTAGTCCGCTCTCTGGGAACTTAGAGATTTTTAAGTCATTTATACTTTAGTCCGCACTCTGGGGACTCATAGTAGTCTAGTCCACACTCTGGGGACTTAGACATTTTCAAATCATTTATACCCTTGTCTACGCTCTGAGGACTCAGAGTACTCTATTCCACTTCAGGGACTTAGAGGTTTTTAAGTTGTTTATACTCTAGTCCGCACTCCGGGGACTCAGAGTACTCTAGTCCGCACTTTGGTGACTTAGAGATTTTTAAGTCATTTATACCTTAGTCCGTGCTCTGGGGACTCAGAGTACTCTAGTCCCACTTTAAGGAATTAGAGTACTCTAGTCCGAACTCTAGGGACTTAGAGCACTCTAGTCCGCTTCAGGGACTTAGAGGTTTTTATGTCGTTTATGCTCCTGTCCTCACTTAAGGGACATAGAGGTTTTTACGTCTTTTATACTCTAGTCTGCACTCAGTGGACTTAGAGTACTCTAGACCGCTTCAGGGACTTAGAGGTTTTTATGTCGTTTATACTCTAGTCCTCACTTAGGGGACTTAGAGTACTCTAGTCCGCTTTAGAGACTTAGAGGTTTTTATGTCGTTTATACTCTTGTCCGCACTCAGGGGATTTAGAGTACTCTAGTCCGCTTCAGGGACTTAGAGGTTTTTATGTCATTTATAATCTAGTCCGCACTCAGGGGACTTAGAGTACTCTAGTTCGCTTCAGGGACTTAGAAGTTTTATGTCATTTATACAATAGTCTGCACTCATGGGACATAGAGTACTCTAGTCCGCTTCAAGGACTTAGAGGTTTTTAAGTCGTTTATACTCTAGTATGCACTCAGGGAACACAGAGTACTCTAGTCCGTTTCAGGGAATTAGAGGTTTTTATGTCGTTTATACTATAGTCCGCAGTTAGAGGACTTAGAGTACTCTAGTCCGCTTTAAGGACTTAGAGGTTTTTATGTCGTTTATACTGTAGTCCGCGCTCAGGGGACTTATAGTACTCTCCGCTTCAGGGACTTAGAGTTTTTTAAGTCGTTTATAATCTAGTCCACACTCTGGGGACTTAGAGTACTCTAGTCCGCTTCAGGGACTTAGATGTTTTTATGTCGTTTATACTCTAGTCCGCACTTAGGGGACTTAGAGTATTCTAGTTCGGTTTAGAAACTTAGAGGTTTTTAAGTCATTTATACTCTAGTCCGCGCTCTGAGGACTTAGAGTACTCTAGTCCGCTTCAGGGACTTAGATGTTTTATTTCGTTTATACTCTAGTCCGCGCTCAGGGGACTTAGAGCACTCTAGTCCACTTCAGGGACTTGGTGGTTTTTATTTTGTTTATACTCTAGTCCACGCTCAGGGGACTTAGAGAACTCTAATCCGCTTTAGGGACTTAGAGGTTTTTATGGCGTTTATACGCTAATCTGCACTCAGGGGACTTAGAGTACTCTAGTCCACTTCAGGGACTTAGAGGTTTTTATGTGGTTTATACTCTAATCCGCATTCAGGGGACTTAGAGTACTCTAGTAGAGTACTCTAGTCCGCACTCAGGGGATTTAGAGTACTCTAGTAGAGTACTCTAGTCCGCTTCAGGGACGTAGAGGTTTTTAAGTCGTTTATACTGTAGTCCGCGCTTTGGGGACATAGAGTACTCTAATCTGCTTCAGGGACTTAGAGGTTTTTATGTCATTTATACTCTAGTCCTCACTCAGGGGACTTAGAGTACTCTAGTCCGCTTTAGGGACTTAGAGGTATTTACGTCGTTTATACTCTAGTCCGTGCTCTAGGGACTTAGAGTATTCTAGTCCACTTCAGGGACTTAGAGGTTTTTATGTCGTTTATACTCTAGTCCGTACTCAGGGGACTTAGAGTAATCTAGTATGCTTCAGGGACTTAGAGGTTTTTATGTCGTTTATACTCTAGTCTACACTCAGGGGATTTAAAGTAGTCTAGTCCGCTTCAGGGACTTAAAGGCTTTTAAGTCCTTTATACTCTAGTCCACACTCAAGGGACTTAGAGTACTCTTGTCCGCTTCAGGGACTTAGAGGTTTGTATGTCGTTTATACTCTAGTCCGCATTCAGGGGACTTAGAGTACTCTAGTCTGCTTTAGGGACTTAGTGGTTTTTAAGTCGTTTATACTCTAGTCCGCGCTATGGAGAGTTAGAGTACTCTAGTCCGCTTTAGGGACTTAGAGGTTTTTATGTCGTTTATACTCAAGTCCGCACTCAGGGGACTTAGAGCACTCTAGTCCACACTCAGGGGACTTAGAGTACTCTAGTCTGCTTTAGGGTCTTAGAGGTTTTTATGTCGTTTATACTCTAGTCCGCACTCAGGGGACTTAGAGCAATCTAGTCAACTTCAGGGACTTAGTGGTTTTTATGTTGTTTATACTCTTGTTCACACTCAGGTGACTTAGAGTACTCTAGTCCGCTTTAGGGACTTAGAGGTTTTTTAGTCGTTTATACTCTAGCCCGCGCTCTGGGGACTCAGAGTACTCTAATCCAGACTCTGGGGAATTAGAGATTTTCAAATCGTTTATACTCTAGTCCACACTCAGGTGACTTAGAGTGCTCTTGTCCGCTTCAAGGACTTAGAGATTTTTGTTGGGAGTAGTCGTATTTCCACCCGTTTAATTTGAATTTCATTTACTGTATCGAGGCTAATGTTTTCGAATGAACGATTGAACCATGTTTGCTCATGGAATGGGACTCTACCCCCAGCATGAAGGACGAAACATGACACATGGATGGTCGATTCTCGTCCGCTTGCTGATTATAGCTTTTCCAGTCAAGTTTAGGAAGGAGGTACACGATAGATGGTTGGATCACATCCAAGCTAGGTCAAATAATCAAGTCCCACACAATTTGCTTCGTATCTCTTTCTAGGAAATAAGGATAACAGATTATTGAGTAGACAAAGTAAGTTGCATATGTTTCAACGTACAGTCGCATCCATGTATTGAGAGCGATGGTTGACGAGTAGGTAGACCATCACAGCTACTCCATGTTGGGCTTTTGAACAACCTTTTGTGTTCAAGGTAGAATTTGATGTGTAGATGATCATATCACGTCCACTATAGATAGATCCTTTCATCACTGAGCTTCAGGAGAGTCATTTGTATTTTGTCGAACTTTGTTTTATGACTCAACTTGAGTGGATGATCGGGCCATATTCATTCCAAACCATGCTTAAGTCTTCAAGTCAAATGTGGAGGTCGACGAATGGACGGTCGGTCATGTTCGCTTTGTATTGGGCTCTGATCGTGAGGAATTTTCAATCTCTAGTCCATAGCCCTAAATCGAAGGCATATGGTTGATGGTGAGTGGTCGAATCATGCTCGTCTTGATGAAACTCCACAGGTCCGATCACGGTCTGTGTGGATTAGCTGGCGGCCAACTCTGAGTACTTGGTCATCTGCATGGCTGGCTTGCCATTCTACAAGGCTTGCACGTATCGTGTGCTCGCTATTCAACTCAGCCACTAGCCCCTTCTAGCTAGGTATCGACTACCAACGGTCCAATTGATAATTGGAGTTCTTTATTGGTGGGCATCTGAAGGTCCTGGCTTGCCATTCTACAAGGCCTGCACGTACTATTGAAGCTTTTCTTTCTAAATCAGCTTTCTGATGGCAACTCGAAGGTGTTTGCAACCGCCAGTGTTAGGATCAGTGCGCATCTTGGAATATACAACATTCCCTTGATTTCTTCTGGACTTCGATGGACTCTCTCGAGGTTAGTTTTCAGTACCACTTTGAGTCGCGAGTCTCCAAATAGAGGTTATCAATTGAATATTTCAAAGAGCATATGTCCAATTTTGAGATCTTGTTTTGTCTACTTGAATCAGTTTCCATAGCCGACGGGCCTGCATTGTTATTTTTCCTAGTCTTCTCCACTCCTCCTCACTTTGGTTCTGATTTATTTTGTAATGGAAACAATCCATGGTCGTAGGAGGCTCTCCAGCTAACTAGTTGCCAAAATATATCTAGAGGTCGACTCTCCTCAAATGCGATCAGTACGATACAATCGTTAGCATTCAGAATAAATTGCTTAGAGCCAAACATTGGTCTGCTTAGAGTCATTAAATTTGAAGTGTTGGGTAAGTGAAGAATGGTGCTTGGAGTCATCTTGCCGTTTGTCTAGAGTCATATCATCTATGTTCTCCAACCTTTAGGAGTATCGATTGAGTAGCGGTTACTTGTCTGTTCCCTTATTGTCGTTCAAAAGCTGCCGCTAGATCCTCTATGCTCCGGTCGATCATGGGATGTAAGGGAAGTGGATAGAATTTTCCTTTATTAAGTTGAGTTCTGAATTCACTATTCGAAGGCACTACGCTGCGGCTGAGGTTCGTATAAGAGACCGATGTAACGTAAGTTTGGATCGGCCAAGCATGGCTCGACCTAGATGTGGCTCGGCCTGGAGTGGCCCGACCTGGATGTGGCTCGCCTACAGTGGCTTGGCCAGGATGTGGCTCGGCCTGGAGTGGGAGTGGCTCGGCATATGCCTTTTCAGGGGCGATCGACAGACACCTTTTCTGGAGCGATCGGCTGAATTGCCTTCAGAGGAGAGTTGGACTTCGTTCAACTTGAGTGCAAACTTCAACGTCCAATCCCTAGATCTTACATACATCAGTGAATCCAATCCTTTCATGTAACAACCCTGAGATTGCAATTACCGAATAATGAATTAAAATTATGATTTTAAGTTAAAAAGGGAGCTAAACAAATTTTTGGGAATTTAAATTTGCAATTGGTTCGCAAATTAAAATATTTTTGGGTTGAAATGGGAAATAAACCCAGCCCACGTGGGCTGGGCAAATACACTCAGCCCACGTGGGCTGGGTGCTTCCCAGCCCACGTGGGCTGGGAAATAACACCCAGCCCGCGTGGGCTGGGTGCTCCCCAGCCCAGGCGGGCTGGGGCTGCTGCTCACCCAGCCCGCCTGGGCTGGCGGGCTGGGGCGGACTGACGCGGGCCGGGCCCGCGTCCAAAAAAAAAAAAATCAACTGTGTTTACCAGTTTTCTACCTCCACTTCGTGATGCCGCCCTGATCGCGTACCAAGTCGGAATTCGACGTTTTTGGTCTCGTTGGAAAGGGGGAGTTCCGAACTCCATCTCTGGAAAATTTGGGCAACATTGGAGTTCGTTTGGTACTTCGATTTTCATGTCAAAATTAGACTCTGGTCGCTGTTGGAAAACAGTATGAATCTTTCTCTGGGTTCAACTTTGAGACGTCGCTGCCACTTCGTCTCAACTCGGAATCTAGAAATTCTTTTTGCATCTTAAAGTAGGGATGTTGGACTATATGCCTACCAGTTTTCATGCCATTTGAACATAGTTTGCTGGTCCAAATAAATTGCCGAACTTGAGTTCGCAGCAGTTTTTGAATGGTTTCAAACACTTAGAATATTTTTGATGATTTTCTGGTTTTCGTCGATTTTTTTGAGATTTGTCTCTGGATTTCGTACACGGGCTTTATAAAAAGGATTTAAAAGGATTTTTCACTCAAAAATGGCTTTTGAAAATTATTATATAATATTATTTTAATTATTAAATTAATTACTCCATAATAGGAGACTTTTCAAAAGACCGTTTTAAAGTGATTTCAAAATCAATTATAAATCCGTTTCGCACCATTATTTTCTATAACAAAAATCTCACACTCACTTTTAGCACATCGAGCGAAGTGGAAAGGTGCTTAAACGGTTAGGAAATCTCCGGCCCATGGAACCGTGTGTATTTTCTTTCCAGTTAATCCTCGACCTATTCGATTGATCGTTTTGACCTTTGGGTCTAGTTTACCGATGATACGAGGTGGACTTTTTATTATTGGAGTGTGAGCATGCTATTGGTTAGTAAACCGTTTAGTGCGAACATGGGGTATGGGACTCATTGTTAACACTTTACGGGTTCCTCTCCAAGAAGTTTGTGACACATTAGCCTCTGGGCGGCCAGTACTGGACCTCTGGGTCACCACGCCTCTAGGCAACCATCTCTGGACACCTGCTCTATGGAGCAGTTTTTATTCGGCATGTGCCTCTGGGCCTTTATCCTTCTGGGAAGGATCTTGCCGTTTCGCGCGTTCCGCATCTGTGCGAGTGATCAATCACAACTCTACAGTACTTGGCAACAACGACTCTGGTCGGTGCACGTGCAATATCTGTATTATCTGATGATTTTATATCCATTCGAGTATTGCCATTCGGTGTTGGTTCTATGGAACCATACGATGTAAGTACGATTACCTTGTGGATTCACAGTGTCTCTGGACACTGCTTTTCAGTGTTTGATTTCATTGACTTTTCAGTATATCCCTATTGCTCTTTGGAGCATCGATCTTTGCTTGGGCATTGATTACAGACTCTGGTCACTTTTGGGATTATTGCCTATGGGCAACTTTTTATAGTTTTGGCTACGCCAATGATATGAGGCGATTTTATTTATTCTACACTTTGGTGTTGATTTGCTATTTGGAGATTTTTACTGTTGATTGATGATTAGGGATCATCGTTATATTCATGTAGTCCATATTACTCTTCTCTTTGGAGAAGTACTGTTTTATTTATGTACTGCATTATTATATATCTCAGTTATTACTGATTATTTAGTTAGCCTGACCCGAGTGGTTTCGCTCGGGTCAGACCGAGTTGTTTCAGGTTAGGTCTCTGGACTTAGCTTTCTGTGCTTCCGCTTGAAGATTATCTGCTATGCTGATAGATAGCTCTTTTATTTGTCCACTATTCAGCTACTCTGTTATTTCAGACTCTTATGTACATATTTTTGACTCACATGTGTGCGCGGTGGCTTTGTACCCACCTTTTGATACTTGGATCTGTATTGACGATATATTGTACCTATGTTCCGTGACTGTTATGTGACTGTTCTGTGATGATGATGTTATCATTTAGTATTATGTTTGTTCTGAACCTATTTTCCTTAGCCATTGTAGTTTCGTTATAAATATCTATTGGATATGTCGAACCACTTGAGAAAAGAAAACCACCTATTCGACGTATTCAGTAGATAGTTATAGCTTGATTACATATGGTCGCTTCCATTATACTCTATTCTCCATTCTAGTAGACGGTATTACTCCGTAATACTCTTTACTAGAGTGGGTCTCGGAGTGGGGCGTTACATCTTGGTATCAGAGCTAAGGTTCAGAATTAAGCATAACAAACACAGAACGGATACACTTAGTACAATACATTTTAATTGGATCCGAATTAAATCAAATCCCTTCCTTATGCTTATTGATAGATAAGTTAGGAATATGTGTAGGAATTTATTATATTCCGTAGTATTCCTTAATTAAGTATCTATCATTGAATCTTGTCTAACTCTAATTCCCGTTTGACTTTCAGTATGTCTGGAAGGGGAAGAGGGAGAACCACACGTCAGACTAGTGTTGCTGGGCAGTCCAGCAACACTCATCCAGAGGGCGTGTTCATGACTACCGACCAGATCATGGAGCTGGTTCGGAATTCTCAGTCTCATTCTCAGTCTCCAGCCCCAGTTGCTGATGCTCCGCGCATGTCTGTTTTTGCGCGTCTCTGCAGTGATTTTACCCATCTCGGAGGGAAGCCATTCAGTGGCTCCGAGAATGTCTTAGAGGTCCAGGCTTGGATTCGGATATGCGAGCGCATTTTTACTCGTATGGATATCTCGGATCATGATCGTGTTCTTATTGCTTCTAGTCAGCTTCGGAGTCGTGCCCTGGATTGGTACGAACTCCTTATTGCCGAGGTCGATGAGACCACACTTACTTGGGCTCAGTTTCGTCAGAGATTTGAGCTCAAATTCATCCCAGAGTCAGAGAAGAACTCCCTTGCTCGCCCCTTTCTTGATCTCAAACAAGGGAACTCCTCCGTATCCGATTATGTCTCCTCCTTCGAGGCCCTGTCCAAGTACGGCCTTGAGTTTATTGTTACTCCTTATAAAAGGAACATCAAATTTGTTGAGGGCTTGAAGAAATATCTGAAGAGGCATCTTATGCTACAGCTTGAGCTCTCATTCGAGAAGCTAGTCGATGCAGCCCTACATCTTGAGTCAGTCGAGATGGAGCATAGTGATGATGATCGTGGGGGTTCCAAAAACCCCAACCAGAAGCGGGTTCCATTTCAGAAGAACAAGCCTTGGAACAAGAAGAAGAAGACTGGCAGTTCTGCTGTCCAGGCTCAGCCTCAGACTCAGCCTCAGATTCAGTCACAGCCTAGTGGAACCCGTCCTCCGAAGAAATGCTTCAACTGCGGTACTCCAGATCACTTTATTCGAGAGTGCCCCAAACCTCGCTATTGTACCTTTTGAAAGAAGGAAGGACATAGGATCTCCACTTGTCCTATTGCTCCAGCTAGTGCCAAGCCTGGCAAGCTTAATGCTGCCAAGGCTCCTGCATCTTCAGCTCGGCCTCGAGGTACGCATCCTTCCGTTCTCGAAGGTTCTATTTTATTTCATGGTAGATCTTGTAGAGTTCTCTTTGATACGGGTGCCTCTCGCTCATTCGTATCAAAGGAGCTAGTAGATGCTTTATCCTTGGATGTTACTTGTCTGATTTCTTCACTAAGGATTGTGAATTCCATCGGCGGATCCACGACCCTCAGCTTGCTTTGTGAGAATATAGATATCGATCTTTGTGGATTTTCTTTCCGTGCGAATCTGTACGTTATGGAGCATTTGGGATTTGATATGATTCTTGGCATGGATTGGCTCGCTCAGCACGACGCCAAAATTATTTGTTCGAAGCGGATATTATTCATTCATCACCCTGATTCGTCCTCTCCGTTAGCTATTGTTCTTCAGGATGTTGGGATTTCTGATGTTACTCTATTTTCTCTTGATTCACGAGATGAGGATTTGGACTTATCTCGTATTCCTGTTGTTCGGGATTTCCCCAACGTATTCGAGCCAGTATCTGGCCTGCCGCCAAAGCGGGCCATTGAGTTCCGCATCGATCTCATTCCAGGCTCCCACCCAGTTGGGCGTCCTCCCACGAGGATGTCTACTAAAGAGAATGAGGAACTCAGGAAGCAGTTAGTGGAGCTTGAGGCGAAGCAGTTCATTCGATCCAGTTCTTCGCCATGGGGTGCTGCTGTGGTCTTCGTTAAGAAGCCCGATGGCTCTCTTAGGCTTTGCATTGACTATCGCAAGCTTAATGAGTTGACCATCAGAAATCGTTATCCATTGCCACGGATAGACGATATGTTTGATCAGTTGAGCGGTGCAAAGGTCTTTTCACAGCTCGACCTTGCCACTGGATTTCATCAGCTCCGAGTTGCGGAAGATAGCATTCCTCTTACCGCTTTCCGCACTCGTTATGGTTCTTTTGAGTGGTTGGTCATGCCATTCGGCTTGACGAACGCACCAGCTTTCTTCGTCGATCTCATGAATCGAGTATTCCGGGAATACATCGATAGATTCGTTCTGGTTTTCATCGACGATATTCTTATTTATTCTAGATCCGAGGCAGAGCATGCTCATCATTTGCGGATTGTTTTGGATACTCTTCGTCAGCATCAGCTTAAGGCCAAGCTCTCCAAGTGCCATTTTTGGGAGAGCAAGGTCAAGTTCTTGGGCCATATTGTATCATCTGAGGGTGTTTCTGTCGATCCTGCCAAGATCGAAGCTATTCAGAATTGGAAGCAGCCCGAGAACGTTCATGATATTCGCAGCTTCCTTGGTCTGGCGGGTTATTACCGTCGGTTTGTCAAGGATTTCTCTCGAGTTGCACTTCCCCTTACGACGCTGACTCGTAAGGGTGTTCGCTTTATTTGGTCTGATAAGTGTGAAGCTTCTTTTCAGCGATTGAAAGAACTTCTCACTCATGCTCCTATTCTTGTGGTTCCTGAGAGTAACCAGGATCTGGTTGTTTACACAGATGCTTGTGGTAGCGGGCTCGGTGCTGTGCTTATGCAGAAGGATCGGGTAGTTGCTTATGCTTCCAGGCAACTGCGTCCGAATGAGGTTCGCTATGCTACTCATGATCTTGAGTTAGCAGCTATCGTCTTTGCCTTGAAGACGTGGCGTCACTTTCTATTAGGCGAACGCTTCACTCTTTACACCGATCATAAGTCGCTGAAGTATCTATTCACTCAGAGGGATCTCAATACGAGGCAGCAGCGATGGCTTGAGTTTCTCGCCTCATATGATTTAGATATTCGGTATACCCCTGGTAAGGGTAATCGTGTTGCAGATGCGCTCAGTCGCAAGCACTCGGCGGTAGTTTCTATGATGATTGCAGAGTGGGATGTTCTTGAGACTCTATCTTTATGTGATATTAGAAATCGAGCTCCACCTTCTGATTCTCTGGTCTTATTATTCAGCTTGGAAGCTCGCCCTGTCTTATTGGATCGCATTGCCCATGCTCAGCGGCAGAATCCAGACTTATTGCATCTTATTCACCTTCTCGAGTCGGGATCCAGTGATGAGACATTGCTAGATTATTCTCTTGATTATCATCGGTGTCTTCGTAGGAAGAACCGTATTGTTGTACCATCTGATTTATCACTTAGGCGTGACATTCTAGACGAGTGTCATCGCTATAAGTACACTATTCATCCCGGTTCGAGTAAGATGTATGCCGATATGTGCCGGCTATATTATTGGGAGGGTTTGAAGAGAGATGTTGCAAGTTATGTAAGTCGTTGCATGACTTGTCAACAGATCAAAGCCGAGCATCAGCGTCCATCTGGTCTTGTTCAGCCGCTAGAGATTCCATTATGGAAATGGGATCAGATATCCATGGATTTTATTGACGGTCTGCCTCGATCGAGGTCAGCCCATACTTCTATCTGGGTTATTGTTGATCGCTTGACCAAATCGGCTCATTTCATTCCGATTAGGTCCACTCGGACTGCTCCTCAGCTTGCCAAGCTATATGTGAAGGAAGTCGTTCGACTTCATGGCTTTCCTTGCTCTATCGTCTGTGATCGAGACACTATCTTTACTAGTCACTTCTGGAAGTGCCTACAGTCAGTTTTGGGCACAAAGCTGAATCTCTCGACTGCTTATCATCCTCAGACCGACGGTCATACGGAGAGGGTGAATCGTGTTTTGGAGGATCTTTTGCGCTGTTGTATTCTGGATTTCGAAGGTAGTTGGGAGGATCACTTACCGCTTGTAGAGTTCTCCTACAACAACAGCTATCAGTCTAGTATTGGCATGGCACCTTTCGAGGCTCTATACGGAAGGCCATGTCGCTCTCCTACTTGTTGGTTAGAATCTAGCGAGAAGCTTATTCTTCGTCCAGATTCAGTTCGGGAATCTTCTGAAAAGATTGTTCTTATCCGTCAGAGAATGAAAGAGGCACAGGACCGCCAGAAATCCTACGCGGACAACCATAGGAAGCCACTTGAGTTCTCCATTGGCGATTTTGTCTTTATTCGGGTTTCTCCCATGAAGGGGGTTGTGCGTTTCAGCTCCACAGGGAAATTGGCTCCTCGCTATATTGGACCATTTCCTATTACGGAACGCATCGGCCCCGTTGCTTATCGTGTGGCTCTACCTGCTCACTTCTCTGGAATACACGACGTGTTCCATGTTTCCCAGCTTCGCAAGTGTGTCCGCAAACCTGATTCTATTATCGAGCCTCATATCGTACCTGATTTGGAGATCTCACCCGATCTATCTCTAGAACAGCAACCTCTTCGTGTGCTTGATTCGGAGGTCAGACGTCTTCGAAACAAAGAGGTTCCGCTTGTGAGGATTCAATGGTCGTCTAATCCTAAGGACTGCACTTGGGAGACCAGAGAATTTATCGAGCATACTTATCCTGCTTTTCTTTCATCGTCCGGCACGGGTGAGCATCTATATTTTATCTTCTGTATTCCTTTTGTGGATTAGATGTTATAGACGACTTCTATAATTAAGGAATTGCGGGGACGCAATTTTCTTAAGGCGGAGTCTGTAACAACCCTGAGATTGCAATTACCGAATAATGAATTAAAATTATGATTTTAAGTTAAAAAGGGAGCTAAAAAATTTTTTGGGAATTTAAATTTACAATTGGTTCGCAAATTACAATATTTTTGGGTTGAAATGGGAAATAAACCCAGCCCGCGTGGGCTGGGTGCTTCCCAGCCCACGTGGGCTGGGAAATAACACCCAGCCCGCGTGGGCTGGGTGCTCCCCAGCCCAGGAGGGCTGGGGCTGCTGCTCACCCAGCCCGCCTGGGCTGGCGGGCTGGGGCGGACTGACGCGGGCCGGGCCTGCGTCCAAAACAAAAAAAATCAACTGTGTTTACCAGTTTTCTACCTCCACTTCGTGATGCCGCCCTGATCGCATACCAAGTCGGAATTCGACGTTTTTGGTCTCGTTGGAAAGGGAGAGTTCCGAACTCCATCTCTGGAAAATTTGGGCAACATTGGAGTTCGTTTGGTACTTCGATTTTCGTGTCAAAGTTAGACTCTGGTCGCTGTTGGAAAACAGTATGAATCTTTCTCTGGGTTCAACTTTGAGACGTCGCTGCCACTTCGTCTCAACTCGGAATCCAGAAATTCTTTTTGCATCTTAAAGTAGGGATGTTGGACTATATGCCTACCAGTTTTCATGCCATTTGAACACAGTTTGCTGGTCCAAATAAATTGCCGAACTTGGGTTCGTAGCAGTTTTTGAATGGTTTCAAACACTTAGAATATTTTTGATGATTTTCTGGTTTTCGTCGATTTTTTTGAGATTTGTCTCTGGATTTCGTACACGGGCTTTATAAAAAGGATTTAAAAGGATTTTTCACTCAAAAATGGCTTTTGAAAATTATTATATAATATTATTTTAATTATTAAATTAATTACTCCATAATAGGAGACTTTTCAAAAGACCGTTTTAAAGTGATTTCAAAATCAATTATAAATCCGTTTCGCACCATTATTTTCTATAACAAAAATCTCACACTCACTTTTAGCACATCGAGCGAAGTGGAAAGGTGCTTAAACGGTTAGGAAATCTCCGGCCTATGGAACCGTGTGTATTTTCTTTCCGGTTAATCCCCGACCTATTTGATTGATCGTTTTGACCTTTGGGTTTAGTTTACCGATGATACGAGGTGGACTTTTTATTATTGGAGTGTGAGCATGCTATTGGTTAGTAAACCGTTTAGTGCGAACGTGGGGTATGGGACTCATTGTTAACACTTTACGGGTTCCTCTCCAAGAAGTTTGTGACACATTAGCCTCTGGGCGGCCAGTACTGGACCTCTGGGTCACCACGCCTCTGGGCAACCGTCTCTGGACACCTGCTCTATGGAGCAGTTTTTATTCGGCATGTGCCTCTGGGCCTTTATCCTTCTGGGAAGGATCTTGTCGTTTCGCGCGTTCCGCATCTGTGCGAGTGATCGATCACAACTCTACAGTACTTGGAAACAACGACTCTGGTCGGTGCACGTGCAATATTTGTATTATCTGATGATTTTATATCCATTCGAGTATTGCCATTCGGTGTTGGTTCTATGGAACCATACGATGTAAGTGCGATTACCTTGTGGATTCACAGTGTCTCTGGACACTGCTTTTCAGTGTTTGATTTCATTGACTTTTCAGTATATCCCTATTGCTCTTTGGAGCATCGATCTTTGCTTGGGCATTGATTACAGACTCTGGTCACTTTTGGGATTATTGCCTATGGGCAACTTTTTATAGTTTTGGCTACGCCAATGATATGAGGCGATTTTATTTATTCTACACTTTCGTGTTGATTTTCTCTTTGGAGATTTTTACTGTTGATTGATGATTAGGGATCGTCGTTATATTCATGTAGTCCATATTACTCTTCTCTTTGGAGAAGTACTGTTTTATTTATGTACTGCATTATTATATATCTCAGTTATTACTGGTTATTTAGTTAGCCTGACCCGAGTGGTTTCGCTCGGGTCAGACCGAGTTGTTTCAGGTTAGGTCTCTGGACTTAGCTTTCTGTGCTTCCGCTTGAAGATTATCTGCTATGCTGATAGATAGCTCTTTTATTTGTCCACTATTCAGCTACTCTGTTATTTCAGACTCTTATGTACATATTTTTGACTCACATGTGTGCGCGGTGGCTTTGTACCCACCTTTTGATACTTGGATCTGTATTGACGATATATTGTACCTATGTTCTGTGACTGTTATGTGACTGTTCTGTGATGATGATGTTATCATTTAGTATTATGTTTTTTCTGAACCTATTTTCCTTAGCCATTGTAGTTTCGTTATAAATATCTATTGGATATGTCGTACCACTTGAGAAAAGAAAACCACCTATTCGACGTATTCAGTAGATAGTTATAGCTTGATTACATATGGTCGCTTCCATTATACTCTATTCTCCATTCTAGTAGACGGTATTACTCCGTAATACTCTTTACTAGAGTGGGTCTCGGAGTGGGGCGTTACATTTCACATGAACATGAACACTTGACTAACTCTAAACAAGAAAATTTGCATAATCAAATCTTTCAAAAACTAGGGGCAGTAGACTTAGTTTCACTGACTACGGCTATCGACTTCCTTTAGATTTCTTTCAAATCTGAGTAGAATAGGAAGTTTTCTGGTAAACAACTGGATCTATCTCATGAATATGGAAATCCACTAGTAGACGATGAGATCCAATTAAGCTGAGAATTCAATTTCCAGTGAAAGCATCAAAATATTAGCACCAAAATTGGTCACTAACACCCTTGAGTAGAGTTATGTAAGAGAGATTAATGAATAGAGTAAGTTAAAAATGAGGAATTACACAGTAGAATGCAATAATAACTGTAATAAACGAGAACACCAGATTTATAGTGGTTCGGCGTAACTTCCTACGTCCACTTTGAGTTTAATCTTTATTGATTTTTCAATCTATTGAATACAGATACAATCCATACACCAATAACTTGATTACAAGTTTGAATCGAAAATAGATGAGTCTTGAAAATGGCAAAGTCTCCCCAGTGCTCTAGGAAAAAGGTCCCTTTACACTGTGCCCCTGCCCCTCTATTTATAGGCGAAGATAGGTTGGACTTCCCTCATGGACCCAGGAACAAGGTATCTCTGCCCATAGTAGGTGACTTCTGTGCACTGGGCCTGGCATACCGAATGGTAGTTGTCGAGCGACGTCGGTCGAACGAAGGTAGCCGAGCAATACTTTGCCAAGTGGTGCTTGTTGAACGATCCTTCCTAGGACATCTCGACCGAACCACGTCTTGACCAAATACACCGAGCCTGCTCTTGTCGAATGACACCTTCTTGGACATCTCGATGGAACCACATCCTGACCAAAAATACCGAGCCACAAAGCCTTCCCTTCATGGCTGAGCGACGAGTGCACCTTCCAAGCCGAACGATGAGATTGCCTTCCAAGCCGAACAAGGAGTCTTCCTTCCAAGCCGAACGACATTTTAGTAGAGCCGGACGAGGATATACCGAACAAGTTGTTACTACCAACTCAGACCGAACAAGGCGTCCCTCCTTTTGACCGAGCCATATAGAAATGCCGCCATACATTGAATGCACCAAACCTTTTACACCGCCAACCTTTCCTTGATCAGGATCGTGTATGGTGCCAACTATCACATCTGCAACTATCATCTTGTAGCTGGGCCAAAGTGCCAGGTAACACCATTCAAGCGTACAGAAGCTATCATTGAAGTACATGCTTGGATCGAATCATGCAAATGAATCTTTAAGGCGTTGGAAATTAGTAACGCGTAAAAGAGGTTTTTGGCCTTGTGGGAGCTATAGGAAGGGGCTCTGGCTTAGTAGGAGTCCATTACACTAAATGATTCGAAAGACAGTTTCTCTTAGGAAAGGTTTAAGGAGGTTTTAGAGGAGCAGTACATGCCAATATCCAGGAAGTCTCGTCTTTACAGAAGCTTTATGGATCTAAAGCAGGATGAAATGACTATTGAGGACTACGCAAATAAGTTCAATGAATTATCTTGTTTTTGGGCTAGGTCGAATTAACACGTCTTTAAAGAAAAATGAGAAGTTTAATTTCGAGATGAACGAGAAGTACCCGAGAAAGATGACTGCCCATGCTAAAGGATCATTTATAGATTTGCTAGATATAGGATTCCGTTATGAAGCATTGGACAAGAAGAATCCGATGGTAGTTCAGACCAACAACACCAACCCCAATAATCAAAAAATGAGGAAATTCAATCATACTGGGAAGAAACCGTAGGCAGGAAAACCTAGGAAAGGATCTCAAGAAAACCACTTCAAGGATTACAGTTGTAATAATTATAAGAGGAAGGGCCATATTGCGAAGAATTGTAAGTGTCCAAAGGTCCACGACTTCGTCTCTCCTATGGTTTAGAATAGCCTCTGTTATAATTGTCATCAACCAGGACACATGATAAAGAATTGTCCGATTATGATAAAGGAAGAGCAAGCCAGAGTTTACTCGATAAAGGATGAGCCTTCAACCTCTCAGGATGTGAAGGACAAATGATTTTTGGAAGATAATATTTTTATCGAAGATATTTTAGTTAGAGTATTATCCGATACATGAGCTTCTCACAGTTTTGTTGCTAAAGAAAACGTATATAAATTAAAACTTGAACCTAAATTGGTTGATACCCCTATCTATGTGACAAATCCTATAGGTGGTACCGCTAACCTTTGTATGAATTGTGAAAAAGTTCTAGTTTTCCATTCTTCCCAATTCCTTTTTGATCTATTTCTCTTGGATTTCATTGGATTTGAAATTTTGCTCGATATGAATTGGTTGAATAAGCATGAAGCTATTATAGATTATATAAAAAGAATGATTTTAGTAAAAAAAATTCAGGGAAGTTTATAGAAATATTGTGTGATGATCCTAGTCCAAGGAGGGGTAGTTTCCTATATGCATTAGACTCATCCTAGGAGGGATAACAAACAATGCCCGTTGTTAATGAATTTCAAGACATTTTTGAAGAAGTAAAGAGTTTACCACCGCATCGGGAAATTGAGTTTTGTATTGACTTGATTTCTAGCGCAAGTCCAATTAAAAAACATGACCGAAGGATGGCTCTAAAGGAGAGGAAGGAGTCAAATAACCAAACTAAGAACTATTAAAGAAAAGGTTGATAGGACCCAGTCTGTGACGACCCGGAATTTTTAACAATTTAAAATTGAATACTTAATTGATTTTAAATATTTAAAAGTTAATTTTTAACTTGAATTCAAATATCACCATTTATTTGAGAATTAAATTTTTGAATTAAATAATTTGAAATTGGGTAAAATGTTGAATATGGAGTTTTAAGCCTGTTAAAAATAATTTCAAGGATTATAAATTTATAATGATGATACCGAAGATAATAGAATGGTTGAAATTTAATTTAAATGTGGTTTGTTCAGTTTTATTATGTATCGTTTAAATCAATATTTAAAAATAGCCTTCCGAGGCATAGTCTCGGATTTCGACGAAATCAGTTCCATTGGGTCCGTAATATTGCACTATTATCGGATTTCAATTTTCGTAGTGTTTGGAGTTGTTGGATGAGCGTACGGTATATAAACACGTTGAATTTATATCGAAATTTAATATAATAACTGAGTCCAAAAAGCTATCTTTTCCATATGATCGAATTAGCCTTCGAAACCTTTTCCATTGTGTCCGAAATAGCGGTATAACATTATGAATGCCAGGTCGCACGCCTCATTAGGAGTTTGAAATTTTACGGTATGCAACACGAGATATTTTCAATATTCTATTATATAAAATCAATTCAAAGTCCAAATCGAATCACCCTAGTCACGTGATTATGGTCTAGCTTATACTCGAAGCCTCTGTTAGGAAATATCTCTTCGTTTTTTTCAAATAAAAATCAAACCGAAATCGAAGAAAAAAAAGGAATTAATGCCGAACATTTTAAAATGAAATCGCGAGTCTTCATACGTTCAAAATCGAATCTCATTTTCCCCTTTCCTCTCAATCCAATTCGAGATATTAGCTGTTAGAAAATTAATTATTCGATGGCGAAATCAAATCGTGACCTGGGCAGCAACACGTAGTAGTTTTCTTTCGAGAGGGTGGCGATTTCTAGGAGCACGCGCGTGGTTTGAGGTGATGGAGGGTCAGAGCGAGACCGACGTCGACATTGATAGGCATGAGATGGTCGAGTGCGTCGAACATGGAGGTTGATGGAATCGCGCAAGGTCGAGTGTGGCTAATTATGATAGTAAGCTATTTGTTCTTTATCAATTTGATCTGTGTACATTTACAGTTCAGATTAGTGCAATTCAACAAATCGATTGCCATTTAACAAAATGAATTTATGTTGGTTTATTTACAAATTTTTATTCAACAAATATACATTAAAATTTTATGTTTACAGTAAGTTTTATAAAAGGATAATTTGTTTTCTTAAATATTAAATATGCATGTGGATATTCTTATAGAGGAAATTTTATTTATTTCAGTGATATATATATTGAAAACATATTTGATAAATATACACCCATTCATAAATTATAGTACAATAGAAAATTTACTTTGAGCACTTTTAAAATTGATAGTACTTTAGTCTTAAACCTGAATTAATTTAATGATTTTTAGAAATTATTTTTAAAGATAAGATTTAAAAAATAGATATATATATATATATAAAATAAATAAGAAAAAAATTATTTAGTTAAAATTAAATTGTTAACTAATTAATTTATTTAAAGAAATTTAGTTTTAAATTAAATGATTGACTAAGTCTATGAGAATTAATTGTTTTATCCAAGTGTTAATAAACCATATAAATTGCATATTCAAGGTCATAAGTCGAGGAAGCCAAGGCAATATTGAAGTGGATTGCAGATATTAACAAAGGTGAGTAAATCTCACTCTTCAGGATTTTTATTTAAATTTAAAATGGTTAAATGGTTAAATTTAAATAATTGGTTGAATGGTTGAATTGATTGGATGTGCACTGATGATCTGGTGACTTTGGTTTTGGTTGGTTCTCGAGTTAATGTTGCCTGACTCGAAGTATTCGGATTTTCAATTGTTTTGAACTTAAATTATGAATAAGAGAATGTTTTCATTTTAAAGTTAATAAGGGCTTAATGAATTGTGATTCATTTAAATAGCAGGGTAATTAAAATGGATAATTAATTAATTCAATTAATTAATGATTTGGATTAATTAATTTATCAATTAAGGGTTTGAATTAATTAATTAAGGTTTAAGTTAATTTATTAAGTTTAATTAATTTAGAATAATAAATGGATGGTTTGATAGGTAATTACTTAATGTAATTAATAAAATATGGTTACTTTGTGAAATTAATCAAGGGATTAATTAAGATAGTTAATTAAGGAGTAATTAATTTATTTAATGAAGTAAATAAAAAGGTAGATAATTACAGGATGAGATAAATCAAGAGTGATTAATATTTGTGGTTTAATTAATGATTAATTATTTAATGTAATTAATTTAGATTAGGATAAATTGAAATGTAATTAGAAATCATTAATTGCATAATCAATGATGTAATCAAAATCTGATTAATTAAGATTGACTAATCAATAATAAGTGACTTATGAGGAATTAATTAATATAAGAAATCAAGGATTAATGTAATTAATTATAGTTAATTAATTTATGAAGTAATTAAGATTGCTTATTGATTTTGGTTAAGAACAACTAATATTGTGAAGTTAATTAAAGTTGATTACTTGAATGTAATTGAAGGAAAATTAACCAAGGGTGATTAATTAAGATGAATAATGAAGGGATGTTTGATGAATTGATTTGAAATTAATTAATGTTAAATGAAGAAGTCTAAGTCGTTGAGGTTGGTAATTCAATCAGGATTAATTAAATTAAATTTGTATGTGATTAAGCTTTGCTTATGAATGATTGAATGGTATTGGATGCTTTGAATGAGTTGATATCTCTGATATGAAATGTTGTGTAATTCATTTGGATAACTTGGATTAGGATGACAGGAGACTCGAAGAGACCGGGATCGGGTATTAGAAAATACCCGAAACCACTTCAAACTTTTATAGATTGATATGTGAAATCTATAGGCTGGAGTGAAGTGATTTAAAGGAATTGGACTATTTTAAATCTAAATATTTGGTACTTAGAAAACTTATGTATGAAATAAGTTATGTCTATAACATATCGTGAACTTGTAAATTGGTTCGAGTTACCCCGGGTTTTATATAAGTTGCATGCTTAGTATTCCATGTTGGATGAGTTTACTCACGCTGGTTTCCAGCCTGACCCAGGCGTTACTTTGATGTAATGCTCGCGTCAGACCGAGCATTACAGATTTTCCGGTAAGGACGTTCAGGAGCTCAGGCGTCGAGCTGGATAGCAGGAACATATAGAGTATTTCCGCTGTATTATATTATTGTATATCTGAGGCATGGTAAATTGTGTATATCCAGTGTCTGTATAAATGTGTAACTCTGATGTATTATAAATGTAATTGACAGATATATAATGCTTTTGTAAACTGTTATTATTTATTATTATATTTTATCCGCTGCGAATATGAGGTGTTGATGTTTTTGATTTTCTTCTTCTTCTATCTCTTTCTTCTTTTTCCTAACTATCTGGAATTTTCGGGATCGAAAATTTCGGGCTGTTACAGTTGATACCAGAGATGAAAGGTTAAGCGAGAACCTTGGCTCTGGTGGGGATTACTCCTTAAATAGAGTCCGTAATACTCTAGAATGAGTTGAATATATATATATATATATATATATATATATATATGAGAGCGTACTTGTTATTTTCTTATATACAAATTTTAAATGATTTTATATAAAAATATATTTTGATATATATATAATGCTATATTTCCTTCTAATAAATATTTAGGTGAATGGTTGTTAAATTATTGGAATTAAATTAAGAAGTAATAAAAAATATAACCAAACAGAAATCTTGAATTGGAAATTAAATTAAGCGGTAATAGAAATACAACCAAATTAAAATTAATTAATTGAAAATGAAATTCTAGAATTAGAAATCAGAAATTAAATTATTTAAAAACTTTAAATAAAGTTTAAACCAATCTTTGAGAATTTAACTCGAATTTATATAATTAGAGATAGTTTAAATTTGAAATTCGAATTGAATTAGTTCAAATTAAATTTGATTTAAATTAATTGGATTTGTAATTGAAGATGGATAAGTTTAAAATTTTAAGTGGAAAATTTGAATTGGATTAACTAGAAAAGATATTGAAATTGAAGTGAGTTCAATTGATATTAGTCCAAATTGATTGGAATAATTTGAAATTATAATTAAAGTTGAACAAGATTAAAATCAAATGGAATTTGATTTAAATTAGGAAAGGAATCAAGATTGATTCAACTTGAATTGGGGTTAAGTAAATTTCAATAGAAATTGAAGTTATTCAAGTTAGAATCGAGTCAATTTAAATAGAAAAGGAAATTTAAATTGAATTGATAGGGAGGTGAATAGTTTTGACTCTGGACTATTTTCAATATAGATTGTTTTAATATAAACTTCTTTTTTCAAGCTATTTAATAAATACAACCTTTCTTTTTAGAGCCAAATTATTTTATATTTGTTTTACAATTATTTTTGGAACTATTAACCATTTTTCAACTGTTTTATAAACTAATTATTATTTTTCAGCTATTTCACAAATTAATTACTATTTTACAACTATTTTGTAATTATCTAAAATTTCTGAGACTATTTAACTATTTTCCAACTATTTTACAATTAGTTAACTATTTTATAGCCATTTTGCAAACTAATAATTATTTTTCAATTACTTGTCTATTTCTAAAATTTTCAAGCTATTCTCTAAAAATAAACTGGTCGGAGTTCAAACTGTTACCGATTAAATACCCAGCTGAGATAAGAATTGAAGATATAATCCAAATGAGAATTAAGGCAAATGTGATTAAGTGAATAAAGTTCAATATGAGGATGAATAGAAAGGAAATTGATTTGGCTAATAATCAATGAAAATAAATACGTATGATGTACATATATTATTCTATTTGCATAGTGATTTGATCCAGATTCGAGCACAGAATTTCAAGATAGTTATATCGATCCGAGTTGGGATTTTTCACTCGATTTTCGACGGCGAACCAGGATATGGATTGTTGATTGGTTATGGATGTTTTCTATCATAGTTATAGCTATGCAAGGAGAATGACGATTTCTGATCAAGAAACCAGATTTGAGTCCGCTCTAGGAAATCGGTGGACGATACTAGTTCGGAAGTGAAATTGTGTTATCAAGTGAGCGATCAGATTGGTATAGCATACGGATGATATGTGTACATCGTACAGATTTAAAAGAAATTGATATTGGAAAGAGTAATCAAATTTGAACATTTGATTTTGAATAAACAAAGTTATATATCTTTATTATATAAGATAATACTCCCCTTGTTGAATCCATTACCAGAAGGAAAGGATTTTGAAAGTGTTTGAAGTATAAAAGGAGTTTATACAAGTTTGAAATGATCCAAAGTTTTAAAAATTATATATATCTGTATACATATATATATATATATATAAAGGATCTTATGAGGATTTTGGAAAAAGGTTTTGGGAACCTTTGGATTTGGAAAGGCTTTTTATTTTTGGGTAAAATCAATATTGAAATTTGGAAAGCCTAGTTTGAGAATTATCGATTTTGGGATAATCGATTTTGTGTAAAGGAGCTTTGTATGAGATCATACTAGGTATATGATTTGAAAGATACTATATGTGTATAGTATAAAGTGTTTTGATGATGGCTCTGGGGAAAAAGACGCTCCTTTGAAATGAACTTCTCAAGAGTGCACCGGGTGGTGCTGCCTTGAACCCTAAGGGGGGGTTCTAAAGTTGATCCTGTGAGGAGTCCGGACAAAACTAGTTTCTAAGGATTATGAGTAGTGTGTACCATAGTGAAAGTCGTGTGTGCCACTGAGAGCCAACGGTCCACATTTGATTTTATATCGGTAAACTACGACCTATGGTAACATAGCGAAAGTCGTGTGTGCTGCTGAGAGCCAATAGTCTACATTTGATTTTATATCGGTAGACTGCGACCTATGCAGGAGTGGAGAATTTTCATTTTGACAGCGAAAATCGAGGGGCGCTGATGCCTACAGCCACACGGACTTTTGCTGCGATGAAAACATAACCCTGGAATGTAACTGCGATCTGTTGTGGGTTCCACAGCGTAATCGAGGGGCGCTGATGCCTATAGTTACATGATCTTTTACTGTAATGGCAACGTAACCCTGGAATGTAACTGCGATCTGTTGTGGGTTACATGGCATAATCGAGGGGTGCAGAGTGCCTACAGTTACATGGACTTTTGCTGTGATGGCAACATAACCTAGGATGTAACTACGACCATGGATGGGAGTGATGATTTCTAGAGCATTCTCACCAAATATATTTCCTCTGTTTTCGAAAAATGTTTTCTATATATTCAATAAAATTATTTTCCCAAGTATTTTCATTGGATGTTGAAAATGGGTCTGCTAAGTACTTATAGATTTTCAATCCTACGCCTGATCAACGTATGACTGAATTTCTATGAGAACAAGGAAGGACTGGTTGAGACATCGAGTTATAAGAAGTATTTTTATAAAAAGCTATTTCAATAGTATTATGTGAATTCAAAAGCATTTCTAAAATTTTAAAATAAAAATGTTGGAATTTTGAAAGATGAAAGAAAATCCAAACTGGAATTATAAATAAGCTTTAACTCAGGAAAATTTAATGAAGTGATTTTTGTAATAAAAGTTGGAAGTAAGCTAATTAGCTAAATAAATTATTTGATAGAGTATATTAATAAAATTTAACTCGGTTAAATAAAATGGATTGTAAGTTGATAATGGGGTTTGGAAATGAACTCGAATTATAAATAGAATTTGACTTGGATTTGATAATGAATTAAATAAGTGGAGATGTTTAAAAAATAAAATAGAGTTGGATCGAAATAGTGATGGTTTGAATTACAAATAAAATTCAAGTGTGATATGAATAATATTTAACGAAATGTGCAAGTAAAGTAGATATAAGGGAAGTGTTGTCGAATGAAATGACAGTGAATTATAATGGAAATGGTTTGAGTTGCAAACAAAACCCAGGTGAGTAGAAATAAATTGAGAATGGCTTTGTATTAATAAAATAAATTCGAAAATGAATTAAGTAGATGAACTAAAAATTTAAAATGGAGTGAATAAATGGGTTAATTGAATTAAATAATAAATGGATGAAGCCTGATTGAATAAAAATTAATTCAAAGTTTTAATTGGAATTGGGTTATTAGAATGGACTTAAGTTATGAGGCGAATTGATTTGAAGCAAAATTACTTAAATAAAAGCTTGGTTTCGAGTGAGAATAATAGACCATTAAATAAAGATTTGGGTTAAATTTATTTGGAAAATGAATATTAATATAAGCATCGAAGGGTGTCAAGCTCAATGAAATAGTTTTAAAATGAATCCAATGCGGAGATGAAATGAAATGCAATGAATGGTTGGTGAATAAATTAGAAATGAAACAGAATTAAATACAGAATGAGTTGAAATTAATTTAAAGTAGTTATAAACTAAAATGGATACTCTATTAAGCAAATATCGCAGAATTTGCATAAAAATAGTTGTCGTTTGACGTAAAACAAAAGTAATTAAAATTCTATAAGTTGATAGAGATTAAATAAATTGATCGTAGGATCAATTGAATTGAATATGAGCTTGATTTGATTAAAAATAAATTGAATGTAAGAAATTGAGTTGCAAACCATTAAAATTGAACGAAATTGTATATGAATTGGTTGAAAGCAATTGGATTAGTTGTGAAATCATATAAATTGCTCGTGGAAGTTATTTAGAATGCATTTCTTTTAGAGTTGATGTTTAGCTATTGAAAGTAAGTGAAATGCTAATAGGTTTTCTATATAGGGTACTTACATATTTAATTGAGTAAGTAAAGGTACCTGAAGGCCGTTTGGTAGGATTTGGTTGCGCTAATTGCTAAAATAATAAGACGATTGCTTAAAATGCTTAATAAAGGAACGCCTACGCAATAAAAATAGGAAATATGAACTGTTTTTGCTTTTTCTGACCGGATGGGTCGATGTATATATATTTATATCTCTTGTCAAATTGCAAAAGCTCCTCCGTACAAAGGAGACTCTGCCGAATTTTTATGAAAATTTTAAAAGTTAGATAATTTTTGAAAATTTTTGAGAAAATTTTCGTTAGTGGCAAAACGATTTCAAATTGGAAATTTAAAATATATTAGTAGATGAAACTAATATGAATCAGTTATAAATGGAAGATAAAATTCAATATTCAGAACTGAAAACAAATTGAACTCATATGGAAATGGGAAAACTAAGTTGAATAGAAGTAGACGTGAAAACTTCTGTAAGGAAATATATAAATGATTTTAAAGGTTACGATTGGATATTATTGCTAAGTAAGGTATGCAGGTATTATATAGGGAAAGGAAAATTGGTTTGATTTTAGGAGACAATTTGAATTGCCCAACAAAAATGTATGTATTTAAATTTCTATATCATATTGGATTGGGTTCTTTGGATCTAGCCACTTGGCCTTTTGTTTTCTTTTGGAATTCGGGAGCCCGTAGAGGCATTTTGTAGTTGTACCGAGCTAGCCGTGCAAAGGAGACGCTGGCAAAAAATTTCAAAAATTTAGAGAGTTAGAATTTTTTTTTTATAAAGTTGTGATAATTTAAATTTGAATTTTAAATTTAAATTTGAATAAGTAGAGTAAATAATGTTGTTGGAAACTATAGAAGGTTTTGGGAAGTTGGTTGAAGTAATAGTGGTCTTTTATAAAAGATAGTTGGTAGGATGTTGAACTGTTGGTTTTGGGGAAAAGTAAACGGGTATTGGACCATTCTTCCTAACTAGTAATTTTGGGGACAAATTCTTTTAAGGGGGAAGGGGAATGTGACGACCCGGAATTTTTAACAATTTAAAATGGAATATTTAATTGATTTTAAATATTTAAAAGTTAATTTTTAACTTGAATTCAAATATCACCATTTATTTAAGAATTAAATTTTTGACTTAAATAATTTGAAATTGGGTAAAATGTTGAATATGGAGTTTTAAGTCTGTTAAAAATAATTTGAAGGCTTATAAAATTTATAATGATGATACTGAAGATAATAGAATGGTTGAAATTTAATTTAAAGGTGATTTGTTCAGTTTTAATAATACATCGTTTAAATCAATATTTAAAAATAGCCTTCCGAGGCACAGTCTCGGATTTCGACGAAATCAGTTCCATTGGGTCCGTAATATATCATTATTATTGGATTTCAATTTTCGTATTATTTGGAGTTGTTGGACGAGCGTACGATAGATAAATGCACTGAATTTATATCGAAAGTTAATATAATAACCGAGTCCAAAAAGCTATCTTTTCCATATGATCGAATAAGCCTTCGAAATATTTTCCATTTCGTCCGAAATAGCGGTATAACACTATGAACGCCAGGTCGCATGCCTCATTAGGAGTTCAAAATTTCACGGTATGCAACACGAGATATTTTCAATATTCAATTATATAAAATCAATTCGAAGTCTAAATTGAATCACCCTAGTCACGTGATTACGGTCTAGCTTATACTCGAAGCCTCTATTAGGAAATATCTCTTCGTTTTTTCAGATAAAAATCAAATCGAAATCGAAGAAAAAAAGGGAATTAATGGCCGAACATTTTAAAATGAAATCGCGAGTCTGCCTACGTTCGAAATCAAATCTCGTTTTCCCCTTTCCTCTCAATCTAGTTCGAGATATTAGCCATTCGAAAATTAATTGTTCAATGGTGAAATGAAATTGCGACTTGGGCAGCAACACGTGGTAGTTTTCTTTCGAGAAGGTGGCGATTTCTGTGGCGATTTCTGGGAGCACGCACGTGGTTTGAGGTGATGGAGGGTCGGAGCGAGACCGAAGTCAACCTTGATAGGCACGAGATGGCCGAGAGCATCTAACATGGAGGCTGATGGAATCGCGCAAGGTCGAGTGTGGCTAACTGACAGTAAGCTATTTGTTCTTTATCAATTTGATATGTGTACATTTACAGTTCAAATGAGTGCTATTCCACAAATCGATTGCCATTTAACAAAATGAATTTCTGTTTGTTTATTTACAAATTTTTATTCAACAAATATACATTAAAATTTTATGTTTACAGTAAGTTTTATAAAAGGATAATTTGTTTTCTTAAATATTAAATACGCATGTGAATATTCTTATACAGGAAATTTTATTTATTTCAGTGATATATATATTGAAAACATATTTGAACAATATACACACATTTATAAATTGTAATACAATAGAAAATTTATTTTGAGCACTTTTAAAATTGATAGTACTTTAGTCTAAAACCTGAGTTAATCTAATGATTTTTAGAAATTATTTTTAAAGATAAGATTAAAAAATAGATATATGTATATAATAAATAAGAAATAAATTATTTAGTTAAAATTGAATTGTTAACTAATTAATTTATTTAAAGAAATTTAGCTTTAAATTAAATGATTAATTAAATCTACGAGAATTGATTGTTTTATCCAAGTGTTAATAAACAATATAAATTGCATATTCAAGGTCAAAAGTCGAGGAAGCCAAGGCAATATTGAAGTGGATTGCAGATATTAACGAAGGTGAGTAAATCTCACTCTTCAGGATTTTTATTTAAATTTAAAATGGTTAAATGGTTAAATTTAAATAATTGGTTGAATGGTTGAATTGATTGGATGTGCACTGATGATCTGGTGACTTTGGTTTTGGTTGGTTCTCGAGTTAACTGTAGCCTGACTCGAAGTATTTGGGTTTTAAATTGTTTTAAACTTAAATTATGAATAAGAGAATGTTTTCATTTTAAAGTTAATAAGGGCTTAATGAATTATGATTCATTTAAATAGTAGGGTAATTGAAATGGATAATTAATTAATTCAATTAATTAATGATTTGGGTTAATTAATTTTGTAATTAAGTGTTAGAATTAATTAATTAAGGTTTAAGTTAATTTATTAAGTTTCATTAATTTAGAATAATCAATGGATGGTTCGATATGTAATTACTTAATGTAATTAATAAAATATGGTTACTTTGTGAAATTAATCAAGGGATTAATTAAGATAGATAATTAAGGAGTAATTAATTTATTTAATGAAGTAAATAAGAAGGTAGATAATTACAGGATGAGATAAATCAAGAGTGATTAATATTTGCGGTTTAATTAATGATTAATTATTTAATGTAATTAATTTAGATTAGGATAAACTGAAATGTAATTCGAAATTATTAATTGTATAACCAATGATGTAATTATAGTCTGATTAATTAAGATTGATCAATCAATAATAAGTGACTTATGCGGAGTTAATTAATATAAGAAATCATGGATTAATGTAATTAATTATAGTTAATTAATTTATGAAGTAATTAAGATTGCTTATTGATTTTGTTTAAGAAAAATTAATATTGTCAAGTTAATTAAAGTTGATTACTTGAATGTAATTGAAGGAAAATTAAACCAGGGTGATTAATTAAGATGAATAATGAAGGGATGTTTGATGAATTGATTTGAAATTAATTAATGTTAAATGAAGAAATCTAAGTCGTTGAGGTTAGTAATTCAATCAGGATTAATTAAATAAATTTGTATGTGATTAAGCTTTGCTTATGAATGATTGAATGGTATTGGATGCTTTGAATGAGTTGATATCTCTGATATGAAATGTTGTGTATTTCATTTGGATAACTTGGATTAGGATGACATGAGACTCGAAGAGACCGGGGTCGGGTATTAGAAAATACCCGAAACCACTTCGAATTTTTATAGATTCATATGTGAAATCTATAGGCTGGAGTGAAGTGATTTAAAGGAATTAGACTATTTTAAATCTAAATCTTTGGTACTTAGAAAACTTATGTGTGAAATATGTTATGTCTATAACATATCGTGAACTTGTAAATTGGTTCGAGTTACCCCGGGTTTTATATAAGTTGCATGCTTAGTATTCCATGTTGGATGAGTTTGCTCACGCTGGTTTCCTGCTTGACCCGGGTGTTACTTTGATGTAATAATCAGGTCAGACCGAGTATTACAGATTTTCAGGTAAGGACGTTCAGAAGCTCAGGAGTCGAGATGGATGGCAGGAACGTGTAGAGTATTTCCGCTGTATTATATTATTGTACATCCGAGGCATGGTAAATTGTGTATATCCAATGTCTGTATAAATGTGTAACTCTGATGTATTATAAATGTAATTGACAGATACATAATGCTTTTGTAAACTGTTATTATTTATTATTATATTTTATCCACTACGAATGTGAGATGTTGATGTTTTTGAACTTCTTCTTCTTCTTCTATCTCTTTCTTCTTTTTCCTAACTATCTGGAATTTTCGAGATCGAAAATTTCGGATTGTTCATAGTCGTTCAAGTTAGGTATCGACAGTAGTTTTTGTTGCCAAGTCAGATGGATCTTTAAGGTTTTGTGTATATTAGCGAGATTTGAATAAACAAACGACTAAGAACAAGTATCCTCTACCCCGAATAGATGACTTGTTGATCAGTTGCATGGTGCTTGAATATTCTCGAAAATGGATCTAGCCACGGGATTCAATCAACTAAGGATCGTAGAAGAATGCATCCATTTAACTGCATTTAAAGGTCCAAATACTTTTTCGAGTGGTTGGTTATGCCTTTTGGGCTGACTAATGCACTCATATATTTTGTAGACCTTATGAATAGAGTATTTAGAGATGTACTTAATAAATTCGTGTTAGTCTTTATTGATGATATCCTTATCTATTCTAAGAAAGAAGAAGAAAGTGAAAGACATCTAGAAATTGTGTTGGAGACATTAAAGAATAATTTGCTTTAAGCAAAATTTTAAAAATGCCATTTTTGAGAAAAGGAAGTAAGAATCCTTGGCCATATGGTGTCAAGGGATGGGATTTTAGTAAATCCTGTAAAGGATGCAGTTGTTCTAAATTGGAAGTAACCACAAACTCCTAAAGAAATTCGTAGCTTCTTAGGTCTAGCAGGGTATTATAGAAGATTCATTCAAGACTTCTCAAAGATTGCCTACCACCTAGCAAAGTTGAAAATGAAGGATGCTAAATTTATCTATAATCTTAAATGTGAAGAAGAATTCCAAGAAATTAAGAAAAGGTTGAAAACCGCTTCAGTTTTAGCCATTATAACAGGAAATTGTGTATTAACCATTTATATAGATGCTTGTGGAGAAGGAGTTGGTGCAGTTCAGATGCAGGAAGGGAAGGTGATCGCTTATGAAAGTAGACAACTAAAGGCTCATGAGAAGAATTATGCAACATACGACTTAGAATTACTATCTATGGTGTTCGTATTAAAAATATGGAGGCACTATTTGCTGGGTAAGAAGCTTTCATAGTTTGTTTCAATTAAAACTTTGAATTGACCTTAGTAAATGAAATTCCCTTTTTTAATTAGGTGAAATGTTTGATCTCTTTATGATAATAAATCTTTAAAGTATCATTTTCACTTAGAAAGATTTAAACATGAGGCAGCAACGTTGGTTGGAGTTTCTCGCATCTTGTGATTTAGATATTTTATACATACCTGGGAAAGCCAACATAGTAGCAGATGCGTTGAGCAGGAAGTATGTTGTTATTTCTTGTTTGGTAGTAACTCCAACTCTTCTAGAAAAAATAGCCAGTATACGGAGAGAAGATAGACAGTTTTTAAAGTTCATTAAGGTAGCTGAAGAAGAAAGAAATTCAATCTTTGAGATAGATAAAAGTGGAGTATTACGGTTAAATGGGCTAATTTGTATTCCAGATGTGGAAAATCTTAGGCAGGAGGTGTTAGATGAATGCTAAAAAACCAAATTTAACTTTCATCCGGGATTTAACAAAATGTATAGAGATATGAAGCATATATCTTGGTGGAGAAGTATGAAAAGGGACATATCTATTTATGTTAGCCGATGCGTGATTTATCAACAACTCAAGATTGAGTAGCAGAAAATATCAGGATTACTTTAACCTTTGGAGATTCCAGTTTGGAAGTGGGACAACTATGAATGGATTTCATTGATGGCTTACCTCGAATGAGGAATGAAATGAAGGCATTTGGGTTATCATAGACCGATTAACTAAAAGTGCACACTTCATTCCAGTAAAGCCAACAAGGATCGCTACAAGCCTTGTTGAGATATATATGATGGAAATTGTCCGATTGCATGGAGTTTCAAGAAGTATAGTAACTGATTCAGATTCAATCTTTACCAATCCGTTTTGGGAAGCATTACAGGAAATTTTAGGAACAAGGCTGAATATAAGCACCACCTATCACCCGCAAACTGATGGATGAACGGAGAGAGTCAACCGCATTTCAAAAGATCTTCTTAGAGCATGTACTATACTTTGGAGGCTCATAGAACAATCATTTTCATCCAGTAGAATTCTCTTATAACAAAATTATCAAGCTAGTATTGGCAATGGCATCATATGAAGCTCTATATGGTCATCCATGCAGGTCGCCAGCATGTTGGATCAAAACCGGAGATCGGTTAATACTTGGTCCTGATATGAGATGAGAAGCTTCAGAGAAGGTTGATATGATTAGAAAGAAGCTAAAGGAAGCCCAGAGCAGATAGAAGAGTTATGCGGACCAAAGGCGTAGAAAATTGAAATTCTCAGTTGGAGATTCAGTCTTATTGGAAGTCTCTCCGATGGAAAGAGTGGTGAGATTTGGAAGGGCTGGGAAGTTAGAACATCGATATATTGGACATTTTCCCATTCTTAAAAAAATTGGCCCACTAGCTTATCGAGTGCAATTTCCAGAAAGGTTGGAAGGAGTGCACAATATTTTTCAAGTATCATTTAAGGAAACATGTGCATGACCCAGTGCAAATCATAGTAACAAATGCTTAGGAAGACTTGGAGGTGGAACCGAATTTGGCAGTTATTAGACATCCTTTTCGAATCATTGATCGTGATGAGAAACGATTAAGAAGGAAGATAGTAAGGTAAGTCAAAGTTCAATGGAGTGGAGATGCTGAGGATTGCACTTGGGAAATGGAGGATAGGATGAAAAAGGCATATCTCGAGTTTAGAATAGAAGATTGAACTATAAAGATCATATCGTTATAGTGGACTCACTAGCTATGGTGTAGTCACTTATCCATACTTTTGTACATATTCCATCATATCGAATATAGTTCCTTTTGAGCTATTTTCTTCTTATCTTAATTTCGAGGACTGGATTCTTTTAAGGAGTGGAGTCTGTAACGATCTGTAAATATATTAGTTTGAATAAATGATTATTTAACTTATCGATATAACAATAATTTTGTAAATAATTATTTATATCAGTTTATATGATTTTATAAATAAAAATATGATCATTTAATTAGTTAAGAATGATAAGAAAATTTATTTTCAAAATTTGTTTGCAGAAATATGCATATTAATTTAAAAGAGAAAATATGACCGAAAATCAAAATTAGGATTTGTAATGGCACACTGTGTAGAAGTTATTCAACGTTGTAGAAATATGTTACATACACATATACATATTCATGTGCATACATGAAAACATGCATATAAATATAATTAAGTATAAAAATATATAAGATATTTTAAGTTTTCTTACTCCTTAAGCATACATAATCCATGTATCTATACATGAGATGATGGAAGTGATGGGCGCATGGGGGTGGCCTTTGCCGTGCATAATGGGGGAGTTGGTGATCATGAAGGTGCATGTGATGGTGATGCAAAAGGTGATGTGTGCATAGATATTTTTACTCTCTTCTTTTCCTATAATTACCCTACCCTCTTATGTTCCTTTTTATTCATCTTCTTCTTCATATTTTCTGAGCTCTATCTTCCAGTTTAATGGCTTCCATCTTAAGAGAAATAATGTCAAAATTTATTTTGAAAAGAATTTAAATTATAATATATAGTTATATATACTTAAACACCTCAGTAATATCCCGAAAACTCCACTTTTTTTCATGTTCTTCACAACCTCCACCTCACTTCATAATTAGGCCGAGCACCTCCTTGCTCCACCCTAGGTCAGGCACCCCCTAAGCCACCATAGGCTTTTGTTAAGGCATCCATGAGCTAAAGCCCGAAGAATATTGAGCTTTGAAAACCGAATAGCAGAGCTATAACGAAATTTTTAATTAATCATTAAAAATTCAAAGTAAGTACTACTAAACTATTATATTTTATTTTGGATGATGATATGATGTTTGCAATGGGTGATTAAATATGACTTGATCATCAAGTTTGGTTTTTTCATATGAATATTGAATATATATGAAATTCATGGAAATACACGTCGAGAAGCACAAAAGAAATCATTTTCCACTATATTAATGAATTGGTGTATATGGAAGGTTAAATCTCTCTAAAAGGATTTAAAAATGAGTTTGAAATGTTTTATAAACACATGTAAGTGTTTTGGTGAAGAGTGAATGATAATTGAAAATTTAGTCAAAATTAGGTGTGTCGCGTAACGGTAGTTCGCGATTTTAGACGATAAAAGTCAAACAGTTTGTAACATCCCCTATCTAGAGGCTCAAAACTAATTGCTACATATGTTGCAGTCATCTATAGTATTAGCTTTCATCAACTAAATACGGCTATGTTAATGGTATGTAGAATATCAAAAGCATTCGAATATGAAACAAAACATAGATTTCAAAACAAGTTTTCTTCATTACATTTCAAAACCAGATGTTATATTTTCTCAGTACACAATCCCAGTACGTTTCTAGGCACAGATCAAATATACTTATTACAAAATATGCCAAGAGTGGTATATGAAGATCCCTCCTTGGATGATTAGAGTCATGGAGTCATAATAGACTTAATACGAACACATCGGAAAATTAAAACATAAAACAAGAATGGTAACTCCTAAATAGCTACCCGTTTGCCTCCTGCATGCCTCCAGTAGCCTTATTCGTCATCCTACTAAAACATGAGCACCTGAGAGTTTAAGGTGAAAACATGAACTCCGAGTCAGACATAAAGCCTAGTGTGAATAATACTATAAATCCAGGTTTAATATGTTAAGTGAGACCATGCCGCTTAGCGGAACATGTTTTCCCTCACTAACATCCTTTTAAAACATATCTTTGCAAACCTTTTTTTGCAACCCAAACTGGTTAAATACTGTAAAGCATCATCATGTAAACATATGTAAATATCTGGTAATAATGAACTATCTGTTCCATCACCTAAATTTTGTTTGGCTAATTTTTAACGTTTAGTTGACTCAGGCCTACCAGGCAATATAAACAAAATTAATCTAACACCTGTTAGATACTCCTCTTCTGGATGGTCTGTCCTTAACTATCTGTTAAATACTTCGCTTTTGGAAGGTCTATCCCTAACTTAATCATCTCCCAGGTCTTTCCATCCTAATGGTTTTTTGGGCTCACCAATAAACTTTATATATACAAACATATATTCCCTTCGGTGTGCAATCATAATTTTAGTCTACCTAACCAGGCCCTACACACTGGATTTGGACAACAATAAGCTGGGGTCAATAGCTAATGTATAGGGTGGGACCCTATACCAATCTCATCTGGTATTCTAATATGCAAGTCAGTTTCACCTAGGGATCCCCTCCACAATTTTCCTTGAAAACATTTTCAAATGATTTAAAACCTTTAAATCAAACTTACACAAGGAAAATATAGAATATTTATGCTTTACTCGAAATCACCTTGCCATGTTATATCTATATACTTTACTCAACCTTAGTTGATGAAAACATTTAAACATTTGAATGTATCCCTTTTGATTCTATTGAAAGTACCCCCTTCTAAACCATTGAAAGCATCTCTTTCGGAACCATTCAAACCTTTCGAAACCATTAAAATCTTTCCTTTCGAAAGTAATAAAACTTTAGACATCCTACTTTAAAAGAATTTAAAACATTGCCTTAGTAAACCTTGGAAAACCATCCATTTCAAACCTTTCAAAATCATTAGAAATTAGAACTTTTCGTCTTTGTCGGAAGCTACCTTTCGACCCCTTCGAAAGCTACCTTTCGACTCCATCGAAAGCTTGGCTTTGACTCCTTTAAAAGCTTTTCTTTCGACATTGAAACCATTTAGAAAATAAAACCTTTTGATAGCATTAAACCTTCAAGACATAAACCTTTCGAAAGCTTTTTTGGTTCAATTTAAAACATGTGGAAAAACTTCTCTTAAAACCTTTCGACTTCATCAGAAGCTTAGTTTTCGACCCCTTCGAAAGCTCTGCTTCGAAAGCTTTAAAACATATTTTTTTTAAACAATAGGCTCCAGCCTTTAAAACATCTCCTTCGAAAGCTTGGGTTATACTTCAATTAGAATAGAAAGGGTAAAACACCTAATTAGAAAGCTTTCTTTCAAAAGCATGAGAGAAGCGACCGATTTGAAAACAAGTATGCCTTTTGAGCTTGTCGAAGCACGACTTCAAAAGGTAGAAAAGCGACAATAACCTTTCGACCTTGTTGAAAGGTTTAAACCTTTATTTTAAATATTTGACCTGGTAGAAAGCAACCAAGTCGAGAGCTTCTATTTGAAAGCAAGGCAGGCGTTAGTATTGTTTTATAAAAAAACATACTCCAACCTCTTCGACAACTAAGGCTTCAACTAAGAACCCTTCGACCTTATCCAATTTGGTATGTACCAAATTACTTAAAACCATACACATTGGTTTTTGACCTTGTCAAAAGCATAATACCTTTTGTTTGCAATCAAATTGGTTGCAAACACCCGAGAATGGATTTGAGTAGCGGGATAAATGAAGAAATTAAATGAAAAAAATGAATATTCAAGAAAAGTTAGCAGAAAGTAAGAACAACAAGATTTATAGTGGTTCGGAATTGATTGCCTATGTCCACTCTGAATGCTTTCTTTACTGCTTTATCACTCAACTGGTTACAATTATAATTCACGAGAAATAGCTTGAGAATAAATTAGAACAAAGAGAATCTGATTACAGAAATGGCAGAGTTTTCAGTTGGTAGCCGAAAAGATATCCCCAAGAATGGCCCGCTGCCCCTATATTTATAGATGAAGGCAGCCTTCAACCTGACCATTTGGGCCCACAATCAGAAAGGCTTATCTTAATGTACCATGCCATGCCAATGTCACTATAGTATGCCACCATTCTTAACGTGACATCTCATCGCATACCTTGTCGAACCCTTCAAGTACGCCGAACCATCTTGGAACACCGATCCAATCCACTCTGTACATTATGCCGACCCGGTGGGTATCACTTACTATGCCGACCTGATGGTCTTTATATTCTATCCCAACCCAAGTCATACCATGCCAATCTGATCCCTCATAGATTCCAGGTCGACCTGGTCAATTCGTCTTGTTATGCCGACCTGACCACATTCCATTTGCTATACCGATTTGAGCCATTATTATACCGACCTAAATGATTTCATTTGTTTTGCTAAACCAAACACCACTATATCGAGCCCTTTGGGTTTCATTGAATTTGCCTAACCATTCACTTTGGTTCCCAATCCAAACAAACTAAATTCTAATGCTTCGACATTTAGTGTTATTCATTTGTCGATTTATTTAGGCTGGGCAAGATATGGCTGTTCAAACATCACACTGGTCATGCAGATATTGCCTCATGATCATCCTTCTCACTAATAGTTGAATTTGTACCTCATGATCCACCTCACATAGTCGGGCCATGGTACCGAGAAACACTTGCCCCCCAAAATACGTCTTGTGAATAACATGACGTGCTTTTAATCGGAGAAAACCAGGTTTCCAGAAAACGGCCTATCCAAGTCACTGGTTGATTATTGTTCTCGCATCACCATTCAGTGAAGCATGTCTGATGTCTCGTTCCATCAAATTCATTTATTTGGTCGTATGGAGTTTCTAGGCTTCTTTCTGATTTAACCTTTCAAAAGGTTGAATTGAATAACTCTTCTCGTGCACGCTCGTACATATATTCATGTTGTATCTTAACCTTTATGGTATCGGTTTTCATTTGGGTTTTCCAAACATTTGTTGTTGCCTTCTGCTCTTGTTTTTATCCCATGCACATTTTCCTCCTTCCTTTCATCACTCAATGTATACCATCATCACATAGTATTCTTCAATATTATTTTACATTTTTTCTTTTTCCCCTATTTTTTTAAAGAAGGGTCGAAATTTGGCATGCCGATCCCTCGCTGGATCTACATGGGTTGGAGCTAGCATGCACAACGGCCGACCCCTTCTAACATTGTGACCGGCTCCTTCGGAAGAGACGGGTTCACATTCCTACCTCCCCTCTCATATGAAAACCCATATTTACCTTTCCTTTCTATTTTATTCCATTTCTCTAAGTCTTTACCTTCTTCCTTAGTATCCTCAAGCTTCCTTCAACCGGACCCCTTATCATCACGGAAATCCTTCCTACAACCCAAATTCTCCGATTTTTAATCTCAAAACAAAAAACGAACTCGAGTTATCCCCTATAGTCGCTCCTCATTGTCCTTCGATCCAAAAATCCTAATATTTTCCATAAAATCTGAATACATAGGTATGAATCCTCCCTTAATTTGCATTGTCGGGTTGTAACCTTTGAGTTTGGGCGAATTTGTGTGTCATTTAGGTGCATGAGTAGATGGGTTTCAGTGAGAGGCAGATGGGAGGCGGAGAAGAAGAAGGATCAGCAGAAAAGGAAGGGAGTTGAAGGAGAAGATAATGGGTTTGGACGAGCAAGAGTTAGTAGGAGAGGGTTCGGTGAAGACAATGTAGAAGATAGGGTCGGTAGGACTAAGGATTGGTGTAGGTTGATTTAACAAAGGAAAGGTGTAAACGAGGACTTTAGGAGGGTTCGGCATAGGGATAAATGGAAAAGGGGTCGGTATTTTTCTTTAAGCACAAGGGTCGGTGTAATCCAGGTTATTAGGATGGATCGACATAGAGGTCAAAAGGAGAGGGATCGGTATTATACTAAGAAAGCAGGGATCGGTATAGAGGCTGGAGAGGAAGGGATCGGCCATAGATTTAGTACATCGGGTCTGCATAAATTGCTGGGGTCGGTGTTGACTAATTAAAACTATCTCAACATGTGTTATTCGAACATATGACTGCATGCTACCTTGTCCAAGCATAAAGTGACTTACAACAATATGACTAGCATATACGGATCAATGGACTTAAACTTGAATGAAAAAATTCTCGATACACTCAACATGAGTTAAGCATAAAACCGACCCTTCATATTCAAACAACGAACTTTATAATCTTAAACGTCGACACCCGACCTAAAGCTTTTGTCGCTGATCACCTTTCACGTTGTCTGAGACGGTCAACGATGATGGTCCGGACGAAACCTCTAAGCTCAGACATTTTAATTTTGCTTTTCTGATTTCAAACTGCTCACATTAATTTCACCTTCCATTGCACTAGTTCACACATAGCATGGGGAGATAGGTTATTATTTTTAATATTAATTGTCTACTGGGTGTAGCTGACACAGGTATTGAGTTATACAATGCGTTCTCCCATGATGTTTTCTAAATCAGGTATGAAATCAAGCTTCACTACTTTGTTTGACAAGTCTGTACCAAGCCAGCAAAGCGAAGGAGTAGAGACATTTGATCCACATGCAGACCTTTTTTTGATATCCCAACTCTGTCCGCAGAAGTTATATGCCTAGCTCCCGATGCTATGGAAAATGCCATCGTCTTAAATCATCCGGCTGACTCACAGGCTTCAAAAATCATCAAAGCTGCTCTTCGTCCATTGTGTTCTATCCATGGGATCCCCTTTGAAGATGTTCTGGTTCCATCAAGGAAAGATAGGCCTCACTTGCCCTTAACTGGGTATACCACATGCAATCAGTTCATGTGTTGGGTCGGATGTCTGCCACCTTTCAACTCTTTTATTTATGAAGTGTTGAAGTATATTGGAATTGCTCCAACTCAACTGCACCCCAACAGCTGCACTTTTATCCATGGCACTTTCCTCCTCTTCATGGGTGTCCTATTTCGTCCACTAACTCTCGAGGACATCCAGTACATTTATAGTTTCAAAAGATGAACGGATGGCCCTTCATACGTCTTCCTCGAACCTACGCCCAAATGTCAAGTCTTAATGGGGACATGGAATAAACTCTCCTTGTTCAAGCAAGAATGCTTCTACGTGCGATGTCCTCTCAGCTTCGTGAGAAGGTGGTTGGAAGGATGTAAGTACTATACCCGCCTTTGCCTTTAATTTAAGAACTCAAATCACATCGTCTTTCTTAATCGTACAAATTCCTTCAACTCTTTCATGTGCTTTCGCTTGGCCTGAAGGTGTTTGATATTCCAAGGCCATTGCGACAATCCATGCTACTCTGGTGGAGGATAGAGAGATCAAACTCCTCATCATTGACGAACTACTCTCGCTATTCGGGCTATTAGAAGACAGACACAGAATTGGTCTTCTAGGAGTAGAGCGATCCCTAAGGTTGTTGTCGAGAAAAGGGGAGAACTAAATGACCCCGTAGTGCCTCTTACTGAGGGAATCTAAGAAGGCACTGAAGAAGGGGAGACAAAGGAATCAAAAGACGTAGCGCCTAAAAACGAAGATGTAGACCTTGGACAAGCTCCGATAGCCGATGCGTCGCACAGTAGCCAATCGTAACCTCCCAAGAAAAAGGGGAAAAGTTTGCGTATGGGATTAAGAAAAAGAAAACCAAGGAGACCCCAAAATTCATCATAACTCCTGTCGAAAAGGGTTCGTCTTCTCAACAAATGAAGAGCCATTGAAGGGACTTTTTGACATTTCGATTCCAGATGATTTATTGAATTATGAATTCACCACTCTTGGCTTTGAGGGGCTTAACTCACCAGTGAGAAGCAGCAAAGGCGGGCAAACTTCCAATTAAGGAGAAAGGACTCCTACGAGTAAAGAAAATGTTACTTGTCCGTCGGGGAACACACTAGGGCACACACAAGCACTCACACCCCACCATTCACGTGCACTTAACTCTTGACATAACAACTATTAATATGTTCTTGCTTGGTTCTTTTACAGGTGCAATATCTTGTTCACACGCCTTCGATTGCCTTCATGGTTCTTCCATCTTTCATCTTTCCAATCAAAATTCAGAGTCTGGAAGACGCCGAGAGCGAGAGACAAAGGGCATGAGAAGATTTTCATTCTCGAGAATCATCCTCATCCTCCAAAAGGAAATCCCAAGCACATGCTTCATGTCAAAGTGACCAAACTAACCCTCCTTCACACAGTGGAGACAAGTTTATGCATCGAGGCTCTCAATTTGATGCTCCTTATGACCAACGCTCTGGATCATCAAGCATAGGTAGTCACGTGAACTCCCAAACAAACGTTGGTCGCATCTGAGCAAATTCCTTCTGTTCCCGCTTACGATCCGACTACGACGAAGAAACAAGCTGAGCTTAAAGCTACCTTTCCAAAGATTTGTTTCGATGGGCTAAAATTCCCCTGGCTATACACATCATCCCTGGAATCGAAAAAGAGAGCTCACTGGCATGTGTGAATGATGTGTATATAACATAAAGCGTTCATTCATTTAGTCGAAAAAGTCTCCGAGGTTTCTATTGAACGTCAATACGAGATTGATCGCCTTAATCTAGAGGCCGACCATAATAAAGACATTGTTAGGAATTAAGATATTGAGCTGCTCGGAGTCAAAGATCAACTTGACGAGGCGAAGAAGAATGCAAAGGAGATGGCAGGGGCAGTTAATCGCCTATAGGCTTCTCATAAAAAGGAACTGAGTGATGCACTCCAACGCAGCTGCACCTTGGCATTAGAAAAAGACTCCTTACAAAAGGAGAAAAACATTTTAGCTTGCCACATGGAGGAGTTTGAAAAATGCTATCCAAGGAGAGGGAGGAGAAAGTCAAGGTATAAGAGGAGTTACAGTGATATTGTGAGGAGATAATTGAAACGGGAAATTTGAAAACGAAGCTTGATGAGCAACTCTCCCAAATTGAAGCATAGAAAGAAGCCGCTTGCGAAGAGGGAAAGAAAGCAGTGTTTACGAAAGCCGACTCTCGAATCAAGGCAGCGACTGAGTCCAGTAGGGAGGAAATCAAGTGCTTATTTGATCCACTCATTACTGAATATAACACAAAGGTCCTCCTCCACCGTGACTTAACTTTCTTGGGCGAAGGCTATCCTGAGTCACTTGCTGAGGCCTGGGATACTATCATCAAGATCACGAAAGAGGAACTGGGGGTGGTAGAGCTTGATGAAGGGGCACTTGCGCTGGAAGTTCTTTGAGGAAATGAGCCATCTGACTTGGCTACCGCAAAGCTTCAATTTGGCAGAGCTCCTACACCGCCTCAGGAAAGGGAATATATTGTTGGGTCGTCTGGTATTAAGCCCTAGGGTCCTTCTCCTATTTAGCCAGCTGGGATTTCATCTTCTCAACCTATCGAGCAACACGCTGGTTATGACCTGGACAAGCCTGGAATTGGGATACACATGTTATCTCCCATCGTCGAAGGGAATACTCCGATAATTACTGAGAGTCAACTGGTTGTTGGTACCACACTTAGCCATGTTTAATCTAAAAGGTTATTATTCTCGATGAACAATGACCGTAATCTAACATTTGCTTTTTACAAAACTTTGTAGGTCATCCTGGTCATGAGTCCACTCCTAGGAGCGATGTCACCGTAGAGCAGGAAGGAAAAGATGCCAAGGTTCTAGCTACTATGGATATTCTAGGTCTCGATGCTTAGGCGATTAGGGCGCTTGATGAGGACAAACCTGAAGACCAATCACTTAAAGAGGAGCATGATGATGTTATAGTTAAGGGTGCTTTTGAGCACACTGCTAAGTTCAGCCTAAAGGAGTGGATTGAAAAAGAGGAGAAATCAAAGCTCGAGGTTAAAGGTAAGCCCGATATGGTGGACGTTGATGATCCTCTTCGTAGGCCTTTACAATTCATTCATCCCGGTGGGTACACTCCTATTGCAGTCCCTCATCCTTCCTTAAGTACTTTTACTCAAGGCGGAAAAGGGTCTCTAAAAAGATACTCGACTGATTCGACACCCGAAAAGACGAAGAAGGTGAAGAAGTCAAAGAAATAATCGGGGTCGTGTATTATTTTGCTTATTCCAAATAAGTTAGACTTACGTTGTTATTTTTCCCCCTTTCTTTTTCTTTTTAGTAGCATATGTATGGGCATGGATCCTGGCCTCTTGGATGGTTCGTTAAGAATATCTAGGATTGTAAATAATTTTTTTCCTTAGTCAATCGTCAAGTCAATTAACATTCCAAGTTGAAATAGGTGTCGTCTTAGTTGACTTTACTGGAATGAAATAGGCAATCTTGGTTAGTCTATCCACTATGATCCATATGCTTTCATTTCCTTTACTAGACCTAGGCAACCCATCAATAAAATCCATAGAGATAGAATCCCACTTCCACATCAGAACAACCAACAGTTGAAGCAATCCACTTGGCTTCTAGCGTTCAGCCTCTGTCTGCTGGCAATTCAAGCACTGCCATACACATAAACCAATGTCCTATTTCATACCTTCCTAGAAGAAATATCTCTTCGTATCCTAATACATCTTTGTTCCTCCTGGATGGATAATGAACTTTGAATGATGGCACTCATCCAATACTTCTTTCCTTAGTTGTCCAACATTCGAAACACACAACCTTCCCTTCTTTCTCAACCACCCATTCAGGTCGAGATTGAAATTCTTTAAGTCATCGCTCTCTATTCCTTCCCCTAACCTTTTCATACGTTCAGCCAAAACTGGATCCTCCTCCTATTTAGAAGCTATCTTCTCAATCATTACCGGTCGAACTTCTAAACAAGACAATATAGCACTTCCTTCACTAGAACCTGCCTCGGATCTATACTGCACTCTACAAGCTGTAATGCTTACAAATCTTTCCACTCAGCAATCATAGCCAATACTCAATTCTGTTGTTTCCTGCCAAGTGCATCCACCACCTTGTTTCATTTTCCCAATGTATACTCAATTCTAAAACAATAAACAGCAATAAACACCAACCATCTCTGTTGTCTCATGTTCAGCTCCTTTGAGAGAACAAGTACTTCAACGACTTATGATCTGTATAAAGCTCAAATCGCTCTCCCAAAAGATAACGCCTCCAACCTTCAAACCAAATATAATGGAAGCTAACTCTAAATCATGTGTCGATACCTAACTTCATGTAGGCTGAGCTGTCTAGAAGCATAATTACCTCTTTGCATCAACACAGCTCCCAATCTAGTTCCACACGCATCAGTGTAGACAAGTAAATCTTGATTCTCCTCTGGAGCCACCAATACCAGTGCATGGGTCAATAAGTGTTTCAAGCTTTGGAATTCTTCCTCACACTTACCAGTCCATACAAACTTCACATCTTTTTGCGTAAGCTTAGTCATCGATGCAGCTATCCACTTAAAATCCTTTATAAACCTTCAATAATATCCAGCTAATCCAAGAAAACTCTTTATTTCGGTCACTGTCTTGGGTGTTTTCCAATTATTCACCGCCTCAATCTTAGTCGGATCTACAGAAAACCCTTTCTTTGAGACTACATGACCAAGGAATATTAGTTCCTTCTACAAAAATGGCACTTAGAAAATTTCGCCTTCAACCGATGCTCCCTTAGCGGCTCTAGCACAACTCCAATATGAACTTCATGCTCTTTCTCATCTTTAGAGTATATTAGAATATCATCTATGAAGACTAACACAAATCTATCCAAGTGCTCTCAAAAGATTCAGTTCATCAAATCCAAAAAGAATGCCAGCGTATTAGTTAGTCCGAACGACATAACTAACCATTCATATGATCTATATCTTGTCCTAAACGCCGTCAAAGGGATACTATCCTCTGCCACTACAAGCTGATGAAATCCAATCGCTAAATCTAGGTGAGAGAATACATTGGCTCCACTTAACTGATCGAACAATTCATCAATTCTTGGCAATGAATATCGGTTCTTTATCACCTTCTCATTCAACTCACGATGATCGATGCATAGCCTCAACGATCTGCCTGCCTTCTTATCAAATACAACGGCATCACCCCAAGGTGAACTACTTGCTCTAATAAAATTTCTGCCTTACAAATCCACCAATTGCACCTTCAACTCTCTCATCTCTGTAGTTGTCATCCTACTCGGTTGGCTACTCACCGGTTCTGCTCCATGCACCAAATCAATTTAAAACTCAATGGCTCATTTCGGTGGCAATCCAGTTACCGTCTTAAACACATCAGTAAACTGTCTAACCATAAAAACTCAATTTAACTCATCCTCCAACTCCATGATACCCAATAAAGCATTCACCTCATAAATAGGGTTTTCTACGGTATAAACTATCCGATCACTACACTCTGGGTGTCTAAGTGATATTTTCCTATCATGGCAAAATATCCTAAAATTATATTTACTTAACCAATCCATCCCAATAATACTCCTAAACCATGCAAAATCAAATACATGGAAACAATAATCGAAAGTATGACCTAGAAAATCAAACTGTAAATGGTCACACCTCATCCCAAGTGTCGCATGTCATGCTATTGGATTTGTAACCCTTAAGGAAGTAACTAAATATAAGGACTCTAGGTTAAGCTTATCTACCAAACATCGAGAAATAAAAGAATGGGATGCACCAGCATCAAACAAAACGCTAACAGACATACTGTGGATCTATAGCGAGCCTCCTAGAATAGCCTTCCCTTTCTCCTGCACAACTGGCCTTAGTGTTGCGAGCTCCGATGCATATATCTCCAATGCATATATCTGTCCCTTTCCTACCAGGCTCAGGGCTTTTGTTCTTATAATGGCCGATCTTATCATAATTAAAGCATCGGATATTCTTCTTTCAAACTGCTACTTCCCCTTTTCCTTTTCCTGTACGACACTCATTAGCATTTTGTCCTTTCTCATCACATTTATAGCAGACCACTTCAGATTTCCCTTCTTCTGTGCTCCTCCCTTCCGAGCATTCTTCTTATGGAAAACCTTTCTTTTCAGGCCTTGTCCCACTGGGACTTCCTTCTCTTTCTTCTTCTCCAAACAAGCTCATGACTCTTCCCGCCTTAGCGCCATTTCTACAACTACATCACTTGGATCTCTTAAGTGTGGTAAGGTTGCACTTACCAACTCCGGATCTAGACCCCTTATAAATTTCTCACTCCTCTTTATCACCATATCAACCATAGCATAGTCGTACTAGGCTAACTCTTTAAATCTTCAAACATACTCTAGAATAGACATTACTCCATATCTAGTTCAGCAAGCTTCCTAGCAAATGCCGACTGTGCCATTACCGACATAAACCTTTCTTGAAACCTTCTCTCAAACTCCACCCAAGTCATAGTTTCCTCATCAACACCAGCTACTATAGTATTCCACCAAAACAAGGTAGATCCTTGAAGTTGGCCTCCTTATCTTCTATCATTCTGCCTTAAGTCAGAAAAAATCCTTTAGTAATGCAACAACCTGTTTTCTACCTCAATCGCTTCTTCTGTTCCAATGAACGGCTTCCCTTCAAGCCTAGTATAGTCTCTACTCAAGTTAGCACAGTGGTTGACTATCGGAGCACCCTAAACTATCGGAGCGTCCTAAACTCCTCCTCCAGTAGCATTTCCTATGACAACTCCGGTTGCAATTCCAACTTACATCATGTTTACGAAGAACTAATACATGGCTCCTATGTCCACTTGGGGAACCCTAGCACCAATATTTTCAGCCTAAACCTGATCGAGACCTCTTCTATCATTTAGTCGAGCATTTCCATTAGTGGTGGTGCTCTCTTCTCAAAGATTAACTCTGCTTCTTCTTCCATATCTGTATTCAAGCCTTGTGAGATACAGAAAAATATCGTAACAAAGATTGGAGTCTAGAGATATAGCGTAAACTTATATGTAGCAAATAAAAGTACGTTACTATAGAGTTATCCCATACCCTGATCTTAACTCTAATTACTAAGGATTATGTTTTCAAAAACCATTTTTGGTTAAAGTATTTCATAAACCATACTCTAATACCAAGCTGTAACATCTCCTATCAAGAAGCCCAAAACTAAGCGCTACAGATGCTGTAGTCATCTATAGTATTAGCTTCCGGCGACTAAATATGACTATGTTAATGGTATCTAGAATATAAGAAGCACTTGAATATGAAACAAAACACGAATTTCAAAATACTTTTCTTCATTACATTTCAAAATAAGATGTTTTGTATTCTCAATACATAATCCCAATACGTTCTATGGAGCAAATCAAATATACTTATTACAAAACACGCCAAGAGCGGTATATGAAGATACCCCCTTGGATGATTAGAGTCATGGAGTCATAATAGACTTAATACAAACATAGCGGAAAATAAAAACATAAAACAAGAACTGCAAATCCTAAATGGTTATCTGTTTGCCTCCTACAAGCCTCCCATAGCCTTACTCGTCATCCTACTAAAACCCGGAAAGACCTTAACCCCTCGACCTACTCAAATCATTTTTGAGCACATGAGAGTTTAAGGGAAAGACATAAACTTCGAGTCAGACATAAAGCTTGGTGTGAATAGTACTATACATCCCAGTTTAATATGTTAAGTGAGACCATGCCGCTTAGGAGAATGGGTTTCCCCTCAATAACATCCTTTTAAAACATATCTTTGCAAAATCTTTTCCTGCAACCAAACTGGTTAAATATTGTAAAGCATCATTATGTAAACATACATAAATATCAGGTAATAATAAACTATCTATTTAATCACATATGTTTTGTTTGGCTAACTTTTAACCTTTAGCTGACTCGGGCCTACTAGACAATATAAACAAAATTAATCTCACACCAGTTAGATACTCCTTTTCTAGACGGTCTGTCCTTAATTGTATATTAAATACTTCGTTTCTAGATGGTCTGTCCCTAGCATAATCATCTCCTAGGTCTTCCTGATCCTAATGGTTTTCGGGCTCACCAATAACATATTTGTATACAAACATATATTCCCTTCGGTGTGTAATCATAATTTATTCTATCTTACCAAGCCCTACACACTGGAATTTTTGACAATAATTTGCTAGGACAAATAGTAATGTATAGAGCGCGACCCTATAGCAGTTCCACTTAGGGATCCCCTCTTATAATCTTCCTTGGAAACCTTTTCAAAATGATTTAAAACCTTTAAATCAAATTTAGACAAGGAAAATATAGAATATTTATCTTTACTCAAAATCACCTTGCCATGTTGTATTTGTAACGATCCCGTTTTTAAATCAAATTTAATATGAATAGATTGTAATTTGAATTTGAATTTGAAATTCAAAATATAAATATTTTAAAAATAAATTAAATTTGAAAATAATATATGTATGATTTTTATTAATGTATAAATTAGTTTTAAATCATTTTCTTTTAATTTGTATAAATGTAAACAAAGGAAATGTATTTATAAAAATTGGAAAATATAATTTAAAATCGTATAAAAATGCAAAAAGACAAGTGTTAAAAATTTAACATATAATATAGCAAGTGTTAACTTAACGACTACATGCAATTAACAAGTGCCCAAAATTTAACATATAATATAACAAGTGTTACCTTAATGACTACATGCAATTAACAAGTGCCCAAAATTTTCAATTTTCTTTCATTTTTTAAAAAAGGACAAAATAGGTTATATATACATCTACTTTTACTCTTTCCAATTCCTTTCATAAATTTCAAAAACAAAATCCTGTACAAACCAAAAACAAAATAAAATATTAAAGCAAACAACCTCAAACCAGCAAATTTGAAATCAAACCAGAAAACAAACTTGAATTCATTTCAAAAATCTGAAGCAAACAACAAGTTCAGATCATTTCAACATCAAAGCAAATTCAAAGATTCAACCAAGTTAATCAATTTAATCAAGATCAATTTCAAATCCAAGGATCAAAGCAAATCAAATCAGAGCTTTCCAGATTTCAAATATCAAAAACAATTTCCAGTATTTCCAAATTCAAACACTTCTAGGCTTTCTATTTTCAAAAATCTAGGTGAGTAAACTCCTGATAATATGATCTATAGCTTGTTGTTTGTGAAGTGAAGCTGTGAAAATGTTTGAATATGTGAAAATATGTTGTATGTATACAAAAATGTATATATATGTGTGTGTATGTCTGAGTATCCCCTTTGTTCCAGGTTTACAGAGTTTAAAACTGTGTCAAAAGTCAAAATCTCTCCTTCTGTTTTTCTTTAGGGTTTAGAATCTAAACAAAACATGTTTGTTTAATCAAGATCTAGATCCTAAAAATATTTTTAAGTGAATTTAGTTAAAACGTTTTTTGAAATTGGAAAATACAGGAAAACTAAATATAGGTTGGAAATTCAAGCATCATGATTTTTGATTTTAATTATATCATCCAAAATGTTTTCGAAAATAATGATTTTTAAAAATGAAATCATGATTTTTAAGTTTGTAAACATGGAGATATCTCGAGTTCATTGTTTTTGGGTTTTCTGGTGATTCCCGACGATCAGAGTAAAATGTAGGATCGGGATTGCTACTGGATGATGGTCGAACTCAGGAAAAATGATCAGAAAAATTCCAGATCATCATGGAGGACAAACGGCGTTGATTTAGTATTTAAAATCGAGTTTTGGTGGTAGTTAGAATTCGAGCTGCTGCATCATCATGGATGAACTCGAGGCGATCGCACAGGTGGGAATCGAAGCATAGGAGTTAGGCGGAGCTCTGGACAGAGTTGCATGGCATTTAGTGGCCTGAAGGGGTAGGTCGATGCGATCTTTGGTGATATAGTTTCATTCCAAGTTATGTCAAGTGGCTCGATTGCAAGTTCGTCGCCGTTTCGGGGCTCTGGGTGGTCTCATGTTTAGGGAAGGTTGTCGTCGACTTGTCGATAGTCATGGCATCGACCGAAGATAGTCAAAGCACTTGTTCATGTGCACGGTGTCAAACTGTATCAGTGACTTGAGCTTTGGGAAGAAGGGTTGTTGCCTCGAAGTCGATCTCGCGGAGAATAGGTGGTGGCTCAGGCTTTTGTTCGGGTGTTTGCAGGAGTTAAAAGGTTTTATGTTTTTAAAATAAAAACAAAGTATAAAAGGAAAGGGAAGGGTTTTACTCAGGGAAATTGGCTTTGGCCTTGGGGGTGAACTCGGGATTGTCTCGGATTGGTATAAAACAGTTTTCAAAATTTAAAAAAATTCCATTTTAAACATGTTTAACTCATTCTTTTAAATAATTGTTTTGTTTTAAGTGTGGGATTAGTTTAAGGTTTAAAAGTAAATTACTTTAAAGTAATTAAGCTTAATTTATTTAATCATGTGACATTATTTATAAATTAATTCTTTAGTTAATTAAAATAAATTTAATAGTGTGATTAAAAAGTTAATTAAGAAGAATTTTTTTTCAATTATTAATTAACTTAAATAACTTAAGTTAGTTGATGTCTTAGTGTTAATTAATTCCAAGGTTTATTAATTTAAAGATTTTTATTGATAGTTAAGTAATTAATTAAGATGGATGATTTATCTTTTAATTAATTAAGTTTTCAAGTAATTAAAGATTGATTAATTAATGAAAGTAATTAAAGATTGATTAACTAATGAAAGTAATTAAAGGTTGATTACTTAAAGAATGATTACTTAATATAAGCAATTGAAGAATAATTAAGGGTTAATAATTATTGATTAAAGGTTAATTGATAAATAATTAAGGTTAATTAATAAATAAATAAGGTCAATTAATTTATATTTAAGGATTAATTAATTTATAGTTAAGGATAATTAATTATTAGTTAAGGATAATTAATGAAAGTAATTATGTGATTAATTAATTATAATCACACGATTAATTAATCTTGCTTATAGATGATTGATTATTATTGAATGCCTTGGATTGGTTGATACCTTTGATATGCGATTGTGATACTTTGCGATATAAATTGCTGTGAATTGAGCTGTGATATCTATGATATATCACTGTGTGAATGTGAAAACAACTTGGCCCATAAAACGACATTTGAATTTCAATGCGATAGGGGGTCGGATTCCAAGTGGTTATCCGAAACCCACATCGTATCTCAATGGTGAATCTTTTGTGACTTATATATCCACATGTTTTTAAAATAAGCGCTTCTTATTCGGTTAAGCCAGTAGAGGACATTAAGTCGTAGAACTCATTCCGAATAATGATACGACGAAATGGGAGTGCATTTGAAGATGGTGGTTGAAGACCAGGTATTTTCGAGAATGAAATTATTACCTATCGATTGTCTCTGCACTGAGTTGCTCCGGTATAGAGATCTCCATATGTGATGGGGAGTTTGGTCGGGATTGTGGATACCCGGATTTGTAAAGGCTTCTTCCTTTATTGGAAAAGTGCCTTCGGTTCCATTCAGACCCAGGATGGACTTGTATGGATATATGTCTGACATTACACTTTGAGATGTAAAGCTGATTTCTATCAAATATATTTCTGTTTGGTGGCGGAGAATTTATTCTCTTAGCTTAACACCCTTCTCTGAGACGTACGAGCTCAGAGGTTATGTAGTTGATGGTTATTAGTGATATATTCCCAATTTGGTAGTGTGGCGTGCTAAGTATGGTTTTAGTTGTAGAACCTGCCATTTAACATGGTAGATAAAGTTGGCATACTATAATTGTACGTATGCTGGCTAAGATTAATATTATACTTTGGAAATGTTTTCTACACTATGCACTAATAATAATATCAAAAGTTTTTTCTCGTATCAAGCATGTTTGACTCTCATAAAGAGAAATCTCCCCCAAGTATGCGATTGGATTGTGTGTGTCGAGAGGCCTTATGGTAGTTTCATTTTCCAAAAAGAATAACGGATTTCTTTTTGTAAATTTTTTATGTTCAAACAACTGTTTTGTTTACTCATACCAGTCTCTTGACTGACCCGGTTCTCTTTTTAAACTCTGGGTGCCCATAATTTTCCACACGGGGAGCCTAGAGTCAGGTTATTCGTGTTTTGGAGCTAGTTTAGATTTGATCTAGAAGTCTTTTGGAGTCTTTTGTTTGGAAGCTTTTGGGTTGGAAGTCTTTTGGACTTAGAAGTTTGGATTGAAGGTGCTTATGTTGGATTCTCGCTCTCTTTTTGGAAGCTCTGTTGGTGTTGTTTAGTTGTTATGTTGTCTTTTCTGCTGTGGCATTATATTTTGTTGTTGTATCATACATTATGCTCTGATGTTGGTGTTCATGTGTTGTATCAATGTTGTATCTATGTTGTATCAGTGATGTTTATCAATGAAAATTATCTTTTGTTTCCGCTGTTTTGTATTCATCTAATGTTGTTATAAGCTCCAGCGAACTGGAGTCTGACGTTTGAATCTCCGGCATTCGAATCCAAGTGAGGTATTGAATGTCGATGTTCGAACATTGGATTTTGGGCCGTGACAAGTGGTATCAGAGCTAAAGGTTGAGTAAGAACTTTAGCTATAAAGTATAACACAATAGGTAACTCATTAGAGATAGGGTTAGAAATACCCTAGAATGAGTATATTCCCTAAGATATCTCATCCTTATGCCTAAATCAATTTTCTTACTATTTACAAATAGTGAGAATGAGTGCAAGAAGATTACGAGGTAGGGGACGGGGAAGTACCACTATAACTGGTCAAGACCCTACAATAACGGAAGCAGCTATTCCCACTCAACCCCAGCTGAATCTGGCTGATTTATATCGAACTTTCTCATGACTTGGTGGAAAGCCATTCACAGGCAAGGAGAGTATTGTCGAAGCACAAGCCAGGATTCGATCGTGTGAAAGAATTTTCAAAGGATTGGAGTTAGAAGGTGATTAAACGAGATTGATCACTTCTTGGCAGCTCCAGGAAGAGGCTTTAGCATGGTGGGAGACTATTACATTGGCTGAGCCGGAGGATGAATTTACTTGGGATCAATTCAAGAAATGTTCAAGTAGTGTTATATGTCGTCTGCTGGTTTCTCCAGAATGTACCAGGAGTTTACAGACTTGAAGCAAGGGAGCTTATCTTTTGAAGAATACTTGAACAAATTTGACGAGTTATCTCTGTTTGGTCCTGAACTGGTGAATACCCCTTTGAAGAAGAATGAAAGATTTGTTAGAGGGATGAACAAGAAGTTCCATGAAAGAATGACAGCCTACGTGAAGGAATCTTTTTTTGATTTAATAGATATGGGTTATACATATGCTACCTTGGATAAGCAGGAAGTTCCAGAGGAGAAGGGAAGTGGAAGCAATCCAAATTGGAAGAAAAGGAAGTTTGGAGGGAAGAGACTGTGGCAAGGCAAAGAAAAGAAGAATAATCAAGAAAATAAGGCGAAGGATGTTACTTGTTTCAATTGTTTGGAGAAAGGCCATTATTCCAATAGTTGAAAGAAGCCAAAGAAGCAAGGAAAGAGGGATCAACCTATGAAGACAAGTCAGGTAGCCACGGAATGCTATTACTGTCATAAGCCAGGACACATAGTTAAAGAATGCCCTGCAATGAAGCGGGCTCAAGTAGCAAAGGTTTATGCGATCAAGGATCAACCTTCAACCTCAAAAGCGGATAAAGGAAAAGGAGTTTTAGAAGGCAACCTTCTTATTTATGATAAAGCTGTTAGAGTTCTGTTCGACGCGGGAGCCACACATAGCTTTATTTCCCAATAAACCGTAAACGAGTTAAAACTTGAACCCTGCATGAAGAATCGAGTTGGTGGCCCTGTGAATCTTTGTCTATGTTGTAGAAAATGTTCTATCTCGTATTCTCGTCATCGATTTGCTATCGGCCTTTTTATTCTCGACTTTAATGAATTTGAAATCTTACTCGGAATGAATTGGGTAACGAAATATGAAGCTAAACTAGATTGTACCAATCGAACGATTTTGGTTAAAACCAAGCTTGGGAATTTTGCTGTAATTTCTTATGAGGGCCCAAGTCCAAAAAGGGATAAGCTAACGTATACATTGGGGTATTCCGGCCCAAGTTTGGAATCCATACCTATTGTTCAGGAATTTCAGGACATATTTGAAGAGGTTAAATCTTTACCTCCACATAGGGAAATTGAATTCAGAATCGACTTGGTATCCAATGCTCATCCTGTTGTTCATGCAAGCCGTAGGATGGCACCAAGGGAAAGAATAGAGCTAGTCAAGCAAACCCGAGATTTGCTGGAGAAAGGATTAATATGTCCCAGTTGTTCCAGTTGCGGTTCAACTGTGGTATTCGTAGCCAAGTCTGACGGATCTTTGAGATTGTGCGCAGATTACCGCGATCTCAATAAATTAACTCTTAAAAGAATTGATGACCTGTTCGATTAGTTGCACGGTGCTCGATTCTTAAAGATGGATCTAGCCCAAGGATTCCATCAACTGGGAATTGCCAAAGACTATATCCATTTAACTGCTTTTAGGGGTCCTGATACGTTCTACGATTGGTTGGTTATGCCCTTTGGACTAACCAATGCCCCTGCATATTTTGTAGACTTGATGACCCGAGTATTCCGAGAAGTGTTGAATAAATTCATTCTTGTGTTTATTGATGATATTCTAATCTACTCCAAAACTGAAGAAGAGCATGCCGAGCATTTAAGAATAGTTTTGGAAATATTAAGGAGGAACATTCTATTTGCCAAATTTTCTAAATATCATTTTTGGGTTAATGAAGTTAGATTTCTAGGACATATTGTTACTGAAGAAGGAATTTTCTGTATACCCTAGCAAGGTTTCCGCTACTCTAGATTGGAAGCAACCCACAACTTCAAAGGAAGTCAGAAGTTTTTTGGGATTAGCCGGATACTACAGGAAATTTGTCTAGGATTTCTCCATGTTAGCTAGTCGATTGACTAAGCTGACTAAGAAGAATGCTAAATTTGATTGGACTCCGAAGTGCGAGGAAGCGTTCCAGGAATTGAAAAGAAGGTTGACCACTACTCTCGTTCTTGCTATTTTTAATGGGAATCAAGGTTTATCTGTTTATGCAGATGCGTGGGGGAAGGTGTGGGTGCTGTTCTAATGCAAGAGGGTAGAGTGTTGCCTAAGTGAGTAGACAATTGCGATCACATGAGAAAAACTACCCAACCCACGATCTTGAGCTTTTAGCTGTTATTTTTGCTTTGAAAATCTGGCGCCATTATCTTCTGGGTGAAAATTTTGAATTGTTCCCCGACCATAAATCTCTGAAGTATCTCTTTACCCAAAAGGATTTGAATCTAAGGTAGCAACGTTGTTGGAATTCCTAGCGTCATATGACCTGGATATTCTGTATATGCCAGGTAAAGCCAACGTGGTAGCTGATGCTTTGAGTAGAAGACGTAATGTTCTCGCTTATCTTGTTGTCACTCCTACTCTTCTTGAGAAAGTTGCTTGTAAGCAGAAAGAAGACAAGTTTCTTTAGGAAATTTATGGGAGAATTCGTCGAGGTGAAGATTCTAGCTTTAGAATCAATAGTTGTAGAATTATAAGACTGAAAGGGAGGATTTGTGTTCCAGAGATCCCAGATCTCAAACGTGGAATTTTGGACGAATGTCATAAGTCCAAGCTTAGTATCCATCCTGGGGTTAACAAGATGTTTCGAGATATTAAAAGGACTTTTTGGTGAAAAACGATGAAGAGATAAATATCTATTTATGTTAGTCGATGTGTAACTTGTCAGCAAATAAAGAGTGATCAAATGAAGATGGCAGGTTTACTCCAACCACTGGAGGTGCCTAAATGGAAATGGGATCAAGTTTCTATGGATTTCATAGATGGTTTTCCACGAACTCGAAAGGGTAGTGAGGCGATTTGGGTTATTGTGGATCGTCTGACCAAGACCGCCCACTTTATCCTAGTAAAATCCACCCGAACAGCAGCGAGTTTGGCAGAGTTGTATGTGAAAGAGATTGTTCGTCTCCATGGAATACCGAGTAATTTAGTGAGTGATCGTGACCCGATCTTCACTATCATATTTTTGGAGGCATTTCAAGCCGCACTAGGAACCAAGTTGAACTTCAGTACTGCTTACCACCCGTAGTTTGATGGGCAAACGAAAAGAATAAATCGAATCTTGGAAGATCTTACGCATGCTTGTGTTCTTGACTTTAGCGGTTCATGGGAGGACCATTTGCATCTGGTTGAATTCTCATATAATAATAGTTATCAGGCAAGTATTAGAACGGCTCCTTTTGAAGCATTATATGGTCGTCCATGTAGATCACTTGCGTATTGGATTGAGTCGGGTAATAGGCTTGTTCTTGGATCAGATATGATAAAGGAAGCTACTGAGATGGTTGATTTTATTCGAAAGAAATTGAAAACTGCCCAAAGTCGACAGAAAAGTTATGCCGATCGCAGGATAAGAACTTTAGAATTCTAGATTGGAGATTCTATTTTCTTAAAAGTTTCTCCAATGCATGGAGTTTTGAGATTTGGAAAGACTGGTAAGATGGCATCGTGATATATAGGTCCTTTTCCTATACTTGAGAGGATTGGTCCTTTGGCTTATCGAGTGCAGTTACCTAATTGGCTGTCTGGCATGCATAATGTGTTCCATGTTTCACATCTTCGAAAATATGTACACGATCCAGATTGTATCATGGAGGAAGCCGCTCAAGAGGATTTAGAGATCACGCCAAATTTGGTAGTGAAGAGAGAATCCTTGAAGATTATTGACCGAGATGAAAAGAAATTGAGGAATAAAGTGGTGAAGTTGCTGAAAGTTCAATGGACTGGTGATCCAAATGATTGTACTTGGGAAACAGAGGATAGCATGCAGAAGTCCTATCCCAAGTGTAGAGTGGATATTTCGGCTTAATCTGATAAGCCATTTCTCCACATTTTTATGTAATCATATATTCTTTGTTTGTCTCCCTCTTTCAAATTTTGGGGACGAAATTTTCTTAAGGGGGAATCTATAGAGATCCCATTTTTAAATCATATTTAATATGAATAGATTGAAATTTGAGTTTGAATTTGAAATTCAAAATATAAATATTTTAAAAATAAATTAAATTTTAAAATAATATATGTATGATTTTTATTAATGTATAAATTAGTTTTAAATCATTTTCTTTTAATTTGTATAAATGTAAACAAAGGAAATGTATTTATAGAAATAGGAAAATATAATTTAAAATCATATAAAAATGCAAAAAGACAAGTGTTAAAAATTTAACACATAATTTAACAAGTGTTAACTTAATGACTACATGCAATTAACAAGTGTCCAAAATTTTCAATTTTCTTTTATTTTTAAAAAAAATGACAAATAGGCTATATATACATCTACTTTTACTCTTTCTAATTCCTCTCATAAATTTCAGAAACAAAAGCCTGTACAAACCAGAAACAAAAGAAAACATTAAAGCAAACAACCTCAAACCAGCAAATTTAAAATCAAACCAGAAAACAAACTTGAATTCATTTCAAAAATTTGAATCAAACCATAAGTTCAGATCATTTCAAAATCAAAGCAAATTCAAAGATTCAACTCAGTTAATCAAGTTAGTCAAGATCAATTTCAAATCCAACGATCAAAGAAAATCAAATCAGAGCCTTTCCAGATTTCAAATATAAAAAACAATTCCAGTTTTTCCAAATTCAAACACTTCCAGGCTTTCTGTTTTAAAAAATCCAGGTGAGTAAACTCCTAATAATCTGATCTATAACATGTTTTTTGTGAAGTGAAGCTGTGAAAATGTTTGAATATGTGAAAATATGTTGTATGCTTACAAATATGTATATATGTGTGTGTGTGCATGTCTGAATATCCCCTCTGTTCCAGGTTTATAGAGTATAAACCTATTTCAAAAATCAAAATATCTCCCTCTGTTTTTCTTTAGGGTTTAGAATCTAAACAAAACATGTTTGTTTAATCAAGATCTAGATCCTAAAAATATTTTTAAGTGAATTTAGTTAAATCATTTCTGGAAGTTGGAAAATACAGGAAAACTAAATATAGGTTGGAAATTCAAGCATCATGATTTCTGATTTTAATTATATCTAAAACATTTTCAAAAACAATGATTTTTAAAAGTGAAATCATGATTTTTAAGTTAACATGAAGATATCTCGAGTTGATTGTTTTTGGGTTTTCTGGTGATTCCTGGCGATCGGAGTAAAATGTAGGATCGGGATTGCTACTGGAGATGGCTGGGTGATGGTCAAACTCGGGAAAAATGATCAAAAAAATTCCCGATCATCGTGGAGGAGAAACGGCGTTGATTTAGGGTTTAAAATCGAGTTTTGGTGGTAGTCAGAATTCGAGTTGCTGCTTCATCGTGGATAAGCTAGAGGCGATCGCACAGGTGGGAATCGAAGTGTAGGAGTCAGGCGGAGCTCTGGACGGAGTTGCGTGGCCTCTAGTAGCCTGAGGCGGTGGGTTGAGGCGATCTTTGGTGATATAGTATTGTTCCAGCTTATGTCAAGTGGCTCATTTGCAAGTTCGTCGTTGTTTCGGGGTTCTAGATGGTCTGGTGGTTAGGGAAGGTTGTCGTCGACTTGTCGATAGTCGTGGCATCGAACGGAGATGGTCGGAGAATTGTGCATGTGAACGGTGTCAAATTGTATCAGTGACTTGAGCTTTGGGAAGAAGGGTAGTTGCCTCGAAGTCAATCTCGGGGAGAATAGGTAGTGGCTCAGGGTTTGGTTCGGGTGTTTGCACGAGTCAAAAGGTTTTAAGTTTTTAAATAAAAACAAAGTATAAAAGGAAAGGGAAGGGTTTTACTCGGGGAAATTGGCTTTGGCCTCGGGGGTGAACTCGGGATTGTCTCGGGTTGGTATAAAACAGTTTTTAAACTTTAAAACAAATTCCAATTTAAACATGTTTAACTCGTCCTTTTAAATAATTGTTTTAAGTGTGGGATTAGTTTAAGGTTTAAAAGTAAATTACTTTAAAGTAATTAAGCTTAATTTATTTAATTATGTGACATTATTTATAAATTAATTCTTTAGTTAATTAAAATAAATTTAATAGTGTGATTGAAAAGTTAATTAAGAAGAAATGTTTTTCAATTATTAATTAACTTAAATATCTTAAGTTAATTAGTGTGTTAGTGTTAATTAATTCCAAGGTTTATTAATTTAAAGATTTTAATGATAATTATGTAATTAATTAAGATAAATTATTTATCTGTCAATTAAATAAGTTTTTAAGTAATTAAAGATTGATTAATTAATGAAAGTAATTAAAGGTTGATTACTTAAAGAATAATGACTTAATATAAGTAATTGAAGAATAATTAAGGGTTAATTAATTACTGATTAAAGGTTAATTAATTACTGATTAAAGGTTAATTAATAAATAAAAGGTTAATTAATTTATAATTAAGGATTAATTAATTTATAATTAAGGATAATTAATCATTAATCAAGGATAATTAATGAAAGTAATTATGCGATTAATTAATTATAATCACACGATTAATTAATCTTGCTTATAGATGATTGATTATTATTGAATGCCTTGGATTGGTTGATATCTCTGATATGTGATTGTGATACTTTGTGATATAAATTGCTGTAAATTAAGCTGTGATATCTATGATATATTACTATATGAATGTGGAAACAACTTCGCCCGTAAAACGGTATTTGAATTTCAATGCGACAGGGGGTCGGATTCCAAATGGTTATCCGAAAGCCACATCGAATCTTAATGGTGAATCTTTTATGACTTATATATCCACGTGTTTTTAAATAAGCGCTTCTTATTCGGTTAAGCCAGGAGAGGACATTAAGTCATAAAACCCATTCTGAATAGCGATACGACGAAATGGGAGTGCATTTGAAGATGTGGTTGAAGCCGGGTATTTTCAAGAACGAAGGATTACCTATCGATTGTCTCTTCACTGAGTTGCTCCGGTATAGAGATCTCCATATGTGATGAGGAGTCCGGTCGGGATTGTGGATACCCGGATTTGCAAAGGCTTCTTCCTTTATTGGACGAAGTGCCTTTGATTCCATTCAGACCCAGGATGTACTTGTATAGATGTATGTCTGACATTACACATTGAGATGTAAAGCTGATTTCTATCAAATACATTTCTGTTTGGTGGCGGAGAATTTATTCTCTTAGCTTAACACCCTTCTCTGAGACGTACGAGCTCAGAGGTTATGTAGTTGATGGTTATTAGTGATATATTCCCAATTTGGTAGTGTGGCATGCTAAGTGCTGATCATTTGTTGATCAAAGCATGGCTTTTGTGAAAAGCGTAGCTTTGTGGCACGAGACTTCATCGAACCTCACATGCCGGAAATGGTTGAAACAGAAAAAGACGCAGCAAGGTTATGGGGGTCGCACCCCTCAGGGTATGTGCATTTCCTTCTGGATAAAAAGTAGTATTCTTGTATGGAGCCTAGATAATTTTCTTATGTGGTTGTTGGTGTTGAGGGCCCTCGATAAAGGTCGGTTACGACCAGGGGATGGAATACTCGTGACTGTTAGTTACCTAGTGTCACGATCCAAATTTCAGCGTTCGAAAATCGACATCCGTACTCCACTTGTACTTGAATGCCGCAGATCCAAACGTTGGAATTCGAGTCGTGCCGGAGCTTATTTAATATTAAGTACAACACAGCGGAGGAAAATGAAATAATACATATATCAATATACAACATTGATACAATATCAGATACAATAAGATACAACAGATGATACAATAGATATCAATATACACTAGAGATATGAACAAGACAATAGCAGCAGAAAGAAAAGATAACTTAACAGCGGAATGAAATCTCCAATATGGTCTTCAAGAGAGAACTCTAGAACTGTAACTCCATCTCCAAGGCAAGAATCCAGAAATAGCTCAAACTCCCAATCAAGATGAAGTGAAGCAACTCGAACCAAATGCGATTGCCAAATCCTAAGGCTGAAAGCTATCGAATCTACACCTACTATTCGATTATCTGAAAAACCCAACTCTAGACTGCCCGTGTGGGAAAATTGTGGGCACCCAGAGTTTAGGAAAGGAACAATAAACTCCAGGGTAGTCATGAGACTGGTATGAGAAAAAAAAAACAGTGTATCTTTTAAAACAAACAACAAAAGGATTTAAATTTGAAATCCGCAATGCTTTTTAGAAAATGAAACTACCATAAGGCCTCCCGCCACACATACACTGCAAACGCAGACTTGGAGGAGATTTCTCCTTATGATAGTCAAATATGCTTAATAGGAGAAAAATTCTTTGATATTATTACTAGTGCATAGTGGAAAACCTTTCGAAAGTATAATATTAATCCTAACCAGCATAGGTACCAAATATTATGCCAGCTATAGCTACCACCTGAGGTGGAAGGTAATACAATTGCAATCGTAAAGGGCTCATATTGTTTTGTTTGGATTTCCAACAATTGGTCAAGCTAAGGAACTTCCTACTGTCCATGGGTACGCCTCTGGTGGGACGTCCCGAGAACCTAACCGGATCTCTGCCAACACAAGGCCAGGTTACCTCTGTAACTAGGTGTTAACGCTAAAATTTGAACGCTAACACCCCGGTGTATGAGTTATAGTTGTGAAAGCACCACCCGGTAGATCGGGAAAGAATTACAAGCAGGTAATAGCGGAAAAGCAGTAAACAACAACAATTTTATAGTGGTTCGGCTTAAGGGTGTAGCCTACGTCCACTCTAAGTACTTTTATTAATAATCTTGTTACAAGCTGATACAATTCTTCTCAAGTACAATATACTTCAAATTACAAGTGATTTGGAACAAGTCTTAAGCTTCAATGTCGATTAAAGTCCTTAAATCCATGTTGAAGATGTGTGGTTTCTTCGTGGAGTTCTTTGATGAATTCCTCTAATCTTGAAAGCTCTAAGTGTTGATGAAGTTCTCAATGCAGCAAGGTAACGGTGTGTGAAGAGAATGTGCCAAAAGTCCTTTAAGTGTTGGAGGTAGTCGCGTATTTATAGGGATTCTGGGCTGGAATTACTGCCAAGTTCTAAGTCGTGGCCGACTTAGTATAAGTCGTGGCCGATTTACCGAGCCAAGTCCCCGGCTTAATAGAAGCAAGCTTGTCTGAATTCATATCATCTGTCTTAAGTCGTCGCCGAGGTAACGTGCCGCACGTTCAACTGTTGCACTACTTCTTCCTTCATATCTCTAGGTCGGTTACGATTTATCACAAGCCATAGGTCGGTTACGACTTACCGTAAACCATAGGTCGGCCATGACTTGGGTGTGGACAACTTGTTCTTAACAGTTATGTCGGCAAACAACTTGAGTCGTTTAGATCGGTGATTGTGTTAGGTCGGTAGACCTTTGTAAGTCCTAGGTCAGAATCTCCTTGAACTTTAAGTCGGCATCTTCTAAGGCCCCTTAGGTCGGTAACTTGGTCGAGTCATTGAGTCGGCATTACTTCAAAGCGTTAGGTCGGCACACTCTTAGCAGTTGGGTCGGCAGACGATGTGAATGGCTAGGTCGGCAACAAGCTAAGGCTATTGAGTCGGAACTTCCTTTGAGCCTTAAGTCGGTCTCCTTCTCAAGCCTTTTAGGTCGGTATCTATCTTAAACCTTATGCAATTAGGTCGGTCTTCCGTGCTAAGATATTAGGTCGGCACCCCCTCGCTAAGTCAGCAGAATGTTAGGTCGTCTATCATTTTGGATCGGTGACCCACGGCCGAGGCGGGGTTAACATTTGCCCCTCGAAACATACGCCTAATAGCTAGGTCGTATGCTTCGATATCCTTTAACCCGTTCCTTTTTAGATCGGTAGGTCGTACGCGACCTAACAGTTGGTCGGCCTATGTCCCTTCAGTCCCTACCATAGTGAGATATAAATCGTCCATTTTCTTCTTCCTTCTCATTACCTATTTCTTCGATTCCGCCATTAAAAATCTTCCGGGCTCAAAAAAGACGATTTAATTCCAATCAACTACTGAAAACATCTGCTATTCATTGCGTAAGCGATTTCATTCTTTTTTCGACCATAGATTACCATTGATTCGTGAATTCTGTTGCCTAAACTCGAATCGCCTCCCTATATGACGCTCCATCACGAATCTCATTACGTTTATAGCTGATGGAGCCTAGGTTACTCAATCCGGCTTCAGATGATCGCTGATACAACGAAGGTGATTTATCACCTTAGGCTCGATGATCTCTGATGGCAGGGAATTGGATTTGTGACAACTTCGAACTGTTGTATTGGGTGATTCGATAGCATGAATGAAGGCTGTTGTTGATGGAATGGTTATCGGGTTAATGGGTAGATGGAGTGCGATGTTGGTTCGGGAGCGAGTCAGTGATTTTGGGTGGCTTATCCTTTAGCCGACCTGGCTCTTAGCAACCTTAAGTCGTGGCTGAGATAGTGCTTGAAGAACACTTGCCGATTTAAACTTTAAGGCCTGAATCGTGACCGAGTTAATACTTGGAAAAGTTCCTGTCTTTCGGACCGGAGCTTACATTCTTATCTCTCCCTTGCGACCTAGAGGACTGAGTTGCCAAATTAAAATGCTTAGACTCTGACCCGCTACCGACCTAGCCTTATCTCGCGAAAAACTTTTGAACCGTAGCCGACTTAATACTTGAGCTTTAGACGACTTAATACTTGAGCTTTAGACGTGTTATCATTTAGGAGCATAGACCCACTTTGAGCATTTGTCTTGAGCTACCGAACTATATTGTTTGAATTTTGAACTGCCCCAACTTTAAACTTGCTTGAATCTCATTGTATTATTTCACAGGCCGCATTAACTTATAAGCTGCTAACCTGCTGAAAATAACAAACAAAGAAAACCAAGGCGAAAATACTGCCATTGATTGCCCACGTCAGATGACAGATTAGTCGAAACAAGACAAGCAACTTAAATATATTGCATGAAATGTTTGTGAATCAATCAATTAAAGTTAAACATTAATGCAAAGTATCAACAATCTGGACTGATTTGTCTACATCAACATCATAATTGTATATTTAGGCTTAAAACAATAGTCCCTGGATTTCATAACTAACAAATGCTTGCTAGTTTTTATTCCAGTTATATTTGTTCACTGCTTGATTGATTTTACACAACACTTCACACACTTTAGGAAACGTGCACCTTCATGTTTGAATACCCAGTTGTTTATGTAGAATGACTTCCCACCGAGAAGAAGAAGTGGTAACTCAAGAGGAAGAAACTTTTCCGATAGCTGTTCCCATAGAGAATCCTCCGGAGAGAACCTCAACTATTCTAACTTCGAGAGCGTTTGTCCAGCTGCGCACTCAATTTGGCTTTGCTGAAAGTGATGTTCTTCTCCCTAGGCCAAGTGATACTGCTGACAATCCTCCCTATGGCTTTGTTGCAGTCAATCGCCAAATGTGCTTAAGTGGGGCGATTCCTCCTTTTAACGACTTCCTTCGAACTCTTCTCCTTCGGTTGACAATCTCTCCGTTTCAACTTCATCCCAATGGCTATGCCATCTTGACGGGGTTATGTGTTTTGTTTAGAAGAACCCTTGATCGCCTACCGAGTTTTGAAGAAATTCGTTATCTGTGCTCGTTTGCAAAGAGTAAAGATCATCCTTCCCTCATTATTGTGAGAAGTGCCAGAAACCGCAAGCTCATTTCCGATCTTACTGAAAGCGTTCATGGATTTTTGAACCAGTCTTTCTTTGCCCGCTGTCCCTCAGGGTTTTATGCCATCTGGAGAGTAGGAAGTAAGATTAGTGTTTCTATTTTTTCCGTTTTGAAACTTTTTCGAGATCGAACTTTCAGTTGCTAATTTCATTCTTTGTTCCTTTCAGCACTTCCTCTCCCTTCTAGAGATCCAATTCACAAGCAAGTTTTTGAGAGGTTGAGTGCCGTGGCCACAGAAGAGAGGAGCATAAAATTTCTGTTGAGGGATGAATTTTTACATCAACATGGGCTTCTACACACTTCTCGCTCTATGCATGCTCATGAAGTTCCAACGGAAGTCCCCGATTCTCCGATAAAGACTCCTGAATCTTCGCTGGTGAAGTGCTCCACTTCTGTTGATGTTGCGGGGCCATCTGGTAAACTTGCCCCGGTTATCGAGGAAGAAGAGCCTCAAGGATCCTCTCACCATTCACAAGAATTTGGTGAAAAGGCTAAGAAATCCAGTCCTGTCAAGCAAAGCAGGGACGATACCTTCGAAGGATTGAGCGACCTCTTCGCTACTTCACAAGAGATCTTCAAAGATGACCCTACTACCGCCGGGATTTCTTCTTCAATAGTTGAAGCTACTTCTATTTTGCAATAGTCGTCGTCGACTCAAGAGTTGACGTTAACTATTACACCCACAACCACTCCCCAAATAAAGAGTGGTTCGTAGATGAATGCGCGTAGTTTGCACAACACACACACTTAGAATTTCTCATCACTTCTATGCACTTATCTTCTTGCACTTTAAAGATTTCTAAAGCTTATTATTTTAATTCCAGATTCTCCTATGGGGCGCAGCGGCTCGTACTATGACGATTTCCAGTGCTACGGGAGGCGTAGCCAGTATGATTACAGGCGTTACCTTCCTTCTTACAGAGAGTCGGATGAAGAGAGGGCTGCCCGAAAGGCTCATGAAAGGAGGATTGAAGAAGAACATCGTGAAAGAAGGGAGAGAGAAGAGCGCCATGATTCTTGGCAAAAAGGCGATGACTCCCACAAGAGAAAATCTCATGACGATCGAGGAAAAGGTCACATGAGTGAAGACTTAAGCAAACGAGCCCGCCACAGTGAAAAGCAGGCCCCTACTACTCCTGAGAAAGTTACTACTTCTGCCTCGCTCGACATTCCTTCTGACTCTCCCGCTCTTGGGAAATCAGATATTCAAACGATAATTAGCAGGCCCAAATTTCAAGTTGGACCGGGTCCTGCTACTCTGCAGAGCCGGTTTCCTCAATGGTGCCTTAAGGGAGTGAGGTTCGACCTAGACTTGGTCCCCATCGACAAATCTACCATGTTGCGCAATCTTGACGCCGTCAAACTTGATATCGAGAGGATGTCAAACTGGCAGAAGCTTGTCGATGAGCTTCAAAGAGTTAACCGTGCCAACATAGAGGCCATGCTTACTGTGGAAAACGATAAGGCCGAATGGCAAAAGGTCGTTGAGCAACACGACACCGAGATGAGGAACATTGCTTCTTACAATGAGGAGCTTGAAGCAAAAGTCGAGGAATTGAAACATGAGCTTGCTGCTTCCTCTACTTCCTATTCTCAAAAAGAAGAAGTGCTCCTGAAACAAGTGAGAGACGCTCACGCTAGCCAAAGGGATGCCGAAGACAGGCTAGAAGTACAAAAAAGAATCAGTGAAGGCTATGCTACTGATATTGCTGAGCCCCGAAAGAAAAACAACTCCCAGGAGGCGGAGATACAAATGCTTAAGCTTCAGCTTGCCAAAACTGAAAGGGAGCGTGATGAGGCTGTCGTCGGCAGAATCGCAGCTGAAGAATCTCATGAGGCGACTAAAAACAGCATCAGCTCAACATTATTCGACTTCTACTTGCACAGCGTCTTGGGGCGTGGAAGCCTTGCCTTTCTAGGCCCCAAGTATGAAATCACACTGGCTGAAGTTTGGGAGACAGCACTTGATATGCTCGGTGGTAAAGGTGCTGGATATGCTGAGTCAGCCGTTGAAGAGCATTATCTTGATGACGAAGCCCGTGCCGCTCTTGCCAAGGGTAAGGAGCAGCTTGCCAGAGCGCGGGCCGGGATGGCGGAAGAAGAGCGTTCTGAAAAAGAAGTACCGCCTACCATCTCCGAACGTCCTCTAGTTTCTCCCGAGGTGGACATTACAGGCCCTAGTGCTCATTTGCCGCCTCCTACAAGAACTGGGGTAATCACCCCTACTGATGAAGAGGCTTTGGAGGACATTGGGGCTCAGAATTATGAGATTGAACTGACAAAGCCAATATCTTCAGGTAATTTCGACATTGGTCCGATTCAGGTGGATTGCCTGCTTATTCCTCAAAAATTTGATGAGCTTCTCGATTACCTCCTGAATCTCGATGAACCCATATCTCCCTTCTTTCGGGAAGATACTAACATTTTCAATTTTTCTTCTTCTGGAGTTGAAACAACAAGTGCCGTGCAGACTTCGCCTTCTCTGGTTATTCCTCCTCCATCTCTTCAGGTGACTCCTCCTTCTTCTTCACAACCTGGGTCACAAGAGGAGAAAATTGAGGCTCTTCATGGTTTGGATGACCCTGTTGCCTCGCAGGAGCAAAAAGATGAGGGACTCGAAGGAGGCGAGATCTCTCCGGAGCGGACTCCTTCTGACGACGTAGTTTTGTCCGCTCTCGTTACTCCGGGGAGTGAGTCTTCTTCGCAGAGAAGAAAGAAGCTTGGGACATCGAAGAGGAGGGGGAAGAAAATTATCACCACTGAAGAGGAACCGGAAATTGCGCCAGTTGTACCTCCCTCCCCTTCTTCCCTCATGCCTTCAGACCAACCTGGAAGACCCGAAAAGCTAACCACTCGGCCGGGTAAAGGGTCTAAAGGCGGCAAGAAGAAATGAAGAGTTGAGCTTTTTGATTCCTTTTTTGTGTAATGGTCGGATGTTGTGCAGGCACCGGCCCCTGCTTCTTATTTTGAAACCTGTATCTGCAATATCTGCAATTGAATAAAATGATTCTTTATTTGTACATACTTCTGTTTGAATTTGAGAATGCATTTATTATTCATTTTTGCACAAGTTTATTTATATGATATTGCAGCGGGCTTATGGTTTGTTGTTTGAGTATTACTTTACTGATGCAGCTATACTATTATACCATGTTGCACCCATACCTTAAGCTTGCTACAATATTTTATACTTCGAGGGGACTTGCACTCTTATTTGCTAAAGAATAATTATTTTATTCTTTAAAGAAAATTTTTGTAGAGTACAACTTCCTTCGTATAAGTTTCTACGCTTTGTCGTTCGAAGAAATCACTTTTTTCTTTTGCTTATGTGCATATTTTACCAAGTGAATTCCTCTATGTGGTAAAGCGGACCTCTGAAGGGTACTTTAACTTCTTTTCCTTTTCTTCTTTTTTTTTTTTCTTTTTTTTTTTTTTACGATCATTTTCCATAGTAGGTAAATTACTCTTCCTTTGAAAGTTAAAGTACGCTTTTGATGAGGATTTTTTTTTTTATACAAAGTTGTACCTCTGAGGAGGGATTTTTTACGTTTCAACACTTGGAAGTTTTATTTCAATCTCGGTGAAACGTGTACCTCCAAAGAGTTGTGCCTTTGAAGAAAGCCTTTTCACGTTTCAACACTTGGAAGTTTTATTTCAATCTTGGTGAAACGTGGGCTTCCGAAGAGGTCTTTCTTCTTGATTGTGCCTTCGAAGAGGTCTTTCCTTTGAATTGTGTCCCCGGGTGGGGGTTGTACCTCTAAGGAGGGATTTTTCACGTTTCAACACTTGGAAGTTTTATTTCAATCTTGGTGAAACGTGTACCTCCAAAGAGTTGTGCCTTCGAAGAAAGCCTTTTCACGTTTCAACACTTGGAAGTTTTATTTCAATCTCGGTGAAACGTGGGCTTTCAGGAAGGTTTTTATTTTGTTTTTGCATTTCAACTTTGGTGAAGTGAAATTCCGAAGAGCGGTTGTTACACTTCAACTCCTGGCGAAATGTGCCTCCGAAGAGGGCTTTTATTTTGTTTACATTTCAACTCTGGTGAAGTGAAATCCCGAAGAGCGGTCATAACACTTCAACTCCTGGTGAAATGTGCCCCCGAAGAGGTCTTTATTTTGTTTGCATTTCAACTCTGGTGAAGTGTAATTCCGAAGAGCGGCTGTTACACTTCAACTCCTGGTGAAATGTGCCCCCGAAGAGGTCTTTATTTTGTTTGCATTTCAACTCTGGTGAAGTGTAATTCCGAAGAGCGGCTGTTACACTTCAACTCCTGGTGAAATGTGCCCCAGAGATGGTTTACATTGCCCGGAAGTTACTCTCTCATGGTTGGTGGGTCATGACTCATCCAATCTTTTTTGTTGAGTAGAGAACTTTCTTTTTTGCGGCATATGTCCCATTTGAGGTCTTTGTCCTCCGAAGAGTTGTTCCTCCGAAGAGGAGCATTTTGCATCCGAAGAGGGCTTTGGTCTCTGAGGAGAAGCATTCGGTCCCCGTAGAGAAACTTTTTTGCCTCCGAAGAGGGCTTTGGTCTCTGAGGAGAAGCATTCGGTCTCCGTAGAGAAGCATTTTGCCTCCGTAGAGGGCTTTGATCTCTGAGGAGAAGCATTCGGTCTCCGTAGAGAAGCATTTTGCCTCCGAAGAGGGCTTTGGTCTCTGAGGAGAAGCATTCGGTCTCCGTAGAGAAGCTTTTCGCCTCCGAAGAGGGCTTTGGTCTCTGAGGAGAAGCATTCGGTCCCCGTAGAGAAGCATTTTGCCTCCGTAGAGGGCTTTGATCTCTGAGGAGAAGCATTCGGTCTCCGTAGAGAAGCATTTTGCCTCCGAAGAGGGCTTTTGGTCTCTGAGGAGAAGCATTCGGTCTCCGTAGAGAAGCTTTTCGCCTCCGAAGAGGGCTTTGGTCTCTGAGGAGAAGCATTCGGTCCCCGTAGAGAAGCATTTTGCCTCCGAAGAGGGCTTTGGTCTCTGAGGAGAAGCATTCGGTCTCCGTAGAGAAGCATTTTGCCTCCGTAGAGGGCTTTGATCTCTGAGGAGAAGCATTCGGTCTCCGTAGAGAAGCATTTCGCCTCCGAAGAGGGCTTTGGTCTCTGAGGAGAAGCATTCGGTCTCCGTAGAGAAGCTTTTCGCCTCCGAAGAGGGCTTTGGTCTCTGAGGAGAAGCATTCGGTCTCCGTAGAGAAGCTTTTCGCCTCCGAAGAGGGCTTTTCACATTTCATCTCACAGGAGTATGTTGACCGGTTGTGGTGAAATGCACGCCCCTAAGTAGGGTTATTGCCAGGAAGTTTGGAGTTTCCTTTTCTCGGTTGGATGGATTCTCGGGAGTGTGTCGCCCGATAACTCCACGACTTTGTAACGAGAAAGACGCCTTTTTTTCGGTGAAGCCCGCTTGAGGTCTTTATCCTCTGAGGAGTTATGCCTTCAAAGAGGGCTTGTGCTTCTGAAATATTCTTTTTGCTGGCTGACGCTTGCTCTCGCATGTCTCTTTGCCGTTGATTCATGTTGACAATCCCCATTGCTTCGCAAGTGTCACCACTTTCAGCTACCAGGCCTCTCCCTTACCCAAAGGAGTATATTTTATAGTTAAGCGAATTGGTGGTGGCAGATTTAGGTTCTTTAACTTGCTGTTTGTTTGTTCAAACATTTGTAGTTAGCTATATATGATCTGCTTCTATCCACCTTGCTTAATTTCGTTTGAAGTTCTCCTTTTGTAGGATTTGAACATGGGAACTTTGAATGGCCCAGTGCTTGATTGCCGGATGATGTTGCGGATCGCTTGGTCTCGTGACTGGTAAGCTTTGTTTTTATGGCCTGCATTATTAAATCGTTTTTTTTAGTAACACGATTAACGTATTTCATATGCCGAAATAAAACAAAGCAGTTTATAATAGTAGGGAACATAAGAATTATAGTGGTTTAACCGAAACTGGGCCTATATCCACTTTATAGATTTTGTTATTCGCCTGCCTTGCAATTGCCCTTAACAAGAGAATCATATATTTGTAAATTCTTTGCAATATCTTAGCAAAGTTTTCATGTAAAATATGGATGTAGATGGTTTCTGTTCCAAGTTCTTGGAATTGGTTTTCTTTTGACAGTTGCGAATTTGATTGATTATATTAGCAACTCCTTAGTGCCGTCTTTAAGTGTGCATCATCTTCTTCTGTTGGCGGGTGGTTTTAACTGAAGAAACATACTCTAGCCAAATCTTATTTGTTTTCTTAGAGTACTTCTTATTCAGGATTTGACCCTGGAATTCTGTTGTTTAAGGCTTGCTTTTGAATGCTACCAAGGGTTGCTTGATATTGCAATGAATCAGCTTGGTATTGATTGCCTGCAAATTTAGATCGATAATCTTAGTGATATTCTCAGAATATTTCACATATCGAAATAAAATAAGCGACTCGTAATAATAGGGAAAGCAAGACTTATAGTTTTTATTATTTATTGGCATTGTTTTTACTACAGATTTTGAAACAAGAATCATTGGATCAGCATTCTTTTACAAATTTGAAACAAAGTGTTCAAGTAAGGTATGGAAGCAATTGCTGCCCCAGGCTTTAGGAATTGAATTTTTTGGCATAAGAGGACTGGATGGCAACATCTTTCAGAATCGAAACTTCCTTTCACTTTGAAGGTCTCCTTGGAGCGTGAGCACATCTTCCCGCCTCATCCAATTTTTCCCTGCCTGGTGAGGGCTTGCTGTGATGACACTGATGATAGGACCTTCATCTCCCTGTGCCACGGTTCTCTTACTTGAGCTACATTGTTGAGCGGGAACCAGCTGCACCTTAGAGGATGAGGAGTAGTTAATTTCATCTTTTTTCACATACTGTTGCAGTTCATTCTGCTTGATCAATTCTTCAATCTCCTTCCTTAGATGGCGACATTGGTTAGTTTCATGGCCAGGTTGATTGTGAAATTGACAGAATTTCCCATTGTCTGTCGCGCTTCTCCTCATCAGAGATGGTTTGGGGTAAACAACAACATCCTTTGTTGCCAAGAAGATACTTTCCGGAGTGTCGGTCAAGGGAGTGAAGTTGGAGGGTATGAAGCGTCGAGCTTTTTTCAAGAGTTTCTGTTTTCTTCTTCCCCCATTCTTCTCTTTCTGTTCAATCATTTCCGGTATGTATTCTTCATCGTTACCAGGACTCAATGGGTAATCATCAACTATTCTTTCAAAAGTTCGCCTTGACAAACGTTCGTGGATAGTTGGTCGTGGCCATGAATTCTCTGTTTGGGGGAATGTTCCAATAGTAATGCCAGTTGCTCGTTGAGGAGCATTCCATTCTTCTGAAACCTGGACCTCTTTGGCAATGGTTTTTATATCACTTTCTAGTCGATGGACTTCTTCCTGCAATGCGTTCATCTTATCCAGTATCCTATTGCTTTGAACTTCCATGTGTTGATATATTCCATATATCACGGCATTTAATTCAGCCCTTGTGACTCCAATACTTGAAGCTGTTTCACTTAGCGTGGGAAGAGCAATGGCATTGCTGCAAGTACCTTCAAACCTTAACAACTTCCGTTTCCTTTCTGAAGCCATGGTTTCTGTTAGAATTTTGTTGAACAATGGTTGAAGTTTGCCCCTGAGTTCAATTCTCAGTGAAAGCACCAGAAATGTTAACGCTAAAATTTGAACGCTAACACCCCGGTGTATGAGTTATAGTTGTGAAAGCACCACCCGGTAGATCGGGAAAGAATTACAAGCAGGTAATAGCGGAAAAGCAGTAAACAACAACAATTTTATAGTGGTTCGGCTTAAGGGTGTAGCCTACGTCCACTCTAAGTACTTTTATTAATAATCTCGTTACAAGCTGATACAATTCTTCTCAAGTACAATATACTTCAAATTACAAGTGATTTGGAACAAGTCTTAAGCTTCAATGTCGATTAAAGTCCTTAAATCCATGTTGAAGATGTGTGGTTTCTTCGTGGAGTTCTTTGACGAATTCCTCTAATCTTGAAAGCTCTAACTGTTGATGAAGTTCTCAATGCAGCAAGGTAACGGTGTGTGAAGAGAATGTGCCAAAAGTCCTTTAAGTGTTGGAGGTAGTCGCGTATTTATAGGGATTCTGGGCTGGAATTACTGCCAAGTTCTAAGTCGTGGCCGACTTAGTATAAGTCGTGGCCGATTTACCGAGCCAAGTCCCCGGCTTAATAGAAGCAAGCTTGTCTGAATTCATATCATCTGTCTTAAGTCATCGCCGAGGTAACGTGCCGCACGTTCAACTGTTGCACTACTTCTTCCTTCATATCTCTAGGTCGGTTACGATTTATCACAAGCCATAGGTCGGTTACGACTTACCGTAAACCATAGGTCGGCCATGACTTGGGTGTGGACAACTTGTTCTTAACAGTTATGTCGGCAAACAACTTGAGTCGTTTAGATCGGTGATTGTGTTAGGTCGGTAGACCTTTGTAAGTCCTAGGTCAGAATCTCCTTGAACTTTAAGTCGGCATCTTCTAAGGCCCCTTAGGTCGGTAACTTGGTCGAGTCATTGAGTCGGCATTACTTCAAAGCGTTAGGTCGGCACACTCTTAGCAGTTGGGTCGGCAGACGATGTGAATGGCTAGGTCGGCAACAAGCTAAGGCTATTGAGTCGGAACTTCCTTTGAGCCTTAAGTCGGTCTCCTTCTCAAGCCTTTTAGGTCGGTATCTATCTTAAACCTTATGCAATTAGGTCGGTCTTCCGTGCTAAGATATTAGGTCGGCACCCCCTCGCTAAGTCAGCAGAATGTTAGGTCGTCTATCATTTTGGATCGGTGACCCACGGTCGAGGCGGGGTTAACACTAGGTAGCTACTACTCGGGCATGCCATACCTCGGTCCTTTGGGACCTTTATCCGAGGTACCTCTAATCCAACAACCACAAAGCAATCACAAAGTAATAGATCTGGTATCCACATGAGTGAAATATCTGGGCTCCATACCATGATACCACCCTTTTTCAAAAGGGAATGACACACCCTAAAGGGCACGACCCTCGTAACCTTGTCGCATCATTCCTGTTTCGACCATTTCCGGGGTGTGAGGTCTTGATGCAGTCTCGTCCACAAAGCTACACTTTATACAAAAGCCATGCTTTGATCAACAAATGATACACAACAGCACTCAGCTTGCCACACTACCAAATTGGGAGTATATCACTGATGACTATCAACTACATAACCTCTGAGCTCATACGTCTCAGAGAAGGGTGTTAAGCTAAGAGAATAAATTCTCCGCCACCAAGCAAAAATGTATTTGATAGAGATCAGTTTAATATCTCAATGTGTAATGTCGGACATACAACCATACAAGTATGTTCTGGGTTCGAACAGAACCGAAGGCACTTCCGAAGAAGCCCTTGCAAATCCGGGTATCCACAATCCCGATCGGACTTCCCATCACTTAGGGAATCTCTATACCGTAGCTACTCGGTGCAGAGACAATCGGTAGGTTATCCTAACATTCTCAAAGACACCCAGTCTTCAACACCAGTCTTTAAATGCAATCCATAATGTTGTATCACTATTCGGAATGGGTTATATGAGACAAGGTCCTCTCCTGGCTAAACTGAATAGTGAGCGCAATATTTAAAAACATATGGATATGGGATTTCAGTGAAGTCACAACTTATAAATCCAAAGCTTTTCTTTCAAATGGTGAAAAAAATTACCATTTCAAATCTTCAACAAAAAGATTCGTTTCACAAAGTTCACCTAGTTTCACAAAGATCCATTCGTAGATTTTCAAAACAATTTCCATTTCAATTGGATTAACTCATTATGTCTTTAAATTAAAGATTTAACATATAGCTTTTAAACCCGTTTCCAAAGATTTATTCATAACTTGGAAAACTATTTTTCCATTTCAAACTTGAATTTCCTTTTAACACAAACTGGACGTTCATTTCTTATGCGAAAGCTTTTATTATTTTGAAAACACATAGATTACGTAGGAAAAATCCGATTTCATTTATACAAGTTAAAATCTTTGGTTAAATTCAAATTCCCAAAACAACACATTTAAAATGGTTTAAAAACCCATATAAACACATTTATAAGTTGAATGCCCTTTTTAAACCATAGTTTCCAAATCATAGAATTCAATGTCAAATATTGAATTCAAATTTAAATCAAATTATTTAGATTTCAAAACTCAATCATGTTATTCCAAATAACTTTTATTTTTTGAAATTCATTTTCAAAAGCTTCAATTCTAGTTCCAAAATATTTTGGATTCAAAAATTCAATCTTTAAAACTATTTAAAAATCTGTGACTTAACCCATTTCCATGTGTAATCCATATTTGTGTGCGTATAAGTGTGGTCCAGGGGTTTTACACAATAAAAGTGCCACATCATCAATCAGCACAGATTCAAATAAAACAATATATTTAATAAGCGGTATAAACTATAATGCTTATATTTGATAAGCGGTACAAACCATAACGCTTATCTTTTATTCACAGATTACAAATATATATCACAGATAATAAATTACATTAAACAAAACTCAAATCAAACAAAGCATCGCAATCAGGGATATCAAACAATTCAATCATCTAATAGAATCCAAACATGCATAAGTAAGATCAGATAATTGTCTGATTAATTCAAATCAGATTAACTACTTAAGAGTTGCTAATCCTGGTTAATTAATATTAATAGATTACAAATCATTTTGATTAATTATTCTTTAATCATTTATTAATTAACAATTAAAATTAAATTAATTAACCTTTAATTTTAATTCATCAATCTCTAAATAATTAACCTTTAATCATTTAATACACCGTTTAATTAATTATCTTTAATTAACTAATTAACCCTTAATTAATTATCTTTCATTGATTTCACTAAGTAATTAGCTTTTATTTAATTACACAAGGTAATTATCTTTTATTTAATTACACAATGTAATTATCTTCAATTTACTTTCATAAATAAATTTATCTTTAAATTAATTACCCTTAATTACAATTCATCAACTTTTAATAATTTACCTTAAATTATTTAATTCACCATTTCATTCATCATCTTCCAATTAATCATATTAACATATTAATTTTTAGACAATCACATTAATTAATCCACCGTATTGATAAATTTTCCTTTTAAATAATTATATAAACCAAAAATCATTTTGGTTAATTACTCTTTAATCATTTAAAATAACTTTAATATTTGTTCATTCTTTACAATCGAAACCCGGTAACAAATCTTCTTTCAGCTTTTTAAAACCTGGAGCTCAAGAATGTTTTTGCTTTAAAACTTAAACTATTACACAGCTAAACCTCTGTGTGCTGCATCGCACACGACCCTGAGCAAAAACCCATCCTTCCCAAAATTATACCCGAGCCAATCTACCAAATACCTGAGTTCTTCCTTCTTTTTCTTTTAAACTCTGTGTTTTTTTTATTCTAAAAATTTTGTAGACCACTGTATAAAATAAAACAAGCAAACGTCACTGCATCAAACTCGAGCAACCCCCCAGAATTCACGAGTTCATCTTTGAGTGCATCCCGTCTTCCTTAATTTTTTTAACGATTACCAGATACACGATATGACACGTGCACGTGCACTGGTCATTGGAGCCATCGTGACCCTTGCCGACACCTCCCATATCTCGACAATCTTTCCTACCATCGATCCCGAGCATCAATCCAACACTTCCAGCCCCAAATCTAAATAGAGCTATTTTGATCGAATACTGCAACCAAGACGATCGAAAAAAACATCACCGCCGCCGATCTCGGCCACTATCAACCATGCCATTCCACCCAGGCCTTCGCCACATCGCAACTCATTTTCCCATCTCCCCACGGTTGAACTTGATCCATCTACGTTGACGAATTCGACTCGAGAATAATATAAAAAAATGGCATTAAAATCCTAAAATCATTTCGTTTAATCACCACAGCGATCGAAAATTTAAAGAACATTTTTCCGACAATCTCCTATACACTAGCCTCCTCCACCATCGATCACAACCTCCCACTCGTCGTCGTTGGATGGAATTTGACGAAAATGCTAGTTTTAGTAAATTCGAAATAACTCGCCAAATCCTTACTTAAAAATCTTGAAATAATGGTCAAAAATCATTGATTTGTGATTTGAATCTAACTGTGTAATCAAGAATGAAAATTAAAATACTTGAATTTTCTGATTATTTGAATCATTACTGTCTTTGATTAATTTTGAAATGATCATTCAACACAAACACTCGTAATCATTTTAAAAATACATATTACTCCACCACTATCCTTTTTCATTTAGAAAACATCTCATAAAAATGTTAATTTGGGGAGGTGTAAATTTAACTATGTTGTTCTTAGGTTGTGAATAAAATAAACAGAGATGCCTGTATGCATAAAAAAACTTGCACATATAAACTCCCAGATTCATTCACATGCAACAAACTTTTCACTGGCAAATCAATTCCCAGATTCACAAGCAACAAACAGATAAACAGAAAGACTTATTTTTAGGGGTTTACTCACCTGGGTATTTGCAACCAGAGAAGAACAGAAGCATCTATTTTTTGAGAGAACTGGAAACCTTTTTTTGTCTTTAAACTTTGATTTTTTCTCCCTGCAACTGTTTAATATGATTGTTTAAATCTCTGCTTTGCTATTAGTTAACCACTTTAAATTCAAATCTTTAAAGAAAATCACTTGCCTTTATTTTATTTCAGAAAAAACTGCACTTGTCTTTGGCCAAACTACAACTGTAATTTCATTCCATAAATCTGCAGTTTTGAATTGTTTATTTTTTTATGTTAAAAACTTGATTTTGAAACCAAAAATTTATTAAACTATGAAGTTAAAAGCTTACCTGAGAAATGGAAATAAAAGCTTGAAGTTTTCAGAAGATTCCCAGATTTTTTTTACTCTTTACTTTGAATTGAAGAAAAACTGAAGCTTTGCACTTGCATACTTTCAGATTTGTTTGTGATCTGCAATTCTAGGTTGAAGTTTTCTTTTGCTTACTCAAATCCTTTTGAACCGATTTTGTTTCAATTTTTTTTTGTTACTGATCAACAACATTAAACTCAAATTTTTTTAAAAGGAAATTCACTTGCCTGGAATTTGAATTCTTAAGTCATCTTGCTTTTGTTATATTTCTATGATCTTGTTTTAACTTGATCATCTCAGGTTGTAGATGCTTTTAATTTGCTTGCTGTTAAGTTGCTTCTCAGGTTTGAAGACTGTGCCTAGCTTCAGGTTTATAAATTGAACGTAGTTTTGACTTTTGATTTTCTTTTTGATCTGCAGTTTTCTGAGATTGATCTTGATGCTGCTCCAAAAATAGGTTGAAGTTTTAAATTTGCTTTTGCATTGCTCTTCATTTTTTTCCTTGGTTTCATCCTGTTTTCCAGGTTGCTTTGAATTCCTTTGCTGATTATTTTTTTCCTTTCTACTTTATCTTTTTCTTGGGTGTTGAGACTTTAGATACTCAATCTTTAGTCACTGTTGTTTCAGATTTTGCTGAGATACTTAATAAATTCATATGAGGAACTGAAAAGTTTCTATAATTTTAAATTTCATTTTTTTATTCAAATAAATGTAATGAATGCCATTTGTAAAAATCATCATGATTATGAAATTCCAATGCAATGTTCACTTCTTTACTTTATCTCCTTTATGTTTGTTTATCATTTGAAGTTTTCAAAGACAAAAGAATGTTTTAAATAAATTTTATGTCATAATATTCACTTTGTAAATGAATACATCTTTTTATCCATTTGTATGTATGTATATACATATACAATGTTAAAAGAATTTAACCAATATTTCATTATATACATTATTCCTTAATTTATATACATTATATACATTATTTAAATGCCACTCATTTTAAAACATTTATTTTAAATTTAATTTCAAATTCCAATTCACTTGAATAAAAATTCATTTATGTCTATTACTTCTACTTATACCAATTTAAAGAAATAAATGATTTTAAAAACTAATTTTATTAATAAGTGATATTTTCCTTTTCAAAAGAAGGTATGTATCATATATACATACATACATATATATATGTGTGTGTGTGTGTGTGTGTGTGCGTGTGTGTGTGTGTAAAACTTGAATTCAAATGATCTTTTAAAATATTTATTATTTCAAGATTTTAAACTCAAAATAAATTGGAATTTATTTATGTATAGTTTATTACTCATTTTATTTGTTTGAGATTTTTTTAATATAATTTCAAGTAAAATATCCAAAAGTATAAGAAAAATATTAATTTATATTGACAAGTTTTAGGATGTTACTTTTTTATTTATAAGATTTTAAATATAGCATTTCAAATCCATAGTTAAATTTTAAAATCAATGTCCAAATAAATAAATTTCCTATCTAATTTGAAAATTTTAAATTAATTTACAATTTTATTCAAAAATTTATTTTCATTATCAATTTAAATTTAATTAAAAACCGAGATCGTTACAGATTCCCCCTTTAAAAAAAATTCGTCCTCGAAATTTGCAAGGGAGACAAGAAAGAATAGATGATAGATAAAGGAGTGATTGATCAGATCAAATCAAAATATTTATTCTGCATTCGGTTTGCCAAATCAGAATATCGACAATATGAGAACAAACTCACACAGTTATTTCACAAGATACTCGGGTTCACCGGTCTACGAAAATGCAAGGGCACTGATTATTTCGAAGGGATAACTAATCATTCATAGAATATATCGGTCCCTATAGAATAGATGGATAGATTCAATCTTCTACAATTTCTTAAATACTAGATATGGATTCCAAATTCAGGTTGGATGTGATAACCCGGATTTGGTCATCTGATAATTGAATAGTTATCTGATTTTATTTGGTTATAAAGATAAAGCTTTGATAATTTAAAATATAACTAGATGTATATAATGGAGTCAAACTAAAATAAATGCGGATATCTGAATAGATATTTTAAACAGTTGGAAATGATAAATGTTATAATAAAATAACAAGGATAAAAATTGTATGCAAACTTTATAAGTTGAAATTTTATAAATATATATAGGTTAATAAGTGTATATATTTTGCCTTAGGAAAGTTGAATATTTGAAGTTATAAAAGTGAGGATATCTATAATATTAACACTTACATAAGATAATATATATATAGGTATGTATATCTATTGTAATTAGAAGCTTTGTTATGAGTTCAAAAATATATATAAAAAAATAATAAGATCAATATTATTAAATTTAGAAGTATGATAGTTTAAGTAGGATTCAAATAAAAGATTAAAATCTTTCTTTTCTTTTTATATATACTTAAAATATAAAACAAAAGACATAAGTATTAAACATTTATAAGAAAATAAATTATTAAATTAACACTTGTAGCTTAGATTAGAGGCATAGTTAACAAGTGGCATTAGTTCCTTTAAATAAAATTTGTATAGACTAAATGTTTAGAAACAGGCTGCAAAAATTCATTCCACTTTCTCAAAATCCATTCTCCTTCTCCATCTTTAATTTTTTTTCCTATGCAAATCAAAGGAGAATCTCATAACAAAGAAATATAAAGATAAAGCTGGTGCCTGTATCATAAACTAGCTGAGACAAACCAAAGAAAATGCAACAGTAAAATTTGGAATACCTGCAACAAAAAAAAACGAATTCAAGTGAAAGCAAATCAAGTTATAATTCAAGATCAAGTTTCAATCAACTATCAAATTTCAGGTTTTCTCTGTTTTGCATGTGCAGGTGAGTAACAATTTATTTAAAAGATTTAACCTTGTTTAAAATCTTGAAACATGCAGTATTTACTTTAAAGTGAAATATGATATGACTTTGCCTGAAGATTTAAAAGCAGAAATGCAAAGTATATACAAGTAAATGTAGTTATAGTTGTTGGCAACAAAAGTTTCTCTGTTCTTCAGGTGTATATTTGTTCAATTATCAAACTTTTTTTTACCTAATCATCTATAGGCCTGGATTTACTAACATAATCTGTTGTTATGTCAGGTCTAATTTATTTTAGAGAAAGGTAAATTTTAAATTAAATATGGAGGTAGTTTTATTTGGAAGATAAATAGCAGTAAAGCCTTTAGATATCAAAGTAACTCAGTTCAAAAAAAATCATCAAAGCCATTGTAAGTTCATTCCAGTTTTTTTTAAACCTCTGTCTTTTTGGCATCAGGTGAGTAAACCAATCTTCTTTTAAGATAGAACTACTTTAACCTGATGAATGAAACCAATAGTTGAGGTAATAAAATATTGGTAGGTTTGAATTTTAAAAAAAATTGCATGCATATGAAGGTGAAGCATTAGTGCATGTCTGTAAACTTTTGTATGAATTCCTCTGTTGTGTAGACAGGTTCAAGGCTCCTCTATAAAATTTATATCTTATTTTGCAATCAGTTTTAAGCTATGATTCTTAAAGAAAATTTGTTAGTAATGACTAGATTTGATTTTTTAAAAAAAATATTTTCAAGTAAAAGAAAGAGAAAGAAGAAGAGCCTGTTCTTCTGCTCTTTTAACAAGTGAGTAAACATAAATTTAAAAACAGTTTTAATCCTTGATTTCACTTTGATATGTGTATGAAATCATGTGTTGGCATGAGTATCTGAACGGAAAGGGATGCATGTCTGTTCACAATCACATATCAGTTCTGTTATCAATATACTGGAAGCAAATTAACTTTTTTTTTAAAGTTTAAACCTGTTCAACCTTGAATTCCACATGATCAAATTTGAAGCATTTGTTGGAAAAAAATGTTGTATAATTATAAATCTGTATAGAAGTATATAAATGAAACAATTTGAGTTTGAATACCTGTATATATATCACTGCTTTTACATCAATGGGCTAAAAATATATATAAACAAGTTCAAAAATCAATTTCTACTTTTACAATCCCCTTTAGGTTATGATCTTTGAAGAAAACTTGTTTCTTATCACAACAATTGATTTTTAAAAATATATTTAAGCTAAATTTACCAGTATGTTACTGGATAAAGGGATTACAGTGAAATCTTATACAATTTGGAAAAAAGTTGATTATCCTGATTTCATGATCTAATTATATAAGCTAAATCGTATTGAAAAATGGTGAATTTTGGGATTATATTCGAGATTTTTAAACTTGGTTACATTGAGGAAAATTGGGTTGATCAGATTTGGTTAGTTTGTTGATTACCTTCGATCAACAAGGCCTTGGAGGTCGGGATTGTGGTCGGAGCTGGTTGGGAAGACGGTGGTCATGGGAAAAATGGGCTGGTGGTGTATAAATGGCCGTGGTGACCAGGGATCGCCGGAGTAGGGTTTAAAATCCGGTTATAGTCAATTTTGGTTTTCGAGGCAGTGCGGCGTTGACGTGCTATCGGTCTTCACCGGAGTAGGTGAAATTGAAGATTAAGGCCACAACAAGAGTCTGGCCAGGGTAGCGAGGTTTCCGGTGGCCATAACGTGGTGGAGCGGGAGAATTTTGGGCGATCTTAATGGGGTCTGGGTGCTTCACTTACTCGTTTTTGTTTCTATCGTTTATCGTGATTGTTGGAGGTGTGTATGAGTTGTGGTGTTCGAAGGCGACTGGGAGGAGCCATCAGAGTTGGTCGGAGTTGCTCCGATTATCAGTACATGTGCATCACGTCGAGGAGTATCAATATGCTGTTAATGATGGTAGCTCGAGTTGGTATCAAGGAGATGGAGTTTGAGCTCGAGAGTGTGTACGGGTTGCAAATGTTACCAGAATAATTGATATTATCAGATTAGAACCGGCTAAGGTTGAACTCGAGACTTAACTCGAGAAGTTTGAACTTTGGATTGGGTAATTTGATTCTTTAACTCGGGTCAGGTTGTGATAATTATGTTTTGAAATTAATAAAACCAGTTTGTAAATTATTAACCCGAGATAACCTGTAAGTAAATGAGAATCAAATTTCAAGGTTTTTAAGTAAGGTCTTAAAGATAATTAGTTATCTTAAATAATGCTTTGATTTACTTAAGGGTTTTTAAGTTTAATTTCATAATAATGAAAATGAAGAATTTGAAGAAAATAAATGGATATCTATAACTTAATTAAGATTTGGGTAATTACAGATTAATTTAATTAATGAAGATGTTAAAGAGCAGATTAATTAATTAATTATAAATTATTTGGGGTTTATCAGCTAATTAATTTATTGGTAATTGAGATTAATTGGTTAGTAAGTGGAGGTTAATTACTTAATGTAAGAAATTTAAAAAAAAAATTATTAATTTAATCAGTAATTGAGGGTTAAATTAATTAATAACTAAAGGTTAATTAATTCAGGATAATTAACCAAAGGGTAATTACTTAACAAAGTAATTAAAGGTAAATTACTTAATGAAAGTGGTTAAAGGATTAATTAGTGGAATAGATTAAATAATTTGTTAATGAATGTGATAAATTAAAGGATAATTTTATCAATGTAAGTGATATAGAATAATTAATTTAAGTAATTAATTAAGAATAAATGTAATTAATGTGAATTGATGAAGGTTAATTACTCCATGTAATTAAGTTGAAAAATTAAGGATGATTAATTAATTTGTTTGAGATTAATTAATGATGAAAGAGCAGGATTTAGAGATGATTGAAATAATTAATTTAATTTATTTAAATTGATTATAAAATGGTGTGATGAATAAATCTTGTTTATAAATAATTAAACGATATTGTATGCCTAGAAATAGTTGATACCTCTGATATGTGATTTGGAATGCTATGTGATTTGATATGTTAGGTTTATACAGTGATAATGTGGTTATCTATGATGAATTACTGTGTAAAAATGACATTTAGTATTTAAATTTAATCACTTAAATAACTTGGGTTAAGAGGGTATTGAATTCGAAGAGACCGGAGTCGGGTATTAGTAAATATCCGAAACCACTTCGATTCTTTATAGATTGATATGTGGAATCAATAGGCCGGTATGAAATGATTTAAGTGAATTGGACCATTTAATCTAAGTTTTGGTACTTAAAAATTGATATGTGGAATAAATGTTGTCTATAACAAATTATGAATTTTGTAAATTGATACGAGTTACCCCGGGTTTTATATAAGTTGTATACTTTTGTATTCCTTGGATGAATTTACTCACGCTGGTTTGCAGCCTGACCCGGGTGTTACTTTGATGTAATGCTCGGGTCTGACCGAGTATTACAGATTTCATATAAGGACGCTCTGGAGCTCAGGAGGCGAGCTGGAGAGCAGGAACGTATGGAGAGCTTCTGATGTGATATATTATAGTATCTAAAACAGATTGATTTATCTGTTTTGTGATTGTAAATCTGTTGTAACTCTGATTAAAAAAATGTAATTTGACCAGTACAGTTTCCTTTGTATAACTATTATTTATGTGATATTATATTTTATCCGCTGCGAATGTAAGATTCTGAGTTTGAGACTTCTGTTTCTTCTTCTTTCTTTTTCTACTTTTCACTAACCATCTGGAATTTTCGGGATCGAAATTTCCGGGTCGTTACATTTGTTATCAGAGCGAGGTTAAGCGAGAACCTTGGCTCTGTTGGGATTGTTCATTAAGGAAAGTGTCAACGGTACCCTAGAATGAGTTGAGTGAATATATATATGAGAGAGCGTACTTGTTATTTTCTTATATAAAGATTTTAAATAATTTTATATAAGAATATATTTTGATATATATATATATATATATATATATATATAAAGCAATATTTCTTTCTAATAAATATTAAGGGAATTGGTTGTTAGAAAATTATTGAAATTTAGAAGTAATAGAAAACAACCAAACTGAAATTGAAATTGAATAAGGACAAGTTTGAAATAAATTCAAACTGAAATTTAATTCGTGAATTTGGGAAAGAATTTCAGAGTAAGATAATAATGAAATGTTTTAAGGAAGTAAACCATTTAGATAAGTATGGAATATAAATTGAAATTGAAGTTGATATAAATTGTGAAATTTGAATCTTAAGATTTAAAAACATTTGAAATTTTTTTTTCAAATTATTAAAAGGAATAATAAATAATATTATTTGAATGAGAGAGTTTGATGCAAACTAGAGTTGTTTAAAGATTTATAGGAATTTGTTTTGGATTAAAACCAAGGGTGATTTAAATTTTAAAATTTGGCTTGGTGAGCCAAGAAGTAATTTGTATATGTGAGGATATACATAATATTAAAGATGGTTTGAAATAAACTCCAAATATTGAGTTTTAAATCTGGAATGAGATATGATACCCAAAGTGATAAGTTTTTGAACTCATAAGTGGGAAGATTATTTATGAGAAGTTCAAAATTTGAAATGGAAGTTCAAATTGGGTAGGGTTGACTGGATTAAGTGAATTGAGTTTAACTGGGGAAAAAGTTAAATAAGTTGGAATGATCAACCTGATTTGGAAATTTGAAGATGAAATTAAGATTTAAATTGGAAAGTTAAAAGGTTAATTTGATTTTGGTGTAAATGTTAGGTCTGATATGTGAATTGAATTGTTTAAAGACTTTAAAGGAAAAAATTGATTTAAAGGAATTTAGTCAACATTTGGAGTATTAACTCGAATTTATATAATTCGAGATGGTTTAAATTTGAAATTTTAATTAGTTTAAATTGAATTTGATTTGAGTTAATTGAAATGGTGATTTATGATGTATGAGTATAAGATTCAAATGGAAAATTTGAATTGGATTTATTTGGATAATTTGGAATTGTAATTAAAGTTGAATAGTTTTAAATTCAAATGTAATTTGAATTGAATTTGGGAGGAAATCAAGAATAATTCAACTTGATTTGGAAATGGAGTTTGAATATGGGATTAATTCAAACTGGAACAGAAATAAATTGAAATTTATTTAAATTAGTAGAACTTGAGATTAAGGTTGAATAAAGTTAAATTTTGGAAAGAAATTGAGGTTAATTCACTTGAATTGTGGTTGAATTAATTTCAATGGAAATTGAAGATTATTTAAGTTGGAGTTGGGTCAATTTAAATGGAAGTGAAAATTTAAATTGAATTGATGAGAATGGAGATTAGGAAGTGAACTGTTTTGACTCTAGACTATTTTTAATATAAACTGTTTTAATGTAAACCTATTTTTCCAAGCTATTCGTTATATATACAACCTTTCTTTTTAAAGCCAAACTATCTTATACTTGTTTTAAGATTATTTTTGGAACTGTTTAACAATTTTCCAGCTGTTTTATAAACTAATTACTATATTTCAGCTATTTTACAAAACTAATTACTATCTTACTACTATTTTGCAATTATCTAAAATTTATATAATTATTTTAACTATTTTCTAAATATTTTACACCTATTTTACAAACTAGTAATTATTTTCCAACTACTTATCTATTTTTAAAATTTTCAAGCTATTTTCAAAATAAACGGGTCGGAGTTCAAACCGTTATTGGTTAAATACCCAATCGAGATAAGAATAGAGGTGATAATCCAAATGGATTGAAGCAATTGTGAGTAAGTGAATGAAAATCAAAGTAAATGTGAATAGAAATGGAATTGATTTGACTAATAACCAATAAAGAAAATACGTAGGGTGTACGTATGTTATTCTATTCGCATAGTGATTTGATCCAGATTCGAGCACAGAATTTCGAGATAGTTATATCGATCCGAGTTGGAATTTTCCACTCGATTTTTGAAGGCGAACCTGGATATGGATTGTTGATTGGTTCTGGATATTCTCTATCATAGTTATGACTATGCAAGGAGAATAACGGTTTCTGATCAAGAAACCAGATCTGTGTCCGCACTAGGAAGTCGGGTGGACAATACTAGTTCGAAAGTGAAATTGTGTGATCGAGTGAGCGATCAGATTAGTATAGCGTACGGATGATATGTGTACATCGTACAGATTGGAATGAAATTGATATTGAAGTTTGTGGATAAGAAATTTGAAATGGTTTTTGAAGTGAAAATATATTTTATGAAATATATGAGGAAATAAAATAGAAATTGGATATTTCTATGGTTGAAATTTTGTTTATGGAAGTAAGTGATATGGTAAGTGGTTTTGTAAAGAGTAATCAAATTTGAATATTTGATTTTTGAGTAAACAAAGTTAAATATCTTTGTTTCATAAAATGAAAATCCCCTTGTTGAATCTTTTGCCAGAAGAAAAGGGTTTTTGAAAATGTTTGAAGTATAAAAGGAATTTTATACAAGTTTGAAATGATCCAAAGTTTTAAAAATTATATATCTGTATATATATATATATATAAAGGATCTTATGAGGATTTTAGAAAAGGTTTTGGGAACCTTTGGATTTGGAAAGGCTTTTGATTTTTGGGTGAAACCAATATTGAATTTGGAAAGCCTAGTTTAAGAATTATCGATTTTGGGATAATCGATTTTGTGTAAAGGAGCTTTGAATGTGATCATACTAGGTGTATGATTTAAAGATACTATATATATAGTATAAAATGTTTTGATGATGGCTCTGGGGAAAAGGCGCTCCCTTGGAATGGACTTCTCAGGAGTACCACCGGGTGGTGCTGCCTTGAGCCCCAAGGGGGGGTTCTAAAGTTGATCCTGTGAGGAGTCCGGACAAAACTAGTTCCTGGGGATTATGAGTAGAGTATACCATAGCGGAAGTCATGTGTGCCGCTGAGAATCAACAGTCTGCATTTGATTTTATATTGGTAGACTGCGACCTATGGTATAACATAGCGAAAGTCGTGTGTGTCGTTGAGAGCCAACGGTCTGCGTTTGATTTTATATCGGCAGACTGCGACCTATGTAGGAGTGGAGAAGTTTCATTTTGACAACGAAAATCATAGGCCGCTGAGAGCCTGCAGTTACATGGACTTTTGCTGCGATTGCAACGTAACCCTGGATGTAACTGTGATCTGTTGTGTGGGTTCCATGGCATAATCGAGAGGCCGTGGAGAGCCTGCAGTTACATGGACTTTTGCTGCGACGGCAACATAACCCTTGAATGTAACTGTGACCATGGATGGGGGTGATGATTTCCAGATCATTCTCACCAAAGATATATCCTCTATTTTCAAAAAAAACTGTTTTCAATATTTTCAATAGAATTATTTTTCAAATATTTTCACTGGGTGTTGAAAAACGGGTCTGCTAAGTACTTTTAGATTTTCAGTCGTACGCTTGATCAACGTATGACCGAATTTCTATGAGAACAAGGATGGACTGGTTAAAACATCGAGTTATAAAAAGTATTTTTATAAAACCAGTTTATAACATTTGTTAAATTTTGGCTTCGTTCCTTTTCGAGGACGAAAAGATTCAAAGGGGGGAGGAATGTGATAACTCAGATTTGGTCATCTGATAATTGAATAGTTATCTGATTTTATTTGGTTATAAAGATAAAGCTTTGATAATTTAAAATAGAACTGGATGTATATAATGGAGTCAAACTAAAATAAATGCGGATATCTGAATAGATATTTCAAACAGTTGGAAATGATAAATGTTAAAATAAAATAACAAGGATAAAAATTGTATGCAAACTTTATAAGTTGAAATTTTATAAATATATATAGGTTTATAAGTGTATATATTTTGCTTTAGGAAAGTTTAATATTTGAAGTTATAAAAGTGAGGATATTTATAATATTAACACTTACATAAGATAATATATATATATATATATATATATATACATATAGGTATGTATATCTATTGTAATTAGAAGCTTTGTTATGAGTTCAAAGATACATAAAAATAGCAATAATAAGATCAATATTATTAAATTTAGAAGTATGATAGTTTAAGTAGGATTCAAATAAAGATTAAAATCTTTCTTTTCTTTTTATATATGCTAGAAATATAAAACAAAAGACATAAGTATTAAACATTTGTAAGAAAATAAATTAATAAATTAACACTTGTAGCTAAGATTAGAGGCATAGTTAACAAGTGGCATTAGTTCCTTTAAATAAAATTTGTATAGACGAAATGTTTAGAAACAGGCTGCAAAAATTCATTCCACTTTCTCAAAATCCATTCTCCTTCTCCATCTTTAATTTTTTTTCCTATGCAAATCAAAGGAGCATCTCATAATAAAGAAATATAAAGATCAAGCTGGTGCCTGTATCATAAACTAGCTGAGACAAACCAGAGAAAATGCAACAGTAAAATTTGGAATACCTGCAACAAAATAAAACGAATTCAAGTGAAAGAAAATCAAGTTATAATTCAAGATCAAGTTTCAATCAACTATCAAATTTCAGGTTTTCTCTGTTTTGCATGTGCAGGTGAGTAACAATTTATTTAAAAGATTTAACCCTGTTTAAAATCTTGAAACATGCAGTATTTACTTTAAAGTGAAATATGATATGAGTTTGCCTGAAGATTTAAAAGCAGAAATGCAAAGTATATACAAGTAAATGTAGTTATAGTTGTCTGGCAACAAAAGTTGCTCTGTTCTTCAGGTGTATATTTGTTCAATTATCAAACTTTTTTTTACCTGATCATCTATAGGCCTGGATTTACTAACATAATCTGTTGTTATGTCAGGATCTATTTTTTTTAGAGAAAGGTAAATTTTAAATTAAATATGGAGGTAGTTTTATTTGGAAGATAAATAGCAATAAAGCCTTTAGATATCAAAGTAACTCAGTTTTCAAAAAAAATCATCAAAGCCATTGTAAGTTCATTCCAGTTTTTTTAAACCTCTGTCTTTTTGGCATCAGGTGAGTAAACCAATCTTCTTTTAAGATAGAACTACTTTAACCTGATGAATGAAAACAATTGTTGAGGTAATAAAATATTGGCAGGTTTGAATTAAAAAAAAAATTGCATGCATACGAAGGTGAAGCATTAGTGCATGTCTGTAAACTTTTGTATGAATTCCTCTATGGTGTAGACAGGTTCAAGGCTCCTCTATAAAATTTATATCTTATTTTGCAATCAGTTTTAAGCTATGATTCTTAAAGAAAATTTGTTAGTAATGACTAGATTTGATTTATTTTTAAAAAAAAAATTTCAAGTAAAAGAAAGAGAAAGAAGAAGAGCCTGTTCTTCTGCTCTTTTAACAAGTGAGTAAACATAAATTTAAAAACAGTTTTAATCCTTGATTACACTTTGATATGTGTATGAAATCATGTGTTGGCATGAGTATCTGAATGGAAAGGGATGCATGTCTGTTCACAATCACATATCAATTCTGTTATCAATATACTGGAAGCAAATTAACTTTTTTTTAAAGCTTAAATCTGTTCAACCTTGAATTCCACATGATCAAACTTGAAGCATTTGTGGAGAAAAATGTTGTATAATTATAAATCTGTCTAGAAGTATATTAATGAAACAATTTGAGTTTGAATACCTATATATATATCACTGCTTTTACATCAATGGGCTAAAATTATATATATAAACAAGTTCAAAAATCAATTTCTACTTTTCCAATCCCCTTTAGGTTATGATCTTTGAAGAAAACTTGTTTCTTATCACAACAATTGATTTTTAAAAATATATTTAAGCTAAATTTACCAATATGTTACTGGATAAAGAGATTACAGTGAAATCTTATACAATTTGGAAAAAAGTTGATTATCCTGATTTCATGATCTAATTATATAAGCTAAATCGTATTGAAAAATGGTGAATTTTGGGATTATATTTGAGATTTTTAAACTTGGTTACATTGATAAAATTGGGTTGATCAGATTTGGTTAGTTTGTTGATTACCTTCGATCAACAAGGCCTTGGAGGTCGGGATTGTGGTCGGAGCTGGTTGGGAAGACGGTGGTCATGGGAAAAATGGGCTGGTGGTGTATAAATGGCCGTGGTGACCAGGGATCGCCGGAGTAGGGTTCAAAACCCGGTTATAGTCAATTTTGGTTTTCGAGGCAGTGCGGCGTTGACGTGCTATCGGTCTTCACCGGAGTAGGTGAAATTGAAGATTAAGGCCACAACAAGAGTCTGGCCAGGGTAGCGAGGTTTCCGGTGGCCATAACGTGGTGGAGCGGGAGAATTTTGGGCGATTTTAATGGGGTCTGGGTGCTTCACTTACTCGTTTTTGTTTCTATCGTTTATCGCGATTGTTGGAGGTGTGTATGAGTTGTGGTGTTCGAAGGCGACTGGGAGGAGCCATCAGAGTTGGTCGGAGTTGCTCTGATTATCAGTACATGTGCACGACGTCGAGGAGTATCAGTATGCTGTTAATGATGGTAGCTCGAGTTGGTATCGAGGAGATGGAGTTTGAGCTCGAGAGTGTGTACGGGTTGCAAATGTTACCAGAATAATTGATATTATCAGATTAGAACCGGCTAAGGTTGAACTCGAGACTTAACTCGAGAAGTTTGAAATTTGGCTTGGGTAATTTGATTCTTTGACTCGGGTCAGGTTGTGATAATTATGTTTTGAAATTAATAAAACCAGTTTGTAAATTATTAACCCGAGATAACCTGTAACTAAATGAGAATCAAATTTCAAGGTTTTTAAGTAAGGTCTTAAAGATAATTAGTTATCTTAAATAATGCTTTGATTTACTTAAGGGTTTTTAAGTTTAATTTCATAATAATGAAAATGAAGAATTTAAAGAAAATAAATGGATATCTATAACTTAATTAAGATTTGGGTAATTACAGATTAATTTAATTAATGAAGATGTTAAAGAGCAGATTAATTAATTAATTATAAATTATTTGGGGTTTATCAGCTAATTAATTTATTGGTAATTGAGATTAATTGGTTAGTAAGTGGAGGTTAATTACTTAATGTAAGAAATTTAAAAAAAAAATTATTAATTTAATCAGTAATTGAGGGTTAAATTAATTAATAACTAAAGGTTAATTAATTCAGGATAATTAACCAATGGGTAATTACTTAACAAAGTAATTAAAGGTAAATTACTTAATGAAAGTGGTTAAAGGATTAATTAATGGAATAGATTAAATAATTTGTTAATGAATGTGATAAATTAAAGGATAATTTTATCAATGTAAGTGATATAGAATAATTAATTTAAGTAATTAATTAAGAATAAATGTAATTAATGTGAATTGATGAAGGTTAATTACTTTATGTAATTAAGTTGAAAAATTAAGAATGATTAATTAATTTGTTTGAGATTAATTAATGATGAAAGAGCAGGATTTAGAGATGATTGAAATAATTAATTTAATTTATTTAAATTGATTATAAAATGGTGTGATGAATAAATCTTGTTTATAAATAATTAAACGATATTGTATGCCTAGAAATAGTTGATACCTCTGATATGTGATTTGGAATGCTATGTGATTTGATATGTTAGGTTTATACAGTGATAATGTGGTTATCTATGATGAATTACTGTGTAAAAATGACATTTAGTATTTAAATTTAATCACTTAAATAACTTGGGTTAAGAGGGTATTGAATTCGAAGAGACCGAAGTCGGGTATTAGTAAATATCCGAAACCACTTCGATTCTTTATAGATTGATATGTGGAATCAATAGGCCGGTATGAAATGATTTAAGTGAATTGGACCATTTAATCTAATTTTTGGTACTTAAAAATTGATATGTGGAATAAATGTTGTCTATAACAAATTGTGAATTTTGTAAATTGATACGAGTTACCCCGGGTTTTATATAAGTTGTATACTTTTGTATTCCTTGTTGGATGAATTTACTCACGCTGGTTTTCAGCCTGACCCGGGTGTTACTTTGATGTAATGCTCGGGTCAGACCGAGTGTTATAGATTTCAGATAAGTACGCTTTGGAGCTCAGGAGGCGAGCTGGAGAATAGGAACGTATGGAGAGCTTCTGATGTGATATATTATAGTATCTGAAACAGATTGATTTATCTGTTTTGTGATTGTAAATCTGCTGTAACTCTGATTAAAAAAAATGTAATTTGACAAGTACAGTTTCCTTTGTATAACTATTATTTATGTGATATTATATTTTATCCGCTGCGAATGTAAGATTCTGAGTTTGAGACTTCTGTTTCTTCTTCTTTCTTTTTCTTCTTTTCACTAACTATCTGGAATTTTCGGGATCAAAATTTCCGGGTCGTTACATAGGAATACTCCAAAGTATATACCAACTCGTCCCTCTTCGGACTTGGATCCACACAAGAAATAGAATTTCAAATTTGGTTTTAACCAATATTGTTATATTGATACAATTCAAATTTATCCTTATATTTGTTAACCAATTTAACTCAATTTTAAAGTTTCCAATTTATTTAAAATTTTCAATTTCTATTTCAAATTCATCAAAGTTTAACACGAAAAGATGATAAGAAACCGATGAAGATACGAAGTAAGGATTTTCTACAACGATTCGTAGGGCCACCATCACACCGAAATTTCTTTCTGGAGCTATCACGAAAATATCAAAAGAATTTAGATTCGAGTCAGAGGAGATTGAGAAGAAAGTTGTTTCCGCTATTGCAGGGTATTGACCATTTGTAGTGGTACTCCCCTGTCCCCTATCTCGTTCTCTTCTTGCACTCATACTCACGATTAGTGGATAGTAAGAGAATTTACTGAGGCGTTCGAATGGATATCTTAGGGATATACTCATTTTAGGGTATACTTCGCCCTATCTCTAGTGAGTTACTTAATGTGTTATACTCCTGAGCTAAAGTTTTAACCCTCAGCTCTGATACCAAAATGTCACTATCCAAATTTCAATGTTCGAAAATCGACACCCGTACTCCACTTGTACTTGAATGCCGCAGATCCAAACGTTGGAATTCGAGTCGTGCCGGAGCTTATAACACATTAAGTACAACACAACGGAGGAAAATGAAATAATACATATATCAATATACAACGTTGATATAATATCATATACAATAAGATACAACAGAGGATACGATAGATATCAATATACACCAGAGATATGATACAAGACAATAGCAGCAGAAAGAAAAGATAACTTAACAGCAGAACAAAATCTCCAATATGGTCTTCAAGAGAGAACTCTAGAACTGTAACTCCATCTCCAAAGCAACAATCCAGAAATAGCTCGAACTTCCAATCAAGATGAAGTGAAGCAACTCGATCCAAATGCGATTGCCAAATCCTAAGGCTAAAAGCTATCGAATCTACACCTATTATTCGATTATCTAAAAAACCCAACTCTAGACTGCCCGTGTGGGAAAATTGTGGGTACCTAGAGTTTAGGAAAGGAACAATAAACTCCAGGTTAGTCATGGGACTGGTATGAGCAAACAAAACTGTTTATCTTTCAAAACAAACAAAAAAAGAATTTAAATTTGAAATCCGCAATGCTTTTTAGAAAATGAAACTACCATAAGATCTCCCGCCACACACACAATGCAAACGCAAACTTAGAGGAGATTTCTCTTTATGATAGTCAAATATGCTTAATACGAGAAAAATTCTTTGATGTTATTACTAGTGCATAGTGGAAAATCTTTTGAAAGTATAATATTAATCCTAACTAGCATAGGTACCATGATATTATGCCAGCTATAGCTACCACCTGAGGTGGCAGGTAATACAATTGCCATCGTAAAGGGCTCGTATTGTTATGTTTGGATTTCCAACAAATGGTCAGGCTAAGGAACTTCCTACTGTTCATGGGTACGCCTCTGGCGGGACGTCCCGAGAACCTAACCGAATCTCTGCCAACACAAAGCCGGGTTACCTCTGCAACTAGGTAACTACTACTCGAGCATGCCATCCTCGGTCCTTTGGGACCTTTATCCAAGGTACCTCTAATCCAACAACCACAAAGCAATCACAAAGTAATAGTTCTGTGGTATCCACATGAGTGAAATATCTGGGCTCCATACCATGATACCATCCTTTTCCAGAAGGGAATGACACACCCTAAAGGGAGCGACCCTCATAACCTTGCCGCGTCTTTCCTATTTTGACCATTTCCGGGGTGTGAGATCCTGATGCAGTCTCGTCCACAAAGCTACACTTTATACAAAAGCCATGCTTTGATCAACAAATGATACATAGCAACACTCAGCATGCCACACCACCAAATTGGGAGTATATCACTGATAACTATCAACTACATAACCTCTGAGCTCGTACGTCTCAGAGAAGGGTGTTAAGCTAAGAGAATAAATTCTCTGCCACCAAGCAGAAATGTATTTGATAGAGATCAGTTTAATATCTCAAAGTGTAATGTCGGACATACAACCATACAAGTCTATTCCGGGTTCGAACGGAACCGAAGGCACTTCCGAAGAAGCCCTTGCAAATCCGGGTATCAGCAATCCCGATCGAACTTCCCATCACTTAGGGAATCTTTATGCCGTAGCTACTCGGTGTAGAGAAAATCGATAGGTTATCCTAACATTCTCGAAGACACACGGTCTTCAACACCGGTCTTCAAATGCAATCCATAACGTCATATCACTATTTGGAATATGTTATATGACACAAGGTCCTCTCCCGGCTAAGCCGAATAGTGAGTGCAATATTTAAAAACATATGGATATGGGATTTCAGTTAAGTCACAACTTATAAATCCAAAGCTTTTCTTTCAAATGGTTAAACAAATTACCATTTCAAATCTTCAACAAAAAGATTCGTTTCACAAAGTTTACCTGGTTTCACAAAGATCCATTCATAGATTTTCAAAACAATTTCCATTTCAATTGGATTAACTCATTAAATCTTTAAATTAAAGATTTAACGTATAGCTTTCAAACCCGTTTCCAAAGATATATTCGTAACTTGGAAAACTATTTTTCCATTTCAAACTTGAATTTCCTTTTAACACAAATTGGACGTTCATTTCTTGTGCGAAAGCTTTTATTATTTTGAAAACACATAGATTTGGTTTTGGAAAAATCCGATTTCATTTATACAAGTTAAAATTTTGGGTTAAATTCAAATTCCCAAAACAACACTTTTGCAATGGTTTAGAAACCCATATAAACACATTTATAAGTTGAATACCCTTTTAAAACCATAGTTTCCAAATCATGGAATTCAATTTCAAATATTGAATTCAAATTTAAATCAAATTATTTAGATTTCAAAACTCAATCAAGTTATTCCAAATAACTTTTATTTTTTGAAATTCATTTTCAAAAGCTTCAATTCTAATTCCAAAACTATTTTGGATTCAAAAATTCAATCTTTAAAACTATTTCAAAATCTATGACTTAACCCATTTCCACGTGCAATCCATATTTGTGTGTGTATAAGTGTAGTCCAGGTGTTTTACACAATAAAAGTGCCACATCATCAATCAACACAGATTCAAATACAACAATATATTTAATAAGCGGTATAAACTATAATGCTTATATTTGATAAGCGGTACAAACCATAACGCTTATCTTTTATTCACAGATTACAGATATACATCACGGATAATAAATTAAATTAAACAAAACTCAAATCAAACAGAGCATCGCAATCAGGGATATCAAACAATTCAATCGTCCAATAGAATCCAAACATACATAAGTGAGATTAGATAATTGTCTGATTAATTCAAATCAGATTAACTACTTAAAAATTACTAATCCTGGTTAATTAATATTAATAGATTACAAATCATTTTGATTAATTATCTTTAATCATTTATTAATTAACAAGTAAAAATAAATTAATTAACCTTTAATTTTAGTTCATCAATCTCTAAATAATTAACCTTTAATCGTTTAATTCACCATTTAATTAATCATCTTTAATTAACTAATTAACCCTTAATTAATTATATTTTATTATTTCACTAAGTAAATAGCTTTTATTTATAGACAAGGTAATTATCTTTTATTTAATTACACAAAGTAATTATCTTCATTTTACTTTCATAAATAAATTTATCTTTAAATTAATTACCTTTAATTACAATTCATCAACTTTTAATAATTTACCTTAAATTATTTAATTCACCATTTCATTCATCATCTTCCAATTGATCATATTAACATATTAACTTTTAGACAATCACATTAATTAATCCACCCCATTGATAAATTTTCCTTTTAAATAATTATGTAAACCAGAAATGATTTTGGTTAATTACTCTTTAATCATTTAAAATAACTTTAAAATTTGTTCATGCTTTACAATCGAAACCTGGTAACAGATTTTCTTTCGGCTTTTTAAAACCTGGAGCTCAAGAATGTTTTTGCTTTAAAAGTTAAACTATTACACACCTAAACCCTCGCGAGCTGCAACACACACGACCCCGAGCAAAAACCCATCCTTTCTGAAATTATACCCGAGCCAATCTACCAAATGCCCGAGTTCTTCCTTCTTCTTTTAAACTCAGTGTTTTTTTTATTTTAAAATTTTTGTAAACCACTATATAAAATAAAACAAGCAAACGTCACTGCATCAAACTCGAGCAACCACACAGAATTCACGAGTTCATCTTCGAGTGCATCCCGTTTTCCCCAATTTTTTTAACGATTACCAGATACACGATATGACACGTGCATTGGTCATCGGAGCCACCGTGGCCCTTGCCGACACCTCCCACATCTCGACGATCTTTCCTACCATCGATCCCGAGCGTCAATCCAGCACTTCCAGCCCCAAATCGAAATAGAGCTATTCTGATCGAATACTACAACCAAGACGATCAAAAAAAACATCACCGTCGGCAATCTCAGCCACTATCAACCATGTCATTCCACCCAGGCCTCCGCCATATCGCAACTCATTGTCCCATCTCCCGCGGTTAAACTCGATCCATCTACGTTGACGAATTCGACTCGAGAATAATATCAAAAAAAACTAGCATTAAAACCTTGAAATCATTTCGTTTAATCACTACAGCAATCGAAAATTTAAAAGAACATTTTTTTGACAATCTCCTATACACTAGCCTCCTCCACCATCGACGCGACCTCTCATTCGTCGTCGTTGGATGGAATTTGACGAAAATGCTAGTTTTAGTAAATTCGAGATAATTCGCCAAATCCTTACTTAAAAATCTTGAAATAATGGTCAAAAATCATTGATTTATGACTTGAATCTAACTGTGTAATCAAGAATGAAAATTAAAATACTTGAATTTTCTGATTATTTGAATCATTACCGTCTTTGATCAATTTTGAAATGATCATTCAACACAAACACTCGTAATCATTTTGAAAATACATATTACTCCATCACTATCCTTTTTTATTTAGAAAACATCTCATAAAAATGTTAATTTGGGGAGGTGTAGACTTAACTATGTTGTTCTTAGGTTATGAATGAAATAAACAGAGATGCATGTATGCGCAAAAAAACTTACACATATAAACACCCAGATTCATTCACATGCAACAAACTTTTCACTGGCAAATCAATTCCTAGATTCACAAGCAACAAACAGATAAACAGAAAGATTTATTTTTAGGGGTTTGCTCACCTGGGTATTTGCAAACAGAGAAGAACAGAAGCATCTACTTTTTGAGAGAACTGGAAACCTTTTTTTTTGTCTTTAACTTTGATTTTTGCTCCCTGCAACTGTTTAATATGATTGTTTAAATCTCTGCTTTGCTATTAGTTAACCACTTTAAATTCAAATCTTTAAATAAAATCACTTGCCTTTATTTTATTTCAGAAAAAACTACACTTGTCTCTGGCCAAACTGCAGCTGTGATTTCATTCCATAAATCTGCTGTTTTGAATTGTTTTTTATGTTAAAAGCTTGATTTTGAAACCAAAAATTTATTCAACTATGAAGTTAAAAGCTTACCTGAGAAATGGAAACAAAAGCTTGAAGTTTTCAGAAGATTCCCAGATTTTTTTACTCTTTACTTTGAATTGAAGAAAAACTGAAGCTTTGCACTTGCATACTTTCAGATTTGTTTGTGATCTGCAATTCCAGGTTGAAGTTTTCTTTTGCTTACTTAAATCCTTTTGAACAGATTTGTTTCAGTTTTTTTTATTACTGATCAGCAACATTAAAGTCAAATTTTTTATAAAAGGAAATTCACTTGCCTGGAATTTGAATTCTTAACTCACTTTCTTTTGTTTTATTTCTCTGATCTTGTTTTAACTTGATCGTCTCAGGTTGTAGTTGCTTTTAATTTGCTTGTTGTTATGTTGCTTCTCAGGTTTGAAGACTCTGGCTAGCTTCAGGTTTACAAATTGAATGTAGTTTCGAGTTTTGATTTTCTTTTTGATCTGCAGTTTTCTGAGATTGATCTTGATGCTGCTCCAAAAACAGATTGAAGCTTTAAATTTTCTTTTGCATTGCTCTTCGTTTTTTTTCTTGGATCCATTCTGTTTTCCAGGTTGCTTTGAATTCCTTTGCTGATTATTTTTTTCCTTTCTACTTTATCTTTTCCTTGGGTGTTGAGACTTTAGATACTCAATCTTTAGTTACTGTTGTTTCGGATTTTGCTGAGATACTTAATAATTTCATATGGGGAACTGAAAAGTTTCTATAATTTTAAATTTCATTTTTTTATTCAAATAAATGTAATGAATGCCATTTGTAAAAATCATCATGATTATGAAATTCCAATGCAATGTTCACTTCTTTACTCTATCTCCTTTATGTTTTTTATCATTTGAAGCTTTTAATGACGAAAGAATGTTTTTAAATAAATTTTATGTCATATTCACTTTGTGAATGAATACACCTTTTTATCCATTTGTATGTGTGTGTATACATATACGATGTTAAAAGAATTTAACCAATTATTTAAATGCCACTCATTTTAAAACATTTATTTTAAATTTAATTTCAAATTCCAATTCACTTGAATAAAAATTCATTTATGTCTATTACTTCTACTTATACCAATTTAAAGAAAGAAATGATTTTAAAAACTAATTTTATTAATAAGTGGATTTTTTTCCTTTTCAAAAGATGGTATGTATCATATATATATGTAAAACTTGAATTCAAATGATCTTTTAAAATATTTATTATTTCAAGATTTAAACTCAAAATAAATTGGAATTTAATTATGTATAGTTTTTACTGATTTTATTTGTTTGAGATTTTTTCAATATAATTTCAAGTTAAATATCCAAAAGTATAAAAAAATATTATTAATTTATATTGACAAATTTTAGGATGTTACTTTTTTATTTATAAGATTTTAAATATAGCATTTCAAATCCATAATTAAATTTTAAAATCAATGTCCAAATAATAAATTTCCAATCTAATTTGAAAAATTCAAATTAATATACAATTTTATTTAAAAATTTATTTTAATTATCAATTTAAATCTAATTAAAAATCGGGATCGTTACACCTAGTTACAGAGGTAACCCGGCCTTTTGTTAGTAGAGATCCGTTTAGGTTCTCGGGGCGTCCCTCCAGAGGCGTACCCTTTCGGTTAAAGGAAGTTCCTTAGCCTTGGCCATTTATTGGAAATCCAATCACTCAATACGAGCCCTGTATGGTTTTAGTTGTAGAACCTGCCATTTAACATGGTAGCTAAAGTTGGCATACTATAATGGTACGTCTGCTGGCTAAGATTAATATTATACTTTCGAAATGTTTTCTACACTATGTACTAGTAATAATATCAAAAGAGTTTTCTCGTATCAATCATGTTTGACTACCATAAGGAGAAATCAACCCCAAGTGTGCGTTTGCATTATGTGTGTGTTGGGAGGCCTTATGATAATTTCAATTTCCAAAAAGCACAACGGATTTCTTTTTGTAAATTGTTTATGTTCAAACAACTGTTTTGTTTACTCATACCAGTCTCATGACTGACCCGGAGTTTATTGTTCCCTTTCTAAAATCTTGGTGTCCATAATTTTCCACACGGGCAGCCTAGATTCAGATTATCCGTGTTCTAGAGCTAGTTTAGATTTGGATCTAGAAGTCTTTTGGAGTCTTTGGTTTGGAAGCTGTTCTAGATTGGAAGCTTTTGGGTTGGAAGTCTTTTGGAGCTTTGAAGTTTGAATTGAAGGTGCTTATGTTGGATTCTCGCTCTCTCTTTTTGGAAGCTCTGTTGGTGTTGTTCAGTTGTTATGTTCACTTTTCCATTGTGGCGTTATAATCTGTTGTTGTATCATACATTATGCTCTGATGTTGGTGTTCATGTGTTGTATCAATGTTGTATCTATGTTATATCAGTGATGTTTATCAATGAATATCATTTTTTGTTTCCGCTGTTTTTTATTCACCTAATGTTGTTATAAGCACCAACGAACTAGAGTCCGACGTTTGAATCTCCGGCATTTGAATACAAGTGAGGTATTAAATGTTGATTTTCGGACGCTAGATTTCGGGTCGTGGCAGTATCTATATACTTTACTCAACCTTAGTTGATGAAAAAATTTAAACGTTCAAAAGTTTCCCTTTCAATTCCATTTAAAGTACCCCCTTCTAGACCTTTGAAAGCACCTCTTTCAAAACCATTCAAACCTTTCAAAACCATTGAAATCTTTCCTTCGAAAGCAATAAAACTTTAGACATCCTACTTTAAAACGCTTTAAAACATTGCCTTAGAAAACCTTGGAAAACCTTCCATTTCAAACCTTTCAAAGTCATCAGAAATTAGAAACTTTCAACCTTGTCTGAAGCTACCTTTTAACCACTTCGAAAGCTACCTGTCGACTCCATCTAAAGCTTGGCTTTCGACCGCTTTGAAAGCTTTGCTTTCGACCCCATTGAAACCATTCAGAAAATAAAACCTTTCGAAAGCATTAAACCTTCAAAACATAAACCATTTGAAAGCCATTTGGGTTCAATTTAAAACATGTGTAAAACTTTTCTTAAGACCTTTCGACTTCATCAGAAGCATAGCTTTTGACCCTTCGAAGGCACTGCTTTGAAAGCTTTAAAACATATCTTTTTTAAAATAATTGGCTCCAGCATTTAAAACTTCTCCTTCAAAAGCTTGAGTTATACTTCAATAAAATAAAAAGGGTAAAACATCTAAGTTGAAAGTTTCCTTTCGAAAGCATGGGAGAAGCGGCTGATTTGAAAGCAAGTATACCTTTCGACCTTGTCGAAAGCATGACTTCAAAAGGTAGAAAAGCAGCAATAACCATTCGACCTTATATAAAGGTTTAAACTTTTAATTTAAATATTTGACCTAGTTGAAAGCAACCAAGTCGAAAGCTTCTTTTCGAAAGCAAGGCAGGCATTAGTTTTGTTGTATAAAACAAACATACTCCAACCAATTCGACAACTAAGGATTCAACCAAGAACCCTTCTATCTTGTCCAATTTGTTACATATCAAATTGCTTAATACCATACACATTGGTATTTGACCTTGTCAAAAGCTATAATGCCTTTTGTTTGGAATCAAATTAGTCACAAACACCCGAGAATGGATTTGAGTAGCGGGATAAATGAAGTATTAAATGAAAAATGAGGAAAAAACATAAAATATTCAAGAAAAGTTAGCAGAAAGTAAAAACAACAAGATTTATAGTGGTTCGGCATTGATTCCCTACGTCCATTCTGAATGCTTTCTTTATTGCTTTATCACTCAACTGATTACAATTACAATTCACGAGAAATAGCTTGAGAACAATTTAGAACAAAGAGAAACTGATTACAAAAATGGCAGAGTTTTTAGTTGGTAGCCAAAAAGAGATCCCCAGGAATGGGCCCCTGCCCCTATATTTATAGACGACGGTAGCCTTCAACCTGACCATTTATGTTTGATGTGAATTTTTGTTTGATGATAACAAATATATATATATATATATATATATATATATCAATATGTGTTTGCAGATTGTACTATATACATATAGGAATAAATATTCATATTGAATAATAATACTATTGCACAGAATTTATATAATTCAATCGGTATTTTTATTCAATATAATATTTTACAAAGTTTTCAGCTCTCTCTATATACATATACTTGTTTATACATTTCATATTCATATTTTCTCTCACTACAACACACAACACTGTACATTTTACAAAACCATTAATCTACATCTATCTGCATTGTCCAGCTCCAGTTCTAGTCCTGTCTCCTGTGTACCTGTATAATTAGCAACTACAGCAGTAATTTGAAAATAAAAAAAAAATTGAATTTGCAAAAATATAAATTTGTTTTTATTGGTGCCTCAGTTATTTGGGTTGTATGTCATCATTTACATTCGAATTCACCACACGCAAAGTCGTGCACATAGATATATACACTTGTATTCCTATCAGGGACAGGTAATCATAAGTGGCTGTAATACACACGTGTACACTCATACACGTGTGCACTGCCTCGCCAACTCGTGTGCGCAGCCAACAAAAGCAAGCATGCAAACAGGAAAACCAGAGCACGACCAAGTATGGAAGTAACTCAAAACAGAAAGCACAATGTGAAGACAACAAGTAAAGCTGAAATGCAAAAGTATATCAATCAGTTACTCAATACATGAACACAGAAACACCAAAGGATCAGAGACCAAGTTCATATGTACTATATGGCAATGCACTAACTAGAAAATCAAGTTCAGTAAGGCAATGTACCAATGCAAATGACTCAAGCAACATGTCCAGTTACAACTACAGAGACCAAGTTCATATGCACAGTGCACACCACAAAGAAATGCCACCAAGCAAACAAAGACCAGAAAGTACAGGTTAAATCAACATGGACTGCAACAAACAAATGAATGCAAACAACATGAATGTCACAAGCATGAAACCATATTATGAACACAGTAGTGTACATGAATACTGCAACAACCAAAGTCAAGAGCCGAGCAACATAATCAATTATGCAACAGTGAATGGAAGTTGATGCAAACTGACTCGAAGATTGCCACCAACATAAGCAGCAACAGTGAAGACCACTATGCAGTGGACATGAGTGCAACTTGACTATCAAGACTCAATGAACAAAAAATGCAAGTGCAGACGACAAAAGACTCAACAAAGGCTACAGACAAGTAGCAGTGTGCAAATGAAGCAACTGAACGCAACATGATCAAAAGATCAGAGACAAAACAACACAGCAATTCAAATAACACAGTGTACACAAGTCAGTTCAAACATGTATCAATAACAAAGAACAAAGCATCATGTGTTGAACAACATGAAGAATGCCAACAGTATAAATATACAGTGATGCATGGAACAAGACTCAAGTATGTATACAGAGACTATACAACATGACAATGCAGACACAAAACTAAGTCAACAAATGATAGAGACTTCAAAGCCACAACCATGCTACAGCAAAGAAAATATCAAAGCAATGGTGATGGCTGAGGTTAGTACAAAGTTATGGAGTCGCATACACAATATCTAGTGCCGAAGTAAATTTGCAAATTCAAGTCAAAGCCGATGTCAATAGAGAATTCAATACTGTGTTTCGAATCAAAACAGTGCTGTGATGATCAAGACAACAAATTGACCAAGTCAGAAATCAACGCAGTATAAAAAATGAAAAAGTCAAAAGTCAAAAATCAAAGATAAAGGAGGAAAGTTTCTGCCGTATCACTCAAGTAAAAATTGAACGTTTCATAATCAAAGCCGTGTGCATCAGGCAATCGAAAATTAGGAAAGTATCGTATTGATACGAGCAAATTCAAGTGTCTCGAATTCATATAAATACCAAAACCCAAATTCATCATCAGCATCGAGTTCGAATACGAAAATCGTAAAAGCACTTAAAGTGAAAATTACATACCGAAGCATACGTTGAACTCGATCAACTCGGTCGACAGAGGAGCAGCTGCGAACAAACTCAAGTAAAGCAAGCCGCCGATCGTCAGAGAAGCAAAGAGCAACAAATTCGATTGGCATCATCAAAGACCACCGAAGCCCTAATTCAGATCGAACAGTGAAAGCAACGGCCGCCATTCTTCACAAAGAAAAAAAAGGATCGGGTTAAATAATAAAAGGGGCCGGCTTTATAATATTAAGAGCACTTTAAATTTTTTAATTAGGGTTTCTTTGTTTAAGGGCAAAAAATTAGTACTCAAGTTTTTTATTTATTTTTTGCTCTATCTTTTATTTTTGAAGTCTGTTTTTCTTTTTGAATCAATTCTTGGTAAATCACCGCCTAGGTTGTAGGTAGTGTCAGATTGTCTAGTTAGAATTAGTTCAGTGAGCAGGGTGTGCGAGTTTGCAAAACTCTATAGGCGGTAGCAGGGTGTGCGAGTCTGTTAGAGTGTTTGTAAGCAGAAGACTGTTTAATTCTAATAGAAATCTGGGAATGCAGCAGTAGGCATGGGTTGCCGAAGCTGGGTAAATTTTGTGTGTGATTTACTTTTCAGCATATTTACTTCTCTGCAGTTTGTTTTTAATTCGTGAAAATTTTCTATAACCCTATTCACCCCCCTCTAGGGTTAATCTAGATCCTACAATTGGTATCAGAGCAAGGTATTTTTTCTTTTAACTCTAGAGTCATGAATCCACCAAATAACAGCTCAGAAGAATCTAGTGAGGTCTGTTGGCGGGTTAAGGAGCAACAAGAATGGTTTCTAGATTCAGGGTGTTCTAGACATATGACAGGTGACAAATCGAAGTTCCTTAGCCTAGAGAATTTTAAAGGTGGAAATGTGATCATAGGGGACAATAGCAAGTGTAAGATTATTGGTAAAGGTGAAGTAGGTAATGGTACTTTTTCCTTGACTAATGTTTTATACGTTGATAATTTGCATCATAATCTCATTTCTATCAGCCAATTATGTGACAAAGGTATGAATGTGGTCTTTGATATTGATACTTGCAAAATCATTGATAAATCTTCTGATAACATTGTTTTTATGGGTAAAAGAAAAGGAAATGTTTACTCACTTTCGTTTGATAATCTAAATCTCTCTAGATGTTTGGTAGCCACTGACGAAGAGGCATCTTTATGGCATAGGAGATTTGGACATGCTAGCATGAGCCTCTTAGAAAAACTTGAAACGAAAGAATTAGTCACGGGTTACCACATCAGAAATTTAAAAATAATAAAGTGTGTGAAGCATGTTCCTTGGGCAAGCTTAGTCGATCATCATTTCGCCCTAAAAATATTGTTAGCACATCAAGGGTCCTTGAATTAATTCACATGGACTTATTTTGACCAAATGAAATTGCAAGCTTGAATGGAAAACGTTATTGTTATGTATTGGTTGATGATTATTCTAGATTTACATGGGTTTATTTCTTAGCCAAAAAGTCTGAATCTTTTGATTATTTTTCAAAATTTGCAAAACTTGTTCAAAATGAAAAAGGAGTTTCAATTAAAACTTTGAGAAGTGATCATGGAGGCGAATTTGAAAATTTGGAATTTGAAAGCTTTGTGAAGAAAATAGTTTAAAACATGAATTTTCTGCTCCACGAACACCTCAACAAAATGGGGTGGTTGAAAGGAAAAATCATACATTATAGGAATTGGCTAGATCCATGTTGAGTGAGTATAAACTACCTCTAACCTTTTGGGCAGAGGCAGTGAATACTTCGTGCTATGTAATGAATAGAGTAATGATTAGACCAATACTTGACACAACGTCTTATGAATTGTGGCATGAAAGGAAACCTAACATCTCTTATTTTCGTGTATTTGGATGTCCTTGTTTCATTCTTAACACAGGTGATCAACTTGGAAAATTTGAATCAAAGGCTGATGAGGGAATTTTCATGGGCTATTTAACAAGGAGCAAGGCTTACAGGATATACAACAAACGAACAAAAACAATTGTTGAATCAATCAATGTGAAATTCGATGAATCTGACCTGGAAAGGACGACTGAAAAGACGGTTGACGATGAGGTAGATCATGAAGGCATTGAAGAAGGAACATCTAGTGAGAAAGCTGAAAGTAGGACTGTTGATGCCGGTAGATTGAAGTTCAAATCCAATCATCCTCCTGAATTGGTTATAGGTGATCCTACGGAAGGTATACGCACTCGCTCTTCATTTGATAAAAATTTGTGTACGTTTTGTTCATACAGTGGTTTTATTTCTGAGATTGAACCTGATTCTGTTGAAATGGCTCTTAATGATGAAAGTTGGGTTTTAGCAATGCAAGATGAACTTAATCAATTTGAGAGAAATAAAGTTTGGAAATTAGTTCCTAGGCCTAATGACTATCCAATTGTTGGAACTAAACGGGTGTTCAAAAATAAGCTTGATGAATCAGGAAATGTAATTAGAAACAAAGCTAGGTTGGTCACAAAAGGTTATAACCAAATAGAAGACATAGATTTTGATGAAACATTTGCTCCAGTTGCTAAGTTAGAAGCCATTTGGATTTTGCTAAGTTTTGCATGTTATAAGGGTTTCAAACTTAAACAAATGGATGTAAAAAGTGCCTTTCTAAATGGTGATTTGAAAGAAGAAGTTTTTGTTGAACAACACCCCGGATTTGAAAATCATGATTTTCCAAATCATGTGTATAAACTAGAAAAAGCATTATATGGTCTTAAGCAAGCTCCTAGAGCTTCGAATGACTGCCTTTGTACATATCTTTTGGAAAATGGCTTTAAAAAGGGGAGTGCTGACACGACACTGTTTCTGTTACATAATGGAAGTGAATTTTTGATTGTTCAGATTTATGTGGATGATATTATTTATGATGCTACTAATGAACTCTTGTGCGAGAAATTTGAACAAGTCATGCTGGATAAATTCGAGATGAGCTTGGTTGGAGAATTGAAATATTTTCTTGGATTCCAAATCAAGCAAAGCAGTGATGGTATTTTTATTTCACAATCCAAGTATGTGTTGGAACTGTTGAAGGAATTTGGAGTTGAGAACTCCAAATCATTGAGAACTCCTATGAGCCCAACAACAAAGTTGGACAAAGACGAGAAAGGAATTGCTGTTGATCAGAAAAAATATCGACGGATAATTGGTTCACTTCTCTATCTGACTGCTTTTAGACCTGATATTATGTTTTCTATGTGTTTGTGTGAACGTTTCCAATCTAATCCTAAAGAATCTCATTTGAAAGCCACTAAACGAATTTTGAGATATCTTTCACACACACAAAAATTTGGATTATGGTACCCTTCTTGTGAAAATTTTGATTTAGTTGGCTATTCTGATGCTGATTATGCTGGTTCATTGGTTAACAGGAAAAGCACTAGTGAGACATGTTTCATGCTAGGACATTCATTAGTTTCATGGTCAAGTGGAAAACAAAATTGTGTTGCATTATCCACCACCGAAGCAGAATATATTGCTTTAGGAAGTTGTTGTGCTCAAATTTTATGGATGATGCAAACTCTTTCTGATTTTGGCTTAGTTTATAAACAAGTTCCATTAAAATGTGATAGTAAAAGTGTAATAGACTTGTCAAATAATCCTGTTCATCATTCACGCACAAAAACATTGCTGTGAGACACCACTTTCTTAGAGATCACATTGCTAAGGAAGACATTTGCATTGAATATATTTCAACTGAGGCTCAACTTGCTGATATTTTCACAAAACCCCTCCCCGAAGACAGATTTTCCAGATTACGTTTGGATTTGGGGATTATAGAAATTGACTAATCATTTTCCATTTTTTTAGTTGATCTATTCTTGGATATATACTTTCAAATTCAATTTCTAGGATTCAAACAAGTTTTGGATATTATCCAAAGATTGATTCGAATATGGTATTCAGTATTGGATATTACGTAATATAATTAACTTGGTAACTTATTCCACGATCATTTCTATTTCTACCATCTTTCTATCGTTCATAATGGTTTCGTAAAATGAGAAGAGTGGATCATTTTTTAAAAATTCATTTTTAATAATGATAATAACTCTCACGCATCCATTCTCATTTAAAAGTCCTTATAGTTATGCATGGATGGGGCATGTGAGTGAATTATTTATATCATTATTCCATTCTCATTTAAAAGTCCTTATGGTCATGCATGGATGGGGTATGATAACTAAGTATTCTGGTCTCACTTAAAAGTCCGGATGCTTAGACTAATAAGTAACTGCTAATCCCATTTAAAAGTCCTTATGGTTATGCGTGGTTAGTAAGTGCTTATTTTTGTACTTAAAGATCAAATTAATTTTAAAATATCTCTCTTCTTATTATACAAAAACCGAATCATCGATCCATTCTCCACAATGTGGAAATTGTTATCTCGTTATGATATATTATTTTTTGTTCCTACTGTTCCATTGTTTTTTGTCAGTCTTTTGATAATGACAAAAGTGGAAGAAGAAAAGGATTTTGATAAGGAAGTAAATATTTTTTGGAATACTTCAACAAATTTGTTAAATGTTGTTAGTTAATTTTCTTTAGTTCTTTTATTCTTCTGTAATTCTCTAAATCTTGTAAATAGGGAGTGGTCTCAGTTGTAGGGGGAGCTAAATATTTCATGCTCAAACACATTTATTAGAATTTCAAAATCTTTAACATATATGTTTTTCATCATCAAAAGGGGGAGATTTTTTGATGTGAATTTTTGTTTGATGATAACAAATATATATATATATATATCAATATGTGTTTGCAGATTGTACTATATACATATAGGAATAAATATTCATATTGAATAATAATACTATTGCACAGAATTTATATAATTCAATCGGTATTTTTATTCAATATAATATTTTACAAAGTTTTCAGCTCTCTCTATATACATATACTTGTTTATACATTTCATATTCATATTTTCTCTCACTACAACACACAACACTGTACAATTTACAAAACCATTAATCTGCATCTATCTGCATTGTCCAGCTCCAGTTCTAGTCCTGTCTCCTGTGTACCTGTATAATTAGCAACTACAGCAGTAATCTGAAAATAAAAAAAAATTTGAATTTGCAAAAATATAAATTTGTTTTTATTGGTGCCTTAGTTATTTGGGTTGTATGTCATCATTTACATTCGAATTCACCACACGCAAAGTCGTGCACATAGATATATACACTTGTATTCCTATCAGGGACAGGTAATCATAAATGGCTGCAATACACACGTGTACACTCATACACGTGTGCACCGCCTCGCCACCTCGTGTGCGCAGCCAACAAAAGCAAGCATGCAAACAGGAAAACCAGAGCACGACCAAGTATGAAAGTAACTCAAACCAGAAAGCACAATGTGAAGACAACAAGTAAAGCTGAAATGCAAAAGTATATCAATCAGTTACTCAATACATGAACACAGAAACACCAAAGGATCAGAGACCAAGTTCATATGTACTATATGGCAATGCACTAACCAGAAAATCAAGTTCAGTAAGGCAGTGCACCAATGCAAATGACTCAAGCAACATTTCCAGTTACAACTACAGAGACCAAGTTCATATGCACAGTGCAGACCACAAAGAAGTGCCACCAAGCAAACAAAGACCAGAAAGTACAGGTTAAATCAACATGGACTGCAACAAACAAATGAATGCAAAACAGCATGAATGTCACAAGCATGAAACCACATTATAAACACAGTAGTGTACATGAATACTGCAACAACCAAAGTCAAGAGCCGAGAAACATAATCAATTATGCAACAGTGAATGGAAGTTGATGCAAACTGACTTGAAGATTGCCACCAACATAAGCAGCAACAGTGAAGACCACTATGCAGTGGACATGAGTGCAACTTGACTATCAAGACTCAGTGAACAACAAATGCAAGTGCAGACGACAAAAGACTCAACATAGGCTACAGACAAGTAGCAGTGTGCAAATGAAGCAACTAAAGGCAACATGATCAAAAGATTAGAGACAAAACAACACAGCAATTCAAATAACATAGTGTACACAAGTCAGTTCAAACATGTATCAATAACAAAGAACAAAGCATCATATGTTGAACAACATGAAGAATGCCAACAGTATGAATATACAGTGATGCATGGAACAAGACTCAAGTATGTATACAGAGAGTATACAACATGACAATGCAGACACAAAACAAAAATGACAGTGACTTCAAAGCCACAACCATGCTACAGCAAAGAAAATATCAAAGCAATGGTGATGGCCGAGGTTAGTACAGAGTTATGGAGTCGCATACACAATATCTAGTGCCGAAGTAAATTTGAAAATTCAAGTCAAAGCCGATGTCAACAGAGAATTCAATACTGTGTTTCGAATCGAAAAAGTGCCGTAATGATCAAGACAACAAATTGACCAAGTCAGAAATCAACGCAGTATAAAAAATGGAAAAAGTCAAAAGTCAAAAATCAAAGATAAAGGAGGAAAGTTTCCGCCGTATCACTCAAGTAAAAATCGAACGTTTCATAATCAAAGCCATGTGCATCAGGCAATCGAAAATTAGGGAAGTATCGAATTGATACGAGCAAATTGAAGTGTCTCGAATTCATATAAATACCAAACCCCAAATTCATCATCAGCATCGAATTCGAATACGAAAATCGTAAAAGCACTTAAAGTGAAAATTACATACCGAAGCATACGTTGAACTCGATCAACTCGGTCGACAGAGGAGCAGCTGTGAACAACCTCAAGTAAAGCAAGCCGCCGATCATCAGAGAAGCAAAGAGCAAAAAATTCGATCGGCATCACCAAAGACCACCGAAGCCCTAATTCAGATCGAACAGAGAAAGCAACGACCGCCATTCTTCACAAAGAAAAAAAAAGGATCGGGTTAAATAATAAAAGGGGCCGGCTTTATAATATTAAGAGCACTTTAAATTTTTTAATTAGGGTTTCTTTGTTTAAGGGCAAAAAATTAGTACTCAAGTTTTTTATTTATTTTTTGCTCTAGCTTTTATTTTTGAAGTCTGTTTTTCTTTTTGAATCAATTCTTGGTAAATCACCACTTAGGTTGTAGGTAGTGTCAGATTGTCTAGTTAGAATTAGTTCAGTGAGCAGGGTGTGCGAGTTTGCAAAACTCTATAGGCGGTAGCAGGGTGTGCGAGTCTGTTAGAGTGTTTGTAAGCGGGAGACTGTTTAATTCTAATAGAAATCTGGGAATGCAGCATTAGGCAGGGGTTGCCGAAGCTGGGTGAATTTTGTGTGTGATTTACTTTTCAGCATATTTACTTCTCTGCAGTTTGTTTTTAATTCGTCAAAATTTGCTATAACCCTATTCACCCTCCCTCTAGGGTTAATCTAGATCCTATAATTTAGGCCCACTATATAAAAGGTTTAGCCCAACATACTATGCCAATCACACCGGGCCGAGCTATACCAACATGCCATGCCGACGTCACTACAGTATGCCGACCGTTCTAATGTGCTATCTCATAACATACTTTGCCGAACCTTTCAAGTATGCTGACCCATCTTGGAACACCGACCCAATCCACTCTATACACTATGCGGACCGGGTGGATGTCACTTGCTATGCCGACACAATGATCTTTATATTCTATGCCAACCCGGGTCATATCATGTCGAACCTATCCACCATTGATTCCATGTCAACTCGGCCCATTCTGCTTGTTATGCCGACCTGACTAAATTCCATTTGCTATACCGATCTGAGCCATCATTATGCTGACCCGAATGATTTCATGTGTTCTGCCAACCTAAACACCTACCGACCCCTTTGGGTTTCATTGAATTTGCCTAATCATCCACTTTGGTTTCCAATCCAAACAAACTAAATTCTAATACTTTGACATTCAGTGCTACCCATTTGTCGATTTTATATAGCCTGGGCTAGATATGGTTGTTCAAACATCACATCGCTCACACGACAGGGTTGAAGATCGACCCCCGTAACTTTTAAATTACTAATGGATGATAGTATTTTAGTTTATTTCTCTGCAACCTCTTTCTCGTCACTCACATAATGCTACCGTTGACAAAAACTTAGCGACTATATTGTTTAGAGTTACCCACCAATTTTAACTCATTTTTACTACCATAACCTTAACTTTTATAATTTCTTATAACAATGGGCATGATAAAACTCAAGATATTCCCCCCTAAATCAAGGAAGAATTCCATCCATATTTAGTTCTAGAATTAGTCAACAACCCAAAAGTTTACAAATTCATTTTCAAAAACTTGTACATAAACTAATCCTAAATGATTATCATTCTATTTTTGAATGCTAATAGTTTAGTCAATGCTTAAACTACCAGAAGATTTAAAGGACTAAAGAATAAATTTAATAATTCAATCATATCAATTCAAGAACCTCTCAAATTCATCTCAAATGGGTAATTATATATGTTAGATTTTATGGATGGAGTATCTAATGTTAATGGTAAAATTTAGATTTAACGATCATAGTTGGCTAGTTCAAAGGTATCTGATTCGAAACAAATGTCCTTTATAAGTTAAATCTGACTTTAATAATCGTATTCATCTTTTCTTTTATGTATATGTTAAATTCACTTATTTTGATCATAGCCGCTATAGAATGAAATTATTAAAAAATTTAGTATTGGCTTCGATTCTTGGGTTATAGGAGGCGATTTCAACATAACCACTAATCAAGAGGAACATAGAGGTAAAAATTATATAAATAGAAATTCCATAAGTGACTTTAATTCAATGATCCTTCATGCAGGCTTCTTGTAAATTCCTTTTTAGGGATCGATTTACACATGGTGTAATTTTGATTTTGGAAATAGTAGATTTCTACTAGACTAGATAGGAATTTTGGTAATTATGGTTGATTCAACAACCTTTATTCTCTCATATGGATCATCTTCACTGCACCAGCTTATATCAAACCCTAATTCCTTTTAAGTTTGTGTCATCATCTTACACTTTCCCCAAGCCTTAACCCTTCCAGAATATCTATGCTTATAATGAAGATTTCAAAAATATTTTCTCCTACATGGGACACGCCATATTTGGTAGGCATATGGAAAAAATTTCTAATAAACTCAAAAATCCTTAACTTTAAAAGATTGGAATAATAGCTGCTTCCAAAACATCTTCAGTTGAGTTAAGGAAGTGGAAGATATTTTCACACTCAATAAAAAATATATAATAACGACCCATCTATAGTTAATTATTTAGAATGGCTAAAAGCCTAAGAAAATTTTAACAAAGAACTGGAATCAAAGGAAATTTATTGGAAACAAAAGCGAGGACAAAATGGATCATTAAAGGGGATGTTGATACCTAAATTTTCCACGCCTTGCTTAAGAAGTATAGGAATAAATTGTGTATTCCCAAAATTAGAGATGACTCAACGTCATGGGTGAAGTCTCGTAACAAAATTAAGAGTGTTGTATCTCAATATTATCAATCAATAATGGGAAAAAAATATGGTTGATTTTGACACGAAGAACCTTAGCTTATTCCATAAATATTAAACATGGAGGATAACAATTTATTAAACTATGTCCCTGAACATGAGGAGATTAAAGAGGAGGTTTTTGAATTGTCTAAGGATAATGCTATAGGCCTAGATGGTACTAATGGTCTATTTTATCGGTCTTGCTGAGACACTATCTCTACAGACTTCACTCATGCCATTCAATCCTTTTTTGTTAGAGAGAAAATTACAAAAAGTTGGTCTTATACCAACATTACTTTAATAAATAAGAAATTAAATACATAAATTTGTGTTGACTTTAGGCATATAAGCCCATGCAATTTCTCTAGCAAAGTTATCTCCAAAATCTTTGTTAATAGATTAAACACTTTACTTGATAAAATAATATCGCCCTGTCAGTTTGGCTTTATTAAAAATTGACAAATCATAGATTCATGCTAAAGAATTAATTTCTCACATTAACAAAAAAATCAGTTCTAACTCAATCTACAAGCTTGACATGGCTAAGGCTTGTGATAGAGTTTCTTGGTTCTTCATCATTTCGGTCCTTAGATCTTTTTGATTCTCGGAAACATTCATTGACATGATCTGGAGAATTCTCTCAAATTGTTGGTATTTGATTTTTATTAATGGAAAACCTCACGGTTAATTCAAATCCATGCTTGGTGTGAGACGAGGGGATCCTTTATCACCTACTCCTTTCATAATAGTATCTGCAGCTCTCATTTATTGTTTACATTCTCTTACCCTTCATAGCCAAATGAGTCACTATTATATTCCACTGTGCTATCCACTAATTTCTTTACTCTCTTTTGCTAATGATGTACTCATATTTATAAAAGGTTCTATTCAATCAATCAAATGTCTGATTAACTTTATCAACCAATATGAAAATGCATAAGGATAAGAAAACAATAATGAGAAAAGCTGCTTTAATTTTTCTAAGTTTGCTAGAACCATATAGAAAACACATAATAATTAAGAAACATGTATTGTCCTTACACTCTTTCCATTACTTACTTTTGAGTTAAATTGTTTAAAGGAATGAAAAATAATAAATTTTTTCGTACCTTATTACCAAAGTCATATACCATTGTTGGAAAAATGGAATTCTTGACTCATATCCCAAGTTTGTAGACTAGTCATGATTAAATCAATTTACGCAATTGGTTCTCACATCCTCTCTGCTATGTCTCCTACAACTTGCTTTATTAAGGGATATGAGAAAATTTATGCTAGCTTCTTTTAGTGTCAACTAGAAATCTTTGAAAACAGCACTGCATTGCTTGGGATACTATCTGCAGGCCTATGGAAGAAGTTGCGCTAGGTGTTAAGCCCATAAAGATGTATTCCAATCTTTCTCTTTTAAAGTTTAGGTTTGTTTCTTATGCAACAACTCACTTTGGGCTAATTTTTTTTCCTTTAAATATAGATGGCTTGCCACATAAGGTTACAATCGTCTTCCATCATTTTCCAACGAGGCTTGGAAATGCTACAAAAGTCCAAACCAGCGTTTGATAATATTATAAATTCTTCCTTTGGTTAACACTACGTCAATGGTCATTTTAATTTTAATAATGCATGGAATTTAATTCTCTCCAAACGTAATTTGCAATTTGAATACTCTTTGATTAGGGAAAAAAAGACATCCACCTAGAATTTCCATTTTTATGTGGAAATTTCCATCTATTGGCTTAGACTTTCAAATTCAAGTTTCTACAGCATATCTTGTGTAGGAAGGTGGCTACAAGAGATGCAAACAGAAGATTTTATTTTTTAACAAAAAATCTTTCTTCTTTAAACTTTTTGTCATGAAATATTGGGCAGACTCAATCTTATCGAAGCACGGTTTTGTTTTTCTCTTGTATTGATCAGTTTCCATTGGACTTTTATTTATCTAATAAAGGTATCGATACTGCTTGAGGTTTTTTCAGCATTTGATCGTAAAGCGATTCTTTCCCCATGAGTTAGTCTGTTATTTGTTAAAAGCTAGAATGTAGGTTATTTGCTAAATACTACACACACACATACATATTATCTATGGGGAAATTGACTGATGGATGCCCGCAAATACAAGTCAAATATGGTAGTAAAAATCACATTTTTAACGATGCGAAACAAAATTTTGATATTCTTGTTATTTGCAATTGAAAAAGAGGGGTTATCTAAACATTTATTTATGATGGTTAATCGATACAATGAGATTCATAGTCAACATCTCTAAATATTTAGTAATTTATGTTCTAATCCTTACAAATGTTAATGTTTCTGCTCTAGGAATGCTTTGATTCTATTATTACATGCAATGGAGTTTAATGCTGAAAGCAGTATACAGAATGACTTCACACTGCCCACTAAATACGGTGCTCTTTTAGGTATAATAATTACCATATAATACATAATAAAAATGGTAATAATTGTTAATCATGATCAGTTTATAAAAAAAAATCTAAAGACCAAAATAACTTCACTATTATATGAATTATATAATGCAAAAACTTGTTAGTGATACTTCAAAAGCCGCCATAGTTATAAATTTATTTTACTTGCATGGGTCATATTTTTATTTACATATTCAAATTAATGGCATAAAATAGTTTAACACCTATGCAGATTAATTTTGCAACAGAGAATGGTTAAACATACACACACATTCTTCACCTAAATTAATTTGTTTCTTCCATATTGAAAATGAACCCTACTTATTCATTTTTTAGTCTTATATTAAAATTACTTAATGTCATACTTTCACTATGAATATCAATGGTGTAGTGAAATTCGAACAATAGTTTATCAAGAATATAGCTCTTAAATTAAGCTTGCATAAGTAGGAAACAAGATAAGATCAGCCAGTCATGTGTTCTCCTTCCCCAAAGCGAAGCAAGAAAGGGTGATACTAAATTTATCAATCTTGAAGTTTCGAAAGAAGATAAAACTTTATTTGTTCGATTATATTAGTCTTGGCTTCGCTTTGTGTCTTTGGACATCTTATATTGAATTCATCCACGTAAGAAAATCCTAAAATGCAGCATAAACTCTTGGATAACTATTCCTGATAGAAACTCCTACAATTTTCAATACACAAAGATGTAAGTGATCTTTTTGTTCATTTTTAGCAATAGTTTTCCCATTCATATTAACCTTGCGCAAATACGAGTCACTATGTTGACAGAAATACCCATATCTCATATACTAGGCATATCAATAAAAGGATTATTAGAATTACATACGTGAAATATAACCGATCGTAAGTATGCATGATTAACAAAGTAAGCATGGTTATGACATTTTTAATTACTTGGACAGGGTTTTTAACCTTCCTATACTTAATCAATGTAACAAATAGTAGTTTATAATGCACGAAGTTTATCCAGAAACACTAGTATTAGTTTTATTTTTGATTGTGTTGTATTCGAACAATGTTTCGTAGTTTTTAATTTAAAAATAAACGATAAATGTAATTTTCTTACCATATTTTACATTTAAATTACCCACTATATACTTTCAAAAACATCCAATATATCATTTAAAAAGAAATAACATAAAATAGATTATTTAACCGGTATGATGTAAATAAATTTTCAATGTGGTTTCCTAATATAAGATAATTAATATTATTAATATGGAAGAAGAAAATATATTTAATATTAGTAACCTATAAGGAGTGTGATAGATGAAAATCAACATTTTCTTGGCGCATTATTAAACTTATTCGTAAAATATATTTAATATTGGTTTTTGTTTTTTTTTGAAATGGTACTTTATATACAACAAATCATTGGGACAACATATCCCATGTCAATAAACGCTAGAAAGTAAGTTTCGAACTTGTGACCTCTTGCACCAAAGCCGAATCAATTAACCACTTGGACAATGGTGCTTGTCAAAGATGAAATGGTACTTTATATACAACAAATCATTGGGACAACGTATCCCATGTCAATAAACGTTCGAAAGCAAGTTTCAAACTTGTGACCTCTTGCACCAAAGACGAATCAATTAACCACTTGGACAATGGTTTTTTGTTTACATAACAATTAAACTTATTTGAAATTTTTTTGTAGAAAATTCCTTTCAGTAAGTTATTTTATTTGGAACAATGAAATCTCCAAACCAATCTCTTTTTTAATTTTATTTTTGAAATGGTACTTAGATGCAATATGTCACTAGGACAGCATATCACAACTCACATTTCAATAAATATTCGAATCACGCTACGCAAGTTTCAAACTTGTGACCTCTCACACCAAAGTCGAATCACTTAACCACTAGGACAATGGTGCTTGTCACCAATCTCTATTATTATTATTGCATATCAATGAAATAAACGTAATATCTTTTTTACAATATGAACTGTTAAATAATACTTATAAATAATGAGGTTTGGAATAAGTAAAATCTAAAGCAATTCATTTATCTAGAAAATCAATGGTAATTTCCTTCTTTGTAGAAGAAAGGTATGTGATAATTCCTTAAATGGTAAAAAATGATTATTAAATAAAAATAATAACGTTTGAACATATAAGACTACTTAGAAATGGACCAAAATTAGACATGGGAAGTTGTCGTTTATTAAAGATGCCAAGTACATATAGTATTAAAACATTCGTTGCACCAAGCTATCACATATTTGGTATAAGATAGTAACATAATCAAAGGAGTCTAGACAAGTTTCCTTATAGTTGGGATAATAAATTGCCTGCAATAATTATTATTTGGATTAGACGTAGAATGTTAATAGATCCAAGGTATCCTTATGAAGAATCGCTTAAACAATATCATGTTACTGTTGTATTAGTATGTATTCATAAATAAAACATTATCACGTTTTCTACTGGATGAAAGGTATGTATATCCATACATGATCACCAATTTCCATATAAAAAATAATATGTCTAAAAGTAATATATTTTCCTTTAATTTTTGTATATATACGAATTAATAAGGTTAAATATGAAGCATACAAACATTAGAGTATAAGGTCAATGTAGTCTTCTTAGCTAACTTGTATTCAGATAATACGGGTGCTACTGATGTGCCTAGATTCAATTGTGGTAGTGGTTACTTCAATTCCATTATTCTTCGTACATTCGTTTCATCATAGGTGAAAATAACTACAAAATTAGGCCTAAACTGGGTCATAAGAATATTACCCAGGAAGTTGAACTTTGGAATTGTAGCTACTCCTGGTATGGAATTCCATCCGCCCTGAGCTCGGCAAGTTCCTTTATTCTTCTATCGGCTGTAAGCTTCTTTCAATTCCCTTATTCTTGAATTTGAGAGCTTCGCTATTATAGTTTTTAAGTATATGGAATTATCAAATTTGAGTTAGAATGGTAAAGTGATTTTGAGTTCCTTTCTTCAGAAGATTCGTGTGAGATTGACGTTAATACTTACTAAAATTGATGTTCTATGTTTTTTTGGTCTTGAGCCATGTGTATTGGTGTAACAACCCTGTATTTTGTAATTATTTTAAATTGAAACTCCTGATTTCAAAACTTTATTTATTTATTTAAATTAGATAAAACTTTATTTTATTTATTAAAATGAATAAATTTTGTTATTTTAAATATTAATTTTTATTTTGATGTGAATTATAATTTCAAACCTGAATAAATGGAATATTTTCCAAAAAAGTGAATTTTGGTCAAAATGGTCAAAATTTGACTTTTAAATTTAAATTTTAAATATTTAAAATTTTTAATTTGATCTTTTATTATGAAAATAAATAAAATTTCAAGAATACTGCTCTTCGTTTCGTTGAAATCCGATTTATATTGTGAAAGTTATGCTTTTTACAATATTGTATGTAAATTGATTTGTTTAACAAAATTGTTTATTTTAATTTATATAAATAATTTTTTTTATTTGTCAAAACATGTTATAATATGTGTAATATGGCATTTTATGTATTTATTTCATTTTTAAAATATTTTTAAAGTGATGTTAAAATTTTCCAAAGCTTATTGTATTTTATTTACTATTTTTAAATGCTAGTTTCAATATATTAGCTATTTCTTAATTATTTTCTACTTTTTCATAAATTATATTTTCTTTTTCATTTTACTTTTTTCAGTTTTTATTTTTATTTTACTGAAACTTATTTAGTTATTTTTAATTTAAAAGAAATAGAAAACAAAGAGACACAAACCTTTTCATTTTCTATTTGACCTTTCATCTACTTGTCTCTTCATTTGCTTGCCCTTTCAGATCCTAGCTTTTGGCCGTTCACTCCTTATCTCCTAGCCGTGCATTTCCCATCTCAATTCACGTGAGAAACTTTCTCACATTTGAAAAAAAACTCACGGCTACTTCATCCAAAGAAATTTTTGTTGTCTATGGCTTCCTTATCTCACTTTCTCTCCTCTTTTTCAATGATTTTGCTTGATCTCTTCACATGGTTGCTTGGCCTAGCCTCTATCACCACCACCACCATCCTCTCCACCATCATCTATAGCAGATCCAACCCTCTCTCCTCAGACCATGTCAATCCATGCCATCCAATCGAAGCAATCACCACAAAATCAATGCAAAACTTCACCAATCATTGCCTAGCCGAACCATATCATCACCTACCCTTCCATTGTCACTTTGGCCACCCCCTTAGCCACCACCACCAGCCACTGCACCACCTCTACCGCTGCTCCAGACATGTCTAGACCTGTACAAGCATGATCCAAGCCCAACTAACCCATAGGCCGAGCCAAAATGTGCATCCAAGTTGCCTTTTTGTGTCTTGTTTCTTTTGTATGCTCCATGTTTCACCCTACCACTTCACATCTCCACTTGTAGCCACACCATTTTGATGCCATACCTGACCTATAGCACCTTCATAGCTGAGCATATGAACCCTATGGCCAAGCATTGGAGTGGTTGAAGTAAGGTCTAATTTGTCTTGTTCATTATTGCTTCGTATTTCAGTTTGTTTCTATATCGTTTTGTGTTAAACATATTCATATGTTATATTGCATTATCTTGTTTTGATTGTTGTGACAAGATGATATCTTGGCTTTCTCCACTCATCTGAATCACTAATCGTGCTGTACCGTGCTTCTCGTGCCTTTGGAATCATTTTGTGTGTCGTAGTGGTCTTCAGCTTGAAAAGGTGAGTCTTTCTCACTCCGACATTTCTACTTATGAAATGGTGAATCGATGACAAGTGTTTAGTAATATAAAATGTTTATGCAAGTTAATGATGATCATTTGATATGATATGCCATGTTGTTACCATGTTAAAACTGTTAATTATCATCTGACATGTAACGACCCGATATTTTCAACCATTCGCATCCATTATAAGTGTATAGGTAGACACTCATGCCGGAATTGAATTGCTCAAAATACCGCGTTGTAAATAAAATTTTGGCAAACACAAAAATGTGAAGTGGTAGGAGATGATATGAGGAGGTGGTAGGGTTAATTGGTGAAAGGTTAGGTTAAAAGTAAAAGGGTGGACTATAAAGGCCCATAGAAAGATAGAAAGTTTAAGGCCTTTCAAATTTCCTTTTCTATTTAATTTTATAAAAACAAAATAAACTATGACTTCAAAAATACAAGACCACTTTTAAAATAGACTATAACTTCAAAACAAAGGTGACAAAACAAATTTTGTTCATTTCTTTTTTTTTCAAACAAAAGGGCAGAGGGAATATAGACTAGAATGCCAAATTTGATATATGACATTATATTGTGACATTGACATTGTTTATATTGTTTATGCATATATTCAGGCTGCAAGTTCCCTGTTAGAATAGAATCACTATGGGTTGAAATGATACATACCCGAATGGACACTAAAATAGGGAAAAATCATTACGGGCTGAAATGATAGGCCTGAGTGATTTTTATTGTATTTTATTTTACTTGGGATTGCGGGTTTGAAATGATAGAACCCGGGTTTTCTTTTTAAACTGCGGATTGAAATGATATATGTCCATATCACTTGACCAAGGTTAGAAAAATATATACAGACCCCGTGGTATATTTTAAATGATTTTATTAAGATATATATTTTTAAAAGCATGAAATTTTGATTAATATATATATATATATTATGGATTTAGGAAAGCTAAATATTTAGTTTTGAATTTGTGAATTTAAGTATGTAAATTTGAAGTGATTGTGATTTTGACTTTAAATCTTATTTTTTTAAAATGTAAGTAAATAATGGAAATTTAATTTAAAGTTTTGAAATGATATTTAAAGTGAAATGCCAAGTTTTATTTAATTTATAAGTTAATAAACAGTGAAATTTTGACTTAATAAATGAATTGAGTTTTAAAAATTGAATATTTGATTTTAAAATTTTATTGTGATAAATCATATTGTTAAAATGATTTAAATATGAAATTTTAAAGTCTAGAAATATGATTTATAAATTTAAATAACAAGAATTGAAGTTTTATTATTTTTGAAAGGTTAAAATGAAATCTGAAATTTTATTAACAGCATTTCCTAAAAATGTTGTAGTCTTATGACATCATTTTAAATGCTGTTGTTTTTGAATGTAACTATGTTAGAAATAACTAAATATCTATTACGAATTTTATAAATGCCGTTATTCTTGAACTAAACTATTTTGGAAATTTTAAGCTATGTTAGCACTTTATAAATGTTGTCGTTGTTATATTTTTAAAATGTTTGAAATGTTATAGATTTTAACACTATTTGGGTTATATTTTAAAGTATTAAATGATTTAACTTTTGAAATTGAGTATTTGTGAAATTTTAGGAGTTTTGAATATATTTTAATACTTAAATTTGAATTTTTAAGGAATTTAAATTAAATTTGAATTTAAATAAGGTTTACTTGGTTATGTTAAATGGAATGAAATGTAATGAGATAAATGAAGGTTTGAATAGAATTTTGAAATGTATTTTTGTAAGGATATTCGAAATAATAAATGAATTACATATTTGATTGTAAAATGATATTTAAATTTGAATATTTGAAATTGAGTTCAAATAATGATTTGATAATGAGGTTTTGAAAGATATGATATTTTAATGATTTTGAATGGTTTTGAATGATATAATCTTTATTTTGATAAAGAATGTGAATTTGGAATGATATTTGATTTTCATAAATGAATATTTGAAGTTTATATTTGTATGAAAAGATATTTGGTTTAATTGTAATTTTATTTTATTTAAATAATATTAGATTTATGAAATGAATATTTCAATACTAAATAATAATGAAATTAGATTTGAGATATGAATATATGAAATTATAAAGTTTAGTTTTGAAATGTGGGATATTCAAGTTTGGACATATATTAAATTTGGATGGTTTATTTTGTAGATCAAATCTATATTTGAAATTTATAAGATTTGAAAAGTTTTGTAAGGAAACTAAATTGAATTGAAATTCATGGTTTGATTTGAATTAAATTGGAAATTTGAAATTTTGGTTTAATTGAATAAATTTGTGAAATGTAAAGAATTAAAGGAATGTTTCATGATTTCAAATGTATGATTTCAAAATGTTATGATTTTCAAAGTTTAATGATTTCAAGTATTTTGGTTTCGAAAAAGTTATAACTTTGAAAGTATTATAATTTTTGAAAGGTGAATATATGTTTGAAATGGAATTGATAAACTATTTTGATTTGAATATAGTTTTGAAATAAAAATGATTTTGGTTTCGAATATAAACTAATTTGATTAAATAAATGGTTTTGAAATAAAAATGGTTTTGGTTTCGAAGTATAAACTATTTTGAAAGGAATATAGTTTTGAAATGAAATGATTTGATCTTTTTGAAGTAAAAACTATTTTGAAATGACCATGGCGTTATAATAACGTTTGGTTGTTAGATAGACCAGGATCGGAAGTTGTCATACTCTCTGCCAACTCCAAAAACCACTTTAACAACCGTGTACGCGGTGGAGATTCCAAAATGAAGTAGGATGGTGGCGTTGTTCTTGAGGTATATTACGTGGCCCAACTCCCGTGAGTTGGCATAAGGTGGTTAAAACAGGAGCGATCTCGGGACAAAAGGGGTAGCTCCTTTGGTCGGACACACTTCTTCGATACTATACTCTCACTTGTGGTTGATTTGATGGCTATCCTCCGATTTTGATATGGGAGTGTGTTCCGAGGTGGGTGTATGTGGCTGTTGCGTTACCACCAGCCCGTGTGCATAATTGGTATATCTACTCTGACATTGCCTTGTGTGTCGTGTCACCTACCATACCGAGCCTTTACTACAGGTTTGTTTTTCTCCCGTAACCCGTGTGGTATCCTCTGATAGTTTCCCGATCTGGAGATATCATGATATTGGATGGACTACCGGGACTATTATGTGTGAAGGGTGATAAGGGTAAGCCCGGGACGCTATTTTAAAGTAAGTTTATTTTACCGTAGACATTATTATAATAGCACAATATTACTACATAGTAAATAGTTTGATGGATCCTTAGAGGATGGACAATCCCAAGCATCCTTTAAGTTACTGATGCATTTTGTTACTGTTCACTTGAGTTGATTTATAGTTATTAAGTATTTATGTCCTGACTCGAGTGTTTTGTGTTTTTCTGTACGCTCGAGTCAATTGAGTGATTCAGCATTCAAGACTCACCTTCAGAGTTGGAGCTTTCCTTGAAGATCCAGCCATTTATTATGCTTTCGGTATTCAGTGATTTCAGTGATTTATTCTGATTTGTACTTGATGTATTTTGTTACTCTTCTGTTGTATTTTATTTAACTCTTATGTATCTTATTATTACATAGTAGCTTCATGAATTACTATCCCTTTTACTTCCGCTACATTATTATTCACTCTGTGTCTGTGATCTGTGACTATTTATTTACTATATATTCTGAGATTTGCCAAATTTTATTTACAACGTGGTATTTTGAGCAATTCAAGTCCGACATGTGCAGATGTGGATGGTTGAAAATATCAGGTCGTTACAATTGGTTTTGTGGTCTTTTTTTGTCTTTTTTTTATTTTGCTTGCCGCCTCAAGTTGCTCGTATGCATGGTTTTGAGTGTGTTTCTACCTTGTTTTTACTCCTCCATCTATTTGACAATGGGGTTTTATGGCATTGTGTTATGTTTTACTATTAATATACATACATAATATGTACTCTTTTTCCTAGCAAAGTACATATTTAGCTTAGGGGGTTGTATTCGTCGACGGAAATTCTATCGGATTAGAAAACCGTCGAACGAATTTAGAAATAAAATTTATACCGCAAGCGCACGGTGTACGAATGTAGCACGTGGCGAATACGGGTCGATCCGCAGGGAATTAATGATTTTAAAAATTTCTATTCAATCAAATTATACCAAAGTCGAGTGAAATTGTTGGATAGAACTAAAATGAAGCTAAACTAGAGTTGAAATGTGATTAGTAAACTATTGAACTAGAGAACAATTTAGAGGCAAATCCACTCTCATATTTTTGTAAATCAACAAACACATAATTTATGATCTCTAACTTTGATATTAAGCGAAATAATCATTGCATTTATCATAAGTATGGTTTGTTCATGTTATTAGTTAACATAACTCAAACCATCAAACTATAATACAACAATTATACCACTTACAATTCTCATGAAAAAGAAGCCAAAGCAAAAACTATTTTAAGTATGATCTATTTACTATTGTAACTAGTAACATAGATCATCAAATTTCATTTTTACTTTCATTTCATAATCAAAAATTAATTAGCAAATGTTGATGTAAATTGTGTTTATGTTGAGTAAGAATAGCTCATTTGCATAAGCAATATAAGCTATCAAACCCACTTGTATAAACTTACATCAAAATTCACATTCATGAAGCATAAACAAAGAGATCATAAATCATAAAAAATGTTGAAATTACATAAAGTTAGAGAGCTTCATCACCCCTAAATTGAAGGGGTTTAGCTACTCATTTGTGGCATTGAAGCATCACAAGTAAGTTTCAACATTAAAGAAAAGAAAATAGAAAATAAGCAAAGAAAGCAAAAGAGATTAGCTACTAACTACTTGCATAAATGTAAATCTAAGCTATGAACATAAGGAGAAAGAGAGCATATAAATAAACATTAACAATAAACAAAGAAAAACATGTAGAAAAGAGAGAAGAAAGAGGCTTGGAAGCCATTTTTATTTCATAGAACATTGAGCTTACACTTTGATTTCTTAATTTCCTAAGTAAAATGAAAGAGTAGATGATGATCTTCATGTACATAAGAGGGCTATTTATACATGCATAAAACCCTAATTCTCTTTTTAGGGAGCTTGCCAAAATACCCTTGAGGTGGTGTAGCCTCCAAGTAATCATTAACATTCACTAATCCCCCACTTAATATGTACATGAAGCATTTAGTCCTTTTAGCATGTGCTTAGCTTCTAATTGGAAGTTAGGTAAGTGGGTGGGGTCCTCCATGATCTTGAACTTGAATTATTTCCTCTTCATTCCTTTGTATTTCCTTGTGCATGCATGTATCTTCATATAAGCCTCTTCCATATGCATCCAAATTCCTATAAAAATAATAAAAAAATGTCCAAGTAAAAATTCTTACATTGACACATGCACAAAAATGACCGTTTTGCCCCTGAATGATGATGAAAATATGATGGTTTGGAAATAATTGAATTTTGGTTTTAAACATGTTAAAATGCCCAAATATGATGATTATTCAAATAAAAAGAGATAAAATATGGATGTAAATATATGCACAATTACGTGCACATCAGGTTGCAAGGTTTTAAAGAGGCATATTATGAAAGTATATGTCTTTTTCTGATTGTTAATAAAGTATCCTTTTTTCAAAAAAAACTACAAAATTCAGTTGATATAAACATAATAAAATGAAAACTAAATTTTTATACTTATTCTATTTTTTTTTATAACTTAAATAAACCATGAGAAAGAATCCTAGAAACATGAGTTATATAACTTTCCCTAATTCAAAATGAAGTGTATAAATCTATTTATGGGTACGCCCTAATTTTATATATTTTGTCCATTAATTTTAATAAAAGAGTGTATGATTTATAAATGGATACACATTAATATTACTCAATTAATTATACATTAGTTTATTTGTTTAAAGCATTATTAAAATTATTTGTAAAATATACATAATATTGGTATTTGTTTGCAAAACAAATTAACCTTTTTGCAATATTTTTGTAGAACATTCCATTTTGTAAGTTTTCTTCACTAAAATAAGAAACTCCAAACCAATATCTTTTATTATTACATTTAAATGAAATAAATGTAATATCCATTTTTTTGTGAACTATAAACCAATGCTTATAAATAATGGGAGTTGGAATAAGAAGAGGATAAAGCAACTCATTTATCCAGAAAATTAAAGTTTCTACTTTTCAAAAATTATTATTTTTCTTATTCATGAAAGAGAGAAAAATTTACCCTTCACAAGTACGAAGTTCAATTTGTATGTTGTTGCATGGGATCATGTTTTTGTTTATTTTTGCAAATTAATTGCATAAAATAGTTTAATACCTATGCAAATTAATTTTGTAACAAAAAATAGTTAAATAGACACACACACTATTCACCTAAATTAATTTGTTTCTTCGACATTGAAAATGAACCCTACTTATTCATTTTTAGTCTTATATTAAAATTAATTAATGTCCTACTTTCGTTATGCAGATCAATGGTCTAGTGAAATTCGAACAATACGGCATCAAGAATATTACTCTAAAATTGAGCTTGCATAAGTTGGAAAAAAGATAAGATCAGCCAATCATGTGTTCGCCTTGCCCAAAGCGAATCAAGAAAAGGTGGGACTACATCCATCAATCTTGGAAGTTTAGAAGGAAGAAAAAAATATTTATTTTTTCGATTACGTGAGTCCTGGTTTGCTTTGTGTCTTTGGACATCTTATAATCAAGTCATCCATGTATGAAAATCATATAATGCAACTTAAACCCCTGAATAACTATTTATACATAAAACATTATCATGTTTTCAACTAGATGAAAGCTATGTATATCCGTACATGATTACCAATTTTCGTATAAAAAATAATATGTTTAAAAGTAATATATTTTCCTATAATTTTTGTATATATGCGCTATGATATGGTTAAATAACAAGTATACAAACATTAGAATATGAGGTCGATGAAGTCATCCTAACTAACTTGTATTCAGATAATAGGGATGCTACTAATGTGCCTAGATTCTATTGTGGCAATGGATATTTCAATTCCACGGTTCTTCGTACATTTGATTCATCATAGGTAAAAATAACTTCAAAATTTAGTTGACATAAAAATTGAAAACTAAATTTTTATACTCATTTTATTTTTATTTATAACTTAAATACATCATGTGAAAGAATCCTAGAAACACGAGTTATATAGTTAGCCATGAAACGAAGTTTCCACAACGAGACGTGATCATGGTCAGAATTGTCTCAACTATTTGGCAAATTAGGCAACCGCCGAGGGCCAAAATCATTCGAGGGGCCCAATCATGTATTTAGCGTTCATAAATTATTAATATTTATAACATAAGATTATTATATAAAACTTGGAAATCTAAGTTATTTAATGCTATATTTTTTTGCCAATGTGTTATATGTTTGATTTTCAATAATAATTTAATATTTTTATAAAAAAATTCCCTAATCAACATGAAGTGTATAAATTTATAAATGATTACACCCTATTTTTACATATTTTGTCCATTAATTTTAATAAAAGAGTGTATACTTTATAAATGGATACACGTTAGTATTACTTAATTAATTACATATTTGTTTATTTTCTAAAAGTATTATTTGAATTATTTGTAAAATATACATAATATTGGTATTTGTTTGTAAAACGAATTAGCTTTTTTACAATATTTTTATAGAACATTCTTTTTTGTAAGTTTTCTCCAAAAAATGAGAAACTCCAAACCAATATCTTTTATTATTACATTTCAATGAGATAAATGTAATATCTATTTTTTATAAACCGTTAACCAATGCATATAAATAATAAGAGTTGAAAAAAGAAAAGGATAAAGCAACTCATTTATTCTAAAAATCAAAGTTCCTACTTTTCAAATGTTAATATTTTCCTTATTAATGGAAGAGAGAAAAGTTTATCCTTCAAAAATACAAAGAACAATATGTATGTCGTTGTAATTTTAATTTGTAGTACTCAGCAATTAAAGGATAAATGTATAAGATACCAATGTGTAAACCACGACATACTGATTAAAGTAATATTAGAAAGGTATTTAATAATTCTTTAAATACAAAATATAATAATAATCAAAAAAATAATAATTCTGGAACACTTATTTTCATATAAGCCCTATTAGAAATAGAGAAAAATTGGATGTGAGAAGTTGTCGTTTATTAAAAATACTAAGTACATATAATAGTATTAAAAGTCTTTTGAGCACAAAGCTATCATATATTTGATATGAGATAATTACATATTACTAAGTTTTAAAGCAGTTGGTAAATTACAAAAAAATAATGATGTGCGATGGAAAGGAGACTCGTGTCTAAATGATGGAGATCAAGTGGGTGAATATGGAGGCGATAACATCAAGTATCATTTCCTTATAGCACTTTTTATAACATTGTTGAATTGGTCTGTAATAGAGTATCAACATTTATATAAAGTTATAAGAAAATACCAGCATGTTAAGAGTATCATATAATGGGTAAGTGTTATGTTCTTAGACATTTAATTCTAATATCATTATATCAGTCTTACATATAATCGGCTATTCTAACATATGTTAGTATTATTTCAGTTTGTTTGAACATAAATTAATATACCATAATATTTATGAAAACTATTATTTTCTCTTAGGTCAAAATAATAAAAATGATCAAACATGACATGTTCGACGATTATTACTGTTGGACTTAACCTGAAGACATAGACTGTTTATCCATGTCTAACATCTTTCCACTCTTGATCTTGGTGGAGAAATAGTGGTTGCACTTTTTGCTGCGTATATAGTTTTTAAAAATGATAGTGACTATTCGATTAAACTAACAAAAGGTGTATCTCCAACATATAAATTTGGACGGCGTAAACATATCACATAACTCTACTAAATTTTAGGATGAGTATATGTGGTATACTGCATGGATATACTATGCTAGTTGAAATAAGAGTTTTATTAAGTTCAGAATGTATGTTAGGTTATCAAAGAATACCAAAATATATCAAAGGGATTCAAACAAGTTTGATTTTAGTTGGGCAAATTTCCTATAGCGATTCTTATTTGGACGAAAAAATTTAGAATGTTAATAGAACCATGGTATACTTATCAAGAATCACTTAAATTATGTTAAGATACTGTTGTATTAAATATGTGTTCATACATAAAATGTTATTATGTCTTCAACTAGACGAAAGGTATGTATACGCATATGGGATCACCTATTTTCGTATAAACAATAATATCTTTAAACGTAATATATATTTTTCTTTAATTTTTGTATACGTTAAGCTATTATTGGTATATAAAAAAATTTAGCCTTTTTAAAAATACGCACTCGTTTTTTACATATTTTCTTCATTGATTTAAAAAAGTGTGGACTTTATAAATGCATACACATTAATATTAGTCAATAAGTTATACATTAGGTTATTTTTGTTAAAAGACTCAATATAACTTAAGATTTCTTTGATCGTGGTGCATCCATTCTACTTGATGGAGCGACATATTTTTGTCGAGTGAGATTTAAAATGGTTTGAAAGAAAAAAATCCAACCGAAATACTATAGTTAATGCCATGGTTAAAGGGGCTAGTAGAAATGATGGATTCTTGGATATCGGAGTTAAAACGATTTACACAAAGCCAACCTTAGCCAGGAATTATAGTTTAGTTACAACACTAGTTTTAATGAGCAATTTTGGTGGTAGGGCCATCGATAAAAACATCACATTCTAACATATTGCACCTACGTTTCTCGAAAACCCACCTCCACCTGAATCGTGGAGGCCATGATTAAAGGTATAACATTTTAGATCAATTTTCCATAGAATTTAATTAGTATTAGTTAATAATATTTTTGCTAGTTTTCCATAGAAAATTATTTAATGTTAGTAAATAACCTTTTTGCACAAAATCATTAATAATGTACATATTTTGAACTATTTTACATGTTCATATTGAAGTTGATTTAAATGGATTCATAGTTACGTTGTCCATAGGAGAGCTTTGATTCCACGATGCATTTCCTTAAAACAAAGTATTATAGATTTATAGTAAAGAAAATAAAAATCCTGTACAAATTTTGGATTTCATGTATAAGGTAATCTTATTTCAAAATAAAATCCCAAGATAAATGTAACTATAAGTAAAAAGTTATATGGAAATTAGTATAGAGCTTCTATACTAATTAGCTGAAAATCTCAAATGATGCGAGTATCGTTTTCATTCTATACTATATTATATTGGAAATAAGTAGAAGTTGGATTTTTTGTCTATAATGAATTTTTTTAATTGCATTTTGAGACTAGTTTAAGACTGCATTTGTCGAAACTATCTAAACACCATTGTGTAAATTAATCAAAATGAAAACAAAAAATGGATGCTTTTTTCATTACGTTATTCCATACTACCATTAAATAAATTATCACATGCGACCATCTATTATCCATCTTTGAGGCCATTACAAATGAAATAATCTGCCTACTTAATCTTTTTTAAATCCAAATTTGCTTATGTCTAGCCACATTGATCATCATTGCTTGTAAATGGTGGTGTATGAGAAGTTTGTCGAAACAAATATGTGATTGGAAATCGTTGTTTTAAGGGTCAAATTCATGAAATGAGCAAAAGCAACAACGCATTCTTTCAGTGATGGTTAGTGACTAACTAATTCTTTTAAAACTGTAATTAGCTTGTTTTTCATTTCATTTTTTTACATGCAAGCAAATTGATTAAATGTCCAATTTGTTATCTATTGTTTGTAGTTTTCAATCACAATAATTTCTGATGTTATTTTGAGGTTTCGGTGAGAGTGTCTTCCTCAAACTAAATAAGCTCTGGTTTGGCACATAATTTTAATTTGGGATTTGGTAAGTTGATTGACATTGATATGCTATCTATTTTTTGTGCAAAATGTTGGATTCAATTTGTATTCCTCGAAAAACGAGTTTATGAGTAATGTGATCTTTCTATTTTATACATTGTTACATTAGCAATTTTTATATGCCCTACTTTGTTTGATAAATTTTAGTTGTGTGTTACTGTTAGAATATAAATGTTATTATATGGTTGATAACATGTGTGATGATATGCTTTGGTTTTTTCTTTTCTTTTTTCTGACGAAGTATGTCATATTTTTCTCTGTTTTTCTATGAGAATCATGGTCGGCCCTAGGCCTGGACCCAGGGACCACTTTAAGGACACGACCAATTCTTCTGATTCAATGTCATAAAAATAGTAGTGTTGATTTTTTTATGAAATGTTGTGTTAGTGTGGCTAGTAGAGTGTATAATTCTTAGTTCCTATAGTATGGTGGGTTCAAGTGTGGCAGATACATTTTTTTGCTATTGTCATGCATATATATGGGCCAAGCTCTTCTTAGGTCGATTTTGGTGAGAATCTCTCCAAGTTAATACAACATTACTTAAAGATTGTAGAAGCAAACATACCTTGAGAATATTGCTAATGTGTACTTATAAAGCAACAAGAATGTGACAAAATATGAATTCTTATGATGCAGTTCTGATTAAATTACATTTTGACAATGTATGCACCAAAACTTGCCCTAGGAATTAAAGCCTCAAAAAATGCATTAGGTATCAATATACATACATACAAAAAAACTGGTGATGTGTATACATATACATATACATATACATACATACATACATATATATGTATGTATTTGTGTGTGTGTTTGTGTGTGTGTGTGAATGTATATATACACACATACACATTGTTCCAATAAACACTTACATAGATAACCACTTGAATGATCATAAATAGAAGCCATTTTGCCTTTATGAAGATTTTATTGTCTTCGAGAGTGAATGAGAATGAAAGTATGCTTAAGGTATTTTAAATGGGTTTGCACTGTTGTTGGGCCTAAATCCTTTAGTTCCTTTAGTCTAAGCATATGCTCCAAATTCGTTACAATTAACAAAATGCATTTAATTACTTTTCATTTAATAGACTTCCCTAGATAAAATATAATGACAGAATATCAGTTTTACCGTACATATTGCTTTAACTAGTTATTAGTTAATTTAGTTTAAGTGTTTCTTTACATTCTATAAGAAAATTAATTTTATTAATTATTTCAAATTAATTTTTTCCATATAATTCTACATATCCATACGCACAATTAGTGAATATTAATCCACATGTTACTTCACACTTATCTCATAAAATTCCTTTTATAAGATAATCCAAACCAATATCTTTTATTATTACATTTCAATGAAATAAATGTAATATCTATTTTTTTATAAAATATTAACCAATGCGTATAAATAATGGGAGTTGGAATAAGAAAAGGATAAATCAACTCATTTATACTGAAAGATAAAGTTCCTACTTTTCAAATATTATTATTTTTTGAAATAAAAGGTAGTGATCCAACTAGATCACGCCATATTATATAAACATATCATATTACAGTACAACACACAACAACTCATTATAACATTTTACCATACAAAACACACAAAGCTTCATAGCAAAACTAAGCAGCACCAGATTGCACAACAAACTATACAACAAAATACAATACGTACCAGCAGAAACAAACCCAAAATATAAAACAATCAACACCAACCAAAAAACAAAGGACTAACACTCCCAACAGCCCATAAAACGCAGCTTTAAACAAAAGAATCATCTTCAGTATCAGCAGCTCCTACTCTCCTTCTCTTACAAACCCTTGCAGCAACACAGTCAATCACATCTATATGCTTCCATCTCTCCACTTCTGCCCACATGTATACAAACTTCAAAATAGAAAACAAAACAGGATTCGAACTTTTATAAAATCTAAAAAAACATCTTCTATTTCTTTCATGCCAACGAGTCCAACAAAAAGCAAGATTCAACAATTCAAAAAAACCCTTTTCTCATAATCTTCTATAGAAAATCTGCCATAATTCCATTACTCAAACCGATTATATAGAAAAGCACCCCACTCTAAGTGAAGACCCAATGCACACATAAAAACTGAAATCACAGTCCATGAATAAATGAGTGTAATCCTCATCTTCAGTATTGTAGAGAAAACATTTATCAATCACCACTATTTTCTTCTTCCTTAGCAAAGAAATCAAATTAAGCTTCCCATGCGTTAGCACCCACATATGAATTTTAACATTCAATGGAACTTTGATCTTCTACATACAATCAAAACCCATAAAATTCACACCAGAAAAATTCAACAACTTGTAAAACGACTTGACAGTAAATCCTTTATTATCCAAGCCTACAGAAACTCATCTTTATCAATAGAGTCCAGCGTCACTTCAAATATTATTATTTTCCTTACTTATGGAAGAGAGGAAAATTTTTATCTTTCAAAAATACAAAAGAGCAATTTGTATGTTGTAAACTTAATTTTAGTGTGTAGTTTTAGTAATTAGAGGGAAAATGTATAAGATACCAATGTGTAAAACATGACACACTGATTAAAGGAATGTTAGAAAGGTATTTGTACAAAATAAAATAATAATTGAAAAAAATGTTGGAACACTCGTTTTCATATAAACCCTGTTAGAAATAAAACAAAATTGGATGTGGGAAGTTGTTATTTATTAAAAATGCTAAGTACATATAATAGTATTAAAAAAAATTGTAGCATAAAGCTATAATACATTTGATATGAGATAATGCCTATTATTAAGTTTTAAAGCAGTTGGTAAATTACCAAACAATAATGATGTGTGATGGAAAGAAGACTCATGTCTAAATAATGGAGATCAAATGGGTGAATATGAAGTGGATAACATCAAGTATCATTTCCTTATAGCACTTTCTATAACATTGTTGAGTAGCATAATATATTGGGTAAGTATTATGTTCTTAGAACATTTAATTCTAATACCACTGATATTAGTCTTATATATAATCAGGTATTCTAACATATGTTAATATTATTTCAGTTTGTTTGATCATAAATACATATACTAGAATATTCAATAAAACTTTTATTTTCTCTTAGGTTTTAGAGCTCGAGTTTGGCATAAAGCAAGCAAAATTTAGTTATGGAGGTGCGTTCAAGGGCTCCGTTGAAAGTGAAGTTCCAATGGAAACTGAGATGTCTTGCTCATGTTTCTCGCAAAAAAGTAGGTTGATCTACCTAGAAATCCACATTTCTCTTGGTCCATAGGTCGTAATGGCCCGCTTCCTCAGCCAACCCGAATAGTAACCATTAGAGCCCATGTGTCACATCCTTCTGGCGCAAGGCCCGTCCTCTTCACATATCACTAGTCTGCATGGCTAGGCACATTCATATGATATCTTATCCACCTCGACAAGATCGACGGCCAATCTCCCTTCGGGCAGCAAGGGGCAAGGTCAAGACGGAGAAGTTGGGGTCCCTAGGTGGTCAGCTTGGCCAATTAGAAAGTTATGAAAACGACTTCCTCATTCGCTCTCATCCTTATGTCGGCCTACCACCGCCTGCAATAACCCCCTAGCTACCCTCAACCAAGTCCACAGGCATCAAACTGCCCCAACTTAAGAAAGGCCCTGCCTATACCATCTCTTTGAGAGGCTAGCAACCATTAGCATGACTCATCTAACAAAGGCGCCACTATATAGCAACCCCTCTGTGTACCTTGCTAAAACCCAAGTACTTATGTTATAGCCACAATCTACACCCACATTGTCTGCCATGTTTTAGGGGCATTTTCATAGTATAGCCTTCCAGTTGTCTACAACTATACCCTATATACTACCTAGCATCAACGTACATGATCATTAACCGTATACCACCTACTACGGCGCAAAGCATTTTCTATGATTGATAAGAACAACCTCAACCTTTCAAGCATCAATTACAAATACATCATGCATTGTCACTTCACAAGGGTTGAAAAACATTAGCTAAAAGAAAACACTATTGTTGGCAGCTCTATCTTGTTATTTAGGCTATTCTAACCGAATAATAAAAGGCTCCTCATAGTGGATGTAGACCACCTTTGGTCGAACAATTCTAAATCATGGTATTTACATCTATGCATATTAATATCGCTTCATTTCTCTTTTTTATCTGAGATATTAGCCCTCAATCCATGCTAATATACCTCATGAACACATTTTCGGGGTTGACTAAAAATATACTTAACATTTTGGCACTAAAAGGAGGGCTTCTTCTTAAAGCTCTTGTTTTTCCTTCACTCTTTCCTCTCGAATACCTATTCAAATTTGTCACCAAGGAACTAGCAAGGCCGAAAATGGGTTGGGAAAGTAAGGGGCTAGGTTCCCATGTGGGGTCAAGTTGGGTTGTAAGGTTATCGATTAGGAGCTGTTTGTGGCTCTAGGTAGTCTGGTGTTAGGAAACTAGCGGGGCTGATTATGTAGTGGGCCATAAGTGGGATATGGAGCCGGTTTAGGCCTGTAACTTGGCTAAAGGTATAGGGTGTATTAGGTTGTTCGAAAATGTTGCGGTGATCAGTGGGCCATAGCTAGGATATATTAATAACTAGTAATAATATACTAAGTATTTAGTATACACACATAGGAGATGCTACACAACAAGATTTCGACCATAAATATGCATTATTATCGAATTGATAACTTCAAAACAAACTATTTTTGCATAAAATTTCCTATTTAATTAAATCTAAAACATTGGTTTAAAATATTTTTCATTAGTAAAATGAGTGATTCTCTTTAGGAGGATAGCACCCATGTACTTTAGTTTAACATTCAAATAAATCCTACTGTCAACAATCCTAATAGGTGGCGACTAACCCTCCTTAAAAAGAATGAAATAAAATAAAAAATCATGCCAAAAGCCTATAACAAAACTCAGAAGGAATATGAAAGCAAAGTATTGGAACGTGCATGTAGCTAATTCGACCTAGGATAAAATCCATTACCAAAACTAATCAATTCTGGTCGAATCGACATGAGACAACAGAAGCATCCATAAACAGAATAAGATCCAATAGTGTAGCAACCAAGGAAGCCCATCTAGTGCCTTTTTAGAATCCAAAATCCATATCTCCACAACCACAACTAATGCTGAAAATGACTCTGCCAAAATTTAATCTAACACACAATATATGTATTTAAGCAGGATTTTATATACATATGTGTATGGCAATAGATAAAAAGCTAACAATAAGAGCTAATAGGTCTAATTATCAAGGAGAAGTAATTAGGTCAAATTGTTGCCTATACTATGAGTGCGTACTAGTTTAACGCTCAAGGCCATTTGGTGTCTCCCTTTATTTTGCTCAATTTAGGTTTTTATACAATTGATGTTCCTTTTAACTTTTTCCATGAATACTTTGATTGAAGTCTTTTTAACCAATTTACAACTTGGGTTAGCAATCCAGTTGTATGCAAAAAGTGACATAGAATAAATTTGGTATCAATATGGGCATCAACATTGTTAAACATTATTTGACTCTAATTTATTCATATGTACTAATAGGGAATGATGTATATGTTATTTAACAAAGTCCTACAGTGCTATTCCACTGGAGTCTTAGAATATTCCAATAATTATTTGTATTAAATCACTAATGGCTCTTTTAAAGCCGAATTTTTTTATAGTACCAAGGAGGTTAAGGTAGTTTTGGAGACATTCGTTATATATATGATATATGTATTGTAGATTGGTAGACCAAAACATGAATTTTTTGTCTGTGTAAAGGTTCTTTATCTTCAAACACTCAATTGTGTTTATTTTTTTATGAATAATTAACCACGTGTTGTTTTATAAAAATATTATTATTAATCCAATCCTTTCAGTTATATACTTTTTATGCTTTAACAAAATATATTTATTTAATATTAATTTAACGTAGTAGATAACATAAATATTATAAATATCACATAGGTCGAAACATAAATATTTAGTAAAGCTCCAGATCAATTTTTGTATAATAACTTTTATTTATATTTATTTTAAAGGGGTTTTTAGGCTCAAGGAAGAAGTTGCACAAAAAAATTAGTCTCAGGGACAAGAAGTTTGTTTTTTAGGTTGAAGGACACTTTTTAGTGTAAATCACAGAATGATAGTTGTACCTATCATTTTCAATGTACACTAAAAAATGTCCTTCAGACTAAAAAGCAAATTTGTTGTCCCTAAGACTAAATTTTTTTGCAACTTCTTCCTTGTGCTTATTTACCTATATTTTAAAACAATTTTAATCATATATATTATTTATTTACATGACTAGATGAATAATTTTTAAAATTTATATAATGTTTGCCAAAAAAATTGATTACAATTTGTAAACATTATTATATGTAAAATAATAAAATCTTTTTAAAATAATTTTTAAAATCATTAGTAAAGGTAAACTAATTAAAATTAGCCAAATTTAATTTATATTAAATAAATAAAATATTTATTTTATTATACCATGGTCGAAACTAAATAGGGTTATACAGTGACATAATAAAATTAAGGAATAGACCGGATGCATGGTTTGTTCTTCAAAGAATGCTTTGCTACTTCAGTTTTGAACTGCATTCCAAGCTTTATTGAAGTTAAGGAATTGGTCAGATGCATGGATTGATCTTCAGAGAATTCTTTGCTACTTAGTTTTGGGTAGTAATTCCAAGCTTTAGAATTCAATGGCGAGATAGATAATTAGAGTTATACAATTGACATATTAAAATTAAGGAATAGATCGGATGCGTGATTTGATCTTCTGAGAACGCTTTGCTACTTTAGTTTTGTGTTGCAATTCCAAGCTTTAGAATTCAGTGGCTATGATAGATATAATTGTAGAATACAATAGCCTATAATTTTTGTTTGATGATAATAAATATATATATATATATATATATATATATATATTTAAATGTATTTGTTATTGTACTATATTATTTTTCCATATAATTAAATAAAATTTGTTGAATAAAATGAATAACTTAGAATTCATATTTAAACAAATATTTTACTACAAATTCAAATAGTACAAATTTAAGCTCTCACTACATTACACATTTTCAACTACAATACATTTTCAATTACAACAAAATTTTCACTTTACAAATTTCACCTCACTACATATTCACTCAACATTCGTATATGAACTTCAACTTTATTCCAGCCTATATCCAGCATCTGAATTATCTGCAAAATAAACACTAACTCGGTAAAATTTAAAAAGAGATATTTTGCGGTGTAAAATCAAGTGTACTTTGAAAATATTATTTGCCTCGGTTATTTTGGATTTTCGTCATTATTTTCTTTTAATTCATCTTACATGAACAACTTTGACACACACAGTGTATCATTGTACATGCCACTAGGTCATGCACATCAATATACACTCGCTTGTTAAAACTACAGGGATAGGTGAGCACAAGGTCAAACCCAAGCCTAGGCAGGATTCAACTTAAGTGCAACAAATACAAACACGCATGCAAAGCTTCAATGGGTGAACATGAACAAAGAAAAATATTCAACCAAATGCAGTACACATGAAGTACCAACCAATATGAAAACTGCCTCAATCATATGTACAAAGACTCCATCATAACCCAAGCACTAGAGATAATGCAAAAGAAAAGACTACAAAAACTCAAAGCCATCACATGAATCGAAGCAACTGGAAATGGAACTCGAAGAAATGGAATGGCAACAAATTGAACCAGATAGTGGTATGTGTGCAACAAAGGACACATCAACTAGTACAAAACAACAACACTCACAACAACAACAAGTCTAAACAAACCATGCACAAAAGTGCACCGGTCTCCAACAAAATCGAATGCGAACCAGCTATATCAACATGAACCAGAGTTCACGTATACCATTTTAGGTATGAAGAGATGAACATGAAAAAAGATCAAAACAGGATGCAATGCTCATGAACACAATGGACCGGACTTCAAGTGGAACTAGACAGCAGCTCAAATGTATAAAGACATGAGGCTATACTTCGATGCATGTGTACATGAGTGCAAAACATAATGGAACCACATACAACAAGCTAGCATACACATATACATGCATGAACACTTATGTATACATATATACATGTTGTGACAAGCAGAACTGTCCAGTTCAGACTTCATAATTCAATCAATTATCAAAATGCACCAACTTGATTCAAGCAACAGTGGAAACCTAACAAGAATGAAGCAAATAGCAATACAAAGCAATCAAACAATCAATGTGACTAGACTTCCAGTGAAACAAGACCACTAGAACACACATGAATAACCAGGGCCTGAACACATAAGAAAGCAAGCAGTATAACATGAATGAAATGACTCGAAGAAACTGTAAATTTAACTCGAAGCATGAGCACTTGAAGTTCAATGCAACTAAACATGTACAAAACAACATATAAAAATTCAAAGCCGTGGGTCATGAACGAAGTCATAAGAGAAAGAACGCAAAGCATATTAAATTATATCAAGTAAGAACAAGTCATAGCCAGAGAATCAGAATACCTCAAAAATTAAATGCCGAAGTCAAAGGAGAAATGAATGGAGCTATGACGACCCGGAATTTCGGGCAATATCAATTTAATAATCTGTATTAATAATTAAATTGATTTGATAATTTTACATTATAAATTGACAAGTTTAATTCTTTTGAAAACTAATAATATTTTAATTCGGAAATATTTATTTTAACAATTTAAAATTGGTAAGATCTATTTTTCAAAAGCTAATCAAAATACCTTCTATTTATAATGTATATATATTTGTATATATCTTAGAAATGAAAAAAATAATATTATTTTGAATTTAATAAAGTGTTTTCAAACATTAATATATATAATTTGTAATTTGAAAATTTTAATTTGACTTAATACTTTTAAAAATGATATTTGAGATTTAAAATTTTAATAACAAGAATAATTTCTTATTTATTATAAACATATATTTTAGCTTGGGTTTAAGATAAGATTTAAATTTAAAAGTTCATTTGTTTCTAATATTATTTCTTTTTAATAATTTTATATAAAGAATTAAAATTAATTTCTCATGCTTATAAACATATGTTATATTTAATGAATCAAAAATATAAGTTATTTATAAATAAATGTTTACATGAATTTGCCTTTGAATATTTATTAAAATCTAAAGCTTGTTTATAAAAGATAAGTACACACATTATAATCATTTAAATATTTCATAATTACATTCATAATTTAAAATAAATTATTAAAAAGGAAGGTAACACTTGTAAACTTTTTAATATATGCAAGAGACATTTGCAAGGATATTAGCGTATGTGTAAGATAATTAAAACATGAAAGGGACAAGTGTCAATTCCCTTGATAAATTAATTTTAAATTAAAATTGTAAAGATATAAGGAGAAGAGATTTACTTTCAACAATTCTTTCTTCTTCTCAACCAAAATATAATACAAATCAAAGATAAAAAGAAAGAAGTAAAATCTGAAGAAGAGGAAAAATAGAAAAATCTAGAATCAGAAAAATCAAAGGGGAAGGGAAATTCAACATCAAGGCAAGATTTTCAAATGAAATCAGAATTGATCAACAAGCAATTTAGTAATCATCAGCAGTAGGATTAAATTCAACATGCAAAGGGATCAATTTCATCAACAAAGCAATCAAAAGCCTTTTTCAGATTAAAATTCAAGGCATGGAAACAAGTTCTGTTCACTGCAAATTAAAAGTGAGTAAATTTCTTTAAAAACAGTTTGATCTGGTTTTTAACTGCCATGCATGTGATGATATTGACTTGTATTTAAGTTCTTTAGCTTGAATTTATATGAATTGGTATATATATGTTGTGTGAGCTTGTTTGTTTATATACAATCAAGTGTGTTCTTTGTTGTTCACTACGAATGTTCTGCTTAAAAAAAATTCAGTATCTACGAATCAAATCCATATTAGCCTTGGGTATTTAAATGAAAATTGTTTGTAATTGTACGATGAAGATTATAAAATAGTTCCAAATTAAACGTTAGGTCGTGATGGTATGATGGTATTTGTAGCAGGAAAACTTGAATTTAGATATTATAATCTCGATTTTTAGGGTAGTATTCTTTGGGTTATAGGGAGAAGCGTGGTTTCGGCAATTTGACGAATTGCCGAAGATCAATTCGATGTTTGAAGCTAAATTCATGGCCGAAGCTAGTTTTCATGATGTTGATGTAGGGAAAAATGTTGTTGAATTTATCCTACGGCCGTGATGTTCAAATTCGATCAATCTAGGGTTTAAGCTTGATTTTGTTTCGGCTTGGCTGTCGAGGCAATTGTAACATGTGTAGTGGACCGGAGATGTTCGCAAGATAGGGGATGGTAGCACGGTGATGCTGCCGTGCTTTGGAGAGGTTATTGGCGCTTCCGGCGGTGGCAATCATCAGAGGCGATGGGATTAGTGGATCGAGCTGCTGCAGTTTTTTTCGAGATAAGCGGTCGAATTTTGATTCGCATGTTTTTGTTCGATCTGGGTGCACGGTCGAGGTCGCGTGGGCTCGTATGAATGTCGACGATAGTTGCGATGGTCTATGGTGGCCGGAGGCGATGGGGTAGGTGCACGCGTGTACCTTGTGCACTGGGAAATGGAGCTTGGGGAAAGGCGAAAGCTGGGCTCGAGATGGTGCTCGTGTTTTTCACGGTGACGACTCGAAGTAGTGGAGTCTGGGTTTTGACTTGGGGCAGAGTCGTGTAGATAAGGGTTTGTACTCGAGTTTTTGGTCGTATGTTATCAGGTTAGTACTGTAAAAGATAGAGTTTGCAAATTTTAAACTTGTAGTTTGAATAAATAAAATCAAGCTTGAGTTTTATAAAAGAAAACAAAATTTAAAACTTATTGTTTTGAAATAAAGTTAATCAAACTTTAAAAGTATTAATTAAATTTATTTTCAAAATTTAAATTGTTTAAGATGATTTCTTTAGAAAGTAATTAACTTAACTAAAATTACAAATTTTAATTTAAAGAAGTGTTTTGAAATTTAATTCAAAAGAAAAGTTTTCATTTTAAAATATTAAATCAAAGGTTTTAAGAAATGTTTGAAAACTAAGTCTTCAAATTTTATTTAAAATGAATAAGTTTGAATTAGATAATTAAAGTTTGTTAAATTTTAAATTGATTTCTAAATGCTTTATTTTCAAATAAGGTTAATGTTATAATTTTGAAAACCAATAAAATAATTTGTCTTCAAGTTATTAAGATTTGATTAATTCAAATAATTAAATTGTGATGATAATTATGGTTAATTTATTATTGATATGAACTTAAGAATACTTAATTATATGATTTGTTAATAAGTAAAAGTTTAATTAAGATAAATGATTTTCTTTATTAATTAAGGATTTTTAAATATAAGAAGTAAACTAATTATTTAATTAATTTTAAATAATTAGTTAATTGTTTGTTTAATTTTAAATAATCACTTAATTATGAATTAATTAAGTGTAATTACAAAATGAAGTAATCAATGTATAATTACTTAAAGTAATTAGAAAGAGGAAATTACTTATGGAAGTAATTAATGGAAATTACTTATGAAAGTAATTGAGTGAAGTAATTAAGGGTTAATCACTTGATGTTGTTAATCTAAGGATTAATTAAGTTAATGGATTTGAAGTTAATTAGTTATAGAGTAATTAATTAAAGAATTAAGGATTATTTAATGATGGAATTAATTACTTGTTAAGTAATTAATTAAGAGAGTAATCAACTAATGAAAGTAATTAGAAGATAATTACTTATGTAAGTAATTAAGGGTTTTACTTAGTTAAGTTTAGTTAATTAATTAATGTGATTAACTAATTAATGGATGTGATTGATTTTAAGATTAATTACCAAGCGTAATCAATTAAAAATGTAATTAATTAATAAAGTAACTAATTAAGGATTTATTAATTAATTCAATTGATTAATAATTACTTAATGAAGTAATTAAAGATTAGTTAATTAGAATAATTAATCAAAGATTATATAATTAATTAAGATATTAATTAAGATAAGTAATTATAAGTTATTAATTACTGTTTATGATTAATAAGATGGTAATTACAAATTATTAAAGAAATTATTAATTAATAAGGATTATTAGTTAATATAATTAATGAAATTAATGAAGATTGATTAATGGAAGTGATTAATTTAAGTGTGATTAATTAATTGTAATTAGTTGAGGTTTAATGTAATTAATCATAGTTGATTAATTAATGGAAGCTAATGAAGGATCATTAATTAATGTAATTAATGACAGTAATTAAAGGTTAATTACTGTGTATGGTTAAGGATAATTACTTAAATGTACTTAAAGGATGATTAATCATGGGAGATTAATTAAGAAAGATCATTAAGAGATGATTAATTAATTAATTTGTAATTAATTAATGTTGAGTAAGCAGGGTTAAGGTTAATTAAATTGATTAAGAGTTAATCAATTCTGCTTTTTGATGATTGGTTAATATTGATTGATTGATATTGGGTGATTGATATTGGATGATTGATATTGGTGTTTGATGGATAATTTGGGTGTGATATCTCTGATATGTGATATGCTACTTTGTGAGATAATTGGTTGATATGAATTATCTATGTGATAATGTGATTCGTCTATCTGTTTATGTTGTTCTGAATATAAGTTAAATGTTTAAACCCTTAAACAACTTGGACATTAAAATGGCGTTTGGATTCGGTGAGACCGGGATCGGGTTTCCATATTTGGATAATCCGAAAACCACATCGATCCAAATTAAACGTTAGGTCGTGAATCCAAGTGGAGCTTAGTGAAGACTCGAAGTGTAAGAACTATTCGTCGGTATAACTCTGGGGTGATTCCGTGATGAGTTTGACGGAAATAGTAATTACTGGTTCGAGACGGTGATTCAGAGTGTAAGGGCTATGGTCGTGGACTTTGAGGGTGATTCCAAAATGAGTGCAACGAGATAGTGTCTTCCGTTTCGTTCGAACCCGGAATGAACTTGTATGGATTTAATGCTTTCAGAACATCGTCAGGTGGACGATGAGCATTCTAAGATAGATGTGTTCTAAAAAGGTAATCGCAGCCTCAAGCCTCATCAACCGGGAATGGCTAAAACATGGGAGTTGCAGCAAGGCTAGGTGGGTAGCACTCATTTCAGGGTGAGGTCATCCCCTTATAGATGTCCCTTTTTTCCGGCTTAGTGGGTGGTTGGTCGTGCCAACCACGGGGTGATCTTACTCGGGACTGTCCAGTAAGGGGTGGTCCCTGCTTTATGTTGCAGGGGATTGGGAGTAATCCTCGTACAGTGATCTAGGCCACGTACTATGACGGACGTACCCCGGTAGCCCTGCCATTGATGGAAACTCATTCTTCCTACGAGACCCTACGGTTTTGATTGTATTACCCACTCTCGTTGCTAGTAGCTGGAATTTAATAATGTAACAATTTCGGCTATTTCTTACTTACTTGAAAACCCTAGACAATATTATAATATCATTGGATTTCCTATCAAATGTTTTGGTTAGCGTAAGGTAAAAACTTTTCCATGTTTATGTGTGGGAAGTCTTGCGTGATAACTTTTTCTTTCAAAGGTTTTTCTAAAGTTAAGCAATTTTAACCCGTTTACTCACACTAGACCCCTGTCTGACCCGAGTGTTTATTTTCTGTTTTATTATACTCTTGGGTACTCATATTATGTATGAGTAGTCGAGGGATTCAGGTTAGCTTGACGAATTCTGGAGGAGTTTTGGAGCAGGAGGCTTCCACGTGTAGATATATTATGGTTCCGCTGTGTTTGTGCTGTGTCTGTATCTTGTGATATTTTGAGTTGTATAGTTAGACGGATATTTATAACTGTCTAATATGTGTTGTATAGATTGTGTAACTCTGATGTATATGATACCATGTAATATTTTATGTGATATATTATATTTCATTCGTTCCGCTATGAGTATCTGATGTTGTTGAGTTTCTTCTTTCTTATCTTTTCTTCTTATATCCCTTTCTTTCTTAATTCATGATGCATTTTTCTGGAGGTAGAAAAACAGGTCGTGACAGCTTGTTATCAGAACATTAGTTGAGTGAATACCTAGGCTCTGGAGTGGTGTCTTTCTTGAGAGCGCGTACTTGTATTTTTATGTGTGTATATATATATATATATACCTGATCTGTTGGGTTATCTATTTGGATTTTCCAACATAAGTTTTAGAGGTTGATGGAGTAGTGGTGTGTGTGTGTGTAACACGACTACCCCTGATGGAAGAGGTCCATATGTTGAGGTTGTATGTGTTTTTGTCGAGACTGTAGACCTAATACTGTCTCAAGTAAGATTTGCAGTTTGGAGTAAGGATTTCTCTGATCTCTGAAGGAAATCTTTTTAAAGATTCAGAGTCCATCTTTGAAGTGTAAGTTTGGATCTGTCGGAAGTGCAGTAGCAAGTGATGGTATCTTGATAACTGCGTGGTGAGATGCAGTACCCATGAATATTTCCGAAGATGTTTTCTCTTGAAGCAGTTTTAGAAGTGGTTGAGGAGCAGTCTTTACATGCCACAGGGAAGACTCGTCTGTGTGGAAGTTGTCTGGATCTTCAGCAAGGAGGTTGGCTGTTTTGGAATATGATACTAAGGTCTATAAGTTGCTTCGCTTCGGCATGGTCTCATTTGTCATTCCCTAAGGAGAGCGAGATGTTGATGCTTGGTTTGGAGCCCGAATTCCTTAAGAGGATGTCTGCCATCTCGAAGGTCCGTTGTGTGGTTTGTTGATAGTTTTGGAGTTCGAGGAGCCCTTGGGATTATAAGTCTTTGGTTAGCTATGGTAGCAGTGCAGCTCGAAGTGTTCGGTGTGCTGACGAGAAGGTCTTTTAGCTTTGCAGTATCATTGAGGTAGAATTTGGAAGCAGTAGTGTGGCCCGTTTCTCCAATGGTTCAGGAATCTTTGTGGTTCTTCTATCGGCAGTCCGGGTAGATGGTGTATGTTTTCGTGAAGGATTAACCTTGTTTGGAGAAGCTTAAGGCTGTTCTAACTGGTAAAGAGAGGACAGTTTCTTTGGAATCCGAACTAGGTAGGATCGCAAAAGTGACTTGCGATTAGTTTGGGAATTTATCTTGGGCAATCTTTTGTTTGAGACTGAGAGTTCTCATGTGGAAGTAGGAGCTACTGATGTAATCTGAAGTTTGTCTGCATCTAGAGTTGAGTTCCATATTGTTTTGATCCCAGAAGCGATATTGATGGTTAGCCCGGTAGTAGGATGGTTCTTGGAGAAAGAAGAGTTGGTGTAGCAGCTCGGGAATTTTTGGAGTTTGGATTAGTCAGATCTAGTTTTTGAGTTGGATTTCTGTTATAAGGTAGTGTGACCGAGTCAGATGGGTCACTAAGATTTGATGAACAAAGTTTCCCTAATATATTGGATAAGTTTGTACTCGTGTTCATCAACAGTATTCTCATCTATTTCAGAATCAGAGTTGTGCAGCGGAAGCGAGGTAGCAGCTGTGCAAGGAAGGAAGCAAGTTCAGTTTACTATTTCTTGGGTAGTAGAGCTTGTGTTCTGGATTTCGATGGATCTTGGAAGACTTTTCTGTTGAAAAGGATCCAGGAACTGGTTTGCTTTGGTTTACTTGTTTCTGGAAGCATCAGCATAGGTTAAGTTGATCAGGAAGAAGATTGGCAGCCCAGGATTGTCTATTGAGTTATGCAGATATGAGATAAGGAGTTTGGAATTCGAAGTTGGAGTCTTCATTGTTGTTAAGATTTCTCTGGTTAAGAGTGCAGTGATTGGGTAAGATTGGATGGCTAGTTCTGAGGCATTTGAGATTTCTTATCTGTGTTTTGATAGAATAAGTTCTTTTGTCTATAAGATTGAATTGCCAGTTTGGATAGCTGGAATTCATTGTATTTCACGTATCTCTGAGGAAGTACGTGTATGATTCATCGTTCGTTGTTGAATCTACAGTCCAGTTGGATTTTGAGGTTGTGCTAGACTTGAGTATAGTCTGATGTTATGTTAAGATTGATGGATCTAGAGATGAGAGGAGCTTTGGATTTTGGTGGTGTAGTTAGTTTAGCTTTTGTAGAGTGAGTCTCCCAGTGATTTATACTTGGGAAACTCTAGATAGTATTAGAAAATTTATTCTGATTTGTGTCAGGATAATTAGTTAAGTATGTTTGTTTGATTGATTGTTATCGTTGTTAGTAACTGGTTGATAGGTATGCTTTGTTGATTGAAAATTGAAATCTTTGCTGGGTTATTAAATTATCTTTGCTTTTAAATTTCGGGGGCGAAATTCTTTTAAGGGGGAGGAATGTGACGACCCGAAATTTTGGACAATATCAATTTAATAATCTGTATTAATAATTAAATTGATTTGATAATTTTACATTATAAATTGACAAGTTTAATTCTTTTGAAAACTAATAATATTTTAATTTGGAAATATTTATTTTAGCAATTCAAAATTGGTGAGATTTATTTTTCAAAAGTAAATCAAAATATCTTCTATTTATAATGTATATATATTTGTATATATCTTAGAAATGGAAAAAAAATTATTATTTGGAATTTAATAAAGTGTTTTCAAACATTAATATATATAATTTGTAATTTGAAAATTTTAATTTGACTTAATACTTTTAAAAATAATATTTGAGATTTAAAATTTTAATAACAAGAATAATTTCTTATTTACTATTAAGATATATTTTAGCTTGAGTTTTAGATAAGATTTAAATTTAAAAGTTCATTTGTTTCTAATATTCTTTCTTTTTAAAAGTTTTAACATAGGATAGATTTGTTTTAAACTTTTTATATAAAGAATTAAAATTAATTTCTCAAGCTTATAAACATATGTTATATTTATTGAATCAAAAACATAAATTATTTATAAATAAATGTTTACATGAATTTGCTATTGAATATTTATTAAAATCTAAAGCTTATTTATAAAAGATAAGTACACACAATATATTCATTTAAATATTTCATAATTACATTCATAATTTAAATTAAATTATTAAAAAGGAAGGTAACACTTGTAAACTTTTTAATATATGCTAGAGACATTTGTAAAGATATTAGCATATGTGTAAGATAATTAAAACATGAAAGGGGCAAGTGTCAATTCCCTTGATAAATTAATTTTAAATTAAAATTGTAAAGATATAAGGAGAAGAGATTTACTTTCAGCAAATTCTTTCTTCATCTCAACCAAAATATAATAAAAATCAAAGATAAAAAGAAAGAAGTAAAATCTGGAAAAAAAACAGAAAATCTGGAATCATTAAAATCAAAGGGGAAGGGAAATTCAACATCAAGGCAAGATTTTCAAATGAAATCAGAATTGATTAACAAGCAATTCAGTAATTGTCAGCAGTAGGATTAAATTCAACATGCAAAAGGATCAATTTCATCAACAAAGCAATCAAAAGCCTTTTTCAGATTAAAATTCAAGGCCTGGAAACAAGTTCTGTTCACCGCCAATTAAAAGTGAGTAAATTTCTTTAAAAACAATTTGATCTGGTTTTTAACTGCCGTGCATGTGATGATATTAACTTGTATTGAAGTTCTATAGCTTGAATTTATATGAATTAGTATATATATGTTGTGTGAGCTTGTCTGTTTATATACATTCAAGTGTGTTCTCTATTGTTCACTATGAATGTTCTGCAAAAAAAAAATTCAATATCAACGAATAAAATCCATATTAGCCTTGGGTATTTAAATGAAAATTGTTTGTAATTGTATGATGAAGATTATAAAATAGTTCCAGGATTTTTAAATACCACAAATAATGTTTAAAATAAAAATAAAAGAGGAATTCATATTTATGATAAAAATCACTCAACGACATTTTTAATTTGGATGGAATGATGGTAGTTGTAGCAGGAAAACTTGAATTTAGATAGTATAATCTCGATTTTTAGGGTAGTATTACTTGCGTTATAGGGAGAAGTGTGGTTTCGGCAATTTGACGAATTGCCGAGGATCAATTCGATGTTTGAAGCTGAATTCTTCGCCGTAGCTAGTTTTCGTGATGTTGATGTAGGGGAAAATGTTGTTGAATTTTTCCTATGGCTGTGATGTTCAGATTCGATCAATCTAGGGTTTAAGCTTGATTTTGTTTCGGCTTGGCTGTCGTGGCAATTGCGACATGTGTAGTGGACCGAAGATGTTCGCAAGATGGGGGATGGTAGCGCGGTGAAGCTGTGGTGCTTTGGAGAGGTTATTGGAGCTTCTGGTGGTGGCAATCATCAGAGGCGATGGGATTAATGGATTGAGCTGCTGCAGTTTTTTTCGAGCAAAGGGGTCGAATTTTGATTCGCATGTTTTTTGTTCGATCTGGGTGCACGGTCGAGGTCGCGTGGGCTCGTATGAACGTCGACGATAGTTGCGGTTGTCTACGGTGGCCGGAGGCGATGGGGTAGGTGCACGCGTTTACCTTGTGCATTGGGAAATGGAGTTTGGGGAAAGACGGGATGGTGCTCGTGTTTTTCACGGTGACGACTCAAAGTAGTGGAGTCTGGGTTTTGACTCGGGGCAGGCTCGTGTAGATAAGGGTTCGTACTCGAATTTTTGGTCGTATGTTATCTGGTTAGTACTGTAAAAGATAGAGTTTGCAAATTTTAAACTTGTAGTTTGAATAAATCAAATCAAGCTTGAGTTTTATGAAAGAAAACAAAATTTAAAACTTGTTGTTCTGAAATAAAGTTAATCAAACTTTAAAAAGTATTAATTGAATTTATTTTCAAAACTTAAATTGTTTAAGATGATTTCTTTAGAAAGTAATTAACTTAACTAAAATTTTGAATTTTAATTTAAAGAAGTGTTTTGAATTTTAATTCAAAAGAAATGTTTTCATTTTAAAATATTAAATCAAAGTTTTTAAGAAATGTTTGAAAACTAAGTTTTCAAATTTTATTTAAAATGAATAAGTTTGAATTAGATAATTAAAGTGTTTTAAATTTCAAATTGATTTCTAAATGCTTTATTTTCAAATAAGGTTAATGTTATAATTTTGAAAACCAATAAAATAATTTGTCTTCAAGTTATTAAGATTTGATTAATTCAAATAATTAAATTGTGATGATAATTATGGTTAATTATTATTGATATGAAATTAAGAATACTTAATTATATGATTTGTTAATAAGTAAAAGTTTATTTAAGATAGATGATTTTCTTAATTAATTAAGGATTTTTAAATATAAGAAGTTAACTAATTATTTAATTAATTTTAAATAATTAGTTAATTGTTTGTTTAATTTTAAATAATCACTTAATTATGAATTAATTAAGTGTAATTACTAAATGAAGTAATCAATGTATAATTACTTAAAGTAATTAGAAAGAGGAAATTACTTATGGAAGTAATTAATGGAAATTACTTATGAAAGTAATCGAGTGAAATTACTTATGAAAGTAATTGAGTGAAGTGATTAAGGGTTAATCACTTGATGTTGTAAATCTAAGGATTAATTAAGTTAATGGATTTGAAGTTAATTAATTATAGAGTAATTAATTAAAGAATTAAGGATTATTTAATGATGGAATTAATTACTTGTTAAGTAATTAATTAAGAGAGTAATCATCTAATGAAAGTAATTAGAAGATAATTACTTATGTAAGTAATTAAGGGTTAATTACTTATGTAAGTAATTAAGGGTTAATTACTTAGTTAAGTTTAGTTAATTAATTAATGTGATTAATTAATTAATTAATGTGATTAATTAATTAATGGATGTGATTAATTTTAAGATTAATTACTCAGTGTAATCAATTAAAAATATAATTAATTAATAAAGTAATTAATTAAGGATTAATTAATTAATTTAATTGATTAAAATTACTTAATGAAGTAATTAAAGATTAATTAATTAGAATAATTAATCAAAGATTAATATAATTAATTAAGATGTTACTTAAGATAAGTAATTACAAGTTATTAATTACTGTTTATGATTAATAAGATGGTTAATTACAAATTATTAAAGAAATTATTAATTAATAAGGATTATTAGTTAATATAATTAATGAAATTAATCAATATTGATTAATGGAAGTGATTAATTTAAGTGTGATTAATTAATTGTAATTAATTGAGGTTTAATGTAATTAATCATAGTTTATTAATTAGTGGAAGCAAATGAAGGATCATTAATTAATGTAATTAATGATAGTAATTAAAGGTTAATTACTGTGTATGGTTAAGGATAATTACTTGAATATAATTAAAGGATGATTAATCATAGGAAAGATTAATTAAGAAAGATCATTAAGAGATCATTAATTAATTAATTTGTAATTAATTAATGTTGAGTAAGAAGGGTTAAGGTTAACTAAATTGATTAAGAGTTAATCAATTCTGCTTTTGGATGATTGGTTAATATTGATTGATTGATATTGGGTGATTGATATTGGATGTTTGATGGATAATTTGGGTATGATATCTTTGATATGTGATACGCTTCTTTGTGAGATAATTGGTTGATATGAATTATCTATTGTGATAATGTGATTCGTCTATCTATTTATGTTATTCTGAATATAAGTTAAATGTTTAAACCCTTAAACAACTTGGACATTAAAATGGCGTTTGGATTCGGTGAGACTGGGATCGGGTTTCCATATTTGGATAATCCAAAAACCACATCGATCCAAATTAAACGTTAGGTCGTGAATCCAAGTGGAGCTTAGTAAAGACTCGAAGTGTAAGAACTATTCGTCAGTATAATTCTAGGGGTGATTCCATGTTGAGTTTGACGAAAATAGTACTTACAGGTTCGAGATGGTGATTCAGAGAGCAAGGTCTATGGTCGTTGACTCTAAGGGTGATTCCAAAATGAGTGCAACGAGATAGTGCCTTCGGTTTCGTTCGAACCCAGAACGAACTTGTATGGATTGAATGCTTTCAGAACATCGTCAGGTGGACGATGAGCACTCTAAGATAGATGTGTTCTAAAAAGGTAATTATAGCTTCAAGCGTCATCAACCGGGAATGGCTAAAATAGGAGAGGTGCAGCAAGGCAAGGTGGGTAGCACCCATTTCAGGGTGAGGTCATCCCTGTCTAGATGTCCCTTTTTTCCGGCTTAGTGGGTGGTTGGTCGCGCCAACCACGGGGTTATCTTACTCGGGACTGTCCAGTAAGGGGTGGTCCCGGCTTTGTGTTGCAGGGGATTGGGAGTAATCCTCGGTACAGTGATCTAGGCCACGTACTGTGACAGGCGGTACCTCGGTAGCCCTGCCATTGATGGAAACCCATTCTTCCTACGAGACCCTAAGGTTTTGTTTGTATTACCCACTCTCGTGGCTAGTAGCTAGAATTTAATAATGTAACAAATTCGGCTATTTCTTGTTTACTTGAAAACCATAGACGCTATTACAATATCACTGGATTTCCTATCCAATGTTTTGGTTAGCGTAAGGTAAAAACTTTTCCATGTTTATGTGTGGGAAGTCTTAGGTGATACCTTTTTCTTTTAAAGGTTTTTCTAAAGTTAAGCAATTTTAACCCGTTTACTCACACCAGACCCTTGTCTGACCCGAGTGTTTATTTTCTGTTTTATTAAACTCTTGGGTACTCATATTATGTATGAGTAGTCGAGGGATTCAGGTTAGCTTGACGAATTCTAGAGGAGTTTTGGAGCAGGAAGCTTCCGCGTGTAGATATATTATGGTTCCGCTGTGTTTGTGCTGTGTCTGTATCTTGTGATATTTTGAGTTGTATAGTTAGACAGATGTTTATAACTATCTAATATGTGTTGTATAGATTGTGTAACTCTGATGTATATGATACTATGTAATATTTTATGTGATATATTATATTTCATTCGTTCCACTGTGAGTATCTGATGTTGTTGAGTTTCTTCTTTCTTATCTTTTCTTCTTATATCCCTTTCTTTCTTAATTCATGATGCATTTTTCTAGAGATAGAAAAATGGGTCATGACAGGAACCGACTCAAAGAGATTCAAATTCATCAACTAATGAACAAGTCAAGAATTCATCACATCGTTCAAGCACAAATTGAATAGCCAAGCTAAACTCACTGACAAATTCAAAACGAAATTTACGAACGTGATTTTCGGGTTTTGTTCCTTATAAATTACCCAATTACATCATCGGCATGAAAATGTGTTCGAGTTCAAGCAATCAACAAAGAAATTAAAGTAAAAACTATATACCAATTTTTATACCACTTGAACTTACAATTGAAGCCACTATATGTCTAACGACCTGGAATTTCCGATCCTGAAAATTTCAATTAGTTAGGAAAAGAAGAAAGAGATAGAAGAAGTAACAGAAAACCAAACTCAGAATCTCACATTCACAGCGGATAAAATATAATATCAACTAATACTTTACACAAAGAAAAGCGTATCAGTTAATTACATTTAAATACATCAAAGTTACTACATATACAAACACTAGACAGATAAAATCAACCTGTCCCAAACAACTTCAACATATCACGGTGGAATGCACTCCATCTGTTCCTGCCATCCAGCTCGCCTCCTAAGCTTCAGAACGTCCTTACTTGAAACTCTGTAATACTTGGTCTGACCCGAGCATTACATCAAAGTGACACCCGGGTCAGACTGGAAACCAGCGTGAGTAAACCCATCTAACAAGAAATAGCAATGCATAAAACTATTTAAAACCTGGGGTAACTCGTATCAATTTTACAAATTCACAAAGTTGGAATAGACAACACTTATTACACATATCAATTTCTATGTTCCAAAACTTTGATTAAATGGTCCAATTCACTTAAATTATTCCATTCCAGCCTATCAATTTCACATATCAAATCTGTACAGAATTATTATAGATTACAAATCAAAGTGGTTTTGGGTATTTACTAATACCCGACCTTGGTCTCTTCGAATTCAAAACCGTCTTAACCCACGTTATTTAAGTGAAACACAATTCAATCTTTAAATACACGACGTCACTTTTTACACAACAATTCATCATCGACAGATAACTACATTATCACTGTTCAAGACAAACATATCATATCACAAACATTTCATATCAGAAATATCAAATAATCCAAGGCATTTTAATATCATTCAATCATTCGTAAGTAAGATTAAGTAGTCACACCATCTCAATTTATCTAAATAAATTAAATTAATTTCTTTAATCACTTTTAATCCTGCTTGTCTAACATTAATTAATTACAAACCATTAATTAATTATCCCTCAATTATCCTCTTTTAATTACATCAAGTAATTAACTTCTAATTAATAACACGAATTAATTAACCTTCACCCCTACTCATAAATAACATTTATCCTTAATTAATTACTCAAATTAATTATCCTACAGTCACTTACATTGATTAATTATCCTTTAATTAATCACACTCATTAATCATATATCCCTTAATTAATTTCCTTAATTAAATAATTCCTTTAATTAATCACACTTAAGTAATAAATCCTTAATTTCTTCCCTTAAGTAATTTACCCTTTAATTACTTTCATCAAGTAATTATCCTATTAGTCAATTCCTCAATTACTTAACCTTAATCATTAATTAGTTTAGCCTTTAATTACTAATTTATTTAATTAACCTTCAACAGGTTAATCCTTTAATTACCTACATTAAGTAATTAATCACCCTTAATTATTTCCATCCAGAAATTTTCCCATAATTACTCAAGTTAAATAACTAACCCTTAGTTGCTTTCATTAGTTAATTATCTTTAACTAATTACATTCATTTATTTACTTTAAATTATCACATTAACTAATCAACTATTCTTTAACTAATTTCATTTAATAATCACTCATACTAAGTAATTAACTACCCATTAATTTATATTAATGGATTATATTTCAATTTGAAAAATCTTAAATAATTAAGACAAACCACATACTTAAATTAGTTACTTAGTTCATCAATAAACTTATTTGAAATTCAAAAGCTTTGAAATTAATTTAGTCAAACACTTTATAAAAAAAATTAATATACTTATATTTAAAACCTGTTAAATAATTTACTTGAAACTTGCTATCACTTCCCATTACTTTATGAAATAAGTTATCAAAGTCTTTGCTTTTCTTTTTTTGTTCTTTAAAACGTTGCTTTACAAAACTTTCCAAAACAAGCTTAAAATCCTTCAATTTCCCGCTTCGGGTCAAACCCGGTCCTTACTCGAGTTCACACTTGAGTTCTTCTTATCCTTTCCCTAAATTTTAAAAAAAAACAAAACTGCTATGTTACACTCTCACGCGACACGAGTTCAAACTCAAGCCAGGCGACCTTCCCACTCGAGTATATCTTCGAGTCGATCCCGAACCAAGCCCCTGACACACGAACGTCGCTGTGCACCATGCACATCATTCCGATCGCCAACGATCAACGCCACGGCCATCTACGGTCGAGTACGACTACGACATCCTTCCCGATAACTCAGATCAACGAAAACACCTTCAAATCGAAAATGAGCACCTCGGTCAAAAACTGGAACCTATTGCCAAATCGATAAACCCATCCTAGCCAACTCCTCTGACCATCGTATATCGCGCAGACCAATCCTAAGCCATTACACACTCCAACGAACCTTTATCCCACCTCGCGATCCATTCTGGCATTACCTCGGCGTCGCATTTGCGTAGAAAACACTGACTACCCAAACGAACTTCGAAACCCTAAATGCCTCCACCAAGCCGCAACGATTCCTAGAAAATTCGATCCCATTTTTCTCGTGATCCACATCCCACTGGCCACCTCTAGTCCAAACTTCGACACCCAGATTGACGCCAATCACCAGAATTTGACGAAAAAAGTAAATTCCGTTCAACACACAAAATCTCGCGATTTATAAATCTGAAATTCTTGATTTTATTTTTAAAAATCATTGTTTCAGATAATACATCAGATTATATACTCGAATACATAATTCATTCAAAACGAGATTTTGTAATACTCATGCATTTACTATAGTTCTTCATTTTGTTTAAAACTATCTTAAAATCGATCCTGGAAATATTTTTAAATCAAGCCTCTTATCATTAAAATCAAATTTGATTTATACACCAAGGTCTAATAAAAATCAGGAAGAGATAAATTGAATTTTTATCAGGTTTGAATCCTATAAAACTTGAAACAGAGCTCTGCATACATATATACACACTTGACAATTTCATATCATATATATGCAGACATTTTTGCATTAATGCAACCATTTTTTTAAGCATTAATCACATGAATTAAGTATCAACAGATCTAGCTTTAAATCATAGTTTACTCACCTGCTTGAAAAGATTAACAGGCTCTTGAAATGGATTGGGATTTGAAACTAAGAAAGCCTTGATTTGAAAACTGGAAACTATGATCTCTTGAAAACTGAAATTTGATAGAAGCTTGAACTTGTTTAACTATAAACTTGTGTTGCTTTTGATCTCTGAAAACTTGCATTTGTGGAAGAAAATGCTTTGAAACTTTGATTTAATTTGAAGCTTGATTATCTTACTTTTGAAAAGATTACAAGTTGAAGATAAAGTATTTACAGACTTTTTGATCTGGATTAAACCCTAGTTTGATAATTTGTTACAGACCCTTTCTCTTTTTTTTATGGTTTAAGATTTTTGAAGAAAATAGTCTGGCTCTCTTCATCATTCATTTTTTTATATTACATTTTAGCTAATTTTAAAAGAAAATGCCATTTGTAAAACTAAGCTTACATTTGTCCATACATTTAATCATTTCCTTACAAGTGTTAGTATGCAATAATGAGATATTTGCAAGTGTTTAAGCTCATACCAAATACCTCTTATGTTAAAGCCCTTTATCCTAATTAATTCAAAATTTGCTTTAAACCTTTTTCTTTTAAAAATTTGCGAATTAATTAACCTTTCATTTATAATACCTTATATATATATACACACACACACAACATACATACAATTTAGAAAAAGAATGATCCTTTATTAATCTTATTTTAAACTTGAGCTACCATATTCAAATCTAATAAGTATTTATCTCTAGTGTTTATAAATATAGAATTCTATCTTTAAATCTCTTTTAAAAATTTAATGCATTGAATTTAAATAAATGTTCTCAATTCACAAAACATATATATACTTATACACTTGTATATGAGCATACTTAAAATTTTCAACATTTATATAGTTTGCACATCACTATTTATTTATATTAATTTACTGTAAGATTTATCATGTTAATATAAAAATTATTATAGTTTCAAATTCACTTATATATATTCAGATATTTTTATCCATCAAATTTTATTTTTTTAACCAAATGAAATCAGTATCTCAATGATTTAAAATCAGTTAATTATCCAATTAACAGATATTAAAAATCCGGGTTATCACATTCTTCCGCCCTTTGAATCTTTTCGTCCCCGAAAAGGAACGAAGCCAGAATTTATTTAATACATAAGATCAGATAAATCACCCTTTTATCATTTTTAAAACACTTTAAAATCTATATAATATTACCAAAACAATTTATAAAAATACTTTTTACAATTCGACGTCTCAACAAGTTCATCCATGTTCTTACAGAATTTTGGTTACACGTTGACCAGGCGTAGGACTGAAAATCTATAAGTACTTCATAAACCCATTTCAACATCCAATGAAAATACTTGGAAAATAATTTTATTGAAAATATCGTAAACATTTTTGAAAATAGAGGAAATATCTTTGGTCAGAATGCTTTGGAAATCATCACCCCCATCCATGGTTGCAGTTACATCCTGGGTTACGTTGCCATCACAGTAAAAGTCCATGCAACTGTAGGCACTCCGCGCCCCTCGATTACGCGATGGAACCCGCCACAGATCGCAGTTACATCCTGGGTTACGTTGCCATCACAGCAAAAGTCCATGTAACTGTAGGCATCGGCGCCCTCTATTTTCACTGCCAAATGAAACTTCACCACTCCCACATAGGTCGCAGACTACATTAGTCAAATCCCAATGCAGCCTTAGGCTCTCACGGCCTCTCGACTATCGCTATGTCACCATAGGTCACAGTCTACCGATGTAAAATCAAAGTAGACTGTTGACTCTCCGCAGCACACACGACTTTCGCTATGGTCTGCAGTAGATCGCAGTGACATCGAGTTACACTGTCGTCACAACATAAACCAAATGTCTCTGTAGGCATCAGCGTCCTCGACTTTCACTACCAAATGATCCTCAGGAACTTCTATTTGTCCAGACTTCTTCATAGGATCCACTTTGGAGTCTCCCCCCTTTGAGGCTCAAGGCAGTACCAACCTACGGTACTCCTGAAAAGTCCATTTCAAGGGAGCCCTTTTTCCCAGAGCCATTTTCAAAACAGTTTATACTATACACATATAGTATTTTCCAAATCATACACCTAGTATGAATCCCATATAAATCTCCTTTCTCAAAATCGATTATCCCAAAATTGATAATTCTCAAACTAGGCTTTTCAATTTTCAAATATTTATTTTGCCTAAAAATCAAAAGCCTTTCCAAATCTATAGGTTCCAAAAAGCTTTCCTCATAATTCATTCTCAAAAGATCCTTTATATATGTATATATGTATATAGATATATATAACCTTGAAAAATCTTTGGACCATTTCAAACTTGTATAAAGCCTCTTTTTATACTTTAAATTCTTTCAAAAATCCTTTTCTTTCGGTAATAGATTCAACAAGGGGAGTTTATCACAAATATATATACATTACTTTATTTACGCCAAATCAATATTCATGTTTGATTTCTCATTACCTTACTTCATAAAGTGAACCTTCAATCATAGAAATTTCCAATTTCCATTTGTTATATCTCGGAATTTCAAGGAATTTAAAATGTGATAATCTCTTTTATAAATTAATTAAAATTGGCAAAGTGTTATTTTCAAACAATTTAATGATGGGTTGTTTTTAAATATAGTTATAAATAGATTTTTTAAATGGAATAATTATTTACAAATTTAAATTGTGTTATTTTATAAATAGATTTTAAATAGACTTATTATTTTCATATTTAATAAGTGTTGTTTAAACGTGTATATACATGTGTATTTAAATTAATTTTAAATAGGATAAGAATTTACAAATTTAATAATGTGTTTGTTTAAAATTGATATCTACATTTATTTAAATTGATTTTAAATTGGATTTTTAAATTGAATTTGAATTTGGATTTAAAATTTGAATTTAAAAGATATATATCTTAAAATATTTTGGATATAAAATATGGATAAGGTTTTTATTTAAAATAACATTTGTTTTATATTCCTAAAACGATATTTATTTATATAAATTTGGAAAATTATTTATTGATAGTAAGATAAATACAAAGGGTTTTTATTAACATTTAAAAATGGATTAGATATACTGTATATGATTTTATTTAAAATATGATTTGTTTTTATTTTATTTTCTTCTAAAAGTTTTATTTATTTAAAATTTGAAAAGCATATCTAAATTAAGAAACATACTTATTAATTAGGAAAAATAATTATAAAAGCTTTTAAAAAATTTTAAAATAATTAAATAGTGCATAATTACAAGTGTAATTGAATTAAGAAGATAAGTAACAAGTGTTTGATAATTAATAAGGTAAGAGACAAGTGTCAATTCCTTTTTATTTTATTTTTATTTTAATTAATCAAAATAACTCTATTTAAACTCCTAGTCTTGCTCTTCATTTTCTTTTTTCTGTCTTCTTTTCAAAAACTAAAAGAACCAAACCTGAAAACTCTTCTCAAATCAAAAAAAAACGCAAACCAGAAAACATTCCTTAAACGAAACTAAAACCTGAAATCATTTTTCAAGAATCAATGGCCGGACCTGTAATCTTTTCAAGCCTGTAACCAAGATTTCAGCTCTGCTCGAACTTAAACCTGTCAAGCATTTTTTTCAAATCATAGAAAATCAAAATACTCAAGCCTGTAATAAAATTTTCAAGCAACGTTCAATTTCAAAATGCATCCTTAAAAGCATTTTTCAAAAAGCCTGTAACAATTTCAAACCAACAAGCAAGAAACCAGCAGCAAATCTACGTTCAAGCAAGCAACCAGTAATCAAAGTCTTAAAGATCATCTCTGCAAATCCAAAGCTTTTCAAGTTTCCAGTTTTTCCATCCTCTACATTTAAAATGGTGTAAACATTTTTATTAAAGTTTAAATAAGTTAATGATTGTTGCTTGTGTAATCTTTGTGATGATGATGCCCTGCATATGTATAAATAGGTGTAAAATCTGTATATATGAATGTATTCATGTGTGCATGTCTGATTGAATTTATGTTCTTCTCTATTTTATATTACAGAGATTAAATTTAGTTCAAATTCCAATTTCTCCTCCTCTGATCTCTATTAGGTCGTAGTTTTCAATCAAATTAAGTTTGTTTAAACTTAAACTTGGATCTAAAAATAGTTTAAGCATGTATGTGTATATAGTATCTGGAAATCATGATTTACAGTAAAAAATACAAATATGTTAAAATATATTGTTACAATTCTCTGATTCAAGTATATAACTTGAATCGGCTTGGGAAAATAGGATTTGGAGATGAAAATTATGATTTTTATATTAGAATTGAGTGTGCATTTTAGGAGGGTCTGGAATTGGGTTTTTGGGCAAGTTCTGGTGGCCGGAGCATCTTTGGTGATCGTGGCTTCGACTGGAGGAGGACGGAGTGTAGGGATGCTCAGGAAAAATGGATGGTGGGGTGCCTGATGGTCGTGGCGATGACGGCAGGTGGATTTAGGTTCTAAACCTAATTTGGTCGAGCTAGGAATATAGGGTCACTGCGTCGTCTACAGATGATCGAGTGGCGCGAGACTCGTTGGAAGGCTGCGTGGAAGGTTCATGGAGGCGTGGCCGGAGTTTATGGTGTTCCAGTGATCGACAATGGCTGGTCGAGGTATTTCCAGGTTTGGGTTTCTGGATTTAGGACTGTTGGATTAGCTCTATCTTGTTCGTGTGCCTGCGATTGTGTTTTGATGATCGGAGTCGGTTGCGACGGGGATAAGTGACGTTCCGGAAGGTTCGTCAAAGGTCGGAGATGATTTTGGCAGTGGTGCACGTGCACGGCGATGATTTCTCGTGTCTGGGAAGATGTGTTCGTGGGTGACTCGAAGAGATGCTTTTGTGTTTGAGTGCGCGACTCGAGTAGGAACTCGAAGTTGTTGGTGATGTTTTAACCGGTTAACTGTTGTAGTGGTTACAGGTTTCAAAATTTAAACTTAAATTAAAAACTAAAACAAAATTTTTGAAATGGAAAGAGAACTCGGGTTAGACCCGAGTGGTCTTCGGGTTTGACCCGAAGCGAAAAGATTGAGTAGTTTAAAAAGAATTTTTAAATAAGGTTTTTAAAATTTAAAAATTAAATTGGTTTAAAACTTTCCTACATAATTTACTTTATATATAATAAGTGTTTTCTTTAACATTGTTAAGAAGTTTGAAATTTGTTTAATTTAAATTTTGTTAAGTAAATCTAAAGTTATATTAAACTTAAGTTAGAAATGGAATTTTAAAGATTTTATAAAAGGAAGTTTTTAAAAATTTAAATTGAAACTAGATTTAAACTATTACTTGATAATGTTTAAACATTTAAAGGTAAGTTATGTTTTCTTAACTTTAAATTTATCTAGTTAATTGTTTATCTTATTTTAAATCTTAATTAATGATTTAATTTAGTAAAGTTATTCATAAGGATAAAATGGTTTAAAATGTTTTAATGATAACTAAGGCAAAAATAAGACATTGTTTTATCTTAAAATAATTAAGGTTTTTAACGTCTTGAAATTAACTAAGTTAATTAAGGGAAATTAAGTATAAGTAATTAATTTAATTAATAATGATTAAGAATTAATTAGGGAATTAATTAAGAATAATTAATTGATTTAGTTAATTTATTTAAAATTAATAATTAAGGGTTATAAGTTAATTAAATAGAGGTTAATTAATTTATAATTAAGTATAATTAATTAGATAATTAGAGATTATTAATTAATGATTAGAGATTAATTAATTAAGTAATTAAGGTTGATTAATTAGTAAATAGAAATTAATTAACTTGTAATTAAAAAGTACTTAATTTCTAATTAAGTTTTATTAATTAATAACTAGGCTTTATTAATTAATAATTAAGAAATTGTTAATATATAATTAAAGTTAATTAAGGATTAATTAATTGTTATTTAGGGTTAATTAATTGTTATTAAGGATTGATTAATTGATTAATTGAGGATTAATTAATTTGTTATTAAGATTTATTAATTGATAATTAAGGTTTATTATTTAATAATCATGAATTAATTTGTCTATAATTAAAGATTAATTAATTAATTTATAGGGGCAATTAAGGAATGAATTGCCCAATTGTAATTAATCAAATGAATATGATTAATTAATAGGTTGATTAGTTATAGATAATCTTGACGATGGATTAAGTATGAATACTTAATGAGATTAAATAGTGTAATTAATTAGTGAAGTAATTAATGTATAATTGCTGGGATGTTATTAATTAAAGGGAAATTACTTAATGGGAAGTAATTAAAGGATAATTACTTAGTAGAAGTAATTAAGGGTTAATTATTTGGTGTAATTAATTAAAGGATTAATATAATTAATTAAGGAGTTAATTAATTAAGGTAAGTAATTACAGGATGGTAATTATTGTTTATGATTAATTAGAGTTGATTAATGGTAAGGATCATTAATTAATGTAATTAATGAGAGTAATTAAGGATTGATTAATTAAGATTAATTAACCAATAATAAGTGATTATAAGGTAATTAACTAATTGTAATTAATTAAGGATTAATCTAATTAATTATAGTTAATGAAGTAATTAAGGTTAATTACTTTAATGCTTTGTAGATAATTAATTTGTGTAATTAATTAAGGGTTAATTACTTAATGTAATAAAGGATAATTAATCAAGGGTGATTAATTAAGATGATGATTAATTAATTGGCTTGTAATTAATTAATGGTTAAGTAAGCAAGATTTTAGTGATGAAAGTAACTAATTTAATTTATTTTAAATTAATTAGAACGAAGTAATTAATTTAATTCATTCTAAATTAATTATAGATGCGTGATTAATAGATCTTTGCTTATGGATGGCTGATTGATATTGAATGCCTTGATATTTTGATATCTCTGATGAGATATGTGTGATATGTGATATGAGATGATTTGGTTGAATGGTGATGATATGAATTATCTATCTGTGTGAATATAGATAATGATTTGAGTTGAATTGATTTAACTTTAAAACAATTTGGACCTAAAAGATGGCATTTTGGATTTCGGTGAGACCGGGATTGGGTTTCTAGATTTGGATATCCGAAAACCACATCGATCCAAATTAACGTTAGGTCGTGAATCTCAAGTAAAGATGAAGATTCAGAGTGCAAGGTTATTGTCGTTAACTCTGAGGGTGATTCCAAAATGAGTGTAACGAGATAATGCCTTCAGTTTCGTTCGAACCCAGAACGAACTTGTATGGATTGGATGCTTTCAGAACATCGTCAGATGGACGATGAGCATTCTAAGATAGAAGTGTTCTATAAAGGTAATCGTAGCCTCAAGCCTCATCAACCGGGAATGGCTAAAATAGGGGAGGTGCAGCAAGGCTAAGTGGGTAGCACATAAGTAGGATGAGATTTACCCCTGTCTAGAGTCCATTTTTATTCAGCTATGTGGGCGGTTGCTAGCTACAACCGCGGGGTTATCTTATTCGGGACTGTCCAGTAAGGGATGGTTCCGGCTTTGTGTTGTAGGGGATTAGGAGTAATCTTCGGTACGGCGATCTAGGCCCGTATTGTGACGGCTGGTACCCCAGTAGCGCTGCCATTATATGGAATCCAATCTCCAATTAGTGTCGTACGTTTTAGTTGTGCCCAACTATGTTGGAACGTGAGATGTAAGCATTCCATCTATTTCTGTATTTTACTTGAAAACCCTAGACCCTATTATAATACCACCGAATTTCCTATCAAATGTTTTGGTTAGCGTAAGGTAAAAACTTACCCATATTTATGTGTGGGGAGTCTTACGTGATACCTTTTGTTTTCAAAGGATTTTGAAGTTAAGAAACTTTAACTCGTTTACTCACACCAGACCCATGTCTGACCCGGAGTTTATTCTGTTTTTCTTAGACTCTTGGGTACTCAAATTTTTACGCGTAGCCAAGGATTCAGGTTAGCTTTGACAAATTCTGGAGGAGATATGGAGCAGGAGGCTTCAGCGTTGTAAATATATAGGAGTTCCGTTGTGTTGATCTCTGAGTCGTTGTCTGAGTTGTACTTGAGTTGTATGATAGACAGGTGCTTATAATTGTCTAATTTGTGATGTATAAGTTGCATATCTCTGATGTATATGATACTATGTAATATAGTATGTGATTAAAATAATTTATTAGTTCCGATGTGTTCTGATGTTGTTTTTTCTTTCTTCTCTATCTTTTCTCTTTTCTATCCCTTTCTTTCTTTTTAATGATGCGCATTCTGTGGAGAGAAAGGCGGGTCGTTACACCATTTTACTTCATCATATATTTCACAAAATATACTTTTAATTTCAAAAACATTTTACAGTTCTTATCCATAAATTTCCAATATCAATTTCGTTCAAAACCATACGATGTACACATATCATCCGTATGCTATATCAATCAGATCGCTCGCTCGATCACACAATTTCACGTCCGAACTAGTATCATCCACCCAACTTCCTAGTGCGGACTCAGATCTGGTTTCTTGATCAGAAACCGTTATTCTTGTGACACCCCACCTCTATACCCATGCTAGCCAAGAACACTATGGAGTAATGCTGTCTACTAGCACGAAGAATAAGACTGTTGAGGAGCGACCATCTGTGTAATTGCTTTGTGCGAGATATGCCAGATAAAAATATAACTTTTCGTCTCAAGAGAAAATCCGACATACCGACACAAACTCAAAGCTACTACATAGTGGCTATATGTAATCTTTGGAAACAAATATAGAAATAAACATAACACAAATCAGTCACAGACAATTCATATCACAAAGGCGGAAATAGATATGAATATTACACATAAAAGTGTACATCAGAGTAGTGGTCAAGCAAGATCCACAACACCAAAAAGAATAGATACAAGTGCTAGACAAAAGAGTACGTATAAATAAAGGAGTCTATATCTCAATAGTATACAACAAAAACTACTAAACTAAAGTAGTTAGCCAAAAGATCATATGATGGTCCGATAAGGAGTCAAGCAGAAGCACCTGTAAAATCTCAGTCTGACCCGAGTATTATTTATAAGAAAATAATAAACGGATCAGTCTAGCTATAAATATCAGATAACATGATATAGAATAAGAGATATGGCATAAACATATAATATCCATAATGGCATACTACTGTAAGTATGCAAATGAACTCAACATGAGATTAATCAATATCACAAAAATCTTTCAAAGGTCCAAAGAGGGCATCATACCCAAAACTTGTATTCACAACAAGTCAATGACACACGAATTCCGGAAATCACAAGAGAAAGGTTGGCCAAGACATTGATGTAGTGCGAACGGTGCATCCAATGAATCAAGAAGCATAGACATTGATGTAGTGCAAACGGTACATCCAATGAATCAAAAAGCAAAGACATTGATGTAGTGCAAACGGTACATCCAATGAATCAAAAAGCAAAGACATTGATGTAGTGCAAACGGTACATCCAATGAATTAAGAAGCAAAGACGTTGATGTAGTGCAAACGATACATCCAATGAATCAATAACAACAAGGTAAGTGTGAGTCGAAATCACGCCCATGAGGTCTAGTCTACCTTTACAACCAAAAAGACAATGCACAATTGCTAGTCTAAACCATATAATGACCGTCATGATCATCAAGAAGTGTCGATTACACTAAGCTAGTAAATATAAAAGTTTAGCTTCATGTCCCATAACCACTTGCTTAACTTAAATATTTACGAACAAACTGTAAATCTTCACTAGAAAATTGTCACAAGAGATTCAATCGAACAAGTCCAAGAATTAATCGACGAAGTAAACGCAAGCGTTTCATACCACTCGTTTTACTAGGCCGTTTAATTAGATTTCTCATACGAGTGAGTTAAAGGCTTGTATATACTAATAGATCGGAAAACGGTTTAAGAAACGTGCTTTGTTATAAAATAGTGTTGAAATCATTTGAAGAAAGGGTTTTGATATTTACTACTAGTATAGAAAACCTTTATATTTTTTAAGTGACAAATCACAAAGAAGATTGTAGGAACAATCAATCACTAAAATTCACATACGAAGACGTGAATAAAATCCAAAGAAACCGATAAAGAATCCATCGAAACGGATATTCAAAAATCCCTAAAAAGGAGTCATCAAAGTCATAATAAATGATAACAACAAATAGGATCATCACGAATCGATTTAAATTGGAATTCCTAAACAAAAAGGCATGTAGGCAAAACACTACAGTTTCAGACGTCTGAAACAAGTGGTTCAGACGTCTGAATCGGGAAAAATAAAATTTTTCCAGAACGTGATTCAGACGTCTGAACCAAATGTTTCAGACGTCTGAAATAGGCGTGTTTTAGCCTATTTTCTTTTTGTTTGAAAATGAGGCAATTCAGACGTCTGAAACCATATATTCAGACGTCTGAATCTGGCAATAGAAATCTTCCCAGAACAATATTCAGACGTCTGAATATACGTTTCATACGTCTGAATGAAGGGTTCAGGGTATTCCCTGATCCTAGGCCAAAAATGGCCAAACGAGTATCGAAAACGATCGAATGAGCAAATGACGATGACTAAGGAATTACGTCGAACGACAACCCAGCCTAAACGGCTCTTCGATACGCCTCAAATATCAATGTCCAAATATCCATAAAAGGATTTTCATAAATTAGACCAAAACACCAAAAATTGGAATATACACCAGATCAATCCAAAGCAAATTCAACTGCACAAGAATAAGTGTTAGGAATTCATACCTAACAATCGAAGATAATTATAGACTAAGATGTGAGATAAAAATCTCACCTTTGAACCCAAACGATTGAAGAAGAAGCTTGAAAGCAAAGGAGAATCAACCACTCTTCAAATTAAACTCAAGAAGCTTGATTCTAAGCTTAAAAGAAGAACATTCCCAAAATTAGGTTTTAGGAATTTCTGAAATTGATTAAGAGAATGAGTGGGAGAAGAAGGAGATGATACTTACCAATGGGTTAACTTAGAATTTGGAGCTAGAAGTTGGATTTGCAAAGAAAGCTAGGGCTTAGGAATTTCCATTTCCAATCTCTTCCACCATTTTTGCTTTAGCTTGAAGTGTTTAAGTAAAGAGGAGAAGTTATGAAGAGAAGGGGGTTGGGCTGAGCTAATAAGGGTGCAGTCCAAACCAAAGTCATAAGCGGGAAAAAGTAGCAAAAATCAACTATCTCCAAACATATCGAAGCTTATACTCAAAAAGGTCGCAAACGACATTTTGAACTCAATGGAAGTGGTCTCGAGTCCTAATTCGACTGTTTGCAAAAAGTAGCTTTTCGGACCAAAATCCGATGAACGATAAAATATTTAAATATAAAATCGATAAATATGCGGGTTGTTACAGACTCCCCTCCTTAAAGAAATTGCGTCCTCGCAATACTTAAGAAGAAAATAAAGAGTAACAACCATAAAAGCATATCAACACAGAAGAAAATTGAAATAGGAAGTTCACCATAAAGAGCATGAATGAGTTAGCACGAACGGGATCGCTCGATGAATTCTCTAGATTCCCAAGAGTAATCCCTAAGATTTGAGAACCATTGAACTCTCACAAGAAGAATATCTTTATTCCGAAGGCGTTCAACCTCCAAAGCAATGATGCGAATGGAATGTTGCTCATAAATCAAATCTGGTGAAACTTCAATTTCCACCATAACACCGGGCACCAGAATAAAAACCGAAATCCCTAAGGCACTTCCGTAGATAAAAGACGTGGAGAATGTCAAGAATAGCAGAAAAATTGAGCTGGTGCAACGACGTAGTATAATTACAGTACGCCCGAGAAACTAGAAACTCATATAATTTGGGACATCAGCGTAGTACAAAAACGGTACGCCCAATGAACCAAAGAAAAGGCATTGATGTAGTACAAACGGTACATCCAATGAATCAAATAGCAAAGACATTGATGTAGTACAAACGGTACATCCAATGAATCAAATAGCAAAGACATTGATGTAGTACAAACGGTACATCCAATGAATCAAATAACAAAGACATTGATGTAGTACAAACGGTACATCCAATGAATCAAATAGCAAAGACATTGATGTAGTACAAACGGTACATCCAATGAATCAAAGGGCAAAGACATTGATGTAGTACAAACGGTACATCCAATGAATCAAAAAGCATAGACATTGATGTAGTACAAACGACACATCCAATGAATCAAATAACAAAGACATTGATGTAGTACAACGGTACATCCAATGAATCGAAAAGCGAAGACATTGATGTAGTACAAACGGTACATCCAATGAATCAAACACCATAAAAGAACATCAGACGCAAGTCCATAAAAGAAATGAGATGAAACTCAATAAAACGAAGTATATCAAAACGTCTGATGAACTTGATAAAAAGATAATTCCATTCAGGTATCATCAAAGAATCAACACCTTGTTGCCTACGACAAGACGTGTTGGCAACAAGACTTCCCTTCGGAAACAAAAGAATATCAAGATCATAAGATGCTAGGAACTCGAGTCAACATGAAGTTCCCTATGAGAAAATAAATATTCCAAAGATTTATGATCGAGGTGGAGAACAAATTTCTTCCCCAAAAATGATGATGCCAAACTCTAAAAGCGAAAACAATAGCCGCGAGCTCTAGATCATGAGTGGCATACCTAGTCTCGATAAGCTATAATGATTTAGAAGCACAAGTGATAGCACGTTATCTTATGTAAGAGAACGACATCCAAACCAATACGATTAGCATTGGTACAAAAGATAAAGTCTTGGTTCCCCTCGGGAATCACAAGAACAAGAGTATCTAAAAGAAAGAATTTCTTTTAAATAATCTTCTTTCCTGAAAAGTAAAAACTTTCAAAATTACATTTATCATTATCTAATAATCTTTCTAGAAAAATTTACTATTTTCAAGTTAATATATCGTGTCTGATTGTCTCATCAAAGCGTTTAGGAAATTCCTATCGATAACATTGATCAAGCGCGTCGACTAGAATTCTTAAAGCACTCGATGGGCAATACAATCACAAAATCATCTTCTATATGATAAAAATATCTTTTAAAAAGTTTTAAGAATATTCTTTGCTTGTTTTAAGAACAAAAATCCAGTTTTACTTATAAATAAATCTTATGAAAAAGATTTGCAAAATTTTAAATTACTATTTTCATCCAAAATCAATAAATACAGGAATGGTCTTATCGAAATATTCATAGAATATTCGATTTATAAAATGGATGAAATAAGCTGGATAAACCGAATGACATAATAAGTCATTCATAAGTATCATAACGAGTGCGGAATGCGGTAAATGGAATGCTAACTCCTGTGACTCGTAGCAAATGAAATCGGTGGCAAGGTCGAACTGAAAAGACCTTAATACCACACAAGATATTGCTTAGGTTATGATTCTAAGACAAACTCAAAATTACCGGAAAATTCTCAAACTACATGAATGAGAGAAACAGCACTTTCCTCATCATGCGGACTTAAAGAATAAAATGATGTCATCAAGTTGGAATCGAAACCACAAAGGAGAAATAGAAATATTCTTAACAGATTAAGAATGTCAAAGATAAGTAGTCCACTAGAGACAAAGGATATGGCTTCATAATGACTAAGCCAATCCTTTAACACAAATCAATTCCGAAGCCTAAGTAAAAATATCGGCTCGGAAAGAAAAACCACATAAAATAGTTTCGACCACAATAGAAAGCAAATTGAGTGTTGCGGATCTACCATCCGGATTCACAACTCTCAAAGAAGTCACCAAGCCCAGAATACTCAAAGAAAAAGAATCGACAAGTTCTTTTGATATAAAAATAATGAGATGAAACCCATATCAAAAAGAACTCAAATAAGAAGATCACGAAATAAAACAATGCCATCAAGGATTGAGTGAAAATACCTTGACCAAGAGAAGAGTTGCCAGGGGCTTGCAGCTTTCCTTCTCTCTTGCCTGGAAGCTTAGGACACGAAGATAAAAGATGACCCGAACCTTTGCAATAGCGGCAAGAAATAGGCCTTGGACACCTATTTATATAGTGGTCCCTAGAGCCACAATTGTAGCATTCTCCGCGATTAGGGATGGGAGTATTTGCTATAGAAGTCTCTCGCTTCGCCCTCTTGTTAGGATTAGGACTTTCAAACCTAATAAAGGGATGCCTCTTCTTGTTTTTGTTGGAGTTCGGTTTGGCACTCCCAACCTCGACATCAATTTATCTATCGGCCTCTTCAAGACGAAGAGCGATATCAATAAGCTGATCAAATGAAACCTCAAGTTTCAGGAGTAATGACTTTTTAAGATTCTTATTCAAGCCATAGACAAATCTTTGATTTTTCTTCATCGGGGTATTAATATACTCAACCCCGTATTTGGAAAGAGATTCGAAAGATGCGACATAGTCTGTCACAGAAGATCCACCTTGAACAAGGTCAATAAAACGCCGTGCTAAAGTTACCTTTTCAGCCTCCGGCACAAATTTCAATTCGAATCTTTCCCGGAATTGCTCCCAAGTGAGATCCGCCTCAACGATTTCAGAAATTAAAATCTCATACCAATCTAACGCTCTTTCTTGGAGCATGCTAGAAGCCACTTGGACTCGATGAAGGTCAATAAGGTTCATGCGAGAAAAGATACGATCGCATGATTTGAGCCAAGCTTGAATTTCTATAACACTCTCGGATCCTTTGAATGGCCTTCCACCCAAATCGGTATAGTCTCTGCACAAGCGTGCAAAACCGGATCTAGGATGAGTAGGCTCTGGAATGGGTCCGGTAGCTTGAGCGTTCTTTACGAGATCTAAAAGCTGCTGAGCAGACATGAATACTCCATCTTGGGGAGTAGCACTAGATTGACCGGCGCTGGGAGGGCCTGGTCTAACCATTTCTCTTCCTTTAGAAAGAAATAAAGAAGAAAAAGGCTATTCACCAAATGAGTATCAAGCAATCTTGATAGATAAAACAAGGAACCATAAAGAAAATAGGATGAATCGGTACGAAGACTCGAATTAAATCCTAAGGCAGAACTCCTAAGAAAGACTTAGGACATGATCCTTGTTAGATTATTCTACATTGTTCCGAAGTTTGGCTCTGATACCAAGCTGTGACGCCCCACCTCTATACCCATGCTAGCCAAGAACACTACGGAGTAATGCTGTCAACTAGCACGGAGAATAAGGCTGTTGAGGAGCGACCATCTGTGTAATTGCTTTGTGCGAGTACCGATATGCCAGATAAAAATATAACTTTTCGTCTCAAGAGGAAATCCAACATACCGACACAAACTCAAAGCTACTACACAGTGGCTATATGTAATCTTTGGAAACAAATATAGAAATAAACATAACACAAATCAGTCACAGACAATTCATATCACAAAGGCGGAAATAGATATGAATATTACACATAAAAGTGTACATCAGAGTAGTGGTCAAGCAAGACCCACAATACCAAAAAGAATAGATACAATTTCTAGACAAAAGAGTACGTATACATAAAGGAGTCTATATCTCAATAGTATACAACAAAAACTACTAAACTAAAGTAGTTAGCCAAAAGATCATATGATGGTCCGATAAGGAGTCAAGCAGAAGCACCTGTAAAATCTCAGTCTGACCCGAGTATTATTTATAAGAAAATAATAAACGGATCAGTCTAGCTATAAATATCAGATAACATGATATAGAATAAGAGATATGGCATAAACATATAATATCCATAATGACATACTACTATAAGTATGCAAATGAACTCAACATGAGATTAATCAATATCACAAAAATCTTTTCAAAGGTCCAAAGAGGGCATCATACCCAAAACTTGTATTCACAACAAGTCAATGACACACGAATTCCGGAAATCACAAGAGAAAGGTTGGCCAAGACCTTGATGTAGTGCGAACGGTACATCCAATGAATCAAGAAGCATAGACATTGATGTAGTGCAAACGGTACATCCAATGAATCAAAAAGCAAAGACATTGATGTAGTGCAAACGGTACATCCAATGAATCAAAAAGCAAAGACATTGATGTAGTACAAACGGTACATCCAATGAATCAAGAAGCAAAGACATTGATGTAGTGCAAACGGTACATCCAATGAATCAAGAAGCAAAGACATTGATGTAGTGCAAACGGTACATCCAATGAATCAAGAAGCAAAGACATTGATGTAGTGCAAACGGTACATCCAATGAATCAATAACAACAAGGTAAGTGTGAGTCGAAATCACGCCCATGAGGTCTAGTCTACCCTTACAACCAAAAAGACATTGCACAATTGCTAGTCTAAACCATATAATGACCGTCATTATCATCAAGAAGTGTCGATTACACTAAGCTAGTAAATATAAAAGTTTAGCTTCATGTCCCATAACCACTTGCTTAAACATAAATATTTACGAACAAACTGTAAATCTTCACTAGAAAATTGTCACAAGAGATTCAATCGAATAAGTCCAAGAATTAACCGACGAAGTAAACGCAAGCGTTTCATACCACTCATTTTACTAGGTCGTTTAATTAGATTTCTCATACGAGTGAGTTAAAGGCTTGTATATACTAATAGATTGGAAAACGGTTTAAGAAACGAGCTTTGTTATAAAATAGTGTTGAAATCATTTGAAGAAAGGGTTTTGATATTTACTACTAGTATAGAAAACCTTTATATTTTTAAAGTGACAAATCACAAAGAAGATTGTAGGAACAATCAATCACTAAAATTCACATACGAAGATGTGAATAAAATCCAAAGAAACCGATAAAGAATCCATCGAAACGGATATTCAAAAATCCCTAAAAAGGAGTCATCAAAGTCATAATAAATGATAACAGCAAATAGGATCATCACGAATCGATTTAAATTGGAATTCCTAAACAAAAAGGTAAGTAGGCAAAACACTACAGTTTCAGACGTCTGAAACAAGTGGTTCAGACGTCTGAATCTGGAAAAATAAAATTTTTCCAGAACGTGATTCAGACGTCTGAACCAAATGTTTCAGACGTCTGAAATAGGCGTGTTTTAGCCTATTTTCTTTCTGTTTGAAAATGAGGCAATTCAGACGTCTGAAACCATATATTCAGACGTCTGAATCTGGGAATAGAAATCTTCCCAGAACAATATTCAGACGTCTGAATATTACGTTTCAGACGTCTGAATGAAGGGTTCAGGGCATTCCCTGAACCTAGGCCAAAAATGGCCAAACGAGTATCGGAAACGATCGAACAAGCAAATGACGATGACTAAGGAATTACGTCGAACGACAACGCAGCCTAAACGGCTCTTCGATACGCCTCAAATATCAATGTCCAAATATCCATAAAAGGATTTTCATAAATTAGACCAAAACACCAAAAATTGGAATCTACACCAAATCAATCTATTCAATTGCACAAGAATAAGTGTTAGGAATTCATACCTAACAATCGAAGATAATTATAGACTAAGATGTGAAATAAAAATCTCACCTTTGAACCCAAACGATTGAAGAAGAAGCTTGAAAGCAAAGGAGAATCAACCACTCTTCAAATTCAACTCAAGAAGCTTGATTCTAAGCTTAAAAGAAGAACATTTCCAAAATTAGGTTTTAGGAATTTCTGAAATTGATTAAGAGAATGAGTGGGTGAAGAAGGAGATGATACTTACCAATGGGTTAACTTAGAATTTGGAGCTAGAAGTTGGATTTGCAAAGAAAGCTGGGGCTTAGGAATTTCCATTTCCAATCTCTTCCACCATTTTTGCTTTAGCTTGAAGTGTTTAAGTAAAGAGGAGAAATTATGAAGAGAAGGGGGTTGGGCTGAGCTAATAAGGGTGCAGTCCAAACCAAAGTCATAAGCGGGAAAAAGTAGCAAAAATCAACTATCTCCAAACATATCGAAGCTTATACTCAAAAAGGTCGCAAACAACATTTTGAACTCAATGGAAGTGGTCTCGAGTCCTAATTCGACTGTTTGCAAAAAGTAGATTTTCGGACCAAAATCCGACGAACGATAAAATATTTAAATATAAAATCGATAAATATGCGGGTTGTTACAATTCTCCTTGTATAGCTATAACTTTGATAGAGAGTATCCAGAACCAATCAATAATCCATATCCAAGTTCGCCGTCGAAAATCGAGTGAAAAATCCCTACACAGATCGATATGCTATCTCGAAATTCTGTGCTCGAATCTGGATCAAATCACTATGCGAATAGAATAATATACGTACATCCTGCGTATTTATCTTCATTGATTATTAGCTAAATCAATTTTTCCTTTTTATTCACATTCACTTTAATTTCAATCCACTTATTCACAATTGTTTCAATTCCATTTGGATTATCACTTTAATCCTTATCTCAATTGGAGATTAATCATAAACAGTTTGCACTCTGACTAGCTTATATTTAGAAAATAGCTTGAATAGTTAATAATTGATATGTAGTTGAAAAATAGTTATTAGTTTGTAAAATAGATGTAAAATAGTTAAGTAATTGTAAAATAGTTGGAAAATAGTCAAATAGTTATAGAAATTTTAAATAATTGCAAAATAGTTGAAAAATAGTAATTTCTAATAAGGTAGTTGAAAAATAGTAATTAGTTCATAAAACAGTTGAAAAATTGTTAAATAGTTCCAAAAATAAATGTAAGATAAGTGTAGAATAGTTTGGCTTTAAAAAGAAAGGTTGTAGATAGTAAATAGCTCGGAAAAATAGGTTTATATTAAAATAATTATTTTGAAAATAATCTAGAGCCAAACTGTTCAATTCCCAATTTCTATTCTTTTAAATTTCCACTTCCATTTAAATTATCTCAATTCCAATTTGAATTAATCCCAATTCCAATCAATTGCCAGTTTTCAATTAACTTTCAATTTTAATTCAAATTAAGTTAACTTTCATTCCCATCCCAAATTCAAATCAACTTCTGTTATCCCGCTTTTTAGCAAAGCCGTGATATCAAAGGATCGATCAAAAACAAAAGACAATTCGTCTCAGAGATTGGTTGTACTTCACTTCGCTATGGATATCGATGAATTTTGTCCGAGTCCGGATCAGGCCACAATTGATAAGACATGACCAGAAAGGTCGTAGGAGTCGTCATTTCAAATTTCAAGTCAATCCGAGTTCATATGCTCAAGATATGGTGGATTCAATTTGAGAAAGGTAGTCATTGTCTGGTTCGAACCCATCACGTTGAAGTACTTCGAAACCATCTCCCTCGGATCCATCACAATGGCCTGCCTTCGAACCCATGACTTCGCCTAGCTTCGTATCCACCCTGCATTCCTACCTTCGAATCCAACCTCCCGAAACCTCACATCGAATCCATGCATCGGTTCAAAGCCATGAACTTAACCTTGCTTCGACTCCAACACGCAAGCCCTTGCCTCGAATCCGTCCTCACAAGAATGTTCGAATCCATTAAAAACCCTCTAGCTTCGAACCCAAGTCACTTCGAACCAATCCGGTTCGAATCGATCAGGTTCGAACCCATAGGAACTCCTCGATTCGAATCGATCGCGCTTGAAACCAGGAACGATCGAGTCAACTAGTCACTCCATCGATACGAAGTCGGCATAATTCACGGAGACGAAGCGTTCAACCCGGAGAGAAGACCGGATCGGTTCGAGAAACACGCGCCACCTCATCACGAAGCCACGTGAGCCGATCGATTCGAAGTACGTGGTTTTGAAGTGATCGGTTAGAACTCAACAGCCAACCGAGAATCATCATTTCGAACCGATCATATCTCCTTAACCACTGATCCAAATGCAACGAAATTTTCACAGTAGCTTCCATACAAGGTAAAGATTGTTCCTGCCAAGTTTCAGCTCGATTGGACCATTTCTTGATGGGTTCGAAATCACTTCGAATCGATGTCAGATCGAGACGAAACTTGGTGGGATCGGTCGCGTGGGCCCACTCACGTGCCAGAAGAAGTCTCCCAAAGTTTGAGCGAGATCTGGGCCTCCAACGCCTATAAATAGCACCCTGAAGCCTTCAGAAAAGGGGATCTTCCAGGAACTTCTGCCATTGAACACCAAGACTCTGCCGGATTCCATTCTATCCATCATAATCACCGTTGTATTCGGATTTCAAAGCTATTATCAACTGTAATTCATTGTAATCGATCTATCAAGCAAAGCAATAAAGAGAAAACCTTCAAAGTGGACGTAGGCACGAACGCCGAACCACTATAAATCCTGTGTTTGTGATTGTTATCTGCGAATTATTGTGATTTGTTACTTAGATCTGAATTCTATATTGATTGTCGCTGAGTTCTGTGTTGATTATTATCGATTTAAGTACGTAAACAGGCGCTTTCGCGGTATTGGGTGTTTGTGACCAATTTTGGCGCAAACAACTTCCTATTCGAATTTGAACTCATTCAACTTCAATTCCATCTCAAATTTATCCAATTTAAATTTTCCATTTGAATCTTAAGCTTATCCATCTTCAATCACACTTCCAATTAGTTCAAATCAAAATCAATTTGAACTAATTTAATTCAATTTAAATCTCAACTTTTAAATCATCTCGAATTTTATAAATTCGAGTTAAATTTTCAATTGTCGATTTAATTCCCTTAAATCAAATTAACCTTTACTTTAATTTAACAAATAAAATAATTAAATTCTAAGTCCAAATTTCCAAATTCCAATTTAAATTATCTTTACTTAACTTATTTCAAAGTTCAAATAAGAGTTCAAAACAATTTTATTTTTAAAATTTAAATTTGTTACCCAATTTATCTCAATAATGGATATGTTACCACAATCCATTTCTTCATTCATTTAAACAAATCCAATTCACAGTTTTAAATATTTTTAGTAACAACGGTATGATATCATCCAAATTATTTAAAACATTCATCCACTTTCAATTTCCAGATCTTAAACCCATTTTGAGATCACACAAAGTCCCCATTCAAATCAACCATTTAACTTCCCAAGTTAGATCTCAATTTCATCTTGAAATTTCCAAATCAGGTTGTTCATTCAGACTTATTTTAACTTCTTCTAAGTTAAATTCAATTTTATCCCATTAAACCCCCTTAAAATTTGAATTCTCTATTTCAAATTTCTATCACTTAAAAGTTTAAAAACTTATTTTACCCTTGCGTTTTTACCTCACGCTTTAGGAGAACTGAAAACCCATCACTTTAGAGTTTATTTCAAATTATCTTTTACATTATGTATATCCACACATATATACATATTTACTTCCTTTACACACCAAGTTTCCTAAATTTTTAAACCACCTTTGGTTTTAAATTCAAAACAAATTCCTTTAAAGTTTTCGAACAACTTCTTATTTTAAAATAAGACTATATTCAAAATAGTTTGAATTATACTATTTATTATTTCCTTTAACACTTTGAAACAATTCCAAATTCTTTTTCTTGACTTAAAACTTCACAATTTAACCCTTTTCTATTTACAAGTCAATTTCATCTAAATTTTTACTTCATTAAAACTTTTCATTTTGCTTTATCCTGGTTTATTAGAAAACAATAATCCCATTAATAACCATTTATATTCTGGTTTGAAACCAATCCTAATTCATCTTATTCATATAGTTCATTTTATTAAATTCCTATTTGGATATACATAAATTCTAATTTGATTTCAATATCCAACAACCAATTATTGCTTTATATATAAAATACAAGCCTTTATAAAAATTATTCATTAAAACCGTTTTAAAACCTTTATATAAGAAAATAGCAAGTACGCTCTCTTATATATATTACACTCAACTCATTCTAGGGTACCATTGACCCTATTCTTAATAAGTAAACCCACCAGAGCCAAGGTTCTCGCTTAACCTTCAGCTCTGATACCAAATATAATGACCCGAAATTTCCGATCCCGAAAATTCCAGATAGTTAGGAAAAGAAGAAAGAGATAGAAGAAGAAATAGAAAACCAAACTCAAAATCTCACATTCGTAGAGGATAAAATATAATATCAACTAATCCTTTAAACAAAGAAAACTGTATCAGTTAATTTCATTTAAATACATCAAAATTAAACATATACAAACACTGGACAGATTCAATCAACCTATCCCAAACAACTACAACATATCACAGCGGAATGCACTCCATACGTTTCTGCCATACAGCTCGCCTCCTAAGCTCCAGATGTCCTTGCCTGAAAGTCTGTAATACTCGGCCTGACCCGAGCATTACATCAAAGTAACACCCGGGTCAGACTGGAAACTAGCGTGAGTAAACCCCTCTAACAAGAAATACCAATGCATAAAACTATTTAAAACCCGGGGTAACTCGTATCAATTTTACAAATTCACAAATTCGGTATAGACAACACTTATTACACACATCAATTTCTAAGTTCCAAAACTTAGATTAAATGGTTCAATTCACTTAAATCATTCCATTCCAGCCTATTGATTTCACATATCAAATCTGTACAGAATTATTATAGGTTACAAATTGAAGCGGTTTCGAGTATTTACTAATACCCGACCCTGGTCTCTTCGAATTCAAAACCATGTTAACCTACGTAATTTAAGTGAAACACAATTCAATCTTTAAATACAAGATGTCACTTTTTACACAGCAATTCATCAACGAAAGATAACCACATTGTCACTGTTCAAGACAAACATATCATATCACAAACATTTCATATAAGAAATATCAAATAATCCAAGGCATTTTAATATCATTCAAAATTCCTAAGGGTTATGCATGGTTATTAGATAGTCAAATTCCTATCATAAATATACCACACATGGACACGACTATATGATTTTCTATGTCGACATCACCCCTATCACTCTAAAATGGAATATGCGCCTAACAGATTATTTATGATTTTTATTTGATTTTTTATTGAAATTTAATATTTATACTCGATTAGGTGTTAATGTTATATTAATGTCTATCACTTTATCTATATTTTCTAACACTATTACTCTTTTGCTGATAACAAAAGGGGGGAGGGAAGTTAAGATTTTGGAAAATAAGTTCAAATTTTATACTTGCATATTCCCATCTAGATTCGTTGCACTTTGTATTATTTATTTATGCATATGTGAACGGGGGACTTTATTGTAGGGGGAGTATTCAAATAGGGAAAGCCCATGGAATTCATCAAGACCAAATACATTTGATTGAGTCAGAGTCAAAATATTAATATATGTTTGTTACTATCAAAAGGGGGAGATGGTAGAATACGATAGTATGATTTTTGTTTGATGATAATAAACATTTTTTTTTAAATCTACTTGTTATTATACTATTTTATTTTTCCATATAATTAAATAAATATTGGTTGAATAAAATGAGTAACTAAGAATTCATATTTAAATAAATATTTTATTCAAAAGAATATTTTATTACAAATTAAAATAGTAAAAATTTGAGATCTCACTACATTTATACATTTTCAATCACAATACTTTTTCAATTACAACACAATTTTCACTTTACAGATTTCACCTCACTAAAAATTCACTCAACACTCATATCTGATCTTCAACTTTGTTCCAGCTTGTATCCATCATTTGAATTATCTACAAAATAAATACTGATGTACTAAAATTGAAAAAGAAATATTTTACAGTGTAAAATGAAGTGTTTTTTTAAATATTATTTGCCTACGTTATTTGAGTTGTTCGTCATCATTTTCTTTTAATTCATCTTACATGAAAAACTTGTGACATGCATACTGTATCACTGTACATGCCACAAGGTCGTGCACACCAATACACACTTGCTTGTTAAAATTGTAGGGACATGTGAGCACAAAGTCGAACCCAAGCCTAGGCTGGATTCAACTCAAGTGCAACAACACAAACGCATATGCAAATCTTTAATAGGTGAACATGAAACAAAGAAAAATGTTCAAGCAAATGCAGTACACATGAAGTACCAACCAATATGACAACTGCCTTAATCATATGTACAAAGGCATAGACATGTCGGTTTCAAGATGATCCAGACCAGCATGGACGTGCAATCACTCAAGTAAACAGATCAATGAAAGGCTAACAGTACATGGTTAGGGCTACAAGCAGACCAGAATGATTTCAAGTGGTGAACACAGACTCCATCATAACCCAAGCACTAGAGATAATGCAACAAAAAAGACTATAAAAACTCAGAGCCATCACATGAATTGAAGCAACTAGAAATGGAACTCGAAGAAATGCAATGGCAACAAATTGAACCAGATAGTGGTATGTATGCAACAGAGGACACAACAACTAGTACAAAACAACAATGCTCACAACAACAAGTCTAAACAAACCATGGACAAACGTGGACAAGTTTCCACAAAATCAAATGCATACTAGTTATATCAACATGAACCAGAGTTCATGTATATCAGTTCAGGTACGAAGAGATGAACATGAAAACAAGATCAAAATAGGATGCAATGCTTATGAACACAATGGACCAAACTTTAAGTGGAACTAGACAACAGCTCAAATGTACAAAGACATGAGACCATACTTCAGTGCATATGTACATGAGTGCAAAGTATAATGGAACCACATACAACAAGCTAGCATACATATATGCATGCGTGAACCCACATGTATACATATATACATGCAGTGACAACTAGAATAGTCCAGTTCAGACTTCACAATGCAATCGAATATCAAAATGCACCAACTCAATTTAAGTAACAGTGGCAACCAAACAAGAATGAAGCAAATAGCAATACAAAGCAATTAAACAATTAATGAGACTAGACTTCTAGTGAAACAAGACCACCAAAACACACATGAATAACTAAGGTCTGAAACACAAGAGAGCAAGTAGTATAACATGAATGAAATGACTCGAAGAGACTGCAAATTTAACACGAAGCCTGAGCACTTGAAGTTCAATGCAACCAAACATGTACAAAACAGCATATAAAAATTCAAAGCCATGGGTCATGAACAAAATCATAGGAGAAAGAACACAAAGCAGATTTAAATATATCAAGCAAGAAAAAATCACAACCAGAGAATCAGAATATGTCAAAAATTAAATGCCGAAGTCAAAGGAGCAATGAATGGAACCGACTCAACGAGATTCAAATTGATCAACTATTGAACAAGTCAAGAATTCATCACATGTTCAAGCACAAATCGAATGGCTAAGCTAAACCCATAGACAAATTCAAAAAGAAATATGCGAACGTGATTTTAGGGTTTCGTTCCCTATAAATTACCCAATTACATCATCGGCATGAAAATGAGTTCGAGTTCAAGCAATCAACAGAGAAATTAAAGTAAAAACCGCATACCAATTTTTATACCACCCGTACTCACAATTGAAGCGAATGTATTCAATAAAGCCACGAGTCGACTGATGAAGAAAAACACTTCTGCATCTTTTCTTCAATCGATTATTTTTCAAGCGGCGTCTTCAATTGAACAAAGCCCTGTGTAACGACCCGATTTTTCGACGCTCGAAAATCAACATCAATACGTCCACTGTATCAAATGCAGAACAATCGAATGCCAAAAACCAAACCACTAGGGTCAAAGAAGAAGGAGGTAGAAGAAGAAATAGAAACAATATCAGAATCTCACAATCGCAGCGGAACAATATATAATAGATAAATGACTAATCTTTAAACAAAAAGAACAATATTTGTTTATACATTACATCATCAAAGTACAAAAAAATCTATGGCACACAACTGGACAGTTATATTAACTTGTCCTCTCAAAACTATACACAGCTTACAACACAGCGGAATATACATCAAGTACGTAGGCTACGTCTCGCCATCCATCTCGTCTCCTGAGTTCCATAGCCGTCCATCCAAAATCTATACTCTATAATACTCGATCTGAACCGAGCATTATAATATAACAATACCCAAGTCAGTCTGGAAAACCAGCATGAGCAAAACACACTCAATTGGATTATTAAATTTTTCAAAATCCTTTAAAACCAAAGGTATCTCGTAAGACCACGTCACAAATAAACATGCCGGGTTTTTACCTTACGATAACCAAAACATTTCTTATCAAACCTCTAATATTATAGTAGTGTCTATATACAAATACGTATTCAAATAGCCGAAATTGTTACCATTATTAAACTCCAGCAAAACTAGGTTCTACAATCAAAACCGTAAAGGCACATAGGGAGAATGGATTTCCAACAATGGCAGGGCTACTAGGGTACCGCCGTCACAGTACGTGGTCAAGATCACCGTACCGAGGATCCACCCTGATCCCCTGCTACACAAGACCGGAGCTACCCCATACTGGATAGTCCGAATAAGACCACCCCGAGGTTGGGATCAGCAACCACCAACACAGCCGAATAAAAGGTACATCTAGACAGGGATGACCTTACCCTAATCGGTTGCTAGCCACTTAGCCTTGTGTGCATCTCCCCTCTTTTATCCATTCCCGATTGATGTGGCTCGAGGCTATGTGTTACCTTTTTAGCACACATTTACTTAGAATGCTCATCTTCCTTTTGACGATGTTCTGATAGCATTCGTCCATACAAGTCCGTTCCGGGTCCGAACGGAATCGAAGGCACTACTCCTACTACATCCATTTTGGAATCACCGTCTTGGTTAGTAGCGATTAGCCGTTGCACTTCACTGCTCCTTCTTCGACTCCAAGCTCTTGCCTTCTTCATGAAAATATTCAAACCAGATCGAAGTGGTTTTTGAGAAATTAATCCCGATCTCAGTCTCTTCGAAATGAGCAGCGCGTTGGCCAATATTGATAGTTGGTTATTTAACTATCAAATAACATTCACAAACAACCATCAGACCTTAATAGTTTTCCAAATTATTTATTTCAAAATATCTTCGCAAGATATTTTTCTACACTTCAACCCTTTCAAAATAGTTTCAAATCACTTTTCTCTTGCGGAATAAATTTCCAAATATTGTTTAATTCCACTGAAAATCACCATGTCTAAATACTTAGATTTTAAAATAATTTCAATCACTTTGTACAAAAATATATACTTTAAAACACTTAAAATAAAAACTACTTAAAACATTTTATTTAAAATACAAGTTATGAAATTTCATAATAATTTCTCAATGTAAACCTTAAGCCAAAACTAAATTCAACAATAAAAGTTATTCTATAAGGTCTAAATATTAAATAATTATCTTCTAAATCATAATACTAGTTAACCCTTTTTAAAATAATTTACTTATATAATTAACTTAATAAATATTTATTTTAAAAACTTTGAAAGCCACAAAACGATAATTTCTCTAAAAACATTACTTGGAAACAACTTTAAACTTTAAATGTAGAAATCTTCTTTGGAAATATACTTGGCTTTTTAGGGAAATAGACTTTCCTTTCCACACCTTTAAAAATAAACTACTATTTATTTTTAAACAAATCACCTTTTTCTTATAAATTCCTATCCTGAATTTATACTCACAAATTATCCTTTGATAAATATTTCACTTTATTTATAAACCTTGTCTATAAATTTGACAATCTCATTCTCCTTTATTCACAGTTTCAACATTTAGTCGGTTTTCAAATTGATTTCCAAAACTAATCTCTATTTTAAAATAAATTCCTTTACTTAAACAAATTTATTTCCAAACCCATTAATTTCATATTTTAATCCTTTATTATGATTTAAAAATCTTATTTAAACTGAAAATACCAATTTCATACTTTTTTCGAAATTTTTCCTTTATCTCTCCCAATTAATCTAAACCCTGAATTTAAAATTAAATCCTTTATTTCTTTAAATATTATCGTTTAAGTTTAAAAATTCATTCATTCCCATTTATTAAAAATCTCCTTTCCCATATTCGGAATTTATTCATTAGAATTTAAAAATCAACTTTCGTCCTTTTCCAATTCATTCTTTAATTTATCCCAATTCTCTATAATAATTTTACTTAAAAATTCTCTCTTTAATTCCTTTAAGAAATCCAATCTTTATATTTTTGATAACTCAATATACCCAAATATATTCAATCAAACCATAGCATCCAATATTTTCGATTCCAATATAATCAATATAGTCCACCACAGATTATCACATAAATCACATTACTGAATATAAAATAAATTCACAATTTGAGGAATCCAGTTGGATCCCTCCAACCTATTTCCCTACATCCATAGATGTTAGCACAACAATTAAAAATACCAATCGCACTTCAAGGCGGGATATCGCGGTATAAAGGGCCATCCGCTATTATGCGGGGAGCAAAGTGTCTCGTCCGCTATATAATGCGGGAAATCAATCACTTTAATATATATATACACACACACACACACTACTATATATAATATCACATCCAGTCAATTCGATCATTCAACCAATAATTTAAATTTAACTATATAAAATTTAAAAGGTAATCCAAATGAGTGAGATTAACTCGCCTTTGCTTTTTAATTTGCAACCCGATCCACCTTGACTTGTTTCTCCATGATTTTGACCTTGTAGAAGTATTATATGGTTTTATTAATATTTGAACTAATCGAACAATTAATTACTATTTACTAATTAATTTTACTAATAATTTAATGTAAAACTAAATTTCCTTTAATAAATTATCTTTAGGAACTAAAATAATTAAACAAGTTAATTAACTAAATTGATTACCCTAAACACAATATTTTAAAATAGCTAGTAGATTTAAAATGTGTATTTATTTTATTTTTGAAACTTCATATATACTTATAAAAGTAATCTTATATAGATAAAAATATAATCTTTATATAAATTCCTATGTTTTCCAAAGTCTTATATATATATAAATGTCTGCTTTATCTATGCATATATATATTAAATTCCTTTCTAACTTATATATAAAATTAGAAACAGAAATGTTTTTATACTTTTCTAAAATTTTTATTTTTTGTTTTCTTCCTTTACCCCACACACACACACATACACACATATATGTATGTATAAACAGAAATTTCTTTTTAAACTGTAAATATATATATATATATATATATATATTGCAAATTTATATACATAAAACTTTCCAACACGTATACATATACTACTTATTAGCCTAATAAAAATGAAACTTCTTACCACCACGAATCGCCGACCGGGCCACCGAGACCTCGCCATCGCCACTGCCTTCCCACACGCGGTCACCTTCCTCAAATCCAGACTTCCCATCGCGAACCCTACGACAAATGCTCGAGCTCGACCGCATGTAAGATGCCGACCCCGCCGCACCTTAAATGCCGAAGTCGAAGTCGTCGACCTCAATGTCAAGATTGCCTCGGCGACTACAGGCGACGCCGCGCCTCTCCTCCAAGCGTGCTCGAACTCCTCGACTTCGAAAGATCACCGCGCCACCTAGCTTCACAAAATCGCGACTGTTATCGGTTAATTTTTTTAAGAAGGAACGAATTGATTTATATTTTGGTGGGTTTTTAGTTTGAAAAGGAATTCGTTTGAACCAGATAAGAAAATAGAGACAGGCTCGAGACTTTTTTTGGCTTTGTTTTCGTTCGATCTGCTTTGAATAACTGATGAGGGGACGCATGTTCTACCAAGTGAACACATGTTTTAAATTTCTATATGTGCCTGCAAAGGCCTACCACTGTATTTAATGCAAAAATATTATATTTAAATTTAAATTCAAATTTAAATCGTCTTGAAATCATTGCTTAATTTTTTTTACATTTTATCGATGCGTGTTGCCAGACGTTTATAAAGTTATACCTCTATTTCGAACGCAATAGAAAAGGTTTCGAGTCCTAATTTGATCGTATGGAGAAGATAGCGTTTTGGACCCAGTTATTATATTAAAATTTCGATATGAATTTCAACGCGTTTACCTACCGTACGATCACACGACAACTCCAAACACTACGAAATTTGAAATCCGATAGTAATGAAATATTACGGATCCAATGGAACTAGTTTCGTAAAAATCCGAGACTTTGCCCCGGAAGGCTATTATTAAATATCATTTAAACGATATATTTTTGAAACTGAACAAAACACTTCCAAACTCAAATTTAAAACTTCTATTATCTCCAGTATTATCAATATAAATCTTATAAGCCTTTGAAATATTTTTAACAAGCTCGAAACTCTAGATTTCATATTTTACCTAATTTCCAATGATTAAATTCAATATTTAAATTATCCAATAATCAGTGACATTGGAAATTCAAGTTAAACATTAACTTTTAAATATTTTAAAATTAATTAAATATTTCAATTTTAGATATCCAAAAATTCTGGGTCGTCACACCCTAATTTAGATCACAAAAAGAAACGTCACGAACAAAGCAAGCGGCAACAAAACAAAAGGAAAGGAATGCTTTATCTCTTTTGGGCCGAAGAGAATACAACAAAATAAAGAAAAGGGAGGTTATATATATATATATATATATATATATATATATATATATATATATGAAGTGGGCCAGTCTCTTTTATTTTGGGATTGAATAATTAATAGGGGTTTACTTGTTTTAATTTTATTTGTAATTTTCCTTTTAAATTGTGTAACTTTCTAGTTGTGTGACTAGGTATGAACCACGAGGCATAGTTTGAGAATTCGCAACTTAGTGGCTGAGTTGTGGCAAGGTTTTGAGCTTAGAGTTAGGTTAGTCAAGTTAGCGGGTGTCACAAGTTTACGTGTGTTTGTAAGTGTCTAGCTACTTAATTTCTAGTAGAAACCATTGGCGCATGTAGGCAGGTTATTGCTGAAGCTGGTAAATTTGTGTGTGATCTTTGCTGCATTACTTTCTATTATTGTTTTTATTTCCGTATTAATTTTATTATTATTAGTATCACCCTATTCACCTCCTCCCTCTAGGGTGAAAACGATCCTGCAATAACAACCCACTATTCATGGCTTTCTGATTATACATCATAATCGATGCACAAATCTCAACATTCCTAAATTGTAGATCGTTAGGTTTTAAGAAAAGTAAAGCAGTACACATAACTATCTATTTTAGCAATAACTTTAATGACTCATAATGAAAGAAACAAATGATACAACATATAACAAAAATATTTGAATCATACTATATAATAATCATAAGTGTTAGTTGTAAAAAATAAATAAGGAAAACACTTCCATACACAAGTTATTCAACATAAATACAAAGTACTAAAGCAGTAAATAACTTGATAAAAAATAACTTTATCGAGCCACACCTACATCATATGCACCAAACATTCCCTAATAGGTCGTCAACCTATCAAAGATAATGAAAAACGCATAAAATATAGAGTGGATCCGATTTATGCATGTATGAATGAGCAATATCATTGTATATAACATCAACGTACTAATAAAACATCGTTAAGGACTAATATTATACATATCATACTTGTACTTTTGTATCTACCAAATTAACTCATTGTAACGTATTATATTAATGTCAACTACCATAAGATCAATGTTACACGATTTATGTCATCTACATAGGTTTCATAGAATCATAACAATGTCACTCACATGGACTCTGCCTAAAGCAAAGATTTCCCAAAACTTAGTAAATATACAAAACATTGAGAATACGGCAAGAAACAACATCTCGATGACAACATACATTCATAATAAAAAATGTAACGACCTAATTTTCGATAATTAAAAATAGTCAATTTAATAAAGTTTTATGATTTAGTGTTGGAGGAAATAAAATTTATGATTTAACAATAAGAATATAACTGGAATAAAATGTAATATTATTAATTTAAGGTAATTGATGGCTGCTTTAAATGAAATTCCAATTAATTGAAAAGATTAAAAAGTTATAATTGGTTATAGATTGTAAATTAGTTGTAATAATGTGTGTATTAATTGATAATTAGATTAAAAGAGTAATTGATAATTTAAATTTTGGATTAATTAATGAAACTGCAAGTAATAAAGTGAAAATGAATAAAATTAGTGTTGTGTAAATAACTACAAAATTTGTGTATAGATAACAAACATACAAATGCGATTAAATATATAAATGATGATAATTGTTATTTGTTACCAATTTATTTAAATCAATTGAAATTGAATGAAATTAAATGTTATGTAATGTGAGTTAAGACGATAACTGTAAAAGGTGAATGCAATAAAATGTATATAAATGTTAATTATATTCATTAGACCATAATTGATTCAATAATAAACCAAGATAAATTAATTTATTAGGATTTAAATTAATTTATTCCTATTTTGAATTATAATTAATATGAAAATCGTAAAGATTCAAAATAATTGAAATATTGCAATGAATATGGTAAAAGATGATAATTAGAAATTATTAATGTAACAAGATATGAACAAATGTTAAATATGCTCATAAAGGAATTATTTATTGAATAAAAAGACTGACATCAAATTAAATCAATTTATTGGAATTAAACTATAATTAATTGCATTTAATTTCAGTTAAAACTGAACATTACAACTGGTAAAATATTTAACACTGAATTGATATGCAATTTTTTATATGATTGTAAATGTCTAAGCAATCAAAAATGATGAAATTTTTCGTTTATAAATATTAAATTAAAAAGTGATTTAATCAATTTAATAATAATTTATTTAACTAACGTGAAAATAACCATTTTAGCCACTACCTCAGATTTTGATGAAACTAGTTTCAGTGGATCCGTAACGCTGAATTATTGTAGGATTTCAAATTTCGTAGCGATCAGACTTATCGTTTGATCGTACGAGCTTGAAACGCGTAGAAATCAATTTAACTAAATTTAATTGAAATCATTTTACAATAAGCTGATTTTAAGCTAACTTCTTCATACGATGGAATTAAGACTTGAAACCTGTTCCATTGAGTTTAAAAACACCAAAAACATTTATTTTGATATAAAGGTGGACCTATTTTTGTTTCGAAGGCAGAAAGGGCTTTTTGGGTCGCTATTCGTTATTCATACCAATTCGATATTCGTTTATTTTCTTATCGGGCTTTGTTAATATAAATAGATCTCTTTAAACCCTAGCATCCTTTTATTCCACATCACTGTTAGTACAATTTTTTGTATCATATTATATATTGTTTTGAAGCTCTCGACGAGCGTAACCAAGATCTGCAATTCATTTTTGCGTTTGGATTATCAGTTGACCATAAATTAAGGATGAACCTTGGCTGTTCATTCTAGATTTTTCGCGATCCAACGGTAGATCTTCGCCCGATAAGCAACGTTGGGAAATGGGCGATGAGCAGTGAAACGACCCGCCTTTCTATCCAGAGAAAGACCCATCATTTTTAAGAAAGAAAGGGATAGAAAAGAGAAAAGACAGAGAAGAAAGAAAGAACAACATAGAATCTCAACAGTGGAACAAATAAATTATATTAATCACATAATAAATTACATAGTATCATATACATCAGAGTTATACAGCATAAACAACACATACTAGACAGTTATAAACACCTGTCTAGTTATACAACTCAATATACAATACAGACAAACAACTCAGAGAACACACAGCGGAATACTATATATCTACACGCCAAAGCCTCCTACTCCATTGCTCCTTCAGAATTTGTCAAACCTAACATGAATGCCCTGGCTACTCGTAAAAATTTGAGTACCCAAGAGTTTAAGAGAAAAAGAATAAACTCCGGGTCAGACATGCGTCTGGTGTGAGTAAACGGTTAAAGTTGCTTAACTTTAAAAACCTTTTGAAAGAAAAGGTATCACGTAAGACTTCCCACACATAAACATGGAAAAGTTTTTACCTTACGCTAACCAAAACATTCGATAGGAAATCCAGTGATATTATAATAGGGTCTAGGGTTTTCAAATAAAATACAGAAATAGCTGGAATGCTTACATCTCACGTTCCAACATAGTTGGGCACATCTAAAACGTACGGCACTTGTTGAAGTTTGGATTCCATACAATGGCAGGGCTATCGGGGTACTGCCCGTCACAGTACGGGGCCTAGATCACCGTACCGAGGATCACTCCCAATCCCCTGCAACACAAAGCCGGAACCATTCCTTATTGAAGAGTTCCGAATAAGATAACCCCGCGGTTGTAGCTAGAAACCACCCACACGGCCGAATAAAAAGGGACTCTAGACAGGGGTTCATCTTATCCTACTTGGACATGACCCACTTAGCCTTGTTGCACCTCCCTTGTTTTAGCCATTCCTGGTTGATGAGGCTTGAGGCTACGATTACCTTTATGGAACACATAACTTAGAATTTCATCGTCCACCTGACGATGTTCTGAAAGCATTCAATCCATACAAGTTCGTTCTGGGTTCGAACGAAACCGAAGGCATTATCTCGTTACACTCATTTTGGAATCACCCTCAGAGTTAACGACTATAACCCTTGCACTCTGAATCTTCATCTTCGCTTGAGATTCATGACCTATCGTTAATTTGGATCGATGTGGTTTTCAGATATCCAAATATGGAAACTCGATCCCGGTCTCATCGAAATCCAAAACGTACCTTTTAGGTCCAAGTTGTTTAAGGTTAAGCAATTCAATTCTATTATCTATATACACACAGATAGATAATTCAGAATATCATAATAGATAATCTACATTATCATAACAACAGATAATTCATGTTATCAACACAAATAGATAACTCATATTATCATCTCAATGCAACCAAAGCATCCATATTATATGTCACACATATCTCATCAGAGATATCAAACAACCAAGCCATCCAATATAAATCAGCCATCCATAAGCAATGATCTATAAATCACACCATTATAATTAATTTAAAATGAATTAAATTAATTACTTCATCTTTAATTAATTTAAAATAAATTAAATTAATTACCTACATCATAATAAATCTTGCTTACATAAACATTAATTAAACCAATTAATTAATCATCATTTTAATTAATCGGCCTTGATTAATTATCCCTTAATTACATTAAGTAATTACCCTTAATTGATTATGCAAATTAATTATCATCACCATTAAGTAATTAACTTTAATTACTCTATTAATTATGATTAATGACAATAATTATTAATTAGTTACAATTAATTACGTTATAATAACTTATTATAGATTAATTAATCTTAATTAATCAATCCTTAATTATTTCCATTAATCACATTAATTAATGAAACCTAATTAACTACTTCCATTACTTAATTAACTATAATTAATTACATTATTCCTTAATTAATTACATTAATAAATCATGCTTAAATTAATTGCTTTCATTAATCAACTTTAATAAGTATAACAGTAATAAATTACTTCTTAATTACTTTTAATTACATTTATAAATCCTTTTGATTTATCACACCAAGTAATAAATCCTTAATTGCTTTACCAAGTAATTATCCTTTACAATTACTTCCCATTAAGTAATTTCCCTTATCTCAATTACCTCCAGTAATTTATTCATCAATTACTTACCTTAAGTAATTACTCTTATCAAATCTCATTAAGTAAGCATACTTAATCAATTACCATGTGACTATCTTTAATTAATTAACAAATTAATTAACTTAACTTGATCACATTCACCTCATAAATCATAACTGAGTAATTCATCCCTTAATTACTCTTTAACCAAATTAATCCTTAATTACAGATTAATTATCCTTCAACTATTAATTAATAAACCTTAATTTTTAATCAATCCTTTAATACAAAGTAATCAATTCCTAATTAATTTTATACTTAATTAATTAACCTTGATTAACTAATTAATTATTGTTAATTAATAAAACTTAATTATTAATTAACAACCTTAATTACAAATTAATTAATCCATAACTATCAATTAATCAATCCTTAATTACAATTAATTAACCTTTAATAATAGTGAATTAATTTGAATTATAGATTAATAACCTCTTAATTATTAATCAAGGAAACCCAATTATTACTTAATAAAACTTTATTAAGTATTTCTTAATTTCTAGTTTAATTAACCCTTAGTTACTTAGTTAACTAATTTCTAATTAAAAATTAATTAATCTCTAGTCTTTAGTTAATCCATCATAATTATTAGTTAATTAAATTAAAAATTATCCTTAATTAATTACTTAATTAACCCTTTTAATCCATCATAATTATTAGTTAATTAAACTTAAAATTTCTTAATTAACTTGATTAATTATTACTCATTAAAAACCTAATTATTCTTAAGATAAACATTATCTTTAATTATTTTTGAAAATTAACAACTAACTTTACTAAATTAAATCATTAATTAAGTTTAAAATATCAAGTAATCATTAATTACTTACCTCTACTTATTAATTAACAATCCTTAGTTTCAAGTTAATAAATTACTTTGAAAACTTTAATTGTTAATTTATAAATCATTATTCATTAATTAATTCAACTAATAAATCACTCTTTAATTATTACATTTATTATCAAACTTATATTAAGTTTTAAGATAGATCATTTCCTTATTAATTTCCTTTTATAATTCAAATTAAGTTTGAAAATAACTTTAAGGATTCAATTTAAAAAATTTAAACTAATCATACAAATTTATTTATACAAATATTTCATTTCAAAGAAATGAATTTGAATAAATTGATTTAGCTTAATTATTTAAAATTTAAAACTTACTTTATTTTAAATTTAAAATCTGGTTAAACATTTTTCTTTTGGGTTTAAACCATGTATACTTAAAACAAAAACCTAGTACATCATCTCTCCTTTTCTTTTTTTTAAAGTTCCAAAGTTTTAGTTAGGATTTTAAAATTTTAAGAACCTGTACAATTAAAATTACTGGTTACATACCAAAACTAACTCGAGTTTAAACTCGAGACATTAACCCAAAAACACAGAGCTTCCTTCGAGTCGTCCCACTGACCAACTTCCCAGACACACGAATCAACATCGTGCACCTGCACCAGCGTCGGAGCCTCCTCTGATCAACGATGACCCCATGTCCAAGTCACCCAACATCCCTACGAGCACCTACGATCAACATAGCATCATCTTATGCCTCGATTCAAAATCGAGTACCCCAGAATGAACTGAGACCCAAACCCATCATCAAAGAATCCTCTGAACCCTCGATTTTCGATCACGATAACCTCTACAATTCCGACTATGGTTTGCCGACCCACCGCGCTTCCACCTCCCAGAATCTTATGCAACTCGAATTACTAGAAGTAAAGCAGTGATTCAAATTCGCAGCTAGACCCAAAACTAGGTTTAGAACCTAGATCGTCACGTCGCCGTCGCCTCAATGAATTGGAACCTCACCCGACATTTTTGCTAACTACCCTGATCGTCAACCAAGCTCCAGCAAGAACCACGAACTCCCCAGTCACATAGATCATCGGAATTCGACCAAAAACAAGATTCCAGTCAAACCCCAAATACACATTCATCTCATCACTAAAATTTATGATTTTTATTTTAAAAATCCTATCTAGCAGAGAAGATTCAAGATATATACTTGGATCATCTAATTGTTGATATCAAATTTTGACAATATCCGAGTTTATATTGTAAAATACAAATCATGATTAATACTATTCTTAATTCTTGCCTTTTGTATTTTTGAAATTTAAATCTAGTGGTTTTAATCAAATTTTGTTTAAACATCTCAATGTAAAACTAACCAGAGAAGGTGCTAATTGATTTTGAATTATATTTCACCCCGTAATTCAAACAGAGTGTAAACTGACATGCATCCATTAACCATACGCATATATATGCAGAAATACCTCCAACAAGCATCATTCAACTTAGAATTTTCATAAGCAACTATCAATTACTTACTTAACTTTTAACTAAAAAAGTTTACTCACCTTTTTAATTAAATGCAGAGATTGTTCTTGATGATAGAACTGGAAAACTTGTTTTGTTTTGATTCCAGAAAACTTTGCCTTGCTTGACTTAAAAACCGAAATGCTCTGGAGGCTTAAATTGAAAACAAAATTGCTTTGAAACTAGAATGTTAGAAGACTATGATTTACTTCAGGTTTCTTTCTTGCTTTGACCCAGATTCACTTGCATGCACTTGAAGGTGTTGCAGACATGAGAAATGCAGAGCTTTAGAAACTGGATTGAAATTTGCATGCATTTGTTACATGCCTAAATTCATTTCTGGTTTCAGAAATGAATTCAGCTTCTTTGATTACAAGTTTGTAAACTTTTGATTTTTGTTTTTAGAGGAGATTACAAGCTTTGAGAAAATGATCATAGAATATTGAAAATTCAGGTTTGAACAATTGATTTACAGATTTGAATGAAGGTTACAGAGTTTCGAATTTCTGGTTTGAAGAAAATTTACAGGATGAATTTCATTGCATAAGTTTGAACTGAGAATTTTTTTCAGATTTGATTTGAGGGAAATTTCAGATTTTGGAAAAGTGAAGTTTGCATGGGGAAAAAAAATTCTGGTTTTTCTTTTAGAAATGAACTTTGATTTTAAAGAAAAAGAAAATGAAGAGAAGATAGAGATTTATATAGGCTAATTTCAGTTTTTATTAAAATTAAAAGAAAATTTAAAATAATGTGACACTTGTCTTTAACTTACATTAATATGTTAACACTTGTTATCTAAAAGGTTTATAACTTAACACTTGTCCTAATTTATTTCTATATTATTTATAAAAGATTTTAAAGGTTTTTAAATTAATTTTTCCTAATTAATTAATTCATATATTAATTATAAATGCTTTTCTTATTAAATTTCTAATTAACAAATATATTTATAAATTTATAAACACTTTCTAAATTTTATATAAATACAATCTTTAAAAGAAAATAAAATAAAAACCAATTATAATTTAAATAAAAATCATATATATATTTTTAACTCATTTTTAAATTCTAATTTAAAAACTTTTCTATTTATTCCTATTAAATAATTCCTTTCCAAACTTCTATAAATAAATTTCTTTAGAAAGAATAATATAAAACAATCTTATTTTTACATAAAAAAGTTTATTCATATATTTTAAGTCAAACTATATTATTATTTTTATTTTAAGATATATATATATTCTTTTAATTTCAAATTCAAATTCAATTTAAAATCCAAATTTAAAGCCAATTCAAATAAATATAGATATCAATTTTAAACAAACTCATTATTATTTATAAATAATTTATTCTATTTAAAATTGATTTAAATACATAGATATATATATTTAAACGTACTTATTAATTTTGAAAACAATAAGTCAATTCTAGAATTTAATTATACCAACTAAATAATTATTCTTATTTAAAATCAATATATAATCATAATTTAAAACATCACATTTTAATTGTTTGGCTATTTATATTTGAAATAACAATTTTATCAAATTTTAAACAATTTACTTAAGAGATTATCACATTTTAAATTCCTTGAAATTCCGGGATATTACAAGCAGGTCATAGATCTAGGTTAATTTGGGTTCACGGTGCCTAGGTGTCGCTTGGAACGGCATTCAAAGCGGCGGTAGAGGTGAGCTCCTCTGGTGATCTTCGAGGTGGCGCACGGCAGGGGTGAGGTCGGCTTGGAGTGCTCAAGGCGATGGCAAGGCTTGATCAGGTGGAAAGCATGTCGGGCGGCGGCGATAATGGCGAGATGGTGGCGGCCGTGAAGTAGAGTGCCGGTCGTGTTTTGGCTTAGGGTTTCGAACGTGAGAAACAGCCGCTGACATGGTAACTGTATTCGTTTTATTATTTTATTTAATTTTGAATTTCAAACTTCTAATGTCTATGTTCGTACGTGCTTGGATTCACGCATAGTTCATTCCACTAGGACCATACTTAAATTTCGAACATTATGGAACTTGTTTGGACGAATTCTGAGATTGTTGAATTTTAGGCCTTATTTCGGATTTCAAATCGATTTAAAATCAAAGGTGAGTGTTTTGACCCATTCACAACTACTAGATTATCTTATGTTAGTTAAATAAAATTTATGATGTGATTAGAGATTTATTGATTGATGTTCGGTATGTTTAGATTGTCATTATAGTAAAATTTGACTTTTATCGCATTTGATCACAATTTAATTAATATTGAATTTAATCATCTATTTAATACCAGTTAATGATAATCAGTTATCTATTGATGTTTATTGGTTGATTTGGATGATGATTGTGATGGATGTTTGATTGTTGACCTTAGATGACTGGATTTGTATTTCATATTGTTATAACACTGCAAGTTCCTTATGGGTTGAAATGATACATACCCGAAAATCTATAGATTAGGGAAAATTTGTTAGGGGTTGAAATGATAGACTCGAGTGATTTTATGGATTTTTATTTAATTCAGTATTGCGGTTTAAAATGATATATAACGGTAAAATTTTAAATTGCGGATTGAAATGGTAAATATCTGTATCACTTGACCATATGATAGAAAATTATATATGGACACTAGATCGGTTAAATTAAATTATTTTAATTCTTTAAATTTTAAATTCAGTTAACTAGCATTTTTGAAATAGAAATTGATTTATATAAACTGAATTACTTTTGATAATCCAAGCGTAAATGCTGAAATTGGAATTTATTTAATAAATTGTTCAAAGGATTAAAATTGGAATTTCAAAATTGAAGTGTCAAATATAAATGAATTTATCGGAATTGATTTATTGAAATGTTTGGATATAACTTGAAATCTATTTTAAAATAATTAAATTATTTTAATTAAATTAACTATTTTAATCAATTTAAAACTATTTTAATTTATTTTAATCTATTATAACGTATCTAATCCAATTTAGTCTATTTTACCAACTTTAAACTAATTAAATTTATTTAATATCTTTTAAACCTATTTAATATAATTTAAATCTATTTAATATATTTAAAATTTATTTAATCTATTCCAAACCTATTTAATATAATTTTAATCTATTTAATCGATTTAAAATTTATTTAATTTATTCTAAATCCATTTAGTACAATTTAATCTATTTAAAATCTACTTAATGTAATTAAAATCTATTTAACCGATATTTAATCTATAAAATCATTTTAAATATAATTAAATCCAATTTGAATCTATTCAAACCATTTTTACTATTTAAACTACTTTAATCTCTTTAAACTATTTTTAAACTATTAAAGTATTTTTGACTATCTAAACTAATTTCAAAAGTTTCAGACCATGAAAAGTTTAAGTATTTATATTTAAATCCTTGATGATGATATAACCTAAGTTGGAATTTGGAATTGATACCTTTTTGGTGAAATGACATATTTGAGTAAATATGTTGATTTTGGAACGAGGATTAATTAACCTATCTTATCGATAAATTCAAAAGTGAATATGATTTTGAAAGTAAATACGATTTGGAAGTGAATGTGATTTTGAATGTGGATATGATTCGAAAGTGATTTGGTTTTGAGAATATGATATTTTGATATTAATTATAAATTGGTTTTGGGAAATGTAAAAGAAACAACTGGTGTGTAATAAGCGTTTGGTAGTTAAAGAAACCAGGATCAGATATTGTCATACTTTCTGCCAATACCGAAAACCACTTTAACAACTGTGTACGTGGTAGAGATTCCAAAAACGAAGTAGGTTGGTTTGACAAATGATTCTGTATGATGTATTTACGTGACCCTGACTCCGTGAGTTAGCTTAGATGTGACTAAAACATGATCCATGACGGACCAAGTGAGGTCGCACCTTCGATCGAACAAATTTCTTCGATACCATATTATGACTTTGTGATGATTTGGTGGCCACCCCTTAATTTTGGTTCGGGATTTTGTTCCGAGGTAGGCGGTAGTAGCTGCTATGTGTTACCACCAGTCCGGATCTGCAATTGGTATATCAACCCTGGCATTGCCTCGAGTGCCGTGTTCACATGCCCTATCGTGCCTTCTGCGAGTTTGGTTTGTACCATACCTATGGAGTGCCCTCTAGTAGCCCTCAAGTTTACGAAGGAATTACGGTAGTGTATAGACTGTATGAATATATAAAACGTGTTAAGGGGGATATTGGTAACGCCTTAATGCTATTTTAATACTTTACTTTACTGTAGACACTATTATAATAGCGTATTGTACTATATAATAGATAGTTTAACAGATCCTTAGGAGATGGTAATCTCGAACATCTCTTAGGTTATCGCTCTCACGTTAACATTGGATGGGAGATGTAAAACCCCGTAAACATCTCTGATGCCGTAACACTCATATTTATTTGTCGTTGATTTAACTTATAAAAGATCTTTTAGTTCTGACTCGGGTGTTTTGTCTTTTCAATTCACTCGGGTCAGTCTGAGCTTTTCAGTTTATCGACTACTTTCTAGAGGACAATGACAAAGATTTTGCACTATTATTATTTACTATATTTATTCCACTACATCATGTTGTTCTGTTGCATTTATTTAACTATTATTGTTGTATATACTATGATTCTATATTGTAAAAGTATAGTCTAATGTTATTTGTAAAACAGCTTCATGAACTGTTTATTTGATTGTTATATTTTGTTATTCCGCTGTGAGATTCTGTGTTTGTTTTCTTTCTTCCTCTGCTTTTTCAACCTCGTAACAATCTTCCCTTCTGAATGGTTTGAGTCTGACGTGTGTGATTTATCGTCGATTTAAACAGTCCAAAAAGATGGGTCCTTACAGTTGGTATCAGAGTGTGACGACTCGGAATTTTCGATCATTTAAAATCAGAATATTTAATTGATTTTAAATATTCAATAGAGTAATTTTAACTTGAATTACGAATATCATTTATTTGATAATTAAATTAGTGAATTAAATAATTTGAAGTTGGGTAAATTGTTAAATCTAGAATTTTAAGCCTGTTAAAAATAATTTAAAGGCTTGTAAAATTTATATTGATTGTACAGAGGATAATAGAAGTTGTAAAATGGAAATTAGCAGTGGTTTGTTCAGTTTTGAAATTTTATTGTTTAAATTGAATTTAAAAATAGCCTTCCGAGGCACAGTTTCGGAATTCAATGAAACCAGCTCCATTGGATCCATAATATTGAATTATTATCGGATTTCAATTTTTGTCGCGTTTGGAGTTGTCATGTGAGTGTACGACATATAAACGAACTGGAATTTATATCGGGAATATAATATATATAAAAAATCTTCCTTTATACGCCTCTTTCGATTTTAAATAACCCTCTTCCTTTTTCTGGTCAAAACAAAATTCCCAAACGAAATAAAAATAGGGACGAACCCTTTGAAAACAAATCGATCGGCTTGAAAAAAAAATATACTGAACGAAACCCTCATCCCTCCCTCCTCTCAAATTTATTCGTCGCCTCTTCCTATTTCTTTCAGCTCTATTGTATTCGAATCGAATTCGAATTTGTTTAGTTATGGGTTTTGCTCGCGGTTAGGGCTTGAGGGGTTGCGACCGTTTCGAGAGCAAGGCGAGGCAGCGGTAGAGCTAGGGTTCGCGTAAGACATTAGGATGTCTTGACCTGGTTTGGGGGTTGCGTCATAGCTTGGAGGTCATGCTTTTGTTCATCACGAGGGCTGAGCGATGGCGATTGCGTGGCGTAGGACTCTATCGATTTTGGCTGTGTGTCTCGAAGTTCGGGAGGTCTTCGGAGGGGTTCGTTTGGGTACCGACGAGTTAGCAGTGGATCTAGTTGAGCAGTTTGGTAAGCAGGTTGTTTTTGTGTAAGCTATGAATAATTTTTATATGTATATATATTTGTTAAAAATATATATAAATAATAAATACATATGATAGTCGGGTTTTAAGAGAAAAATAAAATGGAATTAGATCAGCTGTATATATATGTAGAACAGCAAGGTCTGGATAGTTTTAATTTTTAGACTTTAGGAAATTAGAAATATTTAGAATGTCTAATGTTATATATATGAAAAAAAAACATTAGATCTATAAATTATTTTTATAAAGCATATATATGATTTTTAAATATATGGGAATTCATAAATATTGAGGAATTTATAAAAGTAGATTTTTAAATCTATAATTTATTTTTATTAGTAGTTTCAAAAAGGAAAATTAATAGTTTAATTAAATCATTGGCCAATAAAAATTTTTTTACATGGAAACGGAGTATTAAATTTATTCAAATATTAATAGAACATCTAATCATTTTATAAGGTCGGAAAAATCATGGAAAAAACAAGTTGAGATAGGATGGATTGCAACGAAAAGCAAATGTGAGTTAATCTCACTCAGCTGCATTTAAAATTTAAATGATTAAATTTAAATAATTGTTTGAATGGTTGAATTGATTTATGTGTTATAGTATGGTATATTTTGGAATTGGTATTTTATATTGTGCTAACGTCTGTGGATGCAGGGAAAACATGTTGGAGGGATCCAACTGGATCCCTCAACATTTATTTAAAATTATTTAATACCCTCTGTTGTGATTATTTGATAGTCTATGATGAACTTTATTGGAATATTGAATGCTATGGTTCGATTGGATATAATTGTGTATGATGAATTACCAAAAATATATAAATTGGAGGTTGGAAAGATAATAAAAGAAGTGAAATTGTAAGTAAAATAATTATAGAAATTTGAATAAATTTAAAAATGAATTGGAAAAGAAATAAAGTGACTTTGAAATTCTAATAAATAAATCTTGGGTATAGAATGGAAATTTTGAATAATTAGGAGATTAATGAATTTTAAACTTCAGTATTATTATTTTAAAAGAACAAAACATTTATTTTAAATTTAAGATTTAAAATATTGAAAAGAATAAAGAAGAAATTGGGAAAAACTGAAACTTGTTATTTCAGTCCAAAGATTTAAAATCAAACGGGAAATAACAACATTAATAATAAGTCTATAACTAATGAATTTTGAAATGAACTGATAAGTAAAGAAATTTATTTCAAATGGAATAAATTGGGAATCAATTTGGAAAGATTGATTTAAGTGATTGAGATTAGAAATTTTCCCTGGATAACCAAGTACATTTTTAAAGTAAATTTTTAAATATAAATTAAAGGTTTTGAAGTTGTTTATTTTAAAAGAAAGTTTTGAAAAATTTATCATTTCTAAATATTTAAATTCTAAAGTAATTATTTTCTCAAATCTATTATAGTAGTAATTACTTAAAAAGTGACTTAGTATTTTGTTTTTAAAAGTGAAAAATCTAGTTCTATATTTTATTAAGTAATCTTACTTTCAAATATTCATATAGTATATATTTTTAATAAATTATTGAAGCAATTTTTTAAAATAAATGTTTAAAGTATATTTCAAAGTAAAGTGTTTTAAATTATTTTAAAAATCTAGTTTTGTGCTTGGTGATCTCAGTGGAGATAGTAAATTTTTAGGAAAGCTTTGTCTGAAAATGGAAGATGGTTTGAAACTGTTTTCAAAGGGTTGAAAATAGAAATATATCTTGTAAAGATAATTTTGAGGTTAATAAATAATTTGGGAAGTTATTTATTGTTGGATGGTTGTTTGTGAATATTAATTGATAGTTAAATCACCGACTATCAATATTGGACAAATGCGCTGATCGTTTCGAAGAGACCGGGATCGAGATTTATTTCTCGAAAACCATTTCGATCCGGTTTGTACGTTTCATGGAAACGAGTTTGGATTCGAAGATGGAGCAGTGAAGTGCAAGGTCTAGTTGCTACTAATCCTGAGGATATTTTCAAAATGGATGTAGTAGGAATAGTGCCTTCGGTTTCGTTCGAACCCGGGACGGACTTGTAAGGATGAATGCTTTCGGAACATCGTCAGGTGGATGATGGGCATTCTAAGGGATATGTTCTAAAAAGGTAACGCTTAGCCTCAAGCCTCATCAAATGGGAATGACTGAAAATCAGGGGTTATGCAGCAAGGCTAGGTGGGTAGCACCCAAGTAGGGCAAGGTCATCCCTATCTAGATGTCCCTTTTATTTCGGCTTAGTGGGCGGTTGTTGATCCCAACCGCGGGGTGATCTCACTCGGGATTATCCAGTAAGGGGTAGTCCCGGTCTTGTGTTGCAGGGGAGCGGGCGTAGTGATCTAGGCCGTGTACTGTGACAGGTGGTACCCCTGTGCATAGTCATTAGTTGGAAATCCATTCTCCCTACGAGCATTGTACGAGTTTTGTTTGTATTACCCACTCTGTGGCTAGTAGCTGGAATTTAATAGATGTAACAATTTTGGCTATTTGATAAGTATTTGTATATAGACCCTATGATAATATCAGAGGATTTCTATAAAAATTGTTTTAGCTATCATAAGGTAAAAACCCGACATGTTTATTTGTGGCGTGGTCTTACGAGATGCTTTTGTTTTCAAAGGATTTTTGAAACTTTAATAATCAATTGAGTGTGATTTTCTCATGCTGGTATTCCAGACTGACTCGGGTTTTATTTAACTATAATACTCGGGTCAGACCGAGTATTATAGGATACAGGATTTGATGCTGTGGAGCTCAAGAGACGAGCTGGACGACGATGCGTATTCAAGGGATTGTGTGTGTGTGTGTGTGTGTGTATTCTTCGCTGTGTAGAGTAGCTGTGTATCTAGTTGCATGTTATTGATGTTGAGTTGTGATTGATGTACCCTGATGATGTAATATATATAGACAAGGATATTTGATTGTTGAGTAAAGATTATTTATTATCTATTATATTTTACTCCGCTGCAATGATTAGATTCTGTTGTTGTTTTCTATTATCTTCTTCTACCTCTTCTTCTTTAACCCAAATGGTTCGTATATCTGTACAACTTGAGTTGATTTAGGTAGAATAGTGTTAACTCAAGGGGTACGGATTTGTGGGTCATTACAGTGGTATCAGAGCTTAGGTTGGTGATAACCCTGGCTCTGGTGGGAATTACTCATTTAAATTAGGGTCCGTAGTACTCTAGAATGAGTTTGAGCATATTAATAGATATGAGCGCGTATTTGTTAGTGAATATAAATTGTTTTAATATTGTGTTGATTGGCTTATTGAGTGGCATATGAACCTTCGTCGACACAGTCTGTACAACTGTATCGAAGGGGTTTCTAAACACTTGAATAGAACAGTTTGACACGGTATTGTTTTAAATGTGGGTGAATGAAATAATTTTACCCAAAAATATATTTTGATATAAAGAAAAGTTTTTGTAAACTATTTTAGCTAATATATGGTTGCTTGGATGTTAGAAATGATAATATTAAATTATTATCATCGTTGTGTAAAAATTTAACTAGAAATTGAATATATAACCAAAGTTTAAAGGAGTAAATTCAATATAAAATGAAATTCATAAATATGAATTATAAATGCAAGTTATAAATTTAAATATAATCAAATAAGAATTTGTATGAGCATAAGCTATGCAAATGAATTATAGTTAAAATTGATTTAAGCAGGATTTGGAATCTAAATCCCAGAGATTTGGAAGTATTTGAAGATAAATGATAGCATTTTATGTTTTAGAGGTATTTCTGCAAGGAAATTTGTTTTAAATGGATTTTGAAAGTGATATAGCATTGAAATCACTTGGATTATTGGGAAATAATTCTAATGATGACGGCTGCATCGTCGGTATTCATTTTCGAATTTCTTAGTGACAGATTGCTGCCAAATTGATTTGTACAGGAAAACCTGTTTGTTTTTTTTGAAAATTTCAAAGGCAATTTGACGGAAATAAAAACCAAGATTGGTTTAAATTTTTGAGAAGTGCGATTTGAGATGTTGGAGATTTCAAAATGATTTGAAACCAAAAGCCGGGTGTTTAAAAAAATCCTGATAAGATAGGTTGTAAGCTTATAAATTGAGATGATTTTTAAATCAGGAAAGTTATATAAGCTTCGAATGTTGGGAATTTAAATTTAAAGTGAAAGGCTAAAAAAATGAAATTAACTTGGATTGGGGAATAAAAATTTAACTGGATTGAAAATTAATTTAAATTGGATGAAATAATATCTAGTTGTATTCGAATTAAGTTGAAATCGAATTGAGTTCAATTAATCTCATTTAAAATAAAATTGAATTGGAATAAAAATTCAATTGAGTTATTAAATGGAATTAGATTCTTACCTGAATAAATATAAAATAAGTGGGATAAGGATTGGAATTGGAATAAATAAACCAGAATAACTTATAAAAGAATCAGAATTAACAATCCATATAATACAATATGCTTGGGTTATAAATAAGCATAAGGCTAGAGTTAAAAATAAAGTAAGAATATATTCAAGTCTAGAATGAATGGAAATGTGTAAAATAATAAGTTGTGACTTATAAAATAGGAAAATGGGATAGAAAACCCAAAATAAATATTTTTGATGAATTGGAAAATAAAAAAATAAAAAAATCCAAACTTGAATTATAAAATAAATTGAACTAAGGAAATTAAATGAAGTGATATTTGGAATAAAAAATCAAGTATTGAACTATAAATAGGGGAGAACGAATTGTTAATAAATTAGATAATGAAATATGTAATGAGAACCCAATGCAGTTAAATAAAAGTTGAATTGTGAGATAATAATGAAGTTTGAAGATAAAACTCAAGTTATAAATCAAATTCGACCTGGATTGTTAGTGAAGTAAATGAGACTGAAATGTGAGTTCATGAAATTGGGTGGTAAATTGAAAATGGATAGTGGATTTAGAACTTGAGTTATAAATTAAAATTTGACTTGAAGTATTAACAAATTAGATATAATTGAAACTTTTGCCAAGTAAAAAGAAATCAGATTGAAGTGGTAATGGTTTGTATTGCAAATAAAATCCAATAAGTAGAAATAAATTGGAAATGGCCATGTAATCGATTGAATGAGCTGAATCTGAAAGGTTAAATTTTGTAATAACTAATCAAAAGAAATTATAGATTGAAATGAGATTTGATTGTGATAGAGTTAAGTTGAATAGAAAAGAGAAAAAAATTCACTTGTAAAATGAAAATGAGCTTAAGTATAAAATTTAAATAAATTGAAGTAAATTAACTAAAAGCTAAACAAATGGAAGAGAGTTGAATTGAATTCAACTTAAAACTAAGTTTAATGATATTGGATCTAATTTAAATCAAGTGAAAATAAATTTGAATCGAAATAGAATTTGGTGGGTTATAAATAATATTTAAGGAAATGAAAATTCAAAATGGATTGAGTGGATAAACTAATTATATTGAATAAATAAATAGATAGAATAAATAAGAATCAAATGAAAGATGGAAGTTGAACTTATTATAAAAAGAAATGGAAATGAACTTAAGTTATTGACTTAAGTAAGTGTTGAATAAAAGCCGAACTCAAAATGAAGCGTGGTTTAAATGAGTTGAGAAATGGTTATTGAATGAAATAGCTTAGATTGTCTTCAAGCTAAATAAAATAGTTTGGAATAAACAAATATGGAATGGAATGTAAATGAATGGATTGTGAATAAATTTAAAAATGGAATAGAATTAAGTATAAATTGAGTTGAAATCAATTTAAATTGGTTATAAAACATAAGTACTTGTTTATTCACACAGATCTCGTCAAATTGCATAGAATAAATTGTCATTGGATGTAAATGGAAGTAATTAAAATTCTATGAATTGATAGGAGTAAAATAAATTGATTTTGAGAGAAATTGAATTAAATATAAGTTCAGTTTCCTTAAAAATAAATTAAATGTAAGCGATTGAGTTTTAAACCATTCAAATTGGTGAAGTTGTATACGAATGGATTGAAAACCAATCAAATTGAATGAAAATGGTTATAAATTAATTGGAACAGTGGAATTAGTATGAAAATTATATAAGTTGCTTACGGAAAAATGTTTGGTGTGAATTTCTTTTAGAATTCATGTGTTTAACTATTGCAAATAAGTGAAATGTTGTTAAACTTCATTTATATGGCACTTACATGTTTAAATTGAGTAAGTACAGGTTCCTGGAAGCCGTGTGGCTGGATTTGGTTGCGCTAATTGCTAAAATAATAAGCTGCTTTCTTATAAATGCTAAATAAGGTGCACCTACGCAATAAAAATAGGAAATATGAACTGTTTTTGGTTTCTCCGACCGGGTGAGTCGATGTATATATATATTTATATCTTTTGTCAAATTGCAAAAGCTCCTCCGTACAAAGGAGACTCTGCCAAAATTTTCCGAAAATTTTGGGAGTTAGAAAATTCTTCAAAATTTTTGTAAAAATTTTTGGTAATGACAAAACGAATTTAAACTGAAAACTAAAATAAATTAGTAAATGAAACTAATTAAAATAATGACATGAATCTGTATAAATGAAAAATAAAATTTCAATATTTAGAGTTGAAGATAAATTGAATTCATATGAAAATGAAAGAATCAATTTGAATAGAAATGGATATAAACTAAAGTAGTACGGTGAAAATAAATAAAGAAGCATATAAAATGCTTATATTAAACTTAAGAAAGGAATGGTGAATTCTTAATTTGAAATTGAATATCACAAATATATTCTAATACGATATGTGAATGAATAAACTTTGACATTTTGTAAGGAAGTCGATAAAATAATTTTTGGAATACTGTGATTGGATATTAGTGCCAAGCAGGATATGCAGGTGTTATAAGGAGAAAGGAAAATTGGTTTGGATTTCAGATGTTAAAAATTGAATTGCCCGACCAAAAAGGTATGTGTTTAAATTTCTATGAAATTTGATTGGGTTTTTGGATCGAGCCACTTGGCTTTTTGTTTTCTTTTTGGATTTGGGAGGCTGTAGGGCCATTTTGTAGTTGTACCGAGTTAGCCGCGCGAAGGAGACGGTGGCGAAATTTTTCAGGAATTTTGGGAGTTAGAAAAATTTTGAGAAAAATTTGATAATTCAAATTTGGTTTTAAATTAAAACTTGAATGGTTAAACAAATAGTATAGTTTGAAACTATGGAAAAGCTCGGAAAGTTAATAAGAATATAATGGGTCTTTTATAAAAAGATGGTTGGTAAGACGTTGAATTGTTAGAAACTGTTTGGATTTGGGAAAAATAATAAACGGGTATTGGACCATTCATCCTAATTAGTAATTTCGAGGAGGAAATTCTTTTAAGGGGGGAGGAATGTGACGACCCGAAATTTTCGAGCATTTAAAAATAGAATATTTAATTGATTTTAAATATTCAATAAAGTAATTTTAACTTGAATTAAGAATATCACAATTTATTTCATAATTAAATCAGTGAATTAAATAATTTGAAGTTGGGTAAATTGTTGAATCTAGAATTTTAAGCCTGTTAAAAATAATTTGAAGGCTTGTAGAATTTATATTGATTGTACAGAGGATAATAGAAGTTGTAAAATGGAAATTAGCAGTGTTTTGTTCAGTTTTGAAATTTTATTGTTTAAATTGAATTTAAAAATAGCCTTCCGAGGTACAGTCTCGGAATTCGATGAAACCAGCTCCATTGGGTCTGTAATATTGAATTATTATCGGATTCCGATTTTTGTGGCGTTTGGAGTTGTCGTGTGAGCGTACGACATATAAACGCACTGAAATTTATATCGGGAATCTAATATAAAAAAATCTTCCTTTATACGCCTCTTTCGATTTTAAATAACCCTCTTCCTTTATCTGGTCAAAACAAAATTCCCAAACGAAATAAAAATAGGGCCGTACCCTTTGAAAACAAATCGATCGGCTTGAAGAAAAAAATATTGAACGAAACCCTCATCCCTCCCTCCTCTCAAATTTATTCGTCGCCTCTTCCTATTTCTTTCAGCTCTATCGTATTCGAATCGAATTCAAATTTGTTTAGGTGTGGGTTTCGCTCGCGATTAGGGCTTGGGAGGGATTGCGACCGTTTCAAGAGCAAGGCGAGGCTACGGTAGAGCTAGGGTTCGCGTAAGACATTAGGATGTCTCGACCTGGTTTGGGGGTTGCGTCATAGCTCGGAGGTCATGCTTTTGTTCATCGCGAGGGCAGAGCGATGGCGATTGCGTGGCGTAGGACTCGATCGATTTTGGAAGCGAGTCTCGAAGTTCGGGAGGTCTTCGGAGGGGTTTGTTTGGGTACCGATGAGTTAGCAGTAGATCTAGTTGAGTAGTTTGGTAAGCAGGTTGTTTTTATTTAAGTTATGAATAATTTGTATATGTATATATATTTGTTAAAAATATATATATATATAAATAATAAATACATATGATAGTCAGGTTTTAAGAGAAAAATAAAATGGAATTAGATCAGCTGTATATATATGTAGAACAGCAAGGTCTGGATAGTTTTAATTTTTAGACTTTAGGAAATTAGAAATATTTAGAATGTCTAATGTTATATATATGAAAAAAAAACATTAGATCTATAAATTATTTTTATAAAGCATATATATGATTTTTAAATATATGGGAATTCATAAATATTGAGGAATTTATAAAAGTAGATTTTTAAATCTATAATTTATTTTTATTAGTAGTTTCAAAAAGGAAAATTAATAGTTTAATTAAATCATTGGCCAATAAAATTTTTTTTACATGGAAACGGAGTATTAAATTTATTCAAATATTAATAGAACATCTAATCATTTTATAAGGTCGGAAAAATCATGGAAAAAACAAGTTGAGATAGGATGGATTGCAACGAAAAGCAAAGGTGAGTTAATCTCACTCAGCTGCATTTAAAATTTAAATGATTAAATTTAAATAATTGTTTGAATGGTTGAATTGATTTATGTGTTATAGTATGGTATATTTTGGAATTGGTATTTAATATTGTGCTAACGTTTGTGGATGCAGGGAAAACAGGTTGGAGGGATCCAATTGGATCCCTTAACATTTATTTAAAATTATTTAATACCCTCTGTTGTGATTATTTGATATTCTATGATGAATTTTATTGGAATATTGAATGCTATGGTTCGATTGGATATAATTGGGTATGATGAATTACAAAAAATATATAAGTTGGAGTTTGAAAAGATAATAAAAGAAGTGAAATTGTAAGTAAAATAATTATAGAAATTTAAATAAATTTAAAAATGATTTGGAAGAGAAATAAAGTGACTTTAAATTTCTAATAAATAAATCTTGGGTATAGAATGGAAATTTTGAATAATCAGAAGATTAATGATTTTCAAACTTCAGTATTATTATTTTAAAAGAACAAAACATTTATTTTAAATTTAAGATTTAAAATATTGAAAAGAATAAAGAAGAGATTGGGAAAAACTGAAACTTGTTATTTCAGTCAAAAGATTTAAAATCAAACGGGAAATACAACATTAATAATAAGTCTATAACTAATGAATTTTGAAATGAACTGATGAGTAAAGAAATTTATTTCAAATAGAATAAATTGGGAATCAATTTGGAAAGATTGATTTAAGTGATTGAGATCGGAAATTTTCCCTAGATAACAAACTACGTTTTTAAAGTAAATTTTTAAATATAAATTAAAGGTTTTGAAGTTGTTTTTTTAAAAAGCAAGTTTTGGAAAATTTATCATTTCTAAATATTTAAATTCTAAAGTAAGGATTTTCTCAAATCTATTATAGTAGTAATTACTTAAAAAGTGACTTAGTATTTTGTTTTTAAAAGTGAAAAATTTACTTCTATATTTTATTAAGTAATCTTACATTCAAATATTCATATAGCATATATTTTTAATAAATTATTGAAGCGGCTTTTAAAATAAATGTTTAAAGTATATTTCAATGTAAAGTGTTTTAGATTACTTTAAAAATATAGTTTTGTGCTTGGTGATTTCAGTGGAGATAGTAAATATTTGGGAAAGCTTAGTCTGAAAATGGAAGATGGTTTGAAACTGTTTTCAAAGGGTTGAAAATAGAAATATATCTTGTAAAGATATTTTTGAGGTTAGTAAATAATTTGGAAAATTATTTGTTGTTGGTTGGTTGTTTGTGAATATTAATTGATAGTTAAATCACCGACTATCAATATTGGACAAATGCGTTGATCGTTTCGAAGAGACCGGGATCGAGATTTATTTCTCGAAAAACACTTCGATCCGGTTTGTACGATTCGTGGAAACGAGTTTGGATTCGAAGATGGAGCAGTGAAGTGCAAGGGCTAGTCGCTACTAATCCTGATGATATTTTCAAAATGGATGTAGTAGGAATAGTGCCTTCGGTTCCGTTCGAACCCAGGACAGACTTGTAAGGATGAATGCTTTCGGAGCATCGTTAGGTGGACGATAGGCATTCTAAGGGATATGTTCTAAAAAGGTAACGCTTAGCCTCAAGCCTCATTAAATGGGAATGACTGAAAATCAGGGGTTATGCAGCAAGGCTAGGTGGGTAGCACCCAAGCAGGGTGAGGTCATCCCGGTCTAGATGTCCCTTTTATTTCGGCTTAGTGGGCGGTTGCTGATCCCAACCGCGGGGTGATCTCACTCGGGATTATCCAGTAAGGGGTAGTCCCGGTCTTATGTTGCAGGGGAGCGGGCGTACTCCTCGGTACTGTGATCTAGGCCATGTACTGTGATAGGTGGTACCCCAGTGCCTAATCATTAGTTGAAAATCCATTCTCCCTACGAGCCTTGTACGAGTTTTGTTTGTATTACCCACTCTGTGGCTAGTAGCTGGAATTTAATAGATGTAACAATTTCGGCTATTTTATAAGTATTTGTTTATAGACCCTATCATAATATCAGAGGATTTCTATAAAAATTGTTTTAGCTATCGTAAGGTAAAAACCCGACATGTTTATCTATGGTGTGGTCTTACGAGATGCTTTTGTTTTCAAATGATTTTTGAAACTTTAATAATCAACTGAGTGTGATTTTCTCACGCTGGTATTCCAGACTGACTCGGGTGTTATTTAACTATAATGCTCGGGTCAGACCGAGTATTATAGGATACAGGATTTGATGCCGTGGAGCTCAGGAGACGAGCTGGACGACGATGCGTATTCCCATACTTATGTATATATATATAAATATATAAAAATATATATATATATATATATTCCGCTGTGTAGAGTAGTTGTGTATCCAGTTGTATGTTATTGATGTTGAGCTGTGATTGATGTACTCTGATGATGTAATATATATAGACAGAGATATTTGATTGTTGAGTAAATATTATTTATTATCTATTATATTTTACTCCACTGCGATGATTAGATTCTGTTGTTGTTTTCTATTATCTTCTTCTACCTCTTCTTCTTTAACCCAAATGGTTCGTATTTCTGTACAATTTGAGTTGATTTAGGTAGAATAGTGTTAACTCAAGGGGTACGGATTTGCGGGTCATTACACAGAGCTTTGGTTTAGCGATAACCATAGCTTTGCGTGGTCTAACTCTTTAGAAATAAGGTAGTAATACCCTAGAATGAGTCGCTGAGTGTGTATATATATGAGAAAGCATATTTGTTAGTGGTGTAAAAGGTTTCGTATTGTGTTAATCCGTTCTGTTTAGTATTTGTAAATTCTGGTAGGTACGTTTGACGCTATGACATTGATAGAAATCTCCAAACACTTAATAGGATAGACCGACAGAATATTGGTTTTGAAAATACAGCTAAATGAAATAATTTTACCTGAAATATATTTTGTATATAAAGGAATAATTTAATAAATGATATAGTTGGTTGTAATATATTTGTTTGTTAGGTAGTGAAATTTATAAATATTGGTTGAAAAATGAGATTATAGATAAAATAAATATAAATTGGAAATTTTAGAATTTAAGTTCTAGAATTTTGACAGTTTCATTCAAAAGGTTTGGAATATAATATTAGTAGTATTTAGAAATATTTTCTGATATGAATATTTCAAGTTGATTTGAAATAGAGTTTTAAAGGGAACTTTAAAGGAAATAAGTTCAGTACTCCCCTCTTAGTCGCTAGAAAAATAATTTCCACGATGAGCGCACGCATCATCGACGTTCATTTTTGAGTTTCAAAGTGGAGAGACTGTTGTAGTAGTTTTACTACACATATGTTTTGATGAATAAGACCTTAATTTTGAATTCCTAAGTATGATTTGATCTATAAAGGATAAAAATATGTATTATTTTCTAAGTGACTAAAATGAACCCGGAGTTTAGTTCTTAAATTTTCTGATAATTAGTTGTTTTCAATTATTGAAATGAATGAAATCTTAATTATTTTAATAATTGTAAGTATCTAGAATAAAGAATAATATAAGTAATTAGATGCTAAGAGATTAATGGTGTATATGAGAAATTGGAAACTTGTAAACTTAAGGAAAATGAAAATTAGAAGATGAACTATTGAACTTTGAAAAAAAATGAACAAGATGAACTTGTGTAACATTCAAATGCATTTCTTAAGACACACACACACAGATATATATATATATATATATATATATATATATATATATATATATATCTTACCAGAATGTTAAAAGTTGTAATGTTAATAAGAATATGTAATGAAATATTATACAAGTAAAACTTAAATAATGAAAATGTTCAATGTAATTATGTTTTAAAGGGAGAATTAAGATGTATAAGCTTATTGCAAACCTAAATAAATAATTTGAATGCTACTAATTAAAGTAAAAAAAACATGAACACTACAAATGGATAATTATAAACTTAATTTAATGTTGAAGCCATTTACAATTACAATGAATATTACGTTAATTGAATTGTTATAACTTCAAAAGGCAATAAAATAATGTAGAAATGGATTTAATATTCAATAATACCATATATGAAAGAACGAATGTGAAAAAGAAATAATCCATTAATGGTGAATTAAATTGTAAAGAGATGTACATAATACAAATCTAATAATTGAAATGGAAATAACTTATGTAAGCAATGAATGTTAAGTCATGAAAAGAAAAATGGTATTGCATAAACGAATGGAAAATGAATTTTTTAAGTGATAAATGTAAAGAAATTAAACATGCATTGTATGAACAAAATGAAAATGAACATTGAATAATGTGAAAAGAAAGAGTAATAATAATAATAATTAAATATTATTGGAAATTATTGTTTGTTTGGCCTATGGATTGGTTGGTAAAGGATACTTCAGTTGTATAAAGATTTATAAATAATTTATTGATTTTTATCTAAGACGGTTGAGTGTATGTTATACTTAGTAGTTTATTTATCCTTTTATACGATTGAAAGTTTTAAACCCGAACAAACTTTTGTTTTGATTGCTATGGATGAATAAATGATTCCTTTGACTGTATGTGATGATTGTATGATTTGTCTGTAAGTGATTGTTGTTATGTGGTGATGTTTTGTTTGTTGTTAACTGAAACAACTTAATTATTTCTTTTTAACATAATTATTAACTTTTTGGATTTTATAAGTGAAATACAGGTTATGGAAGCAATGGTTGCTACTTTTGGTTTCATAAAGTAAGCATTGTTTGCCCGACAAATAGGTACATTCTCGAATTACGGTTTTCTAGTGATATTATAATGTTTTCCCTTGGTTTGGGATATATTATCTTGAAAAATATGATATATTGTTATCATCGATATTATTATTTCTCCTAGACCTCTCCGTACAAAGGAGACTCTGCCGAAATTTTTTGTGAATTTTGGAGTTAGTAAAATTTTGTGAAATGTTTTTCAAACTTTTGTTAACTTGAATATAAAGGATTTAATTCGTTATAAATTGACATATTTTATTTAAATTATTTAATTATGTAAATTAATTGTTTATAAATTTAATATTTTGAATAAGATATATTAATTCCTTATCCCTTGTTTTTTCTTTTCGAGGACGAAAAGTTTTGAGTGGGAGAGAGTGTAATGACCCGTAATTTTGGATAATTAAAAATAATTATTTTAATAAAGTTTTGTGATTTAATGTTGGAAGAAATAAAATTTGTGATTTAATAATAAGAATACAACTGGAATGAAATGTAATAGTACTAATTTAAGGTAATTGTTGGCGGCTTTAAATGAAATTCCTATTAATTGAAAAGATTAAAAAGTTATAATTGGTTATAGATTGTAAATTAATTATAATAATGTGTGTATTAGATTAAAAGAGTAATTGAAAATTTGAATGTTGGATTAATTAATGAAATAGTAAGTAATAAAGTGAAATTGAATAAAATCAGTGTTGTGTAAATAACTATAACATTTGTGCGTAGATAATAAACAAAAAAATGTGATTAAATATAGAAATGGTGACAATTGTTGTTTGTTACCAATTATTTAAATTAGTTGAAATTGAATGAAATTAAATGTTACGTAATGTGAGTTAAGACGATAACTTTAAAAGGTAAATGCAATAAAATGTACATAAATATTAATTATATTCATTAGGCAATAATTGATTTAATAAAAGAGTGAAACCAAGATAAATTAATTTATTGGGATTTAAATTAATTTATTGGGATTTTAAATTATAATTAATGTGAAAATTGAAAAAGATTCAAAATAATTGAAATAATGCAATGAATATGGTAGAAGATGGTAATTAGAAATTATTAATGTAATAAGATATAAACCAATATTAACTATGCTCATCGAGGAATGATTTATTGGATAAAAAGATTGAAATCAATTAAATCAATTTATTGGAATTAAACTATAATAAAGTAGATTTAATTTCAGTTAAAATTGAACATTGTAACTAGTAAAATATTTAACATTGAATTGATATGCAAATTTGTTTTGAATGATTGTAAATGTCTAAGCAATCAAAAATGATGAAATTTGTTAGTTTATAAATATTTAATTAAAAAGTGATTTAATCAATTTAATCATAATTTATTTAATTAACGTGAAAATAGCCATTTTAGCCACTGTTTTGGATTTCGACGAAACCTTTTTTGTTGGATCCATAACGATGAATTATTGTAGGATTTCAAGTTTCGTAGCGATTGGACTTGTCGTTCGATCGTACGAGCTCGAAATGTGTAGAAATCAATTTAATTAAATTTAATTGAAATCATTTTGTAATAAGCTGATTTTAAGCTAACTTCTTCATACGATAGAATTAGGACTTGGAACCTATTCCATTGAGTTTAAACATCGAAAACATCTATTTTGATACATGGGAGGACCTATTTTCGTTCCGGAAGTAGAATGGACTTTTTGGGTCGCTATTCCTTGTTCGTAACAATTCGATATGTGTTTATTTTTTTATCAGGCTTTGTTAATATAAACAGATCTCTCCAAACCCTAGCAGCCTTTATTCCACATTACTATACGTACAATTCTTTCTGTTGCACCCTTCTCTATGGCAGAAACAAATTCCAACATTCAAACCCTAAATTCAATTTCCAAATCAATTTCAAAATTAAAAATCCTCAAAACTATATCATATTATATACTATTTCAAAGCTCTCGACGAGCGTAACCTAAATCTACAATTCATTTTTGCGTTTGAACTACAAGTTGACCAGAAATTAAGGATCAACCTCGACCGTTCATTCTAGGGTTTTCGCGATCCAACGGTGGTTCGTCGCCCGATCGACAATCGGGAAGCGGCGTTGGGAAGTGGGCGATGAGCAGGTCATGGATCTTCGAGGTGGCACACGGCAGGGGTGAGGTCGTCCTGGAGTGCTCGTGGCGATGACATGGCTTGATTTAGTGGAAAGCATGTCGAGTGGCGGTGATAACAGCCGATATGGCGGTGGCCGCAAAGTAGAGGGCCGATCGTGTTTTGGCTTGGGGTTTCGAACGCGAGAAACGGTTGCTGACCTGGTAACTGTATTCCTTTTATTATTTAATTTAATTTTGAATTTCAAACCACGAATGTTTGTAACTTGTTCATACGAGCTCGGATTCATGCACGGTTTGTTCCACTGGGATTGTATTTAAATTTCAGACATTACGGAACTGGTTTAGACAAATTATGAGACAGTTGAATTTTAGGCGTTATTTTAGATTTCAAATCGATTTAAAATCAAAGGTTAGTGTTTTGACCCACTCAAAACTACTAGATCATTTTATGTTAGTTAAATAAAATTTATGATGTGATTAGAGATTTATTGATTGATGTTTGGTACGTTTAAATTGTCATTCTAGTAAAATTTGACTTTTACCGTATTTAATCATCGTTTAATTTAATACTGAATTTAATCGTCAATTTAACACCTGTTAATGATAATAAATTACCTATTATTTTTTAGTGGAAATTAGGGAGGCATTCCTATCATACTTTCATATTATAAAGCGGGTCCCTGTCAAAGTTTCATTGTAAATCCGGTCCCTGTTTTCTGGAGACGAAGAAAATTATTGCTGAAATGTCAGCAACTTTTATAAATAAGTGCTGATATTTCAGCAACTTTCCCTGTCAAAGTTTCATTGTAAATCGGGTCCCTGTTTTCTGGAAACGAAAAAAGTTATTGCTGAAATGTCAGCAACTTTTATAAATAAGTGCTGATATTTCAGCAACTTTCATAAACTGTGTTCACAGTGACATAAATGTTGCTGAAATATCAGCTACTTTTATAAATAAGTGTTGGTATTTCAGCAACTTTCATACACTATGTTCATAGTGTACAGAAAAGTAGCAGAAATGTCAGCAACTTTTATGAAAAGTTGCATCATGCTCTGCAATAATCGTGAATAAAAAAACAGGGACCTAATTTACACTGAAATTTAGTGAAGGGCTTTTCGTGAATTTTGAAACTTAATAAGAACATGTGCCAAAAGTACCATATTTTTTATTGGTTGGTTTGGATGATGATTGTGATGGATGTGTGATTGTTGACATTGGATTACTGGATGTTGTATTTTATATTGTTATAACACTGCAAGTTCCTTATGGGTTGAAATGATACATACCCGAACGATCTATAGATTGGGGAAAAATCATTATGGGTTGAAATGATAGACTCGATTGATTTTAAGGATTTTTATTTAATTCGGGATTGCGATTTGAAATGATATATAATTGTAAAATTTAAATTGCGGATTGAAATGATAAATATCCGTATCACTTGACCATAAAGTAGAAAACTATATACAGACACCGGATCAGTTAAATTAAATGATTTTAATTCTTTAAATTTTTAATTCGATTAACTGGCATTTTTGAATTAGAAATTGATTTATATAAACTGAATTATTTTCGATAATCTTAGCATAAATGTTGAAATTGGAATTTATTTAATGAATTATTCAAAGGATTTAAATTGGAATTTGAAAGTTGAAGTGTCAAATATAAATGAATTTATCAGAATTGAGCTATTGAAATGTTTGGATATAACTTTGCAATCTATTTTAAACTATTTTAATTAAATTAACTATTTTAATCAATTTAAAACTGTCTTAATTTATTTTAACCTTGTTATCCCAACTTTTGGCAAAGTTGAGATATCCAAAATTTACTGAAAGCCAATGATTACTATTCATGAATATCAACCAAGCATCGCAGGATAACCATGGATATCAATGAATTTTGTCCGAGTTCGGAACGGGCCACAATTGATAGGACACGACAAGAAAGATCATAGAAGTCTGCATTTCAAATTTCAAGTCAATCCGAGGTCGTATGCTCAAGTTATGATGGATTCAAGTTAAGAGGAATGGGCATTGCTCGGTTCGAACCCATCACCCTGACTAGTTCGAACCCATCATGTTCGAATCCATCAGCCAACGACTCCATCCCGCTTCAACACCATTGACTTCGACTCCATCACGATGTCCTCTCTTCGAATCCCTCCAGGTTATGGAGTTCGTATCCATGGAGTTGCCATTGCCTCGGATCCATGAGAAATGCCCTCGCTTCGACTCCATCAAGTAAACCCCCAGATAGCCTTGCTCCGAATCCATCCACAACCTGACTTCGAATCCATGGACTGAGCTTTGCTTCGAATCCATCCAAGTCACCTCGCCCCATGCTATCTTCGAATCCAACGTGTTAAGACAACTTCAAATCGATCCAAGGTGACGCGTTTGGATCGATTCGAACAAACGACATTCCATCGATTCGAAGATGAACCTCGAAATCCAACCACGAAGCCATCCAGCAAACTCGGCAGAGAACTCGGACTCGACTCGTTCAACTCGGCGAAAAGCTTGGATCGAACCGAAGAAGGCACGCCACGTCACCCCTTGGATCGATTCGAAGTACTCGAATCAAACAGATCGATTCGAACAAGACCATAGCATCAGTTCGAACCAAACAGAAAGCCGAACACGCCAATTTCGAACCGATCATAACTTCCAATCCACTGATCCAAATCCCATGAAATTTTTACAGGAGTTCATCTACATGTTGAAGAATGTCCACACCAAATTTCACCATGATTGGACGATTTCTTGATCGATTCGAACCTAGGGTCGAATCAATCCCAATATGGGCCCGGATCTCCAGGTTTCGGCCATGTGGGCCCCTTCACGTGCTGGAAGTGGTCTACCTGATTTCTAGGAGAAATATCAGCCTCCTACGCCTATAAATAGAGCCCCAGGTCATTCAGAAAAGGGACCGGATTCTCTTTGGCAAAAATCAAGACTCTGAAGCATCAAGACTCCACCAAGGCTTTACTTTGTACTCAACAACCACCGTTGCACTTGAATTTCAGAACTACAATTCATTGTAATCCGCTGTAATCGATTGTAATCAGCGAAGAACATCAATAAAAGGAAAAACCTTTGAAGTGGACGTAGGCCGGAGATAGCCGAACCACTATAAATCGTGTGTTCTTGTTTACATTTATTATTTTGCTACTTAAGATCTGCGATTTGTGTTTGGATATTGCTGATTTATATCCCAACACTGGTGCTTCCACAATATTTGGGGTTTGTGACCAATTTTGGCGCAAACACTTTGGTGCTGTCACTGAGAAATGAACTCAGGAACTCCAATCCAGAAACAATGACTCGACAAATAAGACAAAGGGTTGATAGGAGCCAACAGGGAGGAAGCCAAGAGGCATCCTCAGGATCAGGAGAAGGACAAGCTCCCGTCTATATCATCAGAGACGAGATGGAAGCTATGGCTAATTCACTACGCGAGAGCATGATGAAAACCCAACAGGAGATGCTGCAAAATTTCCCCGAGCAAATGAGGACAGCAAACATGCAAAACCTTGGACCAACTACAACAGCTATGAGTGTAGGACAAGGAATCAGGATTGCAGAAGCTAACGAAGGACAGGCTCAAGGCCAGAATATGGGAATTGAAGGTGGTCAGCAAGGCCTTGGGGGCAGACCCTCAGGGTCCGATACTGGAAGACCAACAGACGGAGCTCAACAGACTGGAGCCAATGCCTATGCTAACGAGCCACCAGAAGAATACGTACCAGAATTCCCTTCAAGGCTCGGGGGGCAGGACAGGAATCTGACGAAGGGCCAACCCCTAGACGGAGATGAGAGAATGATAGGCCTAATGCGACGAATCATGAGAGGAGGATTGCCTAGCGGAGGCCTAGAAGAAGTTAGTCGGAGTCCATTCACTCTAAACATCCGAAACGCAAGGAACCCTCCAAAGTTCAAACTACCAGCGCTAGAACCATATGACGGGAGATCAGACCCGACCATGCATATTACAAGATATATTAGGCACATGGAAGTGCTGGGGGCATCCGAGGAAGTGATGGCACGATGCTTCCCTCTATATTTGACAGATTTAGCTTCATTATGGTTCAGACAACTAGAGACTGGATCAATCGGAACATGGAGCGAGCTTGTAGATTGCTTCATGAGACAGTTCAGGGTCCATGTGACGCGACCCAAGAGTGTGATGACTTTAGCTTCAATCAAGCAAAGGACCGGAGAGTCCATAAAAGATTTTCTGTTAAGATTCAATGTGACAGTGACTTCTGTAGATCGTCCGGATCCGTCAATGATTTTAATGGTGGCGGTGGCAGGAGTCGCGGAAGGCACCAAATTTAAGGATTCTCTAACTAAAGATCCACCGCAAGATCTTGGAGAGTTCTTTCATAAAGCTGAAAAGTTCATTCGGTTAGAAGAATCACGAGCCGAGAGTCGTGAAATAAATACCACACAAAGCGTAGGAACCTCCAGAGAACAGTCCGGAGCGGACAAGGGAAAGAGGAAACAGGATGACAGACACGATGGTCCTGATAAACGGAAGAAATTCCGAGAACCAAGATTCAGGCAGTACACCGATCTGACTACAGGCCTAGAAAGAATCTACACTGAAACTAGGGGGCAACTCCCCTATCGAAAACCACCTATAAGAGATCCCACTAAGCGGGAGCGCAGGACTGGAAAATATTGCCTATTCCATGAGCTGGATGGGCACACTACAGATGAATGCCGTCACCTAAAGGATGAGGTGGAAGAACATGCCAGGAGTGGTAGATTGCCGCAATTTGTCAGAGAACGGACAGCAGCGACAAGGCTTGAACAACTACCGCCTCCACCTAACAGGAACGATCTTGGATCGGGATCACGACTCGTCATCAACTGATTGAAGATGGCAAGGGCCAAGTCCAGGATTTGGACTTCGGTCAAATAATTTTATCTAGATTTATTTTCAGAATAAACGGTTACTCCACTTACACATGTACGGGAACCGGAGAGATCCCTAGGCATGCCCTGAGATGGAGATAAACCGCTACGCCCGGAGAGGCAGTTTTTAGCTTTTTTTTTCTGATGTTTGAGATTGAACATCTAAAACTTGAATTTTGATAAATAAATTAGAACTTCTTGAAATAAACCTTTTGACCGGAGAGTCAAAGGATGAACACTAAATACCAATATAAACATGATCGCTTTATGACCCTACCCAGAGAGAGATGGGGTCCGGAGTGCAAGAAGTGAGTTGCTTCGCCGGAGAGCGACAGGATCGGCTCACTTAAGCGCTGTTTCCCCTTCACCGGAGAGTGACAGGATGGGATCCAGCAAGAGCCCGGAGAGGCTATGATCGGTCTCGAACGACCAAGACATCGCTAAATGTTCAGATACACTGAACCGGAGTGCAAGAAGTGAGTTGCTTCGCCGGAGAGCGACAGGATCGGCTCACTTAAGCGCTGTTTCCCCTTCACCGGAGAGTGATAGGACGGGATCCAGCAAGAGCCCGGAGAGGCTATGATCGGTCCAGAACAACCATGATATCGCTATACGTCCTAACTGGAACCAGAGTGCAAGGGATAGAAGGCAACGCCGGAGAGCAATAGGATCTTTCTATTCAATCACTAAGTCTGGAATGGACTTAGTAAGGGTTCAGAGCAGCCAGTAATAGTCCGAAGAGATTACGAAACTTCATTCTCAACTTCTACGGAAAGAACGAATATTGATTTGGCTTCGAACAGCCACAAACTTGATTGATAATACCACAACTATGAATGAAACATGAATTCCTTACACTTGATATAAGACCATTCAAAACATACCTATTACAAAAAGGCATGTTTTGGGGGGCAAAATGTTATCCCAACTTTTGGCAAAGTTGAGATATCCAAAATTTACTGAAAGTCAATGATTACTATTCATGAATATCAACCAAGCATCGAGGGTAACCATGGATATCAATGAATTTTGTCCGAGTTCGGAACGGGCCACAATTGATAGGACACGACAAGAAAGATCATAGAAGTCTGCATTTCAAATTTCAAGTCAATCCGAGGTCGTATGCTCAAGTTATGATGGATTCAAGTTAAGAGGAATGGGCATTGCTCGGTTCGAACCCATCACCCTGACTAGTTCGAACCCATCATGTTCGAATCCATCAGCCAACGACTCCATCCCGCTTCAACACCATTGACTTCGACTCCATCACGATGTCCTCTCTTCGAATCCCTCCAGGTTATGGAGTTCGTATCCATGGAGTTGCCATTGCCTCGGATCCATGAGAAATGCCCTCGCTTCGACTCCATCAAGTAAACCCCCAGATAGCCTTGCTCCGAATCCATCCACAACCTGACTTCGAATCCATGGACTGAGCTTTGCTTCGAATCCATCCAAGTCACCTCGCCCCACGCTACCTTCGAATCCAACGTGTTAAGACAACTTCAAATCGATCCAAGGTGACGCGTTTGGATCGATTCGAACAAACGACATTCCATCGATTCGAAGATGAACCTCGAAATCCAACCACGAAGCCATCCAGCAAACTCGGCAGAGAACTCGGACTCGACTCGTTCAACTCGGCGAAAAGCTTGGATCGAACTGAAGAAGGCGCGCCACGTCACCCCTTGGATCGATTCGAAGTACTCGAATCAAACAGATCGATTCGAACAAGACCATAGCATCGGTTCGAACCAAACTGAAAGCCGAACACGCCAATTTCGAACCGATCATAACTTCCAATCCACTGATCCAAATCCCATGAAATTTTTACAGGAGTTCATCTACATGTTGAAGAATGTCCACACCAAATTTCACCATGATTGGACGATTTCTTGATCGATTCGAACCTAGGGTCGAATCGATCCCAATATGGGCCCGGATCTCCAGGTTTCGGCCATATGGGCCCCCTCACGTGCTGGAAGTGGTCTACCTGATTTCTAGGAGAAATATCAGCCTCCTACGCCTATAAATAGAGCCCCAGGTCATTCAGAAAAGGGACCGGATTCTCTTTGGCAAAAATCAAGACTCTGAAGCATCAAGACTCCACCAAGGCTCTACTTTGTACTCAACAACCACCGTTGCACTTGAATTTCAGAACTACAATTCATTGTAATCCGCTGTAATCGATTGTAATCAGCGAAGAACATCAATAAAAGGAAAAACCTTTGAAGTGGACGTAGGCCGGAGATAGCCGAACCACTATAAATTGTGTGTTCTTGTTTACATTTATTATTTTGCTACTTAAGATCTGTGATTTGTGTTTGGATATTGCTGATTTATATCCCAACACTGGTGCTTTCACAATACTTGGGGTTTGTGACCAATTTTGGCGCAAACAAACCTATTATAACCTATTTAATCCAATCTAATCTATTTTATCAATTTTAAACTAATTAAATTTATTTAATCTATTTTAAACATATTTATTATAATTTAAATCTGTTTAATCTATTTAAAATTTATTTAATCTTTTTCAAATCTATTTAATATAATTTAATCTATTTATTTAAATCTACTTAATATAATTTAAATCTATTTAATCTATATTTAGTCTATTTAAATCATTTTCAATCTAGCTACATCAAATTTAAATCTATTCAAACTATTTTTACTATTTAAACTAATTAAATCTATTTAAACTATTTCTAAACTATTAAACTATTTATGACCATCTAAACTATTTTCTAAAATTTCAGACTGTGTGAAGTTGAAGTGTTTTTTATATTTAAATCCATGATGATGGTATGTCCTAAGTTGGAATTTGGAACCGATACCTTTTTGGTGAAATGACATATTTGAGTAAATATGATGATTTTGGAACGAGGATTTAGTTAACCTATCTTATCAATAAATTCAAAAGTGAATATGATTTTGAAAGTGAGTATTATTTTGGAAGTTAATGTGATTTTGAAAGTGGATATGATTCGAAAGTGATATGGTTTTAAGAATACAATATTTTGATATCAATTATAAATTGGTTTTGGGAAATGTAAAAGAACCATCCGGTGTGTAATAAGTGTTTGGTTGTTAAAGATACCAGGATCAGATATTGTCACAATCTCTGCCAATACCGAAAACTACTTTAACAATTGTGTATGTAGTGGAGATTCCAGAAATGAAATAGGATGGTTTGACGAACGATTCTGTATGAGGTATTTACGTGACCCTAACTCCCATAAGTCAACTTAGATGCGACTAAAATAGGAACCATGCCGAGCCAAGTGAGGTCGCACCTCCGATCGAACACATTTCTTCCATACCATATTATGGCTTTGTGATGATTTGGTGGCCACCCCTTGATTTTGATTTGCGAATGTGTTCCGAGGTGGGCGGTAGTAGTTGTTATGCATTACCGCCAGTCCGGATCCGCAATTGGTATATCTACTATGGCATTGCATCAAGTGTCGTGTTCACATGCCCTATCGTGCCTTCTTTGAGTTTGGTCTGTACCATACCTATGGAGTGACCTCGATAGCCCTTCAGTTTATGGAGGAATTACAGTACTCTATAGACTATGAGAATATATATAAAAATGTGTTAAGGGGTTATGGATAACGCCTTAATGCAATTTTAATACTTTACTGTAGACACTATTATAATAGCGTATTATACTACATAGTAGATAGTTTAACGGATCCTTAAGAGTTGGTAATCTTGAACATCTCTTAAGTTATCAAACTCGTGTTGACACTGGATAGGAGATGTCAAACCCCGTAAACATCTCTGACGCCGTTACACTCATGTTTATTTACTATTGATTTAACTTATATAAGATCTTTTAGTTCTGACTCGAGTGTTTTATCTTTTCGATTCGCTTGGGTCAGTCTGAGCTTTTCAGTGTATTGAAGACTGCTTTCTATAGGACAAAGATGAAGATTTTGTAGTATTATTGTTTACTATATTTGTAACGACCTGTAAATTTCGATAATTAAGAATTGTTAATTTAATAAAGTTTTGTAATTTAATATTAGGAGCAATAAAAATTGGTGATTAAATAATAAGAATATAGTTGGAATAAAATGAAATGGTATTAATTTAAGGCAATTGATAACTGCTTTAAATGCAATTCAATTAATTAAAAGGATTAAAAGGTTATAATTGGTTACAAATTGCAAATTTATTGTAATAATGAATGTATTAATTGATAAATGAATTAAAAGAGCAATTGATAATTTTAGTGTTGTATTAATTAAATAGGATGTAATAAATTGTAAATTGGAAACATAAATGCTGTGTGAATAACTATAACATTTGTGTGTAGATAACAAACATAAAAATGTGACTAAAAGTAAATGGTGATAGTTGTTATTTGTTACCAATTTAAATAAATCAATTACAAATAAATGTTACATTAATGCGAGTAAAGACAATAACTGCCAAATTGTGAATGTAATGAAATGAATGGAAATGTTAATTATGTTCATAAGGAAATAATTGATTCAACAAAGGAGTGAACCAAAGATAAATAAATTTATTGGGATTTTAAATCATAATAAAATTTACAAATATTCAATGTAATTGAATTAATGCAACCAATAAGGTAAAAGATGAATTTGGAGAACATTAATGTAATAAATAGCGAACCAGTGTAAATTATACCCAAAAGATGATAACTGGTTGAATAACAAGATTGAAAGTCAAACAAATGGATTATTGGAAATCTAATTTAAAATCTTTGAATCTATTGAAATTGAAATTAAATACTGTAAGTTATGCAATGTTCAATAATAAGTTGATATGGAAATTTGTTTTAAAGGATTTTTAAATTACAAAGTAATCTAAGATGATAGAAATTGTAAATTATCAAATTCGAATTGAGAAAGTGGTTTAATTAATTTAATATTAATTTATTTAATTAATGTGAAAATAGCCATTTTGACAACTAACTCGGATTTAGATGAAACCAGTTTCATCCGATCCGTAACAGTGAATTATTGTCGGATATTAAGTTTCGTAAGGATTGGACTTGTCGTTTGATCGTACGGACTCGAAACACGTAGAAATCAATTCAATTGAAATCAATTTGAAATAAGCCGATTTTAAGTTAACTTCTTCATACGAGGGTATTTGGACTTGAAACCTATTCCATTGAATTTAAAATTATTGAAAACATCTATTTTGATATATGGGATGACCCATTTTCGTTCCGGAGGCAAAACGGATTTTTCTGGTCGTTTATCGTTCAATCCAATTCGATCTGGTCCATTCTTTCTGTTTCAACTTTGCCTATAAATAGCCCGTTATAAACCCTAGCAACCTTTTCATTTTCTATTGTCTGTAAGTATAATTCTATCTGCTTCTCTCTCTTCAATGGAAGACAAACCAAAACCAATTCAAAATTCAATTGCAAATCAAAATCAAATCGAAAATTAAAACTCCCCAAACTATATCAAACTATATATCGATTTGAAGCTCTCATCGAGCGCAAGTTAGATCTGTAGTCTGTTTTACGATTTGGGTTTCGGTATGGCCAGAACTAGGTGATGAAGTCTCAGCTGTTTGTCATGTCCTGAACGACTTCGTCCGATCAACGAATCAGGGGTACATTGTTGTGGTAAGGGCCGAGGGCAGTTCATCCTTGGGGTTTGTGTGGCAAGTCAATGGCCAGATCGTTGGCTAAAATTAAAATAGGGTTCGAAGCCCTAGGAAGTGGGGTGGCGGTGCACGGTGGTAGAGGAGGCCGGAGGTGGAGTCGTGGCCATGGACGGGTGCGCCACATCGAGGGCATGACGATGGTGGTGGTTGGCGATCGGTTGGGGGTCGGTGGCGCTCGTAATCAGCGGTAAAAGATTCGGCGTTGATGGTTTCCTGTTGCGTTTGAACAAGGAGGAAGGGTTCCAGTAGTGGGTGTGGGCATGTTGACGTGGCGAGATGTGTGTAGTGATCTCTTTTTCTATTTTATTTTATTTATCAAATCCAATTTTTCTAATTATCATAACTTTCACATACGAGGTCTGTTTCACGCATGGTTTGTTCTGTTGGGATCATATCGAAATTTCGGACAACATAGAACTGATTTAGATGGATTTTGAGATTGTTTGGATTTAGGCCCTAAGGTGAGTGATTTAACCCACTCACAACTTCTAAAATTTCTTATGTTAGTTAAATTCAATTTATGATGTGATTAGGAATTTATTTATGGTTATTTGATATATTTAAATTTGCTATTCCAGATAATTTGAATTTATTTGAATTAAACCATTATTATATTTATTATTGAATTCAAATTGCCAGTTAAATACCTGTTATTGATAATTAGTTAATTGCCGATATTTATTGGTTGGATTGAATGATGATTATGATGGATGTTGGGTTGTTGATATTGGATGATTGGATGTTATGTTTAATTTATATATATTGTTATTACTCTGCACGTTCCTTTAATTATCATTAGAAAATCATTATGGGTTGAAATGATATATACCCGAACAATCTATAGATTAGGGAAAAATCGTTATGGGTTGAAATGATAGACTCGAGCGATTTTATGGATTTTACTGTTAACTTGTGATTACGAATTGAAATGATATATATCCGTAAACTAATTACGGATTGAAATGATAAATATCTGTATCACTTGACCATAGGGTAGAGAATTATGTATAAGGACACCGGATTAGTTAAATTAAATGATTTTAAATCTTTAATTTCTTTGAATTTCAGTTAAATGATATTTTGAAATAAAATTTGATTTATATTAATTGAATTATTATCAAAATCCAAGTTTTATGTTAAAATGAGAATTGGTTTAAATGAATTGTTTAAAGAAATTAAATTGAAATTTTAAAGTTGAATTTGAAGTATAAGTTAAGTGTATCGGAATTAAGTTATTAAAATTGTTTTGAAATATAACTTTGAAATATATTGAAATTGAAGCAATTTAAATTGATATTTCAAACATGGATTGGAAGTGATATTGAATTAAACATTTTACTGGGAATTTGAATTGAAAATTTTGAAATTGGGTTTTGGAAATCGAAAATGGTCCAAATGTGCTAAAATGATAAATAGTTTAAATTGATATAAATTTCAAATTCATGTTTTTAATATAAATTATTTAAAGATATATATTTTTAAGGATTCTAAATTTTAAGATTTTCAAATTATTAAACTATTTTAACCTATATTAACTGTATAAAAAATCATTTTAACCTATGTTAAACCATTTAATTTATTTTAAAACTGATTAACCCAATTTAACTTACTTTAAATCTAATTAATCTATTTTAAAGCTATTTAATCTATTTTAATTATATTTAATCTATTTTAAATCTATTTAACTATCTTAAATCAATTTAACAGTATCTTTAATCTATAATTAAACTATTTTAGAGTATTTTAACTATTTGTAACTATTTTAACTATTTATATCTATTTAAACTATTTTCAAAATTTTCAGACTAAGTAAAGTGGAAGTGTTCATGTTCAAATTCATTGGTTTAAACACAAATACGGTTAAATGATATTATAATCTAAGTTGGGATTTAAATGTTATAGTTAATTGAATATGATGATCTTGAAGTAAGGATTTAACCTATTAGGAAATATGATTTTTGAAAGAAATTATGATTTCGGAAACGATATGATTTCAAAGGTGAATATGATTTCAAAATGAATATAATTTCGAAAGTGATATGGTTTGAATTGACTATGATATTATAATGAAATGGTTTTGGAAAATTAAAAGAACCATCTGGTGTGTAATAAGCGATTGATTGTTGAAGAGACCGGGATCAGAAATTGTCATACTCTCTGCCAATCCCGAAAACCACTTTAACAACTGTGTACGTGGTGGAGATTCCAAAAATGAAGTTGGATGGTTTGGCGAACGATGTCTGTATGAGGTATGATGTGACCCTGACTCCCATGAGTCAGCTTAGATGTGACTAAAACAGGAGCCATGCCGGGCCAAGTGAGGTCGCACCTCCGATCGGACACATTTCTTCGATACCATATTATGACTTTGTGATAATTTGGTAGCCAACCCTTGATTTTGATTTGGGAGTGTGTTCCGAGGCGGCGGTCATAGCTGCTATGCGTTACCACCAGTCTGGATCCGCAATTGGTATATCTACCCTGGCATTGCCTCGAGTGCCGTGTTCACATCCCCTAGAGCGCCTTCTATGAGTTTGTTTTGTACCATACCTATGGAGTGCCCTCTGATAGCCTTCAGTTTACAGAGAAGTTATGGTACGGTATTGTTAACGCTAAAAATGTACGCCAACACCCCCGGTGCGAGTCGTGACGAAGTGAAAGCACCACCCGTTTGCACGGGAACTAAGAGTAAACAGAAAATAATAGAAAACAGTAAAAGAGACAACAATTTTTATAGTGGTTCGGCTCTAAGTCAAGCCTACGTCCACTTTACATCCTCCATTACGATCTTTGAGTACACTCTTACAACTCAACTTCGAGATTACAACACTATGACAACACAACTCTCCGATTACAACACTTTAACAGCTTTTACAATCAACCTTCGATTACAACATGATCTAGACAAGTAGCTAGAACTTTGATGATGAATTGCTATTCGGATTCATGTTGAATATGATTGATCTCCTCTCTTGGATCTTTGGAATGTGGTTGGTAAATGAAGTATGGTGGAGGTCGGGAAAACAACAGAGTCTTGGTGCTTCAAAGTTCGGAAAAAGTTCTTTTTTTAGTTGGAGTAGGTGGAGCATTTATAGGGAATCCTGGAGTTAGGTCGGCAGGGACGACCTAAGGGTTAGGTCGTAGGTCGTGGGCGACCTAAGGAGCAACGGCATAGGGTCTGGCGACCTAAGGAACAATGGCATAGAGATGGGTAGGTCGTCAGCGACCTAAGGAGAATGGTAAGCGGCTTAAACACGTTGATGTATCAAGTGGAGCGACCTAGAGGTAGGTCGTTAGTGACCTAAGGGGTAGCAGGAGAGGGAGTGGCGATCTAAGGAGCTACGGTGCAGGGAGCGGTCTTGATCTGGATAGGTCGCGAGCGATCTATCTTTGAAAGAGCAGTACATCGGTTGCAAGCGAGCTAACTTTGAAGGAGTAGTGTTTAGGTCGTGAGCGACCTAACTTCGATAAGGCAGAGCATAGGTCGCTCCTTCTTAGATCGCTAACTTGTTGAATCTCTGGAATCTCTAGGTCGTTTCACCTCTTAACTTGCTTAAGTTGTTGAGCCTTTAGGTTGCTGGAACCTTTCGCTTGCTAGGTCGTATCCTTTAGGTCGTTGATCACTAGTTCGTAGGAAGTTAGGTCGCTTAGCTTGTTGCCATGTTAGATCGTTGAGTTGCTTTGAGGTGAACTATCTTTGGTTTCTCTGTTGATCTTTTGGTATCACGGCCTTGCTAAAAAGGCGGGATAACACTTGCCCCCCAAAACACGCCTTGTGGTAGGAATGTGTGTTTTGTAATGCCATAAGCTGGATGTTCATATCCTATTGATGACCTGCAAAGGAATTGATAGTTTTATATAGCCCTAAATGACGACCGTTAAGGATCGAGCTATTTGGGATGAAGTGCGGCCGTTTACGGTCAAGCTCCTAACTTCAAATGACGATCGTTCGTGATCGAGTCATTTGAGGTGAAGTGCGACCGTTCACGGTCAAGCGTCTAAATCCATGCGTCGATCGTTCGGGATTGAGTCATTTGCGGTGAGATGTGATCGTTCACGGTCAATTGCTTAACTTCAAATGACGACCGTTCGGGATCGATTCATTCGAGGTAAAGTGCGACCGTGCCCGGTCAGGGGGTAGACCTCAAATGGCAATCATTCGGTATCAAGCCATTTAAGGTGAAATGTGGCCGCTAGCGATCAAGCGCCTTACTTCAAATGACGACCGTTCATAATCGAGCCATTTGCGGTAAAGTGCGACCGTTCGCGGTCGAGTGGCGGAGCTCGAATGACGACCGTTCGTGATCGAGCCATTCGAGGGGGATTGTGACCGTTCATGGTCAAGCGCCTTACTTCAAATGACGATCGTTCAGGATCGAGTCACTCATGGTAAGGTGCGACCGTTAGCGGTCTGGTGGTGGACCCCAAATGACGATCGTTCGTGATCGAGCCATTTGAGGTGAAAAGTATTGTGCCGTTCGAGGCGAGTTATGACTGTTTGGAGTCAGATGTCTTTCGAGGCGAGTTTGTGACTATTCGTAGTCGGGTGCCTATTCGAGGCGAGTTGTCCTGATCTCAAATGACGACCGTTCGGGATCGAGCCATTCGAGGTCAGGTGAGTTGATGTACGCCCGGAGGGGGCTTAGTGTTGGGGGGACTTAGTGTCATCTATGCCAGATTCACGTTCAGGTGAGTTTCTAGATTGTTTATGTGCCTGTTGAAGGCGAATAAGTGTGCCCGGCGGGGCTTAGCCATCTCAAGATTATCAAAATCAAATATTCAACTGAAGAGTTTCAAAGTCAAAATGTTTGAAAAAGTCAAATCCCAACATCAGAAGTAAAGCATGAAAGCAAAGTAATCAATCATCAGAAGTAAAACATGAAAGCAAAGTAATCAATCATCAGAAGTAAAACATGAAAGCAAAGTAATCAATCATCAGAATCAGAAGAAAAACATGATAGCAAAGTAATCAATCATTAGAAGTAAAACATGAAAGCAAAGTATTAACGTCCGAGTGCAAACACCTAAATCGATGTGATTTATAGTTGTATCAGAGCATGCCTGGGGATCGTTCGCGGTCCCGTTCATGTGTGAACAACTTAATTGTGTCGATGTGGAGTTTTCCACTCATTCGTCATAACCTCAATCAACCGATAACAAGCTAACGCCTCGATCTTGAGCCGTCTCCAGTTGGTGAAAATGGTGGTCGTTCTTGTTCCACCATTGAAGTCTTCTTTTTCACATACTGTGACAGCAAACCATCCCGGATGTGCCCCTCGATTTCATCTTTCAAGTGTCTGCAGTCATTTGTACTATGACCATTCAACTCATGGAATAAGCAATACTTGTCTGACTTTTTCTCGTTGTTAGTTGGATCTCTCCTTATCGGCTTTCGGTAAGGAACCTGTCCCTTAGTGTTTTGGTGAATTCGTTGCAATGTCTCATTCAACTCCGTGTATGAAGTGAATCTTGGCTCTCTACATTGTCGCGCTGACCTATCGTTGTTATCCTCAGCCTTTCGTTTACCTTTGCTTGTTTCCACACCTTTCTCAGGAGGATTCCCACCTTTGACCACAAAAACATCGATTCCTTCTCCTACTTCTCTTTCGGCCTTTGCGTCTTCTAACCGTAGAAATCCTTCAGCCTCATGGAAAAATTCCCCTAGATCCATAGGGGGATCACTTGTCAAAAAATTCTTAAATTCTGTACCATCAGCTATACCCGACACAGCTGCCATCAAGACCATGGATGGATTCGGTCGATCCACCGATGCTGCAGCTACATTGAATCGCGTCAAAAAGCTTCTCAAAGATTCCCCATTTCTTTGTTTCAGTGCCGCCAAACTCATAACATTCTTAGGTCTCGAAATGTGAACCCTGAATTGCCTCATAAACCTTTCCATCAGATCATTCCACGTCCCGATAGATCCATTCTCCAGTTGTCCGAACCACAATGCCGCAATATCTGTCAAATACAATGGAAAGCACCGGGCCATAACTTCCTCTAATGCCCCCCAACACTTCCATATGCCTCATATATTTTGTCAGATGAACTGTAGGGTCTGTCCTTCCATTATACATATCCAACGATGGTAGCTTAAAGTCTGGAGGGTTCTTAGCTCGCCTGATTGTTGTGGTAAAAGGACTCCTATTCACATCCTCCAAGTCCTTGTTTACCAAGCCACCTCTCATAGCTCTTTTAACCATTTCTACCAATCTGTCACCGTCTCCTAGTTGTAGTCCTCATCCATCACCTTCGGCCTGCCCCCCGAGTTCACGAGGTAATTCTGGAATCTGTTCTCTTGGTTGAGCTCCTATTGCTCTGTTAATGCCATGTTGCTCGAATCCACCAGATGTTTTCCTCGGTACTGGGTCAATGTGCTCTAGATGAGTGCCCTCTAGCTCTGGTGCCGCCTCAGATAGTCCTGCTCTGTTCTGAACTCCAGTCGCTCCTTGATTTTGCGCTCCAAGTTGCCCAATCTGCTGAAACAAATTCTGGCTCAACTCCTCTTGCCTTTTCATCATTGTCTCCATCTCATCCCTGGTGACAAAGACTGAAGTTTGGTTCTCTCCTGAGGAAGCCCCTTGACTCCCTTCGTGCTGACTTCTTTCTGGTCTCTGTCTTCTACTTGTTTTCCTTCCAGGAGCCATAATCTCGGATAGACTTCTGGTTCTTCAAGAGAGTCTCTCAACAAATCTTTGCAAAGCAATGATGAAAGCGTTCCTGAGTTTAATTCTCAGTGAAAGCACCAAAAAGTGTTAACTCTAAAAATGTACGCCAACACCCCCGGTGCGAGTCGTGACGAAGTGAAAGCACCACCCGTTTGCACGGGAACTAAGAGTAAACAGAAAATAATAGAAAACGGTAAAAAAGACAACAATTTTTATAGTGGTTCGGCTCTAAGTCAAGCCTACGTCCATTTTACATCCTCCATTACGATTTTTGAGTTCACTCTTACAACTCAACTTCGAGATTACAACACTATGACAACACAACTCTCCGATTACAACACTTTAACAGCTTTTACAATCAACCTTCGATTACAACACGATCTAGTCAAGTAGCTAGAACTTTGATGATGAATTGCTCTTCGGATTCATGTTGAATATGATTGATCTCCTCTCTGGATCTTTGGAATGTGGTTGGTAAATGAAGTGTTGTGTAGGTCGGGAAAACAGCAGAGTCTTGGTGCTTCAAAGTTCGGAAAAAGTTCTTTTATTAGTTGGAGTTAGTGGAGCATTTATAGGGAATCTTGGAGTTAGGTCGGTAGGGATGACCTAAGGGTTAGGTCGTAGGTCGTGGGGGACCTGAGGAGCAACGGCATAGGGTCTGGCGACCTAAGGAACAACGGCATAGAGATGGGTAGCTCGTCAGCGACCTAAGGAGAATGGTAAGCGGCTTAAACACGTTGATGTATCAAGTGGAGCGACCTAGAGGTAGGTCGTTAGCGACCTAAGGGGTAGCAGAAGAGGGAGTGGCGATCTAAGGAGCTACGGTACAGGGAGCGGTCTTGATCTGGATAGGTCGCGAGCGGTCTATCTTTGAAAGAGCAGTACATCGGTTGCAAGTGAGCTAACTTTGAAGGAGTAGTGTTTAGGTCGTGAGCGACCTAACTTCGTTGAGGCAGGGCATAGGTCGCTCCTTCTTAGATCGCTAACTTGTTGAATCTCTGGAATCTCTAGGTCGTTTCACCTCTTAACTTTCTTAAGTTGTTGAGCCTTTAGGTCGCTGGAACCTTTCGCTTGCTAGGTCGTATCCTTTAGGTCGTTGATCACTAGGTCGAAGGAAGTCAGGTCGCTTAGCTTGTTGCCGTGTTAGATCGTTGAGTTGCTTTGAGGTGAACTATCTTTGGTTTCTCTGTTGATCTTTTGGTATCACGACCTTGCTAAAAAGGCGGGATAACAGGTATAGACTATGGAAATATATAAAATATGTTAATGGGGATATGGGTAACGCCTTAATGCTATTTTAATACTTTTACTTTACTGTAGAAATATTATGGTAGTGTATTGTTCTACATAGTAGATAGATTAACGGATCCTTAGGAGATGGTAATCCCAAACATCTCTTAAGTTACTACACTCATGTTAGACATTCGATAGGAGATGTCAAACCCCGTAAACATCTCTGACGCCGTTCCACTCATATTTATTTGCCGTTGATTTAGCTTACATAAGATCTTTTAGTTCTGACTCGAGTGTTTTGTCTTTTCAATTTGCTCGGGTCAGCCTGAACATTTCACGGTTGGGGACCTTATTTGTGGAGGACAAAGAAGAAGATTTGTACTATTATTATTTAATATATAAATTCCACCGCATCATGTCGTTCCATTGCATTTATTTATTTATCCTTATCGTCTGTAACTTTGATTCTGTATTGTATAAGTATAATCAAATTTATTTGTAAACAGCTTCATGAACTGTTATTTGATTATTATATTTTGTCATTCCGCTGTGAGATTCTGTATTTATTTTCTTCCTTTCTCTACTTTTCTTATTTACCCCATAACAATATATCTTTTTGAATGGTTTGAGTTTGAAGTGTGTGTCCGCTTAAAACGTCCAAAAGGCATGTCATTACAGTTGATATCAGAGCCTTGTTTAGCGATAACCTTTGCTTTGTGGGGTTTGACTCATATTAAATAGGGTTGTAATACCCTAGAATGAGTCGCTGAGTGTATATATATGAGAGAGCGTATTTGTTAGCTTTATAAAAGGTTTTTATAATGTGTTAATTTGTTGTGTTTTGTATTTATAGATTCTGGTTGGTGCATATGATGCTATGACATCGATAGGAATTTCTAAACACTTAATAAGACTGACGGACACAATATTGGTTTTGAAATACAAGTAAATGAAATAATTTTATCTGTCATATATTTTTTATATAATATAATAAAATTTTATAAATGATATAGTTGGATGTAATAGTTGTTGTCACGTAGTGAAATTTATAAATATTGGTTGAAAAATAAGATTTGTAAATAAAATAAATATAAATTGGAAAATTTAGAACTTAAGTTCCGGAATTTTTAAAATTTCTTTTGAATGATTTTGTAATATAATATTAATATTATTTGGAAGTATTTTTGTTATAAATATTTCAGTATGATTTGAAAGAAATGTTTGAAGGAATTTTAGAAGGAAATAATTTTATACTTCCCTTTCTATCGTTGGAAAATAAATTCGGTGATGAGTGCACGCATCATCGACATTCGTTTTCGAGTTTCAAAGTGGGACATGTAGTAGTTTACTAAACATTTATTCTGATAAATAAATCTTAATTTCAAATTTACAAATACGATCTGATATGTATAAAACGATATGATTATATATATTATTATTTTAAAATAATTGAACTGAAACTAGGTTGTTAAAATAATTTAAAATAATTAGAAAGTGAAATTATTGTAATGAATGGGATCTTGACTATTTTAAATATTGGAAACTTCTAAAATAAAAATAAGAAATTTGATGTTAAAATGATAAATAAAAAAAATAAGAAACTGAAAATTTGTAAATTGTAAATAAAAGGAAAATGAAAATAAGAAAGTGTAACTATTGAACATTTTGATTTAAAATAAATATGAAAACTTGTGTAACCTTTTATTGCATTCTAAAAAACATATATATATATATATATATATAGCTTACCGAAATGTTAAAAGTTGTAATGTTAAATAGGATATGTGATAGAATATTATTTACGTAAAACTTCAGAAAATGAAAATGTTCAATAGACTTACTTTTATAAATAAGAATTCTAATGCTATAAATTGTTATTAACTGAAGTCTATAGTTTGAAATGCTACTAATTAAATGTAATAAACTGAATAATATAAAAAAATGATAATAAACTTAGGTTAACATTGTAAGCTATGTATAATCTTATTAAATGGTAAAGGTAAATACTGTAAGTAAATAATCATTAACTTGAATTGAAATTGAAGCCATTTATAAATAAAATGAGTATTATATAAATTGAATGATTACAACTTCAGAAAACATTGGAAATAATTTAGAAATGTGGTTAATATTCAATAATACTTTATATGGAAGAATGAATGTGAAAAATAATTTATAAATGGTGAATTGAATTGTAATGAAACTGGCCTAATAATGTATAATTCAATAATTGAAATAAAACTACTTATTTAAGAAGTGAATGTAAAGTAAGAAAATGAAAGAAAAAGGTATTGTATGAATAAAGGAGAGGTTAACTTATGTAAGTAACAACGAATGTAAATTTATGAAAATAAACATTATAAGAATGAGAAAAGAAAATTAATGTTGAATAAAAAAGGGAAATCAAACTAAATTGTGAATGTGAAGTAAACTGAAATATAATATATACAATACTTCAATAATTAATCCATTTATAATTCAAATAATTGAAATGGATATAATTTATGTAAGTAAAGAATGTAAATTTAAGAAATAAGCCTTACATAAATGAATGAAATTTGAAATTTTGTAAGTAATGAACGTGAATAGAAGAAAATCATTGTATGAAACAAAATGAACAACAAATGATGTGGAAAAGATAAATAGAGTAACTTAAAAATGTGTGAATTCCTTGTTTGCTTGATTTATGGATTGGTTGGGAAAGGATACTCCTACTTTGTATAGAGATGTATGAATAAACTATAAAGTTTTATCTACGACTTTTGAGTGTATGGTTTACTTAGTAGTTTATTTATCATCTTTATATGATTAGAAGTTCTGAACCCTAACAAACCATTTGTTTTGGTTGCTATGGATGGATGATTGCTCTCTTTATTGAAATAATGTTTGTATAGTTGTCTGTTGCAAATGAAGTTGTTGTTATGTGGTGATGTTTTGTTTGTTATTTATTGAAATAACTTAAATATTTCTCTTTATGTAATTTTCTAACTTCTTTAGATTATATAAGCGAAATACAGGTTATGGAAGCAATTGATGTTGCTTTTAGTTTCATAAAATAAGTGTTATTTGCCCGACAAATCGGTACGTTCTCGGGTTACGGTTTTCTAGCGATATTATATTGTCTTTCCCGTGGTTTAGGATATATTATTTTGAAAAATATGATATATATTGTAATATTGATATTATTATTTCTCCCAGACCTCTCCGTACAAAGGAGACTCTATCGAATTTTTCCATGAATTTTGGACTTAGAAAATTTTTGAAGTATTTTCCAAACTTTTGTTAACTATAATATAATGGATTTAAATTGTTCCAAATTGATATATTTTATCTACATTATTTAATTTTGTAAATTTATTTGTTTATAAATTTAAAATTTTGAATAAGATATATTAATTTCTTAATTCCTTCTTTTCCCTTCTTTTACCTTTTCGGGGACGAAAAGTTTTGAGTTGGGGAGAGTGCAACGACCCATAAATTTCGGTAATTAAAAATTGTTAATTTAATAAAGTTTTGTAATTAATGTTGGGAGCAATAAAAATTGGTGATTAAATAATAAGAATATAACTTGAATCAAATGAAATGGTATTAATTTAAGGTAATTGATAACCGCTTTAAATGTAATTCAATTAATTAAAATGATTATAAAGGTTATAATTAGTTATAAATTGTAATAATGAAATTAATTAATAACTGAATTAAAAGAGGAATTGATAATTTAAGTGTTGTATTAATTAAATAGGGTGTAATAAATTATAAACTGGAAAAATGAATGTTGTGTGAATAACTATAACATTTATGCGTAAATAACAAACATACAAATGTGACTAAAAGTAAATGGAGACAGTTGTTATTTGTTACCAATTTAAATAAACCAATTACAAATAAATGTAAATAAATGTTACATTAATGTGAGTTAAGACAATAATTGCCAAATTGTGAATGTAATGGAATGAACGGAAATGTTAATTATGTTCATAAGGTAATAATTGATTCAATGAAAAAGTGAACCAAAGATAAATAAATTTATGGGGATTTTAAATCATAATAGAATTTACAAATATTCAATGTAATTGAATTAATGCAACCAATATAGTAAAAGATGAATTTAGAGAACATTAATGTAATAAATAGTGAACCAATGTTAATTATACACAATGATAATTGGTTGAATAACAAGATTGAAAGTCAAACAAATGGATTATTGGAGATTTAATTTAAAATCTTTGAATCAATTGAAATTGAAATTAAATACTGTAAGTAGTGCAATATTCAATAATAAGTTGATATCGGAATTTGTTTTATAGGTTTTTTAAACTACTAAGTAATCTAAGTTGATAGAAATTGTAAATTATTAAATTTGAATTGAAAAAGTTGTTTAATTAATTTAGTATTAATTTATTTAATTAATGTGAAAATAACCATTTTGACAACTGATCCGGATTTCGATGAAACCAGCATCATCGGATCCGTAACAGTGAATTATTGTAGGATTTTAAGTTTCGCAATGATCGGGCTTGTCATTTGATCATACGGACTCGAAACGCGTAGAAATTAGTTCACTTGAAATCAATTTGAAATAAGCTGATTTTAAGTTAACTTCTTCATACGACTGAATTTGGACTTGAATCTGTTCCATTGAATCTAAAATTATTGAAAACAGCTATTTTGATATATGGGATGACCCATTTTCGTTCCGGAGGCATAACGGGCTTTTCGGGTTGTTTATCGTTCAATCCAAATCGTTTTGGTCCATTCTTTCTGTTTCAGCTTTGCCTATAAATAGCCCGTTTTAAACCCTAGCAACCTTCTTATTTTCTATTGGTTGTACGTACAATTCTATCTGATTCTCTCTCTTCAATGGCAGATAAACCAAAACCAATTCAAAATTTAATTGCAAATCAAAATCAAATCGAAAATTAAAACTCCTCAAACTATATGAAACTATATATTGATTTGAAGCTCTCGACGAGAGCAGTTCAGATTTGCAGTCTGTTTTTCGATTTCGGTTTCGGCGTGGCCAGAACTGGGTGATGTAGTCTGGGCCATTCGTCGTGTCCTGATCGACTTCGTTCGATCGACGAATCAAGGTACACTTTTGTGGAGAGGGCCGATGGGAGTTCATCCATGGGTTTGTGTGGCGAGTCAACAGCCAGATCGTTGGCTAAAATTCAAATAGGGTTCGAAACCCTAGGTAGTGGGGTGGTGGCCACGGTGGTAAAAGAGGCCGGTGATGAAGTCATGGCCATGGACGGGTGAGACACGTTGAGGGCATGACGATGGTGGTGGTCGACGATCGGTTAGGGGTCGGTGGTGCTCGTAATCGACGGTCAAAGATTCCATGTTAATGGGTTTCGGTTGCATTCGCACATTAAGGAAGGGTCCCAGTAGCAGGTGTTGGCATGTTGACGTTGCGAGACGTGTGTGGTTATCTCTTTTTCTATTTTATTTTATTTAAATTTAAATCTAATTGATCTAATTATCATAACTTTCGCATACGAGGTCCGTTTCACGCGCGGTTTGATCTGCCGGGATCATTTTGAAATTTCGGACAACATGAACAGGTTTGGATGAATTCTGAGACCGTTTGAATTTGGGTCCTAAATTGGATCTTAAATCGATTTAAATTCAAAGGTGAGTGATTTAACCCAATCACAACTTCTAAAATTTCTTATATTAGTTAAATTCAATTTATGATGTGATTAGGAATTTATTTATGACTGTTTGATACGTTTAAATTTGCTATTCCAGTTAGTTTGAATTTATTTGAATTAAACCATTATTTAATTTATTATTGAATTCAAATTGTTAGTTAAATAACTATTATTGATAATTAGTTAATTGCTGATATTTATTGGTTGAATTGAATGATGATTATAATGGATGTTTGATGTTGATATTGGATGATTGGATGTTATATTTAATTTATATGTATTGTTATCACTCTGCAATTTCCTTTAATTATCATTAGAAAATCATTATGGGTTGAAAAGATATATACCCGAACGATATATAGATTAGGGAAAATTCGTTATGGGTTGAAATGATAAACTCGAGCGATTTTATAGATTTTATTGTTAACTCGGGATTGCAGATTGAAATGATATATATCCATAAATATAAATAATTACGGATTGAAATGGTAAATATCTGTATCACTTGACCATAGGGCAGAGAATTATACAAGGATACCGGATTGGTTAAAATAAATGATTTTAAATCCTTAATTTCTTTGAATTTCAGATAAATGATATTTTGAAATAAAATTTGATTTATATAAATCGAATTATTATTAAAATCCATGTTTTATGTTAAAATGGGAATTGGTTTAAAGGAATTGTTTAAAGAAATTAAATTGAAATTTTAAAGTTGAATTTGAAGTATAAGTGAAGTTTATCAGAATTAAGTTATTAAAATTGTTTGAAATATAACTTTGAAGTATATTAAAACTGGAGTAATTCAAATTTATATTTCAAACATGGATTGGAAGCAATATTGAATTAAACATTTTATTGAGAATTTGAACTAATAAATTTGAAATTGGGTTTTGGAAATCGAAAATGGTCCAAATGTGTTGAAATGAAATAAATAGTTTAAATTGATATAAATTTCAAATTCATGTTTTTAATATAAACTGTTTTAAAGATATATATTTTTAAAGATTCAAAATTTTAATATTTTCAAATTATTAAGCTATTTTAACCTATGTTAACTATATAAAAAAAAATCATTTTAACCTATATTAAACCATTTAATTTATTTTAAAACTAATTAAACCATTTTAACATACTTTAAATCTGATTAATCTATTTTAAAGCTATTTAATCTATTTTAATTATATTTAATCTATTTTAAATCTATTTTACTATCTTAAATCAATTTAACAGTATCTTTAATCTGTAACTAAACTATTTTAGAGTATTTTAACTATTTATATATATTTTAACTATTTATAACTATATGAACTATTTTCTAAATTTTTAGACTAAGTAAAGTGGAAGTGTTCATGTTCAAATTCATTGGTTTAAAATAAAATATGGTTATATGATGTTATAACCTAAGTTGGGATTTAAAAGTTATTGTTAATTGAATATAATGATCTTGAAGTAAGAATTTATCCTATTAGGAAACATGATTTTTGAGAGAAATTATGATTCCGGAAATGATATGATTTCAAAGGTGAACATGATTTCAAGGTGAATATAATTTCGAAAGTGATATGTTTTGAATTGAATATGATATTTTGATATCAATTATGAATTTGATTTGGAAATTTAAAAGAACCATCCGGTATGTAGTAAGCGATTGGTTGTTAAAGAGACCAGGATCTGATATTGTCATACTCTCTACCAATATCGAAAACCACTTTAACAACTGTATACGTGGTGGAGATTCCACAAATGAAGTAGGATGGTTTGGCGAACGATTTCTGCATGAAGTATGATGTGACTTGACTCATGTGAGTCAGCTTTGATGTGACTAAAACAAGAGCAATGCCGGGCCAAGTGAGGTCGCACCTCCGATCGGACACATTTCTTCGATACCATATTATGACTTTGTGATGATTTGGTGGCCACCCCTTGATTTTTATTTGGGAGTGTGTTCCGAGGTGGGCGGTAGTAGCTGCTATGCGTTACCACCAGTACGGATCTGCAATTGGTATATCACCCTAGCATTGCCTCGAATGTCGTGTTCACATGCCCTAGAACACCTTCTACGAGTTTGTTTTGTACCATACCTTATGGAGTGCCCTCTGATAGCCTCCAGTTTACGGAGGAGTTACGGTACTGTATAGACTATGGGAATATATAAAATGTGTTAAGGCGAATATTGGTAACGCCTTAACGCTATTTTAATACTTTTACTTTACTATAGACATATTATAATAGCTTATTGTACCACATAGTAGATAGTTTAACGGTCCTTAGGAGATGGTAATCAACATCTCTTAAGTTACTGCACTCACGTTAGACATTGGATAGGAGATATCAAACCCCGTAAACAACTCTGATGTCGTTACATTCATATTTTTTTGCCGTTGATTTAACTTATATAAGATCTTTTAGTTATGGCTCGAGTGTTTTGTCTTTTCAATTCGCTTGGGTTAGCCTGAGCATTTCAGGGTAGAAGTCCTTCTTTCTGGAGGACGAAGACAAAGATTTGTACTATTATTATTTAATATATTTATTCAACTGCATCATGTTGTTCCGCTGCATTTATTTATTTAACTTTGTTGTTTGTAACTTTGATTATGTATTGTATAAGTATAATCAATTTTATTTGTAAACAACTTCATGAAATGTTATTTGATTATTATATTTTTTTCGTTCCGCTAGGAGATTCTCTATTTGTTTTTTTTCTTTCTCTACTTTTCTTGTTTACCCCATATCAATCTTCCCTTTTGAATGGTTTGAGTTTGATGCGTATGTCAAGTTAAAAAGTCCGAAAGGCAGGTCGTTACAATATTTATTCCACTACACATGTTGTTTCGCTGCATTTATTTAACTATTACTGTTGTATATACTCTGATTCTGTATTGTAAAAGTATAATCAAATATTATTTGTAACACAGCTTCATGAACTGTTTATTTGGTCATTCCGCTGTGACATTCTGTATTTGTTTTCTTTCTCTACTTTTTTTTACCCCATAACAATCTGCCCTTCTGAATGTTTGAGTCTGACGTGTGTGGTTTATCGTCGATTAAAACCGTTCAAAAAGGTGGGTCGTTACAAAAAAGCAGGTCCTACCTTCATTATTTGAATTATTAACAGGCATATATGCGAAGATTTATCAACCATATAATCTTCCCAAAGAACCAATGATTGATTCAACATAAATTCAAACAGTAAGTCAACTATATTGTACATGTAGATAGATTTTTCCATCTCCCTTAGACTCTCATACCCATTATTTATTAGATCATTTTGCTTATAGAAATCAATTGAAGTCGGTTAAAGCATTCAACAACATGTATCATATTCATCGTTGTACAAACATTACAAGACTCGTTAATGTCGAGCATCACATCATACAACACTACAATATAATGCATTATGTCCTAACATCATCACACAATCCATATGAACACCTCAAACCATTTATATATCCCTTTAGGGTCCTAGGGGGCTTATCCCTAACACAGACATTCAAACGTCTAATTAGATGATTCAGACATCTTTTTGACGTAGTCAAACATTTGATTTTGTAGATTGGATGTTTATCTACATGTAGAATTGTTTCTTTGGCTTTTCAATTGATTGAACAAAACTTTAGTCTACCTAAGTTCAGGCGACCAGGTAAAAATTCAGATGTCTAAAATCCTTTAAAATAACTTGTAGGGACGAGGTTCATTCAAATGTGTGGATGTTTTAGTAAGATGTCTATTTGGCTGTGTATTACGCCCTTTATACTGTTCTCATATTTTTTTCCCATAAGTATTTGTCTTGATAAGTTTGAAATTTGCCTAACTTGTATGCTTATGTCAAGCAGGACTTTTGTTACTTGAGAAAGTGAGTCTTCCCTTGGTAAAGTAAACAACTATGCTAATATGCAAGTCCTTTATCACAAATGTTTGATTTCTGTTTAATCAAAACAGCCATCAAAGTCCAAATTCAAGTTCTTTACTTTTTTTCTTTGAGTATAAATTAAAATTTGGAAAAAGAGAGCTAAGGAATTCACCCCACTTTAAGTAGGATACATGCTTATTTATAGAAAAATTACATTGTAAGATTTTGGACATGTGGCGGGTAGCAACTTTGGACTATTGTGATCTTCTTTTCTAGTTACCGACATGGCACATCATCAAGATGGCACATAACATGGCTTGTTTCTTTCATCCTTTCATGCTGATGTGGCATAGTTCGATCAATAAGTGGTCACCGTGTAGATAATCAGGATAGTTTTGAAAACATTTTTAGATATGAGAAACCACATTTAGGCATGCATAGCACTTCAAGATAACTCTTTGACTTTAGACATGTGATTGCTCCATTGCTTTAGACATGCGATAGAGACATGTGTTAGCTCCTTCGCTTTAGACATGCGATAGCTTTTACTCTATCTTTGTGATAGCTTCTAACTTCATATTTGGGATAGCTCTTCCTTACACTTGCAATGACTTCTATCGTTATACTTGGGATAGCTTTTCTTTATGCTTGCGATAGCTCCAATATTTATACCCACGATAGCTCTTCCTTATACTTGCAATAGCTCTTATCCTTATACCTACGGTAGCTTCTATCTTTATACTTGTGATAACTTCCATTTTTATACTTATGATAACTTATATCATTATATCTTTCATAATTGCGATAACATTTCTTTTTCCTATGATATCTCCTCCCATGATAGCAATCGTCTAAAATAATATTTGACCCCTAGAAATGTATTTTCTTTTATATTTTAGTATAAAGAGAATTCCTTCCCTTTATTTCTTCTCTGTCTCCATTTTAATTCATGCTACCGCTTTCCCGGTTGAACACTCATTTCAAATAAAACCCTTTGGTATTCTTCAGATCTACTATCTTAGTTGTTAAATTTCTTTCTTGTAAATCTACAATTATGCTTTCATCCTAATCCCGCTATAAATACTTATCTTCTCCTGGATTTCATTTTCAACAACGCTTGTAAAGAACTTAATTTTTTGAATTTCGAGTTTGTAGATGTTTCTTTTTCCTAGTGTAATTCATTTATGTCCATCTTGATTGTTGTTTATTATTTATATCTATAACTCATGAGTTACACTTATGATTAAAAAAGAACTTTGAATTTTTTGAATGTTTAAAAATTTACTAATTATAGTGAATTGGTTTTTAATGGATATCTGGATCCAATATGACACAACCGTTTGATTTATTTTGTCTTTTAGACTATAATTATTGTTTATAACATGTGACGGTTATTGATTTTAAATATACAATAGCTATTTTGTGCATGCGATAGCTATTTATCTTTTAAATTTATGATAACTATCTTACCATTGCAGTAGCTATCCTTTTTTAGAGGTGCGATAGCTAGTCAATTTAAAAGTGTGATAACTATCTTATACTTACGATAACTATCTAGTTTTTAGAAGAGTTGTGGCTATCTTACAAATGCGATAGCTATTTATTTTTATAGTGCGATAGCTATTTTATACTGGTGATAGCTATTTAGTTTTCAAAAGTACGATAGCTATCTTACACATGTAATTCTATTCATTTAAAAGTGTGATAGCCATCCAATACTTGTGAAAGCTAATTAGTATTCGAAGTGCAATAGCTATCTTACACCTACAATTGCTATCTATCATAGACCATTTTACCTTATTATAGACTAGTTCACCTTTTCATGACCACTTCGCTTTGAAGCCTAGTTTTCATAGAACAATCGTTACTATTTATTTATAGTTATTCATGAAAATATTACAACTATTTATGAATATAGTACCATTATTTTAAAATTCTACCACATTTATATATATATATATATATATATATAATTTATTTTTGAATTAAATTGCATGGACAATTTTGACATGTCTTTAATTGTTTTTTGTTTATTTATTCAAGAATCTTTGTGAACACTAAGAGGATGCCTCAAAGCACTCTACCAGCTCTCCCAAAGCCAGTAAGAACCTTGATCATTCTGTAGAGAGAGTTTATGTCAATTGTAATTATTTCATCACCAAACATAAAGAAATTAACTCTATCCTCTTGATGCAGCACGATCTACAATTTCCCAAGAGATAAGTCGGTCACGAGTTAACATGCTTCTAGGTCGTGTGGGGGAAGCTGTGGAGTTGGGTAACTCGGAGATTTTAAGTCGTTACCGACTTAAGGGACATAGGTTACGAGCAAAGGAGGAGGCCCTAAGTCGTTTCCGGGATAACAAAAGTAGAGTAAAATGGACTTCGGTGTTGAGTCGTCTCCGACTTGGTTTGAGTCGTCTACGACTCAGTATAAAGCGTCCACGACTCAACAAGACATGGGAAGAAACGGCACGAGTCACTGAGCAGGAACTTGAGGCGGCCTTGAGTCGAGACCGACCTAAGGGAGCATGTGTGGGAAAGGTGCGAGTTAATGAGGAAGGCATGAGTCGGGACCGAGCTAACAGGCTACGACCTAAGATGAGTCGGCAAGGAGATAAGCAGTATATTTTTGAGTCGTGTACTGTTGTATGTTAGGTCGTTACCGACCTATGGTTTGTGTTGGGTGCTAAGGCGCAAATCCTTGAGTCGTTATACGTTGAGTCGGTAATGTATTGAACCGGGTGAGTTGTTATATGTAGGTCTTACTGTTAAGTCGGTCATGTTGAGTCGTTTACTTTGTATTCCGTTGTAAGGGGTTGGAGTTGCGTGTGTTGAGTCGGTAACGACTTATGGTGAGTCGGCCGAGATGAGTCGTACATGGTGAGTCGGTGCCGACCTAGGAGTTGAGTGTTGTAGGTTGTGTTGAGTTGTAATGCCTATAAATAGCGGGTGTGTTGTAAATTTTTAGGTTGTTGATTTTGAATAAAATTTCTCTTTTGTTAGCTTTGTGCTTTCATACCAATTGGTAGTTGAGTGTAATCTCCTATCTCCACTTACGTCGTTCGAGTGCGCTCGAATCCACGTTTGTTGAAGCCGATTCACGGAATCTAGTGCGCTAGATCAACGTGCGAAGAATCGTAGATCTTTGAACACGGTATAGTGCGCTATCAACGTGTTTGAGATAGCTAGAGTTCGGTATCTTTGGATCAACGAACTTGGGCATTTTGGTATCTTCAACTCACCGATTGCTACAATCCATCGATTGAAGTTTTGTTTGATTAATCCGCTGCGTCAGTTTTAGGATGATGCAGCACGATCTACAATTTCCCAAGAGATAAGTCGGTCACGAGTTAACATGCTTCTAGGTCGTGTGGGGGAAGCTGTGGAGTTGGGTAACTCGGAGATTTTAAGTCGTTACCGACTTAAGGGACATAGGTTACGAGCAAAGGAGGAGGCCCTAAGTCGTTTCCGGGATAACAAAAGTAGAGTAAAATGGACTTCGGTGTTGAGTCGTCTCCGACTTGGTTTGAGTCGTCTACGACTCAGTATAAAGCGTCCACGACTCAACAAGACATGGGAAGAAACGGCACGAGTCACTGAGCAGGAACTTGAGGCGGCCTTGAGTCGAGACCGACCTAAGGGAGCATGTGTGGGAAAGGTGCGAGTTAATGAGGAAGGCATGAGTCGGGACCGAGCTAACAGGCTACGACCTAAGATGAGTCGGCAAGGAGATAAGCAGTATATTTTTGAGTCGTGTACTGTTGTATGTTAGGTCGTTACCGACCTATGGTTTGTGTTGGGTGCTAAGGCGCAAATCCTTGAGTCGTTATACGTTGAGTCGGTAATGTATTGAACCGGGTGAGTTGTTATATGTAGGTCTTACTGTTAAGTCGGTCATGTTGAGTCGTTTACTTTGTATTCCGTTGTAAGGGGTTGGAGTTGCGTGTGTTGAGTCGGTAACGACTTATGGTGAGTCGGCCGAGATGAGTCGTACATGGTGAGTCGGTGCCGACCTAGGAGTTGAGTGTTGTAGGTTGTGTTGAGTTGTAATGCCTATAAATAGCGGGTGTGTTGTAAATTTTTAGGTTGTTGATTTTGAATAAAATTTCTCTTTTGTTAGCTTTGTGCTTTCATACCAATTGGTAGTTGAGTGTAATCTCCTATCTCCACTTACGTCGTTCGAGTGCGCTCGAATCCACGTTTGTTGAAGCCGATTCACGGAATCTAGTGCGCTAGATCAACGTGCGAAGAATCGTAGATCTTTGAACACGGTATAGTGCGCTATCAACGTGTTTGAGATAGCTAGAGTTCGGTATCTTTGGATCAACGAACTTGGGCATTTTGGTATCTTCAACTCACCGATTGCTACAATCCATCGATTGAAGTTTTGTTTGATTAATCCGCTGCGTCAGTTTTGGTATCAGAGCCATACTTAGCCAATCATAGCTAAGTTGATTCTTGGAGCCAAGTGTTGAAGTTTGAAGTTGTTCATTGTGTTCATATTGAAGTTGCATCAAGTTTGAAGAGTTTGATCCATTCCATTTAGGATCAAAAGGAGCAAAGGTGTTTGAATTTAGTCTTGTTGAGGTTGCGCGCCAAGGTTTGAAAGGTGAGGCCGTGTATACTTTGTGCCAAGCCGAGACAAGTGGGAGCCGATCTTGCTTGAGTCGTTGACTCGTTGCCGAGTTAGTGAGAGCCGAGACAAGCATCGCCGTGTAGTGTTGAGCCATAACTTGTTATTTTGTTGAAGCTTGAAGTCTTGTGTTGAATTTTTGAAGTCTTGGGAAGTTTTTCAACCATGCCACCGAGGAGAGCCAATCGTCATCAAAACATTGAAGCACTATATCGAAGAGAAGAGGCCGATCAAATGGAGCAACGTATGCACGAGAAGATTGATGAAGGCATTGGTAGGTTGGAGAAGCTTATGATTGATATGAATCAAAGTAGAAGAAGAAATTCACCTGAATCCATTCATGGAGGAAGTAGAGTTTCACATCATTCAGATCGGGAGAGGAGAGAAAGTCAGGATCAACGGAGTGTTGATAATCGAAGTAGGAGGAATATTGATGACCATGATAGACGGGATGTTGGTTGTAGGAGTGGTGGTAGAGATGTTGGAGGGCGTGAAAGACAACGATATGCATCAGACTTTGATGAGGAGTTTGACGGTGATAGGGGAAGTGTTCATTACAGAGATAGAGATCAAGGACAACGTTCGTATCGGGTTATTGATGATGATCGACGTTGGGAATCGGGTATGAAGATGGAAATTCCGGAGTTTAAAGGCGGGATGGTTGCTGAGGAGTTCTTAGATTGGTTGTCTAATGTGGAGGAAATCTTTGATTTCAAGGAGGTGCCGGAGAATCGAAGGGTGAAGTTGGTTGCTACTAGGTTGAGGGGGAGAGCTTTGGCGTGGTGGCAGCAAACTAAACTTACTCGAGAACGAATGGGGAAGTCAAAGATAGAATCTTGGGAGAAGATGAAAAAGTTGATGAGATCTACATTTTTGCCTTATAACTACCAATCACTTATGTACCAGAGGTTGCAGAATCTGAGGCAAGGGACAAAATCTGTTAGTGATTATGCTGATGAATTTTACCAACTCATCGCCAGGAATGATATCATGGAAACAGAAGAACAGCTAACTGCTAGATTCATTGGGGGCTTGAGAATGCAGATCCAAGATATGGTTAATATGTTTGATCCTAGATCAGTAGCAGAGGCACATCAGAAAGCGTTAGCTTGGGAGAAACAAGGAAGGCGTGGAGGTGGTGTGTTTACTAATTCCAATAATCAAGCAAGGGGTGTTGGCGGAAGTTCTAGTGTTCCTAAACCTGTTACAAAGCCAGTGGTGAAGGAGGCAGAGAAAGCGAAGGCTAGTAGTGTTTTCAAATGTTATAATTGTCAGGAGTTGGGTCACAAAAGCAACGAATGTCCGAAGCCGAAGAAGAGAACCATGGTTGCAGAGGTTGAGGCAGATGATGGTGAGGAAGCAGAGTGTTCAAATACACCTTATGTTGAGGAGGAGGAAGAATTGTTTGGAGATGAAGGTTGTAATCTTATGATAAGGAGGTCATGTCTTACACCAAAGCAAGAGGAGGATTGTAGTTGGTTGAGAAGCAATATTTTTCAGTCGACATGTACTATTCTGGGAAAGGTCTGCAAGTTTGTTATTGATGCAGGAAGTTGTGATAATATTATTTCTACAGAAGCAGTGAGAAAGTTGAATTTGAAGACCGAGAAGCATCCTAAACCATACAAGCTAGCATGGTTAAGAAAAGGAGGTGAAGTGAAAGTGTGTCGAAGAGCTTGTGTGAATTTTTCGATTGGGAAGAAGTACAAAGATGAAATTTGGTGTGATGTTGTGGACATGGATGTTTGTCACTTGTTATTGGGCAGGCCATGGCAGTTTGATAGAGCAGTTCAGCATGACGGTCGTGCCAACAGTTACAGTTTCATGTTCGAGGGTACTAAAATCACTTTGGTTCCTAAGAAGCAACAGCAGAAGGAGAACAAACTGGAGGAGATTGAAGAATTGAAAACTCTGTTGACTTTGAAGGAGTTTGTTAAAGAAGTGGAGGAAGAACCGGAAGTGTTTTTGTTGATTGGGAGAGAGAGTAGTGAAGAAGTTGAGATTCCCGAAGAAGCAAAGCCAGTTTTGGAAGAGTTTGAAGATGTCTTTCCAGAGGAGTTACCGAAGGAGTTACCACCACTTAGAGACATTCAACATCAGATTGATCTTGTTCCCGGAGCAGTGTTACCACACCGACCACATTACAGAATGAGTCCGAAGGAACATGAGGAGTTACGAAGGCAGGTGGAAGAATTACTTGAACAGGGTCGTATTCAGGAAAGTTTGAGTCCGTGTGCTGTACCTGCATTGTTAGTACCAAAGAAGGACGGAACTTGGAGAATGTGCACTGATAGTAGAGCTTTGAATAAGATCACTGTTCGTTACAGATTTCCTATGCCGAGGTTGGATGATTTGTTGGATCAGTTGAGTGGGGCAACTATATTCTCGAAAATTGATTTGAAGAGTGGTTATCATCAAATTCGTATCAGACCTGGAGACGAATGGAAGACAGCTTTCAAAACTAGAGAGGGGTTGTACGAATGGTTGGTTATGCCATTTGGTTTGTCTAATGCACCTAGTACATTCATGCGGGTGATGAATCAAATCTTTAGACCATTCATTGGAAAGTTCGTCGTGGTTTATTTCGATGATATTTTGATTTATAGCAGGAGTACGGAGGAACATGTTCTACATCTGAGAGAAGTGTTGTTTATTCTTCGTGAAGAACAATTTTATGCTGCTACAAAGAAATGTGTGTTTATGACACCTAGTGTTTTATTCCTGGGTTATGTTGTTTCAGGAGAAGGTATCCAAGTTGACCATAGCAAAGTTGAAGCAGTCAGGAATTGGCCACAGCCAAAGACAATTACAGAAGTGAGAAGTTTTCATGGGCTAGCGTCATTCTACCGAAGATTCATTCCACACTTCAGTAGCGTGATGGCTCCAGTGACTGATTGCATGAAGGGTAAACAATTTGTGTGGTCAGAGGAAGCGGGGGTTGCCTTTGAGAGAATCAAGGAATTGCTGACGTCTGCACCAATTCTTGTTTTACCTAATTTTCAGTTGTTATTTGAATTGCATACTGATGCTTCGAAGGTTGGAATTGGAGGAGTTCTGAGTCAGAATGGGAAGCCAGTTGCATATTTCAGTGAGAAATTGTCAGGGGCGAAGATGAGATACAGTACATATGACGTTGAATTTTATGCTGTTGTTCAGGCTATCAAGCATTGGAGGCATTATTTGTTTCAGAAGGAATTTGTTCTTTACACAGATCATGAAGCTTTGAAACATTTACAGGGACAGGATAAAATTTCAGCGAGACATGCATCATGGGTTTCTTATTTACAACAGTTTACTTTTGTCGTTAAGCACAAATCAGGGGTGACAAATCGGGTAGCTGATGCTTTGAGTAGGAGGAGTCATTTACTAACGACAATGAAGGTTGAAGTGACGGGGTTTGAAATGTTGCCAGAGATGCTTGAAGAAGATCCTTACTTTGTGAAATATGTTGAAAAAGTGAAGGATGGGAGTACCGATGAATTCATGTTGGTTGATGGTTTTCTGTTTAAAGGAAATCGATTATGTATTCCGGATTGTAGTCTGAGGATGAAAATTGTGAAGGAATTGCACGAGGAAGGACATGTGGGCCGTGATCGTACTTTGCAGTTGATTTCACAATCTTACTTTTGGCCATTGATGAGAAAAGAAGTTGAGAGATTTGTGGAGCGATGTCATATTTGCCAAGTTTCAAAAGGAACAGCAACGAATGCGGGGTTGTATATGCCATTACCAGTACCATCCAAGCCATGGGTTGATATTAGCATGGATTTCGTTTTGGGTTTGCCGAGAACTCAAAGGGGAAATGATTCGATATTTGTTGTGGTGGACAGGTTTTCAAAAATGGCACATTTTGTTGCTTGCAAGAAGACAGCAGATGCAGTTCGAGTAGCACAGTTATTTTTCAAGGAGATTTATCGACTTCATGGATTGCCAGAATCTATTGTTTCTGATCGAGATACTCGTTTTCTGAGTCACTTTTGGCTGAGTTTGTGGAAAATGGTGGGAACGAAGTTGAATTTCAGCAGTGCTTATCATCCGCAAACTGATGGGCAGACGGAAGTTGTTAACAGGTCATTGGGAAATTTGTTGCGTTGTCTTGTACAGGATAATTTGAGAAGTTGGGATATGAAGCTATGCCAGGCAGAATTTGCTCATAATCATGCAGTAAATCGTAGCACAGGATTCAGTCCGTTTCAGATTGTTTATTCAAATTTACCCAGGGGACCGTTGGATTTAGCAGTAGTACCACAGTCAAAGGGAACAGTTAAACGAGCTGTTGATTTTGTTGAAGAGCTGAATGAATGTCATAAAATCGTTCAGGAACGATTGGAGAAATCGAATGAGAAATATAAGAAGTTTGCAGATTTGAAACGTCGAAATGTTGAATTTAAGAAAGGTGATTTGGTTTATGCCGTATTGACAAAGGATCGTTTTCCGGTGGGTGCTTATAACAAGTTGAAAGCACGAAAAATGGGTCCAGTTGAAGTTTTGAAAAAAATCAATGAGAATGCTTATCGATTAAAGTTACCAGATGATGTTTATACTTCTGATGTCTTTAACGTCAAACATTTAATTCCGTATCATGGAGATGAGATTGTTGGGAAAGAAGTTGCAAATTCGAGGTCGAATTTTTCTCAACCAGGGGAGGATGATGCAGCACGATCTACAATTTCCCAAGAGATAAGTCGGTCACGAGTTAACATGCTTCTAGGTCGTGTGGGGGAAGCTGTGGAGTTGGGTAACTCGGAGATTTTAAGTCGTTACCGACTTAAGGGACATAGGTTACGAGCAAAGGAGGAGGCCCTAAGTCGTTTCCGGGATAACAAAAGTAGAGTAAAATGGACTTCGGTGTTGAGTCGTCTCCGACTTGGTTTGAGTCGTCTACGACTCAGTATAAAGCGTCCACGACTCAACAAGACATGGGAAGAAACGGCACGAGTCACTGAGCAGGAACTTG